>CM034312.1:18015192-19240238 GCA_019925795.1 Dendrobium chrysotoxum | reverse complement strand
AAACTCTAGTTTTCTCTGTTGGAAGTATCGAACCACCATACAACTAGAGTTGTTAGTGACTCCCAAGGCTTCTTATTGTTACGGTGGAGTTTTGGTCTTGCTCTTAAGGGTATTTTTTTATCTCTATTTGGGGAGATCATGATCCAAAAAAATTTTCAACCCGTTTTGAAGCTCCAATTTTCTCTCAATGAGGAGATAATTATTGTCAAAATTTAATACAATAGTGATGATGCAATGATGATGTTGAAATGAGTATTCTAATTTATGGAGTTTGAATTTAAGCTTGATACGAACATTTAGTATTAAAACTGGTGATACCATTTACCAAATATCAGCATTGGTGTTGAAGCCATTGAAATCATTGAGATATACTAAAGATGAGATAAAAATTGCATCCTTAAGTGAGAAGAGAGTGCTCATTGGAAGTTGTTGTAGGAGTTTGGAGATTTATTATGCATTAACATTATGTAAATTCTATAGTACTATTATATGTAGCTCTGAAATGTATATTTCTTCATGCACAAACTTAACTAATATTTGCAATCAATTTATTGGATGTGATGAATTCTCTAGCTTCATATAAGAGTGATTCATATTTATAAAAACTCCCCCTCCCCCAAGAGTAAACTAAGTCCTTTGTACGTCTTTAAGATGTTATTTAAAATCTTCAAGGACAAGAAGATATTGCTGCTAGCTTCTTAGGCTCTAGCCTTCTAAGATTTTTGAAAAAACAAAGAAACCTATATCTTCCGATGCTTTTGGCCTTCCACGTTTGTTTGAGAATTAAAGAAATTTGTACCTTTTGAGGCTTATATTTTTATGAGATTTTTTTAAGAACTGATAAATTTCTATCACTTGAGGTTTTAATTTTTTTGAGATTTTTGAAGAATTGAAAAAAAAAACATCTTCAGAGATTTTAGCATTTTAAAATTTTTTGTATATCTATATCTTCTAAGACTCATGTCTTTAAGATTTTTAGATGATTATAAACTTCTGAGGCTTATACCTTTTGAGATTTTTGCCTGTATCTTTACCTTCTAAGGCTTATGGTTTTGAAAATTTTTGGTATGGTTGTATTATTTGAGGCTTATACTTTCTGAGATTTTTGGATGATTATGCACCTTCTGAGATTTTTGGATGAGTTGAACACTTATCAACTACTTACACTTATGGAGTTTATCTAGTGATGTCTTTGTCCACTATGATCTTTCCTTCTATGTTACCCCATGGGTGCATCTTTCAGGGGTTGTGAGTGAAGACCTTGCTTTTCACACCCCCTCACAAGATCTTTCTAGTGAAGATTGTGTTTACTATTAGCTTTCCATCAAGGCTATCTCATTAGTGTGCCTTGTAGGGGTTTTGTTAGATTTAATATTAATTATACAAAACACTTCATTAACAAATTAAATAAAAACATACTTGAAAGATAAGTTTTTATTTCCAATGGAAGTCAAGATATAACCTTTTTTTAGAAATTCTAAGTAATTCAACTCTTTGAGTTATTTTAGTGATGGAATCTTCTAGTGTGATGACACTCATATTCAATATTTTCAATACTTTCTTACCACAACTCTTCTAATCTCTTTTATTTTGAGGTTGACAATTTAATAGTTGTTCTTATAAATAATGACCCAAATTTCATTGGTGAATCAAATGTTCAATCTCTTCCTTTAATTAAAAATATTTTTTGTTAAACATCCTCATGAATATAGAAGTGAAAATATTGAGATTCAACTCAAGAATTTTATTTCTATAGATGTTTTTGCCATTTGAGGTGTTCATAATTTTAGATCTTCATCGAGATATTAGTATTTAATGAAGTGTAATTGGGTAACCAAGCCAACTTTGATGAGAAGGGTGTCCTATTTTCTTGATTGCTTCTACTTTTTTTCATTGAGTTGGTCGATCTATTTTGTTGTTGTGAATTCTTAAGTTTGCTTGAGGACTATTCAAATTATTTTTGATGAGCATTGATGACCTCGTCAGTCATTATTTATATTTCTATTCAATGAATAAGATGAAAACCTCCTTATAGTAACTTCGGATTCACTCTTAGAATTTTTGTGTTTCAAATTTGCTTTATTATTTTGGCAAATCCCAATGGGATGAGAGAAGTTTTTGATGATCTTTTGATTGATAATAAATTATTCAAGGAAAAGCTTAGCTACAACAACAACCTTTTATCACACTACGTGGGGTGGGCTACATGTGTAACACCCCACTATACTCCTTGTGTATCGTAGAGTGTCATAGATATTAAAATAACATTCATATATATATATTACATCTAATACTTTTGATCATTGAATACATATGTATTATTCATCCATTGAACAATATACTTTCTGAATAAATGGAAGCATCCAAATCTAAATAATCCCAATTTCATCACAAAAATAATTGCAACACTGTACAATCTATACACCTTAGCTGTAGACTCACATATATAGCTAAACAATAGAACATAAAGTAAAATAAACTTGAGCCTAATCTGCTTCAACTTTTTCCTTGCATTTTCTAGTAACAACCAATATAAAAATTAGTGAGCTATGAAGCTCATAAAGTTATGTAATTTAAATAAGAAATTAATGAATATTATAGGGAATAACATAATTGAAATCATAATTAAATAAACTCATAAGTAATTGTTAAACAACATAAATATCATTATTTGGATCATCTTTTATTTCATTTGAAGGCTGTACATAATATCACAATTAGTCATCTAAGGTTCTTGCTATCATTTATCATATAAATAGCTTTCATAAGAATGTTTAATGGAGCCCAGATAAACCTGACATTATCGCCATTGAACTACATAGAGGTTCCTTTTGCCTCTTTCAAGGTCCCTTTTGCCCCACCTGCAACATATGTTTTATATCCGGGGTCCCTTTTGCCCCACCTACAACGTATGTATCAAATTATTTCATAGCCAATATTTCATAATTTGATATTCATTTAGCTTCAAAATTAAAATCTTATACTTGCTTTGTCATGCCTCATGCTTTCATAAAAATTATATCCACTATACTGATTTCAATAAAAGAATAAGAAGACATTTCATAACTTAGTGCTTTCTTTCTAACATATGATCAATTAGGAAAATATTTATCTATACATTCTATATCTAATTTTAAGTATAAACCGTTCATATTCACATATGATTATTCATGCATGAATACTTGGCTATGAACATACTCTAGAAAATCATTAACCCTAACACATGTTTCCCTTTAATTCAGTCAATTACAAGTGTATATAAATAGAAACAACAAGATTTATTTTTTAAATTAAAATTACATTACTTATATCCTTGATCATTTGTCTCCTCAAATATGTCACCTCGAACCCTTCTTCGTTTGTAAATTACATATAATTCATATATCTAATTCCATAATTTCCACAACTTATTATTCAAATAAATTATATAAAATCAACTTATACTAACATAATAATTTATCTCGAAACCAGTTTCTCATCTCCTCATATACCAATTAATCCTAACAATTTCAATATAATTATCTTTAGAATCTTTACTAAATTTAGGAAATCTAAAAGACAACTATAAATTTTATAAACAATTAAAATTTCTTACATCTTTCTTCTTCCTTCTATTTATATTTTCTTCTCCTTTCCACTGCTTCTTACTTCTTACTCTCACATGGCCATTGTTCCCTTAAATCAATTGCTCACTCACATCAATTATTCCCTCAATGCAATGGCTCTTTCACATGGTACAGTTCTCAAAGGATTTTCCCTTGCCGCTACTTCTTGTACTATGTCTAGCCCTTCCAGCACTATACCAATCCTTCCACTTCTTCTAGCACTATGCTAATCCCTACTACAGTCCCTCAGCCGCACTTCTTCCAAATTTTTTTTCTTCTGTTGGCTTGCATGAAATCAAAACAAAAGAAGGAATATGAGATGGCCCACCGGATAACTGCCTTCTCACTTCACGACTCTTTGAAAGCACCAGATCAGAATATAACTAATTATCTAATTTAATTAAATCTTTTACTTAATATAAATACTACTATTTACTTAATTATTTTACCAACACTAATTATTGTTAATTTAATCTAACAGTAATTTATCATTAAGCTTTCAAATAAGTTTTATAATATATTTAATTAATTTAAATTCTTACATACTTGAAAATTTTTGGGTCTTACAAATCTTCCCTCCTTAATAGAATTTCGTCCCTGAAATTCAACTTTTATACTTCTTCAAATATGTGAGGAAACTTCTACCTCATATCTGCCTCTTTTTCCCATGTAGCCTGTTTTATTGACCTATGCTTCCATTTATCTTTCACATAAGGAATTACTCTACTTTTAAATTATGAACATCTCTTTCTAATATCTTTTTAGGTTCCTCAATATATGTCAAATTATTCTGAAGCTTAATTTCATTTTGCAAAACTCTTTGATTTTCATATGTAACCCATTTTCTAAGCATTGATACATGAAAAATATTAAGTATATCAGATATATCTGTAGGTAGTGCTAACTTGTAAGCAACTTTTCTCACTCTTTCAATGATCTCAAATGGACCAATATATCTAGGACTTAGTTTTTCGTCTTGGCCAAATCTAGAAACACCCTTTATTGGTCTAACTTTTAAGAAGATAAAATCACCCACTTCAAATTCTATCATTTTATACTTGGGATCATAGTGTTTTTACTGACAGTCCTGAGCTGCTTTTAATTTATCTCTAATTAATTTGACTTTTTCAATATCTTAATCAACTAATTGTAGACCCATTAGTTATCTCTCTCCAATTTCAAACTAACTTTAAAGAGTTTTGCATTTTTTGCCATATAATACCTCATATGGTGCTATCTTGATACTCAATTGGTAGCTATTATTATAAGTGAAATCTATCAACAGAATATGATCTTCTTAGCCACCTCCAAAATTCAGCATACACAATTTTAACAAATCTTCTAGCACCTGAATCAGTCTTCCTGATTGTCCGTCAATTTGTGGATGAAATGGAATATTGAACTGCAATTTTGTGCCCAAACTTTCATGAATACTCTTCCACAATTTGGATGTAAAATATCCATCTCTGTTTGACACAATGACCTTAGGAATTCTATACAATCTGATTATTTACTTTAAAAATAACTTAGCTAATTTCTCTAGTGAACCAGTCTGATAAATAGGTAGAAAATATGTTGATTTTGTTAGTCTGTCAATCACTACCCATATGCAGTCATGCCCTTGCCTTGATCTGGGAAATCCTATAACAAAATTCATCGATATATCTTCTCACTTCCATTCTGGGATTGGTAAGGATTGTAGCATACCACTGAGTTTCTGATGTTTAGCCTAACAAGTTGACACTTCTCACATTTTGCCACATATTCCACCACTTCTCTTTTTATTCCAAGCCACCAAAATATTTATAATTCTTCATGCTTTCTGGATGGATGGATAACCTAAGTTATGAGTTTCATATAAAATTTCTTGAATCAAGTCTATTTCCTTTGGTATCCACAAATGCAAATTGCTCCTGATTCTTCCCTGTTCATCCATACCAAGATATTTTCTTTTTCCTGATTGCCATTGTTCAATAAACTTTGGATAGTTAGCAATGATCTTTTAAGCTTCCCAGATTCTTTCCTCTAAAGAAGGATAAACCATCATCAGATTTAAGCTACCTAAATCATGATTACTCTCCATTCTGACATATAGTTGCAATGCTTCCATATCTTTAATTAAGCTTTCCTCTAGAGTCAACATACAATTTATCTATTCTCTAGACTTTCTGCTTAATGCATCTGCCACTATATTAACCTTGCCTGGACAATACTAAATGTCAAGATCATAATATTTTATCAATTATAACCATCTTCTCTATCCTAAATTTAATTTGTTCTAAGTGAAAATATATTTTAAACTTATATAATGTGAATATTTCATATCTCACACCATATAAGTAATGTCTCCAAAATTTTAATGCAAACACAACTACAGCCAATTCTAAGTCTTGAGTTGGATAATTTATTTTATGAGGCTTAACTATCTAGAAGTATATGTAATTACCTTTTTATTCTGCATTAAGCATCACAGAATAATTGAAATCACTTAGTTCTAGAAGGAATTATCAATAATAGTGCAGATGTCAAACACCTTTTAATTCTAAAAAACTGCTCATATTCCCTAGTCCATTCAAATTTAATATCCTTTCGAGTCAACCTGGATAAAGGCAAAGCAATTTGAGAAAAGTCATTTACAAATCTTTTGTAATAACCTGCTAATCCCAAGAAACTTTGAACTTCAGTCACATTAGTTAGTTTTGGTCATTCCACAACTGCTTCTATTTTTTTTAGATCTACTGATATACCTTCACCACTGATAATGTGTCTCAAGAATAAAATTTTCTTCAGCTAAAACTCACGTTTAGAATATTTAGCAAATAAGTGATGTTGCCTTAATAATTTAAGAACAAATTTTAAGTGATCTACATGCTCTTCATCATTCTTTGAAAAAAATCAAAATATCATCGATAAAAATAATTACAAATTGATCATGATAAGACTTAAAATTTCTGCTCATCATATCCATGAATACTGCTGGGGCATCGGTTAGTCTAAATAACATAACTAAAAATTCATAGTGTCCATACTTGATACTAAAAGCTATCTTCTCAACATCACCTTCCTTCACTCTAACCTGAAGATAACCAGATCACAAATCAATTCTAGAGAATATAGAAGCACCTACTAACTGATTAAATAGATCATTAATTCTAGGGAGAGGGTACTTATTTTTAATGGTCACCTTATTTAACTCTCTAAAATCAATATAAAGTCACATTGAACCATCCTTCTTCTTGACAAATAACACTAATGTACTCCAAGGAGATATACTAGGTCTAAAAAAGCCCTTTTCAATCAATTTTGCTAATTGACATTCTAATTCTTGTAATTCTTTAGTTGTCATTCTGTAAGGTTCTTTTACAATAGGATTTGTTCCAGGATGTATATTAATTGAAAAGTCTACCTCTCTTTCTAGAGGTAAACCATTCCATTCCTCAAAAAAAATCTACCAATTCATTTACTACAGGAATAGAATTTATCTCATCACTGATCCCTTTAGTAACTTCTAATTTTGCTAAGAAATTAATTCACTAGCTCTTATACTTTTGTTCACCTGACTAGATGCAATCAAATATGAAATTACTCATCTTTCACATTGAAATAAGATATCTCTTCTCTTGACAAATCAAATATGACTCTTTTCTTTCAACATTCAATGGTAGCAAAATATTTAACTAACTATTTCATTCCTAAAATTATTTCAAACTCCACTAAAGAAAGTATTATCAAGTCTAATCAAAATTCCCTACACGCTGTCACAATATTAACTGAACATGATGCACTAGTAGTTAAATAATTACCATCAGGTAACTGAAAACTCAAATTAAGAGTAAAAATAATAGATTTCATATGTAGTTTTTCATAAAATATCTCAAATATAAAAGAATGAGATGCACTAGAATAAAAAAAGAACTCTATTAGGTAAATCTAAAATATTAATAGTACATGTCACCACTTCTGAAGATTCTTTAGAATCTTAAGAAGTTAAAGCAAAAACATGAGCTGGTGCTGATCTCACCACTTCCCCTAATACATCTCTTTTTATCTTAAAGCTGGTTGATTCATTTGAGGCCTAGTTCCCTAGTACTGATATGTCATCTGAATAGCTTTTAATTCTCTGACTCCTAGAATATTTTTAGGACACTTTCTTTTGATATATTCTAGCTCCCCACACAGACAATACTTTCTTGAATTTATTAGACATCTTCCTAGATGAGATTTTTCATAATTTGGACAAGCTGGTATCACACAAAATCTTGCAGGTTGCTGTTATTAATCATGATAAATTTTTTATCTTTTTAATTAACCACTTATGTGATCAATTGGCCTCTTTTTACTATTAACCTCTTATTTTTGTTTGACCATATCCATATCATACTCCAACTATCTAGCACTTTCAACTAGTTCAGTAAAATTCTTTATGCGAAGAGAAATTAGAGGCTGTCTCAATGAATCTCTGAGGCCCTTCAAAAATTTATAATATTTTTCAGTAGAAGTACTAATAAGCTGTGGAGTATACCTCAATAGAGATGTAAATTCTAATTCATACTAAATAATAGTCTTGGCTCCATACTTTAAATCGACAAAACTTTCTTGCATTGCCCTCCTTACTGATAGAGGAACATACAACTCCCTGAAAATTTATTCAAATTTCTCCCAAGTAATTAGTTTCTCAACTCTACCATTAAATTTTTCTAGATGTTGATCTCTCCACCATCGTTCTACCTTACCTTCCAATATAAAAATTGCAAGTGATACACGTTTGTCCCTAGGACATTTCATCACATTCAAAATTTTCTCCATTATGATTATCCAGTCCTCAGCAGCTCTGGCATCCACTGCTCTTTTAAATAAAAGTGGTTTTAAACTCTAGAAGAGTTTTAAATGGTTATTTACTTTCATATTAATATGAGCACCTGCCTCTATATTTGCACTACTATCATGAGCTATAGGAGTAACTATGATAGCTACATGTGGAACATTAGGTGTTGCAAGTCCCACTAGAGACTACATCTTTTCCAACATTTGCATCATCATATTCATCATCTGCATTTGCATCATATTTCTTAACATTACACTGGTAGGGTCAAGCACTACTAGTACATTGTCAACTCTGTGTGTAATACTTTCTAATGGTGCAATATTTTCAGGACCCTCATGTATCCTTTCATGCTGAGATGATTGGTCATTAGTCCCCTTAGGTACTCTTTCAGCCATTATATTTTCAATACATTACATCTTGAATTATGCATTTATATAATCATGCACATATCTTAACATATTACTTTTATATGCTATTTATAAATAGGATCGAAAGTTATACTTATTACTAACTTAGAAGTATAACTCTCCTGGGCTCTATAATAAATCAATCAGATTCAATTCTTTTTCTTAAACAACAAAATTTTCTTAAGCTTCTGTAATCAAATCCTCATAATCTTAATTTTTTGCTCTGATACCACTTTTGTAACACCCCACTATAACCTTTACCAGTATCATAGAGTGTCACATATATAAAAATAACATTCATATTTTTTATATCTAACACTTTTGATCATTGAATAGTTATGTATTTTTCATCCATTGAACGATATATATTCTGAATAAACGGAAGCATTCAAATCTAAATAGTCCCACATTCATCATAAAAATAATTACAACATTGAATAGTTTTCATACCAGTATACCAAAGCTATAGACACATATATAGCTAAAGAATATAACATAAAGTGAAATAAACTTGAGCCTAAATTGCTTCAATATTTTTCTTATGTTTCATTATAAGAATAACCAGTATAACAATTGGTGAGCTATGAAGCTCATAAAGTTATGCAATTTAAATAAGAAATTAATGCAATATTATAGAAAATAACATAATTGAAATAATAATTAAATCCACTCATAATTAATTGTAAAACAACATAAATATCATTATTTAGATTATCTTTTATTTCATTTGAAGCCTATACATAATATCATAATTAGTCTTCTAAGATTCTGACTATTATTTTTCATGTAGTTAGCTTTCATATGAATGTTCAATGGAGCCCATGTAAAATTGATATTATCACCATTGAACTATATAGATGTCCCTTTTGCCTCTTTCGAGGTCCCTTTTGCCCCACCTACAACGTAGGTATCATATTATTTTATAACCAATATTTCCTAATTTAATATTTATTAGGCTTCAAAATTAAAATCTTATATTTACTTTGTCATGCTTCATGGTTTCATAAAAATTATATATACTATACTAATTTCAATAAAAGAATAAGAAGATATTTCATAACTTAGTGCTTTCTTTCTAACATATGATCAATTAAAAAAATATTTATCTATACATTCTAATCAAATTTTAAGTATAAATCATTCAAATTCACATATGATTATGCATACATGAATATTTGGCTATGAATAAATACTCTAGAAAATCATTAACCTTAACAAATATTTCCCTTTAATTTAGTCAATTACAAGTATATATGTATAGATACAACAACATTTCCTTTTTAAATTAAAATTGCATTACTTACATCTTTGACGAGTTGTCTCCTCAAATCTGCCACCTCGAATCTTTCTTCATTTGTAGATTACCTATAATTCATCTATCTAATTTTATAATTTTCACAATTTATTTTTCAAATAAATTGTATAAAATCAACTTATACTAACATAATAATTTATCTCGAAACTAATTTCTCTTCGCCTCGTATACCAATTAATCCTCACAATTTCGATATAATTATCTTTATAACCTTTACTAAATTTAGGAAATCTAAAAGACAACTATAAACTTTATAAACAACTAAAATTCCTTTTTTCTTCCTTCTTCCTTCTATTTCTCTTTTCTTCTTCTTCTTTCCACTGCTTTTTACTCTCACACGATCACTGTTCCCTCATCAATTGCTCACTCACATCAATTGTTCCCTCAATGCAATGGCTCTCTCATAAGGTACAATTCTCACAAGATTTTCCCTTGCCACTACTTTCTGTACTGTGCTGAGCCCTTCCAGCACTATGGCTGAATTATTAAAAGGATCAGATTTAAAAAAAACATTTCTGAGAAGGATCACTATCATAAAATAATTTAAAAAGGATCAAAAACACAAAGCTTGATTGTGTTTGAACAGAAAACGGAAAGCTTAATTGCGTTTTAACAGAAAACGTGAACAGTAATCACGTTTTCTGTTAAAATGCAATTAAACTTGGCATTTTCTATGCATTTTACTGTTCATGCGTTATGTCAAACCGTTAGACACAAAATAGAATTAAAAAAAAAATGTATACATATTGTTTGTATTCAATATTGAATTTTCAAAAGGATTTATAAGAATTTTTCATTTTTTTAATAATTTTCATATTTAAAAATTAAAAATAAATTTTCATATTTATAACTTATTTTTAATATTTAAATAAAATGAATTATAACTTATGTTTAACATTTGTTTTAATTTATAATAATTATCATATTTATAACTTATTTATAATTTATTTAAATATATTAAAAATAATTTGATTTGTAAAACAAAAGTATAAAGTTTCTATATATAAACTTTTAATTTAAAATGAAAGTTTAAAATTTCTATGTATATATTTTTAAAACAAATGTATACAATTTCTATTTAAACATATAATCAAGAATTAATAACCTTAAATATATCGTACAATAAATTTAAAATATTCAATTTAATTATTTTTAAGCTTTAATATATGTTTGTAAATATATTGTAAAATAATTTAGTATCATCTGATTTAATACATTAGCAAGAAATTTTTACTTTTGATATGTGATTATTTTTAATTTAATTATAGTATATTATTTTTTATATTAAAATTATATAAATATAATATAATATTAATTAATTATTCATATGTATATTAACCTATTTTGAAATTAAATAGTTATAAATATTTTTCATTTAGTTGTTTCAATATTTAGTTTATGAATTTTATCAATTATGTTACCTAAATATTTATATTTAAGTAAATTTAAATTACGTCATTTAATTTTTATAATTTAATAAATTTGATATTTTTCAAATAAATATGTCATTTTGCTAATTTATATTATTTATAAATAATATGATATAAGAGGAACGAATTTACTTTTTGTTTGTAACGAGCATTTCTAAAATAAGATATAATTTAATCTATTAATCTGTTAACTTTAAATTAATATATTTTCATATAAATATAACTTATATTTTATTAATTAACTTATTAATATAAATATTATTGAATTAATTAATTTAATAATAATAAAATCCAAATGATATAATTCTCATTAAATAATTCCAAATTTTTTATATAAGTAATAATTAATAAAATATAAGTACATATTATTTGTAATTAATTAGATTTGGAATAATTATTAAATTTTAATTCAATATTTAAATAATAATTAGCATTAATATTAAAAAAAAGAACAAGTTCAATAGCCATTATAAATTACTAATAATGATAGTAAGAAATAGTTGAAAATATAACAGAAATATTATTCAAATTTTTTGAGAACAGATATACTGTCGAAAGACCAAATAGATTTTACACATAGGTAATGTACAACAAATAAGATTACATTAAAATCATACATCTACCGATGACGTGGGAGAGACCCACTCCAGGGAGTATATCTAAGAGGGGCGTTTCGTCTACGGTGTTGAGAATTCGATGCATGTTCCCTTCGATCTCCCCTTTCCTTGGTGGTGCTGTTAAAAAAGGTGTAGTCTATGTAGATAGAGCGATGAACTCTGGCAAAAAGTTCAGTCACCTGGTCAATGGCCAACTATCATGAACTAGCATTTTCTCTGTGTCCCCCGACGAGTGTCTCAAGAATGGTAAATGAGCGTATATAGTACTCAGCCTACAAAAATATCTTCAAATGAATATTCTTCATTAAGTTATAAAAAATGTTTAAAAGATTATACGCACCAATAATCTTTCACGAGGAGATAGTCGGAAGAAGGTCTCCGGTGGCTCCGTTTGTGGTTCTAAAAGATAAATTGATGCCCATGATCTATACCAACGTAGGTACGTCCCCAACTTCTGATTCCCTATGCCCTCTGGTAGAGTAATTGGTACGATGTACGCCCTCCGTGCACCCCACAACTGGAGGTACGATCTATATTCTATTGTCTAATCTAAATCTGATCTTCCATGACCATCAATCCGTCGAAAATATCGGTCCATAGGTTCAATATGTATGTGCTGGACACCCCCAAATTGCCTCATCACACAGTCAGGGAGGTGTCATTCCACACAATTTCAACTGATTAGGGGCACACGTGCCCTCCAAAATTCCAACCCATCATAACAGTGTTGCGGCAGAGAGGAGAAAACTTGCTCCGTGTAAGGTTCCATAGTAACCTATCATTGAAGAATTGAGATAGAAATAAGAAGGCATAATGGTTGAGCTATATATGATGATAAAAAAGTAATATCATACCTGAGTCATCCGTAACCCATCTAAATCATGACGGTATGTCATTGTGTTTCCTAATGGGAGCTCCCGAATGCGATCTTCTGCCCATATGCACAGTATTTAGTTAGGATATGCCCAACAAAATATAAAATTTAAATTTAACTCATTGTTCTGCCATACCTGCTTCCCAATGGGCCACCACCTAAGTCGTATACATGAGGTACTCGTAGCGTGGGTCTTCCAACATATAATCGCTCCCAGGACCACACTTGTAACAGAGCAACGCACCCAGCAATGTATGTGCATGTCAGGCATGTTGTATGGCATAAATCTCTGTATAAATGTGCTAGGACCGCGCTACCGATAGACATCCTGCCAAATATGTCCAAATCCACAAGCAAAGGTAGCCACTGCAAGGAGACATGGGAGCCTGACGTATCTGGTATCAAAAAATAGCAGATCATGTAGAGTATGTAGGCCCAGACATACTGGAAAAATGTCCCCGATGCTAAGTCATCGTATGAGTCTTTATAGAATGTCAAGCGGAGCCATTGAAGTGGTAATATTGACTCCACCTGTCCTGTACCCATCCTGGAAGTAGCGGTGTCCTCTTCATCAACAGGGGTATGGTACACTGTATCCCTCCCTGGATGTGTACCCAGAAGCTCGTCGCAATAATCTGGCCAACTAAGACACTGACATTCTGCACCAATGACATTTAGCCACAGAATTACCGGACCATCAATTCGAAGACCAATAATCACATGTACATCCTGCAGTGTCATCGTCATCTCACCAATCGTAAAGTGGAAGGTGTTAGTCAAAGGACACCATCTCTCAACCAATGCTGTAATAAAGTTATGATATAGACAAATGAACTGCAGGTAGCATATCGAGTCCAGGCCAATATATCTCAATATATATTTCATCCTAGGGTAGTCGACTGGTCATTCACGGGCCATACGTAAATGTGTCGCAGCAATTAAAGGGGAGGCCTGCCAAAAAAAGGATCGTCCATTATTTATAATTCAAATAAATTAAGGTTCAATAAATAAAAAGCTAACGAAGCTTCTTACCCGTTCTGGATCGTGAGCCCTATGCAAATTTCCAAGTGATGCTATACTCATCTGTACGAGGCTACTCTCCTCTTCAAAAACATGATGGGTCGGACGTTGACCGGCACGATTGCGCCTCAATTTATCAGCCATATCCTAAATTTAAAAAAAGAAAAGAAGAATGGTGAGAGTGTTTTGAGTTATAAGATACAGATCCGGAATTAGTATACAATTTATCTAAAAATTTTAGGATAAAAGCCGGAGCTAGCAGAGGGATTATTCTGTGTTCTTCGTTAAAGATGTGGCATAGGTCCTTCGGGGTGATTTTCACAATAAACTAAGTTAGAATTGTTTGTTTACTTAAAATTTATATATTTCCCTATAAATATAACTTATATATTATTAATTGACATATTAATATAAATATTGAATGATTTAATTTTCATTAACTTCAATATAAAAAGATATATATTTTTAATATACATAGTTAATTTATTTGCTTATAATTATTACTAAATTAGTATATTCCCCTTTTTAAAATAAGTTATATTTAATTAATTTATTTATTAAGAAAATTATGAAAGATATAATTCTAATTAAACATTTATTAAAGAATAATTTATATGGCAATTTATGGAATATGCGATAGACCCTAAATTACTTATTTATGTAAATTAGAAAGATTATTAATTTAATTTTTTTTTAAAAAAAGTATTGTCATAGTATTAATTAAAAAAATGTTAAAATATATTTAAAATGTTAAAAAAGGAGTATAAATAATGAAAAAATGTGAATAAATAATAAATAATAATAAAATTTAATATATAATAGAATTATTTAATTTCCTAGAAATTATTAATTTTGAGAAAGAACTAGTAATTGCTTTCTTGAAATGTAATAATACCGAAATAAATATTTTTAAGAGAAAAAGCAACGTAACCATATATAACAATACATACCCTTGTCATATATTAAAATTATGTCTTATATTCCTAAGTACATATCGTACACGAGCTTGGAATTGTGTTTGTGTTGGACAACATGTGAACTTTAACTCAAATTCGTGTTGAAGCTGCTTTCAGTCTTGTCCATCTAAAAAATCCTTTTCCTTTCCATATTCAGAATATTGCATTAGCATTTTATAGTAATCCAAAAGCCATTGATCATGTTTAGGGCACCAATAATGGTATAAAATATAGTGATCTATGTCAAGCATCGACCTGCCCATCCCTGGCTCAATAGTACCTTCTTTGTCATGACCAAGTTCTCGAATACGGCCCTTTAAAAAATTTATTGATACAAGGTGCCTCCCAATATCGTAAAATCTATCTTGTACCAATTTCCAACCAACGTCTCGAAGTTCAATGCCCGACCTATATTCCCTTATTTTCATAACTTCATCATGTTCATGCCACAGTATGTAATCCTCGTCTTCCCCCCAAGTATGCATAACACATCTAAAAATTTCATTCGAAGCTGCCTTTGCTTCTAGGATCTCATCTGTATAGTAAGCCAAACTTTCATGCAAACGGCTACTTCCTTCTTCAATAAGTTGCTGCATCGTTACGCCTCTTATTTTATCTATGATATAAGGGTACATTTTTTACTAATATAGTTGAAGTGGTAGATTTTGTAAAGCTCTAAAGTAGTTGATGTTTCTTAGCAAGCATATTCCTATGTAGGATGGAGAAAAAGATGATGTTAACCCAAAAATTTTTTAGTAAATTTTGGAACTCATAAGCAATATTCGAACAATAACTAGAAATAATAATTGAGAACAAAAAAAACATACAGGAATGTACTAATCATTAAGACACTAACTTTAACGATAACTAACATAAAGAATATTTACATTACATTAAAGTAAATCAGAAGTAGGAGGTCATGTAGAAGTTCTACAAGCATAATAACTTCAAGGTTTATTTAGCACAATGCGTGTGCGAGCTTGGAGTTGGATTTGGGTTGGGCAGCGGCCGAATTTCTATTGGAACCATTACTGGACACATTGCCAATCCGACGCATCAAGAAACTCCTTCCGCTTTTTACCTGGCTAATAAATCAGATTCTCATATGTCTTAACAAGGAATGCATCTGCCACAGAATCCCAATTTTTGTAGAGAATACAGTGATATACATCGGCAGTTGGGTTGTTCACAATCACCTCAACCGACCCATCTTGAAGCCTTCTTGTTTCAGCATGTCTTGCCTTCAGAAAGTTCATTGGTGCTATGTGTCCTACCTTTCTCAAACCCTTACTTTGCACATATTGCCAACCTTCTATATTTAAACCGTCTTTATCCCTATAAGTGCAGATCGTCATAGCTATGCTGTGTCTATCCCATAATATGATGTCTTCCATGTCGGACCACGAATGCACACAACAATGATAAAGCTCATTCATTCTTGCCTTCACCTCTAAAGCATCATTAGTAGAAAATGCTAAACATTCTTTTAACTTAGTACTACCCTCCATAATCATGTTCTTGAAAGGGATTTTATCTTTCCGATGCATTGCAGAAGAAAATAAAATGAGCACAGGAAAATCTATATAAGAACTTTAGAACGAATGGAACGACCTGCATACACCAATTTATAGGCAATATATATTCATCAATTTTATTGATCAATTACGACTTACTATAGCAATAAAAATTAGGGCAGTGTAATTTTATATCACATGCTTATTTGATTGATCAAAGATAATCAGATTTGAGAACACATGCGGACATTATAGGCAAGCCTAATTAAAAGTGTAGAACTATACTATCAAATCAAGTTTGACAGAAATATTAACCCAATTAATGCATGCATCTAATATGCCAAATATGGTGTATTAGAATTTTCTCTAGAAGGAGTTTAACATAGGTTATATCTCATTACTTTCATTAGGCTTAAAAGAAGGTAGGGCTAATTATCTTAGAATGATGTGTGGTTTATCATTAAAGATGTATTTTTATATTTATCATTAAAGGTAGAACTTTGAAATTGCTCAAATTTTATTAACATGATGTTTGAACTTGAAATAATATCATACTTGATTAAATTTATCAAAGAATTTCATATTTCATAAAATTTATTCGATTTTTAGAAATTAGAATATTGAAATTTTTTAAATAAATTTTAAAAGTAATAATTTCAAGAAACCATATAAAGACTTTTGAAATTTAATTTATTTTGAAAATATAACTTCAAAATTAATAATTAAATAAAAATTTAAAATTTATCTCACATTTTAAACTATCAATTAATAAGTATTTAATTTTTACCAAATTGGTTAATATCTAATAATTATCATTTTCATATTAAATCTTACACAATTTAATAATATTTATTTCAAAATAATTCTTTATATCTCGAATCTTTTTTCATTTGAATATTATTTTATAATTGAGTTTTACCTTCTAATAATTATATTTTCGTATACATATAACTAAAATTGAATTAATTTACTTATTAATATAAATTTTAATTTAGCTTTTATTCCTTCGCTTTTACGTAAATAACAAATATATATTAATATGTATATATATATATATATATATATATATATATATATATATATATATATATATATATATATATATATATATATATATATATATATATATTTGATAAAATTATATAAATAATTTTACTTCATTTGTAAGTATATTAATATATTTCTTAGGTGCTAGTAAATTAATTTACATATTAATATAACATTTTAATTCTATATTTCTCATTTTAACTTATTATTATATATATATATGGTAATAATTATTATCAAAATGATTACGATCTAATTATTTTCACTTTAAAGAAGATATTAGATTTAAAAATGCACAGCATCAGACTACTTGCATTATGAAGAAGATATTGCATAAAATGAAATATTTACAAAATTAAGTTCACATATAATACACATTCATTCATCCATAATCACAACTACCTCTTCTTCCTATGTCTAAGAGCATCTGTGCCAGGGGTGTATCTTGCGGGTTCCCTCCTACTCCTCCTCTGGAGCTGTGGTTCTTCTTCTTGCTCATGCTCCTCTTCCTCCTGCGTAGTGGCCATGTCTGTTTGTACTTGTTCACTAACCATGCCATGCTGGGTTGGAGTTTCGGGCCAGCCAAATAAGGCGGTCCATATGAGATTATTCATGTCGTATGGAGCTTCTCTGGCTTACGATGAACTCCCTTCTCCCCGTATTAAAGAAGGGCCTGCTCCTATCATTCCAAAAGGTCTGCCAGTATCAGCCGATCCAACGTATATTGAATGTCTCGGAGGGTCTACAGGATCTGATTGTAAACCAGAAGCATGAGATGTTGATCTCCTAGCAGACTGCTCATATGTGCACTTCTTCCTCCTCGTCGAGTTTGTCGGCCAGTGGTGTCTATATACACGGATTGCTCTACTTGTCTTACAAGTTCGAGAATGTCAGTATATCCTTGATACATTAACCCTGTACTCTCCATCTGGCATGTAGCATATGACTCAGCAATATCTTTGCTACATAAAAAGTAATCAACTTGTAAGTGAATGCAAACTTAAAATTAAATTTCATATCTATGTTTATTAAGCAACATTTAAATGTACACATAATCACGTACCACTATCCTCTCCCCGGGTGACCGTGGGTAAATAGTTTCTGGTGGAGTTGTTGGTGCTTTCAGTAAGTAGAGGAAGGCCCAAGATTTGTACCATCACAAGTAAGCTGCTAACTCCTCTCTACCATCTCCCAATGGATGCCTGATGGTTACAATAAGTGTCCGCCTATTATTCCATAACTCAATGTAGCCTCTATGGTACTGAACCAATCAACCTCAGCTCATCCTCTACCATCAACACGACGGAATGCTCTCTCCATAGGCTCGATCGTGCTTGTTTGTATCACACCAAATTGTCGCATGACCCGATCAGGCAAATGCCACTCAACATGCTTCCAACTAATCAATGGGGTGCGAGCAATCCATATGTCGTTGGCTTGATGACATATTGGAGGCAGCATGTCCATTATAGATTCAGTGTATGGCATAAATATGGCCTGCAATGAGTGAAAGATTATGTTATTAGTTTTGCAATTATTTTTTAGTCATCTAAATCTCTAGTTTGCTTAATTTAAATTCAAGTTACCTGGCTTAGCTGAAGTCCATCCAACTCATCTCTATATGTCATTATATTTCCAGATGGAACTTCTCCCACTCTATCCTCGGCCCACCTGTAATGATTTTTTGTTATTAAAATTGTTCATTAACTTTTACACATCGTAATATGTTATGTGAATTCAAAATTACCTTAAAGCAAGGGGCTTCCCGATGATATCTCGCGGGAATGGAACTTGAAGTGTCAGCCTCCCGACATGCATCCACTCCCAAGCCCAGGCCTGCAAGAGGGGGAGGCATCCAGCTATGTACATACGAGAAGGCCGTGTTGTAAGATTTAATTCTCTATATAGATGTGCCAAGACAGACGAACCAAGGGAGTACCGGGCGAAATCCTCAATGAGTTCAAGTAATGGTAGATACTGCATATGTATATGCGAGCCAGAGGTATCTGGCAATAAGTAACAACCAAGCATATACATAATATATGCCCTAACATGTCTGAAGAAGATATGCCGGGGTAAATCATTATATGATTCTCGAAAAAAAGTCCATCTTAGCCATCGAAGCGGTAGTATCGAGTAAGCTTGCGAATGACCCATTTTGAAGATAACCTCGACGTCATGGTTGTCTGGATCATGGTACGTTGCATTTGGGTCTGGGTGGGATCCCAACAGCTTATTATAGTAATCAATCCAGGTGTCCCAACGTACCCCTTCTCCAACTATCAAACTGCCAATCATGGGAGCACCGTCAATCCTGATGCCCAAGATCAATTGCACGTCTTGCAACGTGATCGTCATCTCCCCAATCGGTAGGTGGAAGGTGTTTATCGATGGACACCACCTCTCAACCAAAGCAGCTATCAAAGAGTGGTCCAACTGTATAAAGTGCTGGTGCCTAATAGAATCCAATCTCATAATCTGCAATGCATGGATCAATTATGGGCAATGAACTGGCCACTCACGTGCCATATGTAAGTGGGTTGAAGCCACAAGATGCACGACTGTAAAATCATATACTACAAATGAGTTATAAAATTATGAATTCATTTATGCCAATTGATTATGATAAAAATAATAAACCTCATTAATATTTGAAGCTCTATGAGCATCCCCCAATTGAGCTATGCTCGGCTGCTCATCTGACTCTGTCACCTCTACATGTGCACGACTACTTGCTCGTCGTGACCGTCATGGTCTAGCTCTGTCACCTCTACCTTCCATTCCCTCCAATAGCTGGCAGTATATATATACATAAAAATGAAGCGAACATGCTTATTACTTTCATTCTTTCTCAATAAGACTATTCATTTAATCTTACAAATTATTTAAAGATGAAGTATGAGGTAAAAAATCTATATTTATAAAAATTCACAAGATTATGTGAAATCACATCTAACTTCATTACATTAATAATAATAGAATTCCAAGAAACATGACATCTCAAAATAGAATGATATTAAATCAGCCCATATCCCAGTTCAATACCCCTAAGCTCTCCTCCTACTACTACATGGATTTGTAGGGCATGTTGCAATGTTGTGACCCCTATTGTGACAGAAGGAGCAAGTTCTGCTTTTGGTAGTGCGTGTTTCATCCATACTGTTACGATACCGATTCGTTCTAGGTCTACCGGAATGACGTCTCAATGCAGGTGCCAACAATGGTATTATCCCCTAATTATCGTTAAATGGTGGCCATAGTGTCCTCTCGGGGATTACATGAAAATGTTATGCATAACTTTCTCTATAGTATGCCAACGTGTAGTAGGGTGAAACAAATGCATTGTGATCCCAACATCTTGAACCCAATGCTATAACTGCATGTTTGCATGGAGTATGATAAATCTATGGGTGACCGCACGAATATGTGCATGTATCTGGAGATGTTATAACGAAGTGGTACGATCTAGAGGACATGTCAAAAACCTCAAACTCATAATTGTTAATTTGAGTTGGTTGTGGACTTCTGCGTGCCTGTTGTTCTGCCAACTCTAAGACCGCCTTGGTGCATGGGACCAATGTTGAGCTCTCTAAACCAATCCAATTTTCAACCTTACTGGTTATCTTGAGGAACAATGATACAAGATTATAATATACAACCATAATAAGGCCTTGTATAGGTAATCCACGTGCCCTTAGTAGGATACCGTTAAAGCATTCAGAGGAATTTGTTGTCATTACTCCATATCTAAAACCACTATTATGAGTTAAGGCTCACTTCATTGGATCCCGCTCCATCAACCAATCATAAGCCTCCTTCTTTATATTTTGGATGTCTGTTATGTACCTCTCATGAATTTTAATATCATCTGTATTCCCAGCCCAATACATTTTGTCACATACAACATCGCAGTCCGGTACGGCAAGTCGTCGTAGAGCTTTATTAAAATTCTCTCGTAGATGATGAAGACAATGCCGCTGCGCAGCCCAGGGGAAAATCTCACTACACCCCCGTATCAAGCTGGCATGTTTGTCAGATATTATGCATAAATCTTGACGAGATTATGTACTTATGATAAGATCACGTAGCATGTACAAGAACCAACTCCATGATTCGACTGATTCAGATTCAACCACCGTAAAGGCAAGTGGGTACAATTCTCCATTTCCATCGACACCTACGGCAGCAAGCAATATTCCTCTATATTTTTCTAGCAGGAATGTACCATCAAGATAGAGAATGGGTCGACAATATTGCCAACCCACTATGTTTGGTCCAAATGACCAAAAAATACTCTTGAATTGAATACCTTGTGTTACTTGAATATTGTAAATAGAGCTAGGGACTGCTAAGCGTATAGCTTCCATCATATGGTATAATGAGGAGTATGATTCTTCGTAACTACCAAATACTGATCGTATTACTTTTCTTCGTGCATCCCAAGCTTTCATGTATGATACTTGCACATCAAATTTCGAGCTAATCCGGGTTATTATTTCTCTTAGTTTTAAATCCAATTGTTGTCTCAAAGCTGCAGTTATATACTGGCAGATAAACTTTGATGAACAATTTCGGTGACTTGTAGATAATACTGGGTTGCTGCATGTGTGCTAGCCGATTATGGATGAAATCTTCCATGCCCCTCCGAGGCGTTTACTACTCGCCGCATAAAGCCGCCAAAGACAAGGCCGATTTAGGTTCTCATATTGGTCACAAACAACTGTCAGGCGTTGTTTATCGGAGCATGATTTCTTATACTCTACATTCTTCGTTATTGACCACCCAGATATAGCACATTGAAGTGTTTTCTTGCTCCCAAAGGTCATGCCCTCATATAATTGATCTGGAATGACGGCATCAAAGTATTCTTGATGATGATTAATTGGAGCATGCACGCCATCAGAGGCATCCCACTCCTCCGTCATATGTATATTACGGATGAAATCATTATTGACGATCATATCATCTACGTTTTGGACATTTTGAGCAGTATGATGTTGAATTATCTGATCCGTATGCATTGTGACCTCCACATCCTCTGTTGGCAGTACTTCGGCCTCCTCGCTTGAGTTCTCGCTTGAACCACTATTCATTATCTCGTAAGCGGGCATTGGTGCTTCAATGATAGGATGGTTTGAATGTTGTTCAACCGGTACATCGCAGTCCCCTATGCTATGCATTATTGAGGGTGAGTCTGCGGTAAATGTTAGTATGTTGATAATTATATTTCCCTATAAATATAACTAAATTTTAATTATTTTCTTATTAATATAAATATTAAATGTTATGATATTCCTTGGCTTCTACATAAATAAAAATTACACACACACACACACATACATATATATATATATATATATATATATATATATATATATATATATATATTTATTTATTTATTTAATATCCTTATTTAAATAATATGCTACTAATAATTACTAAATTAATATATACCTTAAATAATATTAAACTAATTTGCTTGTTAATCTTAATATTAAATGGTAGTAGTGGATGTATTAGAAGTCATGCTGATCTGTCAGCGTGTACTTGAGTTCGTAGGTATCGTAATACCTGAGTTCACAAGTAACCTGAGCAGGTATCAGCTGGTTTTCAAGTGAGGTTAGGGAAGCTTCAAAGGAGGCGGATGTTTTTGGTTGAGATTGCTTGATCTGAAGAATAGATTCTTCTAAATCTCTAACTTTTTCTGTCAAAACTAACAATAATTGGATTATTTTGTTATTTTGTTTAATCATGGAGTTTAAAGCGTTTGAATTATTCAGCTTTAACTCAGATGGTTAAACAAATCCAATAGCAGGTGGTTCAATAGAATCAGTTACCTTTAGAGCAGCTTTATAATCAAAATTAGAAGATGCAAATTTCCAGTCAGTCATAAAAGAGTAGTATCGGGTAAACAAATAGGATAAAGAGATGTTCTTGAGTTTAGTTTTTCAGTATTTTAAGTAAACTCTGAGAAACTTATAAATTACAGGTTACAGAGTTTATTTTAAGATCATGAACTTTGTATAGTAAGTTCTAGTGGATTACTATAATATCCTTTTTCGTCGAATTGGGGATAACACCTACTATTCTCGGCGAACCTTTTATCCCTTCGGTTACTAACTGATAAAATAGGACACCGCATCTTACTATATGTTAGTTAATGTTCACAAATTAAGTTCGTGGCGTTGTTCATCCTTCATGGCACAGGTTTCTAGTTGCCCAAAGTGGATTTCTCCACCTTAGGTGTCGTTAGGACACGTAGCCCCCAGAAGGAAGTTTCCAGCCTATAAACTTAATCTTAATTCTTTCTATAACATATAACCGATAAGAAAAACAAGTATACTCAAATAACCTATTAAACTTTTTCTCAAGAACAAAGGTGGAGTTTAGCCCAACATGGCTCTGATACCAAATGAAAATATACCATATAATATAACTTCTATAAATATTACTCCAAATATTATATTTACTTCATTTACTTATATTTTTCTATAAATATAACTTACTCATTTCATTATTAAATATTAAATGGTATATTTTTCTTAACATATATTTATTAAGTAATAGTTAATTATTTTACTTATTAATATAAATATTAAATTGTATGATTTTCCTTCTACATAAATTACAAATATATATATTTAATAAACTTATATAAGTAAAATAATTTTAATTATTACTAAATCAATATATTCATTAACTAATACTTAATTAATTTATATAATAATATTTAGTTCAAAATCTTTTTTTATATCCCAGATTTTGTTTCCCATTGACAATTATTTTATAATTCAGTTTTAACTCCTAATAATTATATTTCCCTATAAATATAACTAAATTTTAATTATTTCCTTATTAATATAAATATTAAATGTTATTATATTCCTTAACTTCTACATAAATAAAAATTACATATATATATATATACAAATACTTCATTAATTAATATGGTTCTAATTTTGACCAAATTTGTTATTATCTAATAATTTTTATTTTCATATTAAATCTTACACAATTTAATAAAATGATATATATATTTAATATACTATATTAATTAATAAAATATCTTAATTGAAAATTATCCTACAATTATAACTTATATTTAACAAATTTACTAATTAATAAGTAAGCAATTTTTGAATGATATCATATTCATTAACTAACAAATAAATCATATATATATTTATTTTACTTAATTATTTAATAAGCTATTAAAGTTCATTATTTTTTGCTATATCTAATAATTCTCAATTTAATATAAACTTTTATAGAACTTAAAAAATTTTCATATTTGGTATTATCTAATCATTATTTAATTATCTATAAATATAAGTTATATTTAATTATTATAGTTTTTAATGTAAATTTCATATTTGATATATGTAATGATGATTAGATATATGTATAACTAATATATTTTGCATTGTTCATATGATATAATAATTTTTATTATCTAAAACATAAAAAGATTTGCTCTTATTATTATTGAATAAAAATATTTCTTTTTAAATATACATTATATTTAATTAGGTTATAATGGCTTTTGATTTCAAATGAGATATATTATTCTATAAAACTTAATAACTCTAATTTAATTTACTTTTAAATATAAAATTTAAATTAATTAGTTTTTTTTAAACTTATACATAAAAATATTTATATATGAGATACTTGATCAATTAATATGATTTTAATTATTATTAATTTTGGAATTATCTACTAATATTAAATTTAATCTTATATCTTATACTATTTAATAATATTTACTTCAAATTCTGATCTCATATTTTTAAGGTCTTTAATGTATTTTTTCTAGAAATTAAGTTATATTTGAGTCTTAAATTCATTTTAATATATTTCTCTATAAATATAACTTTTTTTATTTATTCTACATATTATTATATATATTAAATGATATCATTTTCCTTATCTTCTACATAAAAAGAAATATATATATATATATATATATATATACTACTATTATAATTTAATTTTATTAGTACTACATTAATATATTTCTCTCATAATATACATTATACTTTATTAATTTACTTATTAATATAAATTAGAATTTTACAATTTCCAATAACTTAAACATATTAAGATATATAAATATATCATATACTTCATCAATTAATATGGTTATAATTATTATCATATTTGGAAATATCTAATAATGTTATATTTAATCTTATATCTTATCATATTTAATAATATTAGCTTCAAATTCTTATCTCATATATTTAAGGTCTCTAATTTTTTTTTCTTTGGAAATTAATTTATATTTGATTCTTAACTTCAATTTAATATAATTGTCTATAAAAATAACCACAAAAATTTTTATTTCACATATTATTATAAATATTAAATGATATAATTTTTCTTATCTTCTACATAAAAAGAAATATACTTTTAATTAATTTGCTCTTATTATTACAAGTATATATATTTCTCTTTAAATATAAATTATTTTTAATTAGGTTATAATTACTTTTGATTTCAAATGAGATATATATGTCTATAAAATTTTATAACTCTTATTTAATTTACTTTTTAATATAAATTTTAAATTAAATACTTCTCATTAAATTAAACATAAAAATATTTATATATGAGATACTTCATCAATTAATATGATATTAATTATTATCAAATTTAGAATTAACTAATAATATTTAATTTAATCTTATATCTTATGCTATTTAATAATATTTACTTCAACTTCTAATCTCATATTTTAAAGGTCTCTGTTTTATTTTTTTTACAAATTAATTTATAATTGAGTCTTAACAATAATTTAATATTTTTGTCTATAAATATAACTTTTTTTTCACATATTATTATAAATATTAAATGATCTAATTTTTCTTATCTTCTACATAAAAAGAAATACACACACACACACACACACACACATATATATATATATATACTCTACTATTATTTTATTAATTAACTTTTATTATTACTAAATTAATATACTTCTCTCTAAATATACATTATATTTAACTCTTTTTCTTTAATTAATACTAAATTTATATATTTCTCTTTAATTATACATTATATTTAATTAGGTTATAATTGTTTTTTTATTTCTAATGACATATATTTGTCTATAAAATGAGATATTAGAAATTGCTTCCGATTTAATTATTTTTATTTTATCAATATTTATAACCTTGTGTTCTGTGCTATATGTGGTTGACAAATTTTATAATTTGCTAAATTCAATTATTTGGTGTGGGAAAATCGGGTACCTTTGAGGTTCTATGCTATGTAAAGTTGACATTTTTTATATTTAAAAATATTTGTAAACTTCATGATTTATGGTACTTGCCAAATTTTGATGGCATTCAAGGAATATAATATTTGAATTTGACAAATCTCAATTTATAAACCAATGCGAATTTAAAAAATTTCCTATGGCTCAAATAATGTGAAAACGGAGAAGTCTTTTTACTTATATATTTTTTACAGTTTGAAATTTGTTTTAAACAAGATTTGAATTTTTTTATTTCTGTCTTTGTTAATTTTTGTTGATATTGTTCACAATTGTTAATATTTCATAGCAGAATGTTGGGTATGAATTGGGTTTGAATGTAGCGAAGGAAAATGTCAAATTTCTAGATTAATGAAAATTGCTTATAGATTCATATTCTTATTGTTTTGATATTCACGCCTCTGTTCAATTACTTGTTTATAGATTGATATAGCAATTTTTGTTTAAAACAATTGCTAATATCTCTTATTTTATTTACTTTTTAATATAAATTTAATATTTAATATTTTTCATTAACTTAACCATAAATTTTTAATATGATTTTAATTATTATCAAATTTGAAATTAACTAATAATTTTTATTTTAATCTTATATTTTATACTATTTAATAATATTAACTTCAAATTTTAATCTCATATATTTAATCTCTCTATTTTAATTTTCTTTACAAATTTAGTTACATTTTATTCTTAACTTGAATCTAATAAAATTTTCTATAAATATGACTTATATTTAATTATTTTACTTATTATTATTAATATTAAATGATATCATTCTTTTTACCTTCTATAAATAATATACTTTCTAATTTAATATGCTTTTATTATTACAAAATTAATATATTGAACTTAAAATAAAACTTATTTTTATTTATTTTACTTATTATATTAATTTTAATATTATATATTTTTCATTAACTTATATATCTACATAAATTCCATATACTTAATTATGCAATATGGTATTAATTATTACTTATTTTGATAATAACTTATCATTATTATTTTAATATTATATCTTATACAATTTAATAATTTTTATTTTATAATCAATTTTCATATATTAAATATGTCTAAACAATTTCTCTATAGAAAATAATTTAAAATTGCTATTGATTTCAAAAGAGATTAGACTTCTCTATAAATATAACTTATATTTATTTTATTTACTTATTAATATAAGTTTTCAAAAAAAAAAAAAATTCAATTAGCTTACACATCAAAAAATATATATATCTCATACACTTACTTAATTAAAAACTTTTAATTATTACTGATTTCCCTATTCTCTAATGATCATTAAATTATATTTTATTTAGCACTGAATTGAACTTTTCTTCTATAAATATAACTTATGTTAAAATAATTACATTATTAAAATAAATATATAATAATATAATGTTATTCGACATAAATATAAAAATATTATTATCCTTTAAATATTCATTTAATTGATCTGCTTTTAATTAGTACATATTTTACTATCTCTCTCTCTCTCTCTCTCTCTCTAACTCTCTCTAACCTCTCTCTCCATCTCTCCTCATTTAATGTGCTTAATATTTGTTCTAATCCAACAGATTTTTAATATGTGGTGGCCAAACACAATGTAAAAGAAAAAAGAAAAATTTTCCGTCCAACAATACATTTCTATATTTTTGGCATTATTTTACAACATGATATTTAAAGTCTCATTTGCAAGAATATTAACCAACTATACTGATGATTCCTTCCATTTCTTCTCCAAATTACTCTCAAATAATATATACTTTTTTCCTTGCAGAAATATTATGCTTTGGACGACACTTTTATGTCAGATCTATGTAATTTACTTCTTATATCTACAACAATAAACAATAATCATATACAACATTAACTAAAATACTAACAAAAATAATTGCTCTCAACAACAATATTTCAACAATATTTAAGAAATATTTCAAATTACAAATACACTAAAAACTAACAAACAAATTTCATATACAATTCTTCTCTAAAATCTAACATCATTACTAACAAATTTCAGAAAAAATTCTTTTCTAAAAACTTACCTTAACTGTTTAAGATGCCTCTTCTTAATTACTTCACCTCTCCTAGTCTCAAGCAAAATCTCCCCAATCCAAATCATTCTCTCTTATCTTCACTGGTATTTATAGGCCAAAGAAAGCTTTAAAAAGTTCAATTTTTTTTTAAATCACGCCTGATGCAGGGGTCTGGCTCCAATAGCCTTCACGAAATTTGCAAGCAGCTCACGAGCTTGCTTAGCTTTCCACAAAGTTAATGTTTATTTTAAAAACACGCCTGATGCCGGGGTCTGGCTCCAAAATCGATCAGGAAATTTGCCACGGACTTGCTTGCCTTTCCCGTGGATCTCTCCTGCGGAGGGGGTCCAGCATGTGCAAGAAGAAAACGCATGGTGGCTTTGCGTTTCGCACACAAAACGCAGTGGGTGATTGCGTTTTGCATTGAAAACGCAGTGGGTGTTTGCGTGTTGCATTGAAAATGCAGTATCCCTTTGCATTTTACACAGAAAATGTGGCCTCACTTTGCGTTTTCCCACTAAACGCTAATACTGTTCACGTGGATGATCCTTTTTAATTTTTTTTAATGATCCTTTTCCTAAAAGAGTTTGCTATTATGATTCTTCTTAAAATTTCGCCCCAGCACTATACCAATCCTTCCACTCCTTCCAACACTATGTCGATCCCTACTACAGTCCCTCACCCGTACTTCTCCCAAATTTTTTTTTCTTATGCTAGCTTGTGTCAAATCAAAACATAAGAAGGAATATGAGAGGGCCCACCTGATAATTGCCTTCTCACTACACAACTCTTTGAAAGCACCTATTCAGAATATAACTAATTATTTAATTTAATTAAATCTTCTACTTAATATAAATACTAATATTTACTTAGTTATTTTAGCAACACTAATTACTATTAATATTAATTTAACAGTAATTTATCATTAAGCTTTAAAATAAGTTTTGTAATATATTTAATTAATTTAAAGTTTTACATACCTGAAAATTTTTGGGTCTTACAACATGAACCCTTTTTCTCCATTGTGTCCTATAAAGAAGTCAAATTCTCATTTAAAATTAATAAAGTGTTGTTTTTAATACTTTCTAACCATGACTTTTTAGATCTACCTCTACCTTTCTTATCATAGGTTGTATCTAATATATCTATTCTTCTAACAGGGTCATCAGAATGCTGACATTTTTTTGTCTAAGTCTAAAGCCACTTATTTACCTGAGCATCCTCATCTTTGTAACACTTAATTTTATGTCTCTCTTTTAATGGCCAATATTCTGTACCATAAAGCATTGCAAATCTCACCACCATCTTAATAAATTTTTTCTTAAGATAGAGGGGTGCTTTTCTATCACACAACATGTTCAATGCATTCCTATACTTTAACCATCCAACATGAATTCTACTAATAATTTCCCCATCATTTCACCTATCGCTTTGAACAATTGATACCATATATCTAAAAGTGTGCACTCTTTTTAATGACTTGATCACCCAATGTCACAATCCCACCACTAGATTTATTACTATTAAAATTACACTTCATATATTTGCTTTTAGATCTATTCAAATAAAAACCTTTAGAATTTAAGGTTGGCCTCCATAATTTAAGTTTTTCATCAACTCCCTCTTAAGTCTTATCAACAAGAAGAATATCATTAGTAAAATGCATACACCCAAGGTACAACCTCTTACAAATGTTTAGAAAGAACGTGCAAGACTAAAGTAAAAAGACATGGAGTTAAAGTCGATCCTTGATGCAATCCAATTGAAATAGGAAAATACTTGGTTGGACCACTTTGTGTTTGAACATAAGTAACAACTCATGTATATATATTCTTAATAACTTGAATATAAGCATTATTAACTCCTTTCTTCTCTAGAACTCTCTAGAGCACTTCTCTTAAAACTTTATATAATAACTCAAATATGTGAAATAAATTTATTTAAAAAATATAAAAATTTTGAAGTGGAGCGTTTTGGCCCTGATCTGGTGAGCGCTGCGACGCTAGGTTGTGAACAGTATTTATCTATATATATGTATATATATTTTTTATAAATATTCCTGCCTCGCTCCACCGACTCTCTCACTTGGTTGCTTGGCCAGGAAGAAATTGAAAGAGGGGAAGAAGAGAGAGGAGAGAGAAAGATCTTTAGATCATATTTATCAGCTATTCTTATTACAGATTTTATTTTATTCATTGTAAATGACTAATCTCTTACTTCTATTTTTAATGATTTTAGTTTCTACATATTTTCTCTCTCTTAAATCTATCAAAAATATATTATCTCTTGATTTCATAAGCTTTCACCGTGTCAGTTTGGACATGTTATAAGTTTATTCATTTGAATGATTTGATATGATTTTATTGCATTTTAAATGAAGTACTGAATGATATCAGATATATGATATGATAACTCCACATAATATCCTACTGATCCACGTGATTCACTGATTGGGAGTCATTTAAGTTGGAGATTGATTGAGAGTTATAAGGAGTTGGGGTAACTAATTCACGTGATTTAAGAGGAGTTACAAGGTGTACATTGATTGAGAGTTATAAGGGGTGATTGATTGAGAGTCATAAGTGTAGGAGCAAGATACACTTATTGAATATCTTAATATTGATACCGACACTGCTACGAACACTGTACTGATATTATGACCGACACTAATAATATTTACTGTCATTAATAATATATCATAATATTAATATTGTTACTGGTATTAGTGCTGTTGACTGTTACTGATACTGTGACTGATGATGTAATGGATTGAAATGTTATGAACTATAAAAGGATAAATTGATACAATATAGACATTGATGCATATATTTCTTTATATGATTTATAGCATATTGCTCTCTTTTATCTTGTATTGATTTTAGTTTTAAGATTTTAGTTATTTACTGGGCTATGTGCTCATTACGTAGTTTTACATGTTTTCAGGAAATGATAAGGATCCTGTGATATGAGGCTCTGGTTAAGAAAAAAATGCAATCATATTTCTTTTCGTTATTCATTGGTAAGCTCTGATTAAATTGTTAAAATGAAAGACTGATGTAATTCTTCCAATATAGATCTTGAAGTGTGACATTATCATATGCTTTTTTTAAATTAATAAATATTATATGTAGATCCTCCTTACTCTCTCTATGTTTCTCCATCAAACCACTCAGCAAATAGTCCTACTCGACATAAAGCCAAACTGATTTGGAGAAACATTAGCATTGCTTCATAACCTATGCTCAATTACTCTTTCCCATAATTTTAATGTATGACACATTAACTTAATTACTCTATAATTTGCACACTCTTGTGGATCACATTTATCCTTAAGAATAGAAGCCAGCACACTACTCCACTCATTAGACATCTTTTTAGTCTTCAAAATAATATTAAAAAGTTTAGTAAGTCAAGAAATTTCTTGATCACTTAAACATCTCAACATCCTAGCATTAACATAATGCATTAAAGGATTTGTTTCATGATTGTTTGATAAGTTTTAAAACACTGATTGTTGACTACCTAACATAACCCTCCACTTTTCTCATTCAGGATTTGAGAGCAGACAACGACAGTATTATTAAAATCTTAGTTAGATCTACTAAAATATAAATAATTTTATAACATAGAGTAGAACTATATGCGAGCTTATCTCTCAAGAGTTGTTGGAAAGATTTGATAGAGAATTTCATCTAAAGCTTGTTGAATATGTATAATGGCCATATAATAATCAATATGTTCATAGTGGTCAGCAATCCCATCATATGGATCAATTGCATGAAACTTTGTAATAGGATGATAGAGAATCACATTAGTTAGGGGCAAAGATTCTTCAATGTTATATAGAGGGGTAAGTTGATTTCTTTTCCTTAAATGGAATTTCTTTTGAATAAGATGTCGTAGCTTATCTCTTATAATATCAAGCGGTTTGTCAATAAAGTGATGTTAATTTAACTCCTTCATAGTTGATAGATGATTATGGATTAGTCGAGCAACATTAGAAGCATAGGTTGCAATGGCAATATCTGAGAGAACTTAATGAGGTTATGGTCGAGGAGGAATTGCAAATAAGGAGATTTTGCTTGAGTGACATTAAATGTATCATCCTCAAACAATTATTGATTTTGTGATGAAAGAATTTCATCTTACTGTGATAAGATCTTTATTGTCTAGTCTCCTCCAAAAGACATTGGATTTGAACGAGAAGTTCTTCCATCCTGCGCTCCAAAGTGAGGTATGGGTGATCTTCACCACCTATATTATGTTGTCCTTGATTAAGAAATTGATTATAAGCTACTGAAAAAGCATTTTTAGTATATTAAGAATGTTTTTCATATATGGTGTAAAATTGTTACGTGCTAGAAAATTTGAAGTGGTAGAGTGTTTAATGTCTTAACTTTGTACAAAAATTTAACACACATAAAGTTTGCACCAAAATTTTTACACGAAAAATCCAAGGGGAAAAATCACGGGCTTGACCCATTTGTAATAATACACTATATAATTGTATTTGTAATAATAAGCTCTTCTCAACTGTTGAAGAATATGAGAATACACAATTGAAATAATTGTCTGAATCCCATTGTAAGGATAACAATCAGGTGTCCATGGGCAGATAGTTGAACTTGAATAATAAGGTTGGGTGTTATTTTTCAGGCAACAATAATCAAATGTAAAAAGTCGGTCGATGGTGGTGTCGATTGCCAATGGTGATTGCCGTAAAATATAATAGAGATCTTTAGCTCTTATGGTCAAAACTCAACACTCCATTGAATGACTCATATTGATTATCCTTGATCATATATCATTTTTTAAACATTTAAGTATCTTAATAACCTCACACTGAATGATCTTAGACTCGTTAGATTTCTTTCGTCGATTCCCTCGATTTGACTATAAGTATAAAATATTTGATGATACTCTGATCCCCAATTAATATCTTGAATTTTTCAAATATCATTCAAATATTTAATTTGAGTTTATTTAGACTCAAATTTAATCACTTGATATATCAATTGATGAATTTGTTGTACAAATGTTCAATTTGATTATAAAATTATTAAAATTAGAATTCATTTGATCCTGAAAATAATTTTAAGAAATTTATTACCTCGAGATTCTTATCTATCAGATAAATTTTCTAAAAAACATACAAAAGTTCATGAATCTCATTTATCGTTGAGCCTTTCTTACTGCACCTAAGCCGGCTCGGTCATTTGAAGATGGAAGCTTAGTCCAGCATTCGGTTTGAGCTTGCATTTATAATAAGATAAAGAGCAGTGCTTCCCACTCGAAGTTATTCTCAACATGTCTTTTATGTGAAATATTACAAGTGTACTGTAAAAAAAAAAAAGGGCCAATATCGTAATGCTTGCTTGTAATATGAATGTTGAAAATAGGCCCTTCTGGTTTTCCAATATTTGAAGAGTAGGAAATTACAGTTAGCAAAGCTAAAGCTTGCTGCCATAGGAAAATGAGGGTCTCCTTCCCACAATGCGCAATTCAGGTGCAATGGAAAGCTGAGTGTTTTTTTTTTTTTTTTTTTTGGGAGAGTTAAGCGATAGTGTTCAGACTCATACACATATCACATACATATGAGTCGAACTCAAATCTCTTAGTTGATAATCAAAATACCCAACCAATAGACCAAAAAGAGATATGTGAAAAGCTGAGTTTGATCCATGCAGTGGGAATAACAAGCTCATACATGACGACTGGGTTCAGTTCTCATCAAATCATTGCAACATCAAAATTGTTGGAAGAAACTGTATGCAATGTCTCAGCAATGTTCATTGCAACACTTATCCACATAAGAAATAAAAAAAAAATCTAAATCATTAAAAAAAAGGGAGGATTTACATATATACCATAATTTTTATGTATTTATATATTTAACATTTTCATTTTTATATTTACTAATATAACACTCAAATTTCTAAAAGCATCAAAGTATCACTAGTATTAATTTAATTAAAGCAAAAAATATATTTTCATGCATATAATTTTACGTAACGTAGATGTTAAAGTGATATATAAATAAATATAAAGATTTAAAGATTAGATATCTAAATACATAAAAATTTTGTGGTACTTACATAAATCCTCCCAAAAAATCTGAAACCCGTGCGTAACAAATCTTTCAAACAAACTGAACCAAGTCAGTCTGCGAGAAAACAAAACTATAAACAGAGAGAAGCAAAAGAAATCAGGTAGAGGTGATGCCCGAGGGAGATTGTGGCGAACCACAGTCAAGTAGAACACTTCGACTGCAAAATGATCTTGTTGTAGTACTTGAAGAAGATTGGAGACATATTTCACCATCATCACTGTAAGGAACAACCTCATTTTCATCGGTGATACCTTTTCCAGACTTTCTGACACTGAATCTGCCTTCATCTTCCATGGCCTCAACAAATCCTCCATGCATTGGGTTCAAACTTTCATACAGAAGTCTCAGCACCTGCTTCATAGACGGCCTTGCACTACCTTCTCTGTGTGTGCACCATTTTACAATGCCAATTAATACCTGAAGCTGCTCCTCATCAAATGTATTCCCAAGCTTAGGATCCACCAAACCAAATAGTTTTGAGTTGGTTTCAATGAAATCTTGGGACCATTCAATCAGATTACGATTGTCATGTATGGCATGCCTCCCAGTCACTAGTTCTAAAAGTAGCATGCCATAGCTGTATACATCACTCTTCTCAGTCAGCTGCCGTGTCACCACGTACTCAGGATCTACGTACCCTGCCAATGCGTTTGGAAAAATCCTTAAATCTTATGTAGAATATTTCCGTATCCATGTCTAAAACTTTTTTATTCATGAAAACAACGAACAGTTCTCCAAAAAGCGCTCCTAATAAGTGATCACCTATATGATAAAAGAGTCCCAATGTCTCATTCAGTGGCTGTATCATGGTTGTTTTCTTGAGTAACGTGGTAGCATTCAAGTTAATAATCTGATATCATATAGTAATTTTGCTTTGGTACCTATTTTATCCCACTTTGGGGCTGTTTGGTAGAATCTAGGATTTCATTTAAGTAGGATTTCGTAAATCCTCCAAATCCGGATTTACGAAATCCTGGAGGGTTAAATCCTGAAAACTATTTGGTAACTTTCATGATAAATCCTTTGTGACTGTTTGGCTATTGGCTATTGCATTCAGGATTTAAGGAGGTTGAAAATTTTGGGCGGAGTTTCTTCCTTCCCGCGCTAATAGAGCCAGAGGATTTCGGAAATCCGCCGAACGAGAGGATTTCGGAAATCCGGGATTTACGACGAAAATGCGAAATTTTTGTCTACGGCGGCTTTCATTTTCCGTGAGATTTGGTTTTGTATTTTAGGCTGTTTGGCTAGATTTCGCCTCTAATTCGCCTCAAATCCGGCCTAAATACACATACCAAACAGGCCCTTTAGTTGAATCCATAAACATTCATATGAATCAGGTGAGATTTAAAAGGATGTATCTTGTAGCCAAATCTTTATGCTCAGAAAGTGCTTATAGTTCTCAGAAGAATTAAGGATGGTTTATTATAATAGAGAAATGATTCGAGTGCTTTTTCATATGAGAATACAGTTGGCGGCTGAAGAGAAACAACTACCTAATGGCAATAAGGAAATAAATACACCTTGTAGGTTTGCAACTTGAAGTATGGTTAGCATTAACCAGTAAAAAATTTTATTAAAAAAATAAAAAAACTCAGTATGGCCCAATTTAACTAAAAAATTGTATTTTAGGGATCTGAATGGCTTACCTGGAGTGCCATGAATGTACAACTTCACTGATGTAGTAACACTTTCATCCCTTGTTGATGCATGTGCAAGACCAAAATCAGCAACCTAAAGCAGCAATATATCAAACTACAAACAGAGAACCAAATAATTGTGCTTTAGACTAAATTTCTTCGGATACCTTTGCAAGGAAATTTTTATCCAAGAGAATGTTGCTCGACTTTATATCCCTGTGGCACAGCGGCGGGTCACAGTAGAAATGAAGATACTCCTGCATGCAATTCACTGTTCTCAAACTTCAGAAAACTTGAACAAAAGGTCACATCACTAACACATCACCCTGAAGATATGCTAATCGTATATACTAGAGAATGTATATTTAGGGCTACCAAAATAAAAGAAAACAAAAAGAAGAAAATAGTTATTTGAACTCGTATGGTGGGCTGGCATGCCAAGGAATGCAGCTCAAATACACCTTCAGTATTTTTTTGTTCACCACATGAACAAAGGGGCTACATATAATTACCAGAGCATTGGCAACATCAATGGCAATTTGGATTCTGATCTCCCAAGTCAATGGAGTTTTCTCAGATGCTGCATAAATGAGAGGGAAATTATAGCTCAGTAAAAATAAATATATTTATATTTAAAAAATAAATGTATAGAAAATTAGATATTAGCTAAAGGGTTACAGTGCAAATAGTCCTTCAAGCTTCCATTTTCCATGTACTCATATACCAAGAACCTGCAAAAGTTAATGAATATGAAGCTAATCAATATAATACAAGAATATTCAGAGACTGAATTATGATCACAAAAAGAACCACCTCTCACATCTTTCAACACAGAAACCTCTGAAAGCAACAAGATGCCGGTGATGCAGTCGGCTATGAAGTTCCATTTCTCGGCAAAAAACACGCTTGTGGTGTTCTGCAACTGGGTTCATCTGCTTCACAGCAGCGATAGTGCCATAAGCAAATTGTGCTTTGTAGACTGTCCCAAATCCACCTCTTCCTATAATATTGCTGAAATTGTTTGTTGCTTTCTTTATTTCGTTGTATCTGAATCTTTCACAAATGATTGATGAACCTATAAGTTGATGTTGTTAATGTTAAAATGAAAGTGACCATATTAATATAAGATACATTCAGTTGATTTAAATCATTCAAGTTTCTGAAGTATCCATTGCTTGCCGATACCAAATAAATTATTGGATATATGGAATAATAAATTGGTGGGTTTTTCTAGTTGAAACTGATAAATGGAAGGCTGAATTGATCAATGGATAACTATAAAATTGTCCATTTGTAGCCTCATGTGAGAGTTCTGTATCAATTTTAAAGCAATGAGCAATCTTGAGATTTGATAATCTACATGGTAGAGATTAACATAATAATCAGACCTTCCTGATATTTACGAAGGTGTGATTGATGGAACACATCACAGGTGTTTGAGTGTGTGGTCTCTGCAGATTTTAGTTCTCCTCTCTTCTTACGAATAAGTAGTATCAAAACAATGACTAGCACAATTGCTAGACTGGTGACCATGATGCCAATTCCTGGAAACAATGCTAGCCGTAAAGTACCACGATGCTGCTTAATAGGGAAACCAGTTAGCTGCTGAGGAGCTTCTGCCGACACTATAGGTGGAGCTAGTGCAGGTGAAATTTGTTGAGATGATGGCTGGGGAGCAATCACTAGAAAAGAAATTTGAAATTGTTATAGGAAAAAGTGTATCGGTTGCAAGAAAAGGTTTAGATGGAACACTAATAGCGCTTAGCATACAATCACTTAATCAAATAAACATCAAGTATGAAAAAATTCTTACTCATTAGCAGTTGAAAAGTACTTTAGAACATCTTTATTTTGAAAATAAAGAAGAAATGCACAAAATTTACATGGTAACGGGAAGCCTCTAAATTTGCAATTATTGTAATTGATATTGAGTATAGAACAATAAATAATCATAGTTTGTTTCAAAAACAAAAAAGATAAACTTAAATTAATAAAAATGCGAAAAAGCCTCATTCTCGTGGTATTCACAATCAATCTGCTTTGAAGGATCATCATGATCACAGTCAACATGAACTCTATGACCAATGCTAAAGGCAGTGCGCACTATGTTGCATGAATAACAGATATTTGACAAACATTTGATTTGTTAAAAACTTTTGTTTGGCCGCATGCAGATTCTCTATTAGATAACAATGGTATCTTAAAAGGCATAGTATTCAATTACAAAGAGTGCAGGAAGATCGTCAACTTTGAATTTTTTGTTCTTTTGTACTTAAATTATTTATGCATGAAAAGAATATAATTCATAAGATGAATAGTTTATATGTGATGATGTAAAATGATAAACAAACCTTGATATAAAAGGCTCCTTGCTTTACATCATATAGCAGTGATTTGGAAATTAGGTTAGAAGAAAATTATTCAGTGCCTGCAAGTACCCATCTAAAATTACGAAGTTTTGAAAAGAATGATGAACATGACAGATGTGCGATCTAATCAAAGATAACAGGAAAAAATAGTATATGTCAACCTACAGAGGCATCAGAGGAATACTCATTTTAGCATGTCTAGCAGAATGCAAAGTTGTCTTCCAAAAGTCTGACCAAACCATCTAATTAGTAATTGATAACTAGAAATTTAATACTCATCAACTATAGGACTTTAGCAGCTAGCCAGCTTCCTTGATTTGAATCTTATTTTCTTAGTGGCAAAAACATCAATTTTAACACATCAATGATATCACACAACTGTATAAATTACGCAACAAAATGTACTAAAATTGCACTCGCACTATTAATAATATTCCTAAAGAAATCAGTCAGATGACAATATAAAGTTTTAACTTGATAACAAGAAAGGAGATAAACTTGAATGCTTATCTAAAAAATTATTAGTATATAGAAGTTTTTAAAACAGAGATAACTTCTCAGTTTCATTCTTCTTAGAATTGATGATAGTATGATACAAGGAATTGTTTGAGGCCTCTAGTCTCTAGTGTAAATCTTGCTAATGTGATGATGTTAGCAAATAAAAGTCATGCAAATATTTTATTGATCAGCTTGGGACTTTTGGAGCGGAATACGAGTATAGAATAGAAAAAAATGAAACCTGGTAGGATTTGAAGCTCTTTGATGCTAAAGAAGCAGCTTGCAAGATCAATATCCGAAGCATTATCACCTTGGTTTGCAAGTGCAACAAAAGCCGCATCACGGCAGGTATTTAAGGTAACGTTATCCAGTGCTCCAATAAGATGGTGAAGGAAAATAATACTAGAGTTTACGCATCTCCTGCAGCTATTTTCTATTGAAAGTGGCATCTTGCAGTTTCGGATGACATCCTCAAAATTAGGAGTCTGCAGAAATTCTGATCTACTTGTTATCCCCTGGCACTGATAAGAGACATGAATTTTTGGTCCTATTCCACAGAACAAGGTGGCATTGTGAGGAATCCCATATGATAGAAATGTTTGTGTTACATAATTGAGGCAGACATCATTTAATGCTGATGGCACCCCGAAATTGCCTGTTGTATTTGCATAACGAGCCACAGAAACAGTAACAAAAGCATTAAGATAGCGACAACATTTTGCTCTTTCATTTTGACTTGAACATGCAGATGCAGCCCATGTAAAGTTGGACCAAGTCATATCCAGAGGACAATCTGCATGGTTAAATAATATTAATACCAAAAATCATTATGCTCTCCATCTTACAGAAATAACAAATTTTTTTTCTCTGCTTCCATGGCCACAAAGTGGGACTAAATTTTTTTTATAATAAATGTTAGCATGTCGAATCCATGACAGCTAATGCTGCAATAAAGTAATCAATCAAATAAAAAATTCAACACATAAAGAGAGGAGGGAATAAGATAATCAAAGAGCTTGGAGTATTCCATCAATAAAAAATGCAATACCCAAAAATAAGCTTTGATGTTCTAAGAATGAATTGCCTCGGAATATTTCAAAAAATGAAATGCAAATACGTGCTAATTATCGATTTTGAAGAGTGAATTCTGAAGTAGCATCATCAACCTAGAAGTGCCTCTCAAGTTGTACATAACAATGAACAAAACAAAACTCGAGTTGTTTAAACACATAAATTATCATTAAAGAAGTACACGTCCAAAAAAGACTGCAGCGATGAAACACATAATAACACATAATAAAGTGGAGAAACTTAATTGCAAGGGACAGTTTTCAGAACAACACAGCTGACTTGGGTTCCTCCCTGCAGTTTTTTTAAATTCAGGTCACGTGGCTTAAAGCTTACCTGCAACATAACACAAGGTCGTCCTAAATGCACGTCATCGAGGATCTTTTCAAAACCCACAACTGAAGTAGCAATCTTCGAGGAGGTGTCCTTCTTTGGAAAGTATGTCATTGTCACTAAATAAACTACTCAGGCTGTTTGCTCTGAACAAGCAGATAACTAAAGCCAAAAATTTTTTTTTTTGCATCTTCCATATTCAGGAATTAATTTGAAAGATCCAGCCTCCAGCCCTAATAAATCTACTAAAACCCCCAAATTAGTTACCATCTGATAGAACGCGCCACTCCGAAGGTGTCCTGTCAATGGTATGCCAGTGCCTTCCACTGTTCCACATACCGGTCATTCAATCAAATAGTAGCAAAAATAACCTAATCGAATGGAATGCCAATCTATAACTGAAATGCCACATCAAAAAAGCATACAAGAAAAACTCAAGAAAGAAGTCATCAGTTAAATCGAATGATTCGAAACCATCAAAATCAAGCAAAGCATCCTAATAGGATAAAAAAAACATGTTCTATATTATCTTAATCTGAAAATAATCCAATCCATAATCATAAATTCACGAAATACCTTAAAAAAGGAAAGCAATCCACCAAATAGATGGTGAAGAACGGACGAGAAGTTGATCGCTTTTAGAACGATCAAAACAATAAGACATAGAACAGTATAATGACCTCACTCACCATCGGCGACCACCAGTAGCCGGCTGAACTCAAGAAACGACGCAACCGCCGCCAATACTACAAAGATAAGAGCAGGTGCCGGCATGACAACCACAAAGAGAGAGAATGAGAGAGATACAGAGAGAGCAGAGGCCCCTCCGCCCTCTTTTTAACACTCTCACTAGCTGCTCTCAAGCGTGGAGACGCAAGAGGAATCAGGTTCAGCTCACTCAATTGGGCGTCGCACGTGCATTACCACGCGCAATAACCACCGGCTGTCGCAGCACGTGGGTGAGGGCCCAGCCAGCCCACCGGCCCATCCAACCAAAAGGTGAGCACTGTGAAGAATGACCGGCTGGGGAGCTGGGGACCAAGATGGCGATCACGGTTAGTGGTGGCGAACCGAATACGTGGCAGTGGGGCCTACTTGGAGGAGCATATATTCTAATGGGGCCCAGCATACCGTGAGGCGTGAGCCGGGTCGAGGAATGGCCGAATGGGGAACTCAACCAGTTGAAGACTTTTATTATATTAGTTAGGTGAATTTATGATTATTTATATTAATTTTTATAAAAATAAATTAAATTAATTTAACTCTTAATTTAGGTCGGGAGAAATTTAATTAATTATTTTTATTTTAAATAATTTCTAATTTGAAATTACTCACCTTCAGCCTTCGACGTTTGTCTCATCTCTCACTCATACTCCTACTTCTTGACCTGCTTCTCAAATGCTCTAGAATTATAGCTTGATTTTTTATTCTTAACCAATCGGGCCATTTATAGCTAGGGGAGAGACAAGATTTGATAAATTTAGATTACTTAAAATAGTTAAAATAACGACGTTACATTATTATTGAATCAATTATAACCCTATACATCCAACAATATATGGCACTTGTCTCCCATTTTATAACCTTTATATTTGAAGTTACTCCTAACTGCCGCACATAATGCTTTGGATCCAACAATCCCCCAAAATTAGAAGGTTAAATGAAAATTTTATATAAACATTAGTATTATATAATATTTATTAGATAATTATAAAGAATAAGAACTATTTTTTCTGAATTAATATGTTTTTGATGATTTAATTTAGAATATTTAGTGTGTTAATAGAATATTCTTTAAGATGGTGGTTAGACCTGCAATGCTTTATGGTGCAGAATGTTAGTCATTAAAATAGAAGCATAATATATTTTTTTTAAAATAAAAATTTATTCATAGAAGGAAAAGAGTACAGGATGAGTGGAGCAACAGCCACTGCAATAAAAAGCAAAAAACAAAACCAAAGAGCACAATATGAGACAAACAATAACCAACTAAACAAAATGAAGCCAAAACGGACTCAGGAATGGAAACCCCTGCAGATCCCCGTGACTAGCCACGGACCATCCATAGGCGAGAAACCCACAAAGCCAAACCACCACGAATCCCAGCAAAAGGCCAAAACACCCAGGTTGCCAACCAGGCGAGCCAACAAAGGCAGCAGGGGCTTCCTCAGCATTGTCCATAACCAGGAAGACCACTGCTAATATGAAAAGATCCCAAGCCTATTTCTTCTTACCTGTACCTTTACGCCTTTTACCATCAGTAAGACGACTATGTTTAACCAAATTAACCGGCAAGACCTCCTCAAAATCATCAGAATCTTCTTCCACCCCACCATCAGAAGAAGAGTCATCCAAAACTAAACAATCAATTTGATCTAGATCAGTCTTACCCACATGAGACTTCAATTCACTGTGAGACATAACTGAAATCGGGACATCAATAAAAGTGGTATTACCTCCCGAGATAGCATTGGAAACAGTCTTACCCACAACAGCTTGTTCCACCGAAATAATATGAGAAGACACACCACAATCAACCATAGGCACGACATCCTCACAAGAAATAACCTGACCCACCGACGATACATGCAAAGTTAAATCAACACAATTTAGAGGTGAAACCGCGTGGGCCGAAACATTAGGCAATACATGCCCATCATCCCTATTAACCGCACAGGCACCAAAATCCTCCTCCTTCGAACCTTCCACATCCAACCTGACATTAATAGGGGGGTCCATCGGAGACCCAACCAAAGAAGGTAAAACAGGAGATACATCAACAGGAGTAACAGGAGAATTAAGGGGTGCAGCCAAGCCAACATCCAAATTTATAGCTAAACCATTTAAAACAGAATCCGCACAAACCATGTCATCCGGTTCCACAACCACAGGGACAGATGGAGCCACTACAGAGCCAATAAGCACAGGAGCAACATCCCCACCCTCCCCCGTCATATTATTAGAAATCGGAGGTAAAGTAGAGGAGTCAAGGTGAGGTTGTAAAATTCTATAGTCAGTCTTTGTTGACCTCATTTTTGTATGAGGTCAGTAGGACCAATCTAGACTCTAAGATTTTCCTAGATTTCCATCCCTAGGATCTGTTCTAGACCCTAGGATCTCTTCAAATTAATTTTAACCCTAGGATCAATCTAATCCTAGATCAATCCAGATTCAAATCAACCCTGATCTCAGATTAATCAAATTTCCAGACTATTCTAGATCCTAGGATCTTTCCTAGATTTTAGATCTTAGGATCAATCTAGACCCTAGGATCTTCCTAGAATCCAGACTTTAGGATCTATTCTAGATCCTAAGACTTTTCTAGAACCCAGACCCTAGGACTTCTAGATTCTAGAATCTTCCCAGACTCCAGTCCCTAGGATCAATTCTAGACCCTATGATTCCTTTAAGCTGATCTGGACCCCAGGGCCTACTCTAAACCCTAGGATTCCTCTAGATCAATCCAAACCTTCATTCAATCCAAGCTTCAATTCAATCTAAACTTAATTCAAATCCTATCATTCAAACTCAAAATCCAATTCAAAACCAGATTTCCATATTCAAATCCAAGGCCGAAGGTCTAAGTCCTGAAAGCCTTTTCCAGCAAATTTTTGAACACCTCAAAACCCTATCAAAAGACCTCTGATTCAAGATCTATCAGTTCCACACTGATGTGACATGTCTCTAGAGGCAACCCTCCAAATTTGAGCTCATTCTGAGGTCTCTAACCCCAGAAACTGAATTGAAATCCAAAGGCTGTAAAACCTTCAAATATTTACAGTCTATGCCACTGGACCTGCCACCCAGTAGATTTTGACCCTGGAGCTTTCTTCAAAGCCTCCAATCACCTCCAGACCCTTGATTATGACCCATTGAGCATTAAACTGCATTTTGTTTGACTCAATTTGACCCCCAGTTGACCAAGGGTCAAAATGACCAAAATACCCCTATGGGGTGTAACTGGTCACTTGAACCAAATGACCTCCAAATCAAATGCAGTCACTTCCAGCAAATTTCAAATGTCAAATCAAACCCATTGAACCCAGAACCAGCCCCTGGGTCAACCTGGTTGACCAAGTCAACCTAGTTGACCTAGAAGGCCCCTTTAGGGTCAAAACAGGTCATTCTGACCAAATGACCTCCCTAGACCTTAGGACCACCTCTATTGGTCTCCAAATATCATTTCAAATCTGTTGAACCCATTTACAGACCCTGGACCCACCCGGTTGACCAAGTCAACCAGGGTTGACCTAAAAAGGCCTATTAAGGGCCCAAATAGGTCATTTTGACTAAATGACTTCTCCAGATCTTGAGACCACCACTAGTAGACTCAGAATGTCATTCTGAACTGGTTGGACCCAATCCCTGACCCTGGGTCAACCTGATTGACCAAGTCAACCAAGTTGACCCATTAGGCCCATTAAGAGTCTAAACAGGTCATTTGATCTAAATAACTCATTTGAACCCTAAAATCACCTCCATCATATCTTTTATATCTTTTCAAACCTCTTGAACATGTGCCCACCCTCTGGGTCAACCTGGTTGACTGAGTCAACCTAGGTTGACCTAGGTGTTCCTTAAGGATCTAAATGGGTTATTCCAACCCATTGGATCCAATCAAATCTTTCAAGCTCTCAAATCCATGTCAAATGATTTTTTAAACATGTCTAGACTTGTCATGAGTCAAACCAACCTTGGTTTGGCTTGGTCAAACTTCAAACATTGGTCAAACCCATTCAAAACCCTTTACATTACCTTAAACTCCAATCTTTGAACCTCAAACCTCTCCAAAGCACCCAACCAGCTCAAATCCATCCACACCATGCCACCTCAGCTGCCACATTGCATGGAGACCAGTCAAATAGTCAAACCGAGCTTTTGGAGTGGTCAAACTTGGTTAATTAGCCTACTAGAGCTAATACACTCCACATCAAGCCATTCCAGCCATTCTAAACTATCTCTAGAACTTTCTAAATGTTGTTTAAACCCAGCTCAAGTTTTAAATCAAATCCCCTAATCAACCCATGTGCTCCCAAGGACAAGGCACCTTTACATGTCATTGTACCTTGGTCCTTTGATTCCCTGCTACCCTAACTAACTTGGGACAGGTGGTTGTCATCTAGGATCTCCCCCAATTGATCCCAGCCGTCCAAAACTATCAAAGGACACTTGAATAGGGTAAAGCTCTCTTAGGAGCCTCATTCTTACACACACACTCTCTCTCCACTCAAGCTCTCATGGACCCGAGGTTCATTTCGTTTGAGCTCTCCACTGGATCCTCCACCTCTTCCAAATCAAACTCCGGCAAGAGGGAGCTGCCGGCGACGAGTTTCCCGGCGAACTCAAGTTATATCCTTCTACAGAGGATATCTCTCAATCCAAAGCTTTTCCGGTCGTGGATCCAACTAGAGATTTATGCGTGGACAATCTACAAGCTCAGAGAGCCCAAGATCAGCCAAATCCATCGGTTAGATCTCCTTAAAACCCAAACCCTAGTCTAGATTATATTATTTTAAATAGCTTTTTGATAAGTAGGTTCTAATCCAAATCAAACATTCCCCATAATTTCTGTTCATATGGACATCTTAAGTTTAAAATTTCAAATGTTTTTATTGAGTAAATAAAGAGAACGAGGCATTTTATCGCTTTGGGCCTTCGGTTTGATACCTGCATGAACTGTGAGCCTTTTTGACAGTCGATCTGATGATCAACGGTTCAGATTGAGCAATACTGCAGTTCTACATACCTACGTGATCCGTTCAATCGTTAAGATCTCTGTTCGACGAGATCACAGCCGTTCAATCCAAACAGCGGAGGATCGAACGGCTGATGCCCGCTGCTGACTCGGTTTAAGTAATTACGCGTGGGTCCCGCAGCCCAATCATCACGCGGCAATGATTGGTGGCGGTGCCAATCATTGCTAATGATTGGGCGCCGCCACCGTGGTTTGCTCCAGCAAACCACTGCTCGCCACGTGGCCTCACGCTGGCGGCGCCGCCGTTACCTAAATAAAAAAATATTTGATTTTAATTTATTTAAAACCAATTTTAAATACAGAAAATTATAAAAATTCCTATAAAATTAAATAAAAATCAGAAAAATTAAAATAATATATCAAAATTTTTGTAATTTTAAATATTTTAATTTAAAATTATTTTCAAAACTCAAAATTAAATTTATTTAAATTAAATTAAATTATTTGGATATTTTAATATTTAATTAAATTAGATTGAATATTATATTAAATATTTTAAAATAATTTTGAAAATCAGATAAACCTCTCAAGATAAAATAAAATATTTTAAAACTATATTTTGAATTATTAATTTTGAAACATATATATATATATATATATATATATATATATATATATATATATATATATATATATATATATATATATATATATGTCTACGTATTTCAAAATTTTATTTTAAATTATATAGATGTTAAATCTTTGAGTCTTGAGAGGTCTATTGAAACTTTAAACATAGGTTGAGTTTGTATGATTGGAATTGAGGGGAAGTAATGATTAATTAATGAGTAATTACATTTCTAAATTGCTCATTGATTAATTCTTCAAATAGTTAAATATATTTTGATTACATTATAGGATGCATGCACAACTTAGTTTTAAGGCTCTCTTAGTTCTAAGATGTGATTGTGTATATGCTTATACATGTTGAGTCCAAGGGTTAGGCAAACCTTGATTTAAACCAACTCAAACCTAGTGTCATTAAGGACAATAATTAAGGACTTTGTTTAGAGAATTTAGATTAATTCAAATAATTAGGACATAATTCCAATTGACTTGAAACTTTGAACACTTGAACTTATTGACACTCTCAGCCCTAGGAAATTCTCTTACTGGATTTTGAAGTCATTAAGCCCCTTAATCAACTTAATCAAACTTAAACCTTAATTAAGCCTTAAAACCTTCCAAAAATTATAATAAATCAAATTTAAATCCAAAAATTACAAATAATATCTCAAACTGACCAGAATTGAACCCTTAAGCAATGAAAAATAAAAGCCCTTTGACTGGAATTCAAAATTAAGTTTAATTGAAATCTGAAATTTAATTAATTTAATTAATTAAAAATAATTAAAAATTCCAGAAAATTTCCAAACACTTGGAAATCACTCCTTAGGTGATTCCTGACCTTTGGAGTTAATTTCAAGAAGTTTGGAGGTCATTTGGATTCAAATCACAAAAAGGGTCTCTAATTAAACAATTTAAATAATCCATTAAACACTCAAAACTTCAAAAATTCATAACTAATTCAAATGAACTCCAAATTGAGAAAACTCAAAGGCATACAACTCATATTAAGGTCTAATATTTATAAAAAATGTTAAGTTTTCAGAAATCAATCAATTTTGGAAAAGTCAACTTTTGGTCAAACTTAGTTCAAATTCAAGTCAAAACTTCAAACCTTCATAATAAAATGTAGAAAAATCCAATTTCAATGTACTTACTGTCTAACTGATCGTATTAAGGTCTAGTATTTTAATAAAATATTAAATTTCTAGAAAACCCTTTAAATCAAAAAGTCAAATTTTGCCCCTTGAATTAAATCATTAAAATAATCCAGAAAATCCCAAAATTCAATAATTATCAAAAATTCCAGAAAACATTAATTTGAACTTAAAACCAGCAACCAACTAATCTTAATTAAAATTTAATCAACTTCCAAATCTTAATTAAACTCAAATCACTTAATTATATCGGGTACCACTGGGTAACCCAGGCCTATGAGGCTATTAAATTAGCCCCAAGGAAGGTGAAATAAACTTCATGGCCTTGGTGTGCAACAAAGGTGGTATCCAATAAACAATCAAAATCATTTTTAAAATCAATTTTAAATCATTAAGATTTAAACTTTAACCTAAATTTTCCCTTAAACCTTCAACCAACTTGAACCTCAAGCAACTTCAATCAAGTGCCTATTTAGGACACATCAAAGCCACACTGCCTACCTCACACACTTTAGATGGTTTGCTAGGACAACCAACTCTAGTCTTAGGCTAAGCCGGTGTTTACTTTTCTGCTATGTGCCGGGTTTTCGAGCTTTCACTGCATGCTGTTTGCTAGACATAGAATTGCTGTGATTGTTTATTTATTTACTGCATTCTGCGATATGATTGATTGTACGATAGATCTACCCTTAGGTTAGGAACGATTTATACTAATTCAATCTTATGCAGATCGCCATGCTCATACAGGGCATTAAATAAAGGGGGCAAAATTATAATTATTAAATTGCACAGGTGCTCTAGAAAATTGCCTAAGTCCCCCTTTAAATCAAAAAGAGCATGGCCAAGTGTGGCTGTGATTGAGTATTTTAATTTCAAATATATAACTGCTTGGGATGTCAAATATAAACTGCTGATTATTAGGATAACCCTGCAGGTTGTTGAGTCTAGATTTTTAATTTTAATTGATGTAATTTGAATGTAAATTGAGTTGTAAATTTAAAGTGCTTTGAGATTGAGATGTTTACACATCCAATTTGGAATCCAAAGAGGAAGGAACATCCCTTAGGGGAGAGTTCCTATCCATTCGGAGATCCAAATTAGGATGAAGTTCAAATATCCAAAGAGAAAAGATAACACCCCTATTCAGGGGGAGTTTCTTTTCATTTGGATATCCAGACCCGACGATCCAAGGAGTTTCAAGAAGACAAAGAAGTGAAGAACGAGAAGAATCTCAAATCTCAAAGTCACTTGAGTCTTAGGAGTAGAATCCGGGTTGTAGTCAGTGGTACCCGACCACTTTACTTTCCTCCAGACCCTGGGTTGTATAATTAAGGGCACTTGCCTATAGACTTTAATTTTGAATATTTATTTAATTATTTAATTAGTTTGATTGATGTGTTGATTGCAATTAAGGACCAGCATGCTTTTAGTAGTTTATTTGGCGATCTTGTATGTCGTATTTGATTTAGCCTGGAACCCGATCGGAGGCTCGTGAGGGTACGGTCATAAACTTTTTCTACTTAAACAAAATAAAAAAATTTAAGCTCAGATAGTAACTCTAATGCTTCTAAGAAGTAAGCCCGGACTCGCCGGGAGTTTTTCATGCATCATATTGAACCTTCTCTACCGTGTTAGGCACCTCCCCGCCTGCGGGTTCTGGCAGACCACCTGACCTATTAGGGTGCAGTTCTGTCCAAGGGGATGTTGTGCAATCTCTAGGATAAAATCTATTTTTAAGCCTGATTTTAAAATTGCTTCATTTTGATTTAAGCATTTCATCGAGTCAACTAGCATGCATCGCATTAGTAACAAATTAAATTTGAGTCTAAACTTTAATTGCATTTTTTAGCTTAAGCATTTAACCCAACATATGTTAAGGGGTCAATTAGGATCTGCTCTAGATGTTGACCCTAATTCTTTAAACCAATCTTAATCAATGTTCTTACCACTCTTGCATAATTGACTTGATTCATGGTTTTTAAAGTGTTTAGGTGGTTTAGCTGGCTCCCCAATCCAGGCTGGGGTAAGTCCAGGATTACATTGCATTAGCTAGGATCCGGGTCACTGATTCTCAGTACCCATTTTTAGACTTAGGTTCTGAGGCAAATCTCTAATATTAAGACCTCAACTTTCGGGAATCTAATTCCCACTTTCTAATAAAATCGATCATTCAAACTAAATATCTCTTTCAATCAAATTCAAGCCCAACACTTAGGATAGTTGAGGTGTTTCTGAAGTAATTCAGAATCTCAAAACACCTCCTACTCTTCTTCCTTTGACTCCAGAAATAAGTGTTCAACATTGAATTCTTAGATAAAATTCGTATCGCTATTTTAATCGAGAGTATTCGTAAAAAATTTTTTGGTTTCCTATGATGTAATTAACTACGAGGGCTTGCGCTCGTAGGAGATTTAGAAACCCAGACCAGATTTCAAAATCAAGCTTTTTTTTAAAATCTTTAATTAATTATCTTTGAGAAATCAAAACAAAAAATGGCGATCGTTATTTTCATATTCAAACTATTGATAATGATTGATATCTTCTTTCTTCGGATAGATATGTCAATTATAATCATAGTTCTGATTATAAAATTAATGATCCTATTCATATTAACATAATCAAACAGTTGATTAAACATTATTTTGATCTTTCAAGATCGTATGTTGTTTCTCCTTGAGTTTGACTATGATAATCAGATAAATTCAAAGATTTGTAATCTGAACCTATTAGGGAACGATATGTTCACCTTTCGAGGTGATATATTATTCATAATAAGTGTTCGATTATAAAATCAAAATTCCAGAAATTTAACTTTCCCAAAGAAAATTAAACCTTTTTCAAACCTATATTTTGCAATCAAACAGCCTTTGAATGCCCTAACGATAAACAATGCGAACAATACTCAGGGAAATCTTCCAGAACCACAGATTGAACATAACCAATATTATCCGGGCCAATCCAAATTTTATCAGGATAATGTTTGGTCACATCCAGTTCCCCCAAAACAGGAGCAACAGAAGGACGGGAACCAGAGGAGGTTACATTATCAATTTTTAAGAGTTTACTAAAAACAAAGCCTAAGCCATGAAGAATACGCGGGGCAAAGAGCTGGGGCCGAAGTTTAGGGAAGGAAATCCAAATGGGGATAACAGGCGATTCAACCTCAATGTCCAAAGTATGAGTCCATTTAATCAATTTCATATAGCAATTACTCATAAAGTATGACCTATGAGCAAAAACCCTATATTAATCCAAATCATTAAAGAGTTTAATCAACACATTACGTTGGTTAAGAACAATGACAGAACTATCGCCAATGAGCTTGAGATTGAAAAAGAAATTCCTAATAACATCAAAAGAAGGCCTTCGGCCAGGGAATTTTCTGACAAGAGCAAATTCAAAAGGAGAGGCAAGAGACTGGATTTCCGCCTCCGAAATCCACAGAGCAAGCATCCCCCTATGAGAAGACACCTTAAGGTCGGGAAAAGCAACAGAAGAAGGCGACACACCAGAAAGAGCATCTTTAAATGAAATAGAGGAGGATCCATGCAAAAAACCAGGATCCCTAAAACGGGGAGGCGTCGTAAAACCAAACCCAAATGACGTCGTTAATGGAAAGAAAGAGAGAAGAAAGAACTTCCCTGAGGCACATGAAGAGGAACGTCCAGCGCGAGAGGCGAAGAAGAGGCCGCAAGGGGCGGCTAGGGCAAAACCCTAGTGCACCCCAGAGAGCGGGAGACATTGAGCTGAATCATTAGATACATTCCGTGCTGCCGATGAGAGATTAATTGGACTTTTGAAGAGAAGCATAATGTTAAGTTAAGTATTGTAGAGATGAGGATGCTCAGGTGAATGAGTGGCTTTACTCTTAGAGACATGATACGAAATGAGCATATACATGAAAAGGTTGGAGTAGCTCCAGTGGAAGATAGGATTAGAGAGATTCGCCTTAGATGGTTTGGTCACATAAGACGGCGGCCTTCTGATGACCCGATTAGGATGTATTAGATTTGACTTATGTTAAGAAAAATAGATGTAGAACTAAAAAGACTTTGTTAGAAAATATTAGAAATGAATTTTCTTTATTAGATTTAAATGAGAATTTAACTTTTAACAGGACACAATAGAGAAAAAGGATTCATGTAGTCGACCCCACAGTGGGATAAAGGCTTGATGTTGTTATTGTTGTAATGTGTTAATATATTTTTTTTTAATTATTAAATATTTAACAAAAGATTTAATGTAAAGTTTAGTATATGATATAAATTTAAATATTTAATCATTATATTAAAATAAATATCTACTCGTTTTTTTTAATTCATACTTATTTATTATTTAAATAAAAAATATAATCTTTAATATATTACATATATTATATAATAATATAAGTTAGTTATGTATATATAAATATATAATATAAGTTAGTTAAATAAAGTTAGTTAAATTAAAATTTGATCCAACGTGTGTGATAACAGTTCTCCCGAGATCGGGTATGTGGTCGAGTGGTCGACGGAACATGTTCCTCCTATCTCACCCGGACTCGAATCCCCTAACTGTCCAAAAAAAAAAAGTTCTCTCATCAAGTTCGGTGCACATGAAACCAACAAATTGGCAAAAAATTGGCTTGCATGAAACGAGAAAATTTTTATTAAATGTGTGAAATGATTTCACGCAGTCCATAATGTGTTAAATAATTTTTTATATTTTTAAATACATAGTTCCATATTAATGTATTTACTCTTTCTTAAATTAATTCTTCATTGCGAAGCCTTTTTAGTACAAAAATTTCTAATTCAAAAAATTTTTATACTGAAAAGCTGTTTTAGAAAGCAATAAAAAAACTGTCCCAAACAAAACCTTTTTTTAAAAGCTCATGAAATTCACAATATTGTTTGTAGAATTGTGTCAAAAGTATTTTTATAGTGTTATTATCAATTTTTGTTATATATTCTTATTTATATTTTGTGCAATAAATTGTGCACACAGCCTTGTAAATTCAATTTTAGGGATGTTTTGATTTGTGTATAACTGTTCTAATGCATATTCTTTCATTTATGGGCTGTGCAAGATTATGTATTTATATTTTGGGATGAATTCTTTTATCTTTTGTGATTTACACAAGTATGTATAGTTATATAAACTCAATTTATGTGCTATGCTGGTGGTGAAATGACTAAGCTCAATTTATAGGTTATGCCAGTGGCAGAGCCATAAATTTTAATTATTTTTTAAAAATCTTTCTAAACTTTCTTTATTGGGGCTTGGGACCATCATTGATAATTTTAAAAAAATGTTTATTGAATTTATTATTATAAAAAAATAAAATATTAAATATAAGATGATGAAAAACTTACAATTTATAAGGTCAACTTTTATCTTCTGAAAAGTTGAAGGATTGCTTCATTATCAAATACAATCCAGTATTTCTTTTTCAATATAAGCTAGTAAAGTATCATTCAGCTGTTGATCTTCAATTTTATTTCGCCCTTAATTTTAATATTCATTATAGAAAATACTCTTTCGACTTATATTGTTGTAATAGATAACTCTAATGATAGTTTCAATAGCTTGAAAATAAGGGGATATAGAACATCCTACCTGCTTTAGATCATTTTCTCAGCAATGTTTCCTATATTTTTTAAGAAAGAAAATTGTTCATCATACAACATATCTATTACTTAAATTTCCAACTGATTATCAAGACTTGCCAGATCAACAAAAGTAAAATTATATTGATAAAGGTGTGCCATTCTAATTATTTATTTTTATTGGATATATAAAATAACTTACTTTGATTCAAATAGACAATATATAGCAGTTGCTTAGTTTTTGTATTGAAACAAACAATTTTGATCACATTGAATTCATTTAGTTGAAACACATTATCTTAATTATCAAATTGCTAAAATCAAAGTATCATTGTCTTATGAAATAAATTTTTAAAGATTTCATTGTAGTTGTGGTGGATGTTTTATGTGCAATACAAGTGAAGTTTTAAGGGCCCTTACACTTATGTATATGTATATTCTCCTGTATTCCTCCATCTATCTTGAACATATATGAGATGATCAAGTGGGGTTAATAAGTAAAAGTGGAGTTATAAGAAGAATAAGATGTATGTTATTTCTCCTTCTATCTCGGATAGATGTGAGATGGTCAAATGGAGGTATAAGAAAACATAAAGAAATATGAATGTTATATTATGTTCTAATTCATGTCTTATTATATGCTTTGTTGTTTATGTTCTGATGTTATGTTCAGTTAAATATTTATGTTATGGAATCATGCTCATGTGATTTTGTAAAATATTATCCTTGTTATGAAGTTCGGTTTAAGTGATGTCTATGTTGTTACTATTTTATGTACATTTTCGTAACATCTATTTAATATTTGTATAAAGTTGTTAAATAGATTGTGCAATGCAAACATTATGATAATTCACTTTCAAAAAGGATCTATTATTCATGTATTGTAAATTAACATAATTGTTGTTCCATATATAATTGTATAGAATTTTGTAGTAGTAAGTTTTGGATGACCTACCGAGCAAGAGGTTGTTCACTTCATGTATTTGTAAATATTTCAGGAAAAGGTAAAACCCCTATGGACTAGAATGGGCTTATAGAGACCGTTGACCAGGTTGAGTCCTTTAGCTAGGTATGTTCAATATATGCATTATTTTGTAATTCACGAGTATATTTATCTTTTGATAAAAAGGAAAGTGAAATCATAATTGATGCACATTATTCTTTTGAAAGCATGTTTGATGAATTTATATTTTTATTTTTATGTACATTTGATGATTATAGAATAGCTCTATGTCGTGTTTTGAGGAAAAGTGAAAAGTAGAAAAAGAATTTTTTCAAATTAAGTCTTAAGAAATCATAAGTCTGATGTCATGATCGTGACATGATATGACCTGTTTGGTTGTAATGTGTTATAAGAGGTTGGGTTGTGGCAACATTCTCCTTATCAATTGTGATCTCGCCTTCATCTCAAATTTACTCGCTAAACTCAACATAAAATTCAATATGGGAAACATTGTCCTTGTTTCCCATTTCCTTGGCATCTAGGTATGTCACACATCTATAGGCTTTCACATAAATCAAACAAGGTACTCCAGAGCTCTACTTAACAAAGCAAGCATGCTCACATATAAACCCATGGAAACTCCTACTATCATGAAACAATTAGTTGAAGCAGCACCAAATATGATTTTTGATTAGCAAGAGCTCTATCACACTCTAGTTGGATCTCTTCAGTTCATGAGCATCACACGATCATGCATAGCTATTGGAGTGAATAAACTCTACCAACACATGCTTTGATCACTTCATCAACACTTCATTCACCTCAAATATATACTTTGCTACATTCAAGGAATGCTTCATAATGATCTTTCCATTAATATCAGCTCTCTCTCTCTCTCTCTCTCTCTCTCTCTCTCTCTCTCTCTCTCTCCATGTTGTTCTGATACCGACTGGGCTAGTGACACTGCTAATTACAAATCTAAAATAAGCAACTATGTATTTCTTGGTTCCACATTAATTTCATGGAGTGTAAAGAAAAAGATTATAGTCAGTCTCTTGGTCCTCTACCAAACTTGAATATTGTGCTCTTGCCATTGTTGCAATTGATGTTATTTGGCTTCATTAGCTATTGCTTGAATTTAGCATCTTCCAATCACACACCACACTACTCCACTATGAAAATATCTCATAAATGGCATAGGCGAGGACCCTATTTTTCACATCCATTCCAAACACTTTGAGATTGACTACCGCTTCATCAAAGACTACATTATGATAAATCTCTTCTTAGTGCATCAAATCCCATCTCAAGACCAACTACCTAACATTCTAACAAAATCTTTGCCAACCTCTCGTTTCAGATAACTTTATAACAAGCTGACCATCCTCAATGGATCATCATCTTATGGACGAAAAGGGTGATGAATGCACCATTATAGTAGCTACAATTGTCATACTCTAAGTCATAGCAAGCCCAACCGCCCTCCTCCTCAAATATGTCTATCGCTATTTGATCATAAATATCTTTGGACAAATGAAGCCATCAAGCTCTGCTGTAATACCAAACTACAGTGCTCCTCCCATTTAAATATCCCACTATAGTAGCACTACAATATGAAATGAAATAATAATTTAAATATCATTTCACTTCCTCTACTCTTCTTCCTCACCTACAATATTTCATCTCTAATACACTTCTATAAGACCTATAGTCGCCTCTAAGTGTTGCCTAATAGAGCAATTTAAGGGTTACTTGTGAACGCCTTTGTATTACTCATCATAAAAGCCATCCAAATCTAACTTCAAATCACAATAAGGTGCTCTTGATTGGGATGCTTTTTGAAAGAATACTTCACCTAAAAATTGACTATGTAATTGTTGTTTTCTAACGGTTCAAAGCTTGGATTAGAAATTTCATAAAAGTAGTATGAATTCCACATAACCTTGATTTATGAACAATCAACATCATTGAATTTCTCTCATTTAGATGAACAAATCTATTTTAAGAACTAGACCGAGGGGTGGAATCAGAAAGAGCTCAGGGTGGGCTTTTTCTTCTTAGAAGAATAATAATTTTAACTATTTTGCCTACCTTCAATAAATGTGGTTACCTAAATTCTAATTTTTTTTCCTATTTCATTCATAAAATTATGCATTTCACAATCCTATTTTGCCCATCCTTAAAAAAGAGGCTGGTTCCGCCCCTGTCAACACCTATCATCATTATTTTCTAGTAATGATAAAATTGGTCTTACACCTTGAAATTATTTGGTACCATCTAACAATCAAATTTTGGATCCATCAACTCTATTACGCTCATAGAGTTGAGAGATTTATATAAGTGCCTTCTATTCACTAATGAAAGACTTCGTTACCCATAGTTGTTCGAACTACTATCACAGATTGTCATTTGGTTGCCCACGTTCTATTTGACCTAACCGGTCCAATGAGTTGGCCCAACAGAAAAAAATGTTTGGTCACTTTGTGAAATATGGAGTGAATAATTTAGGCCATCCAATTCAGGCTTTTATTTTCCATGTTATGATTTTAAGAATGAAAATATCCTCCCCAAAATTTATAAATATGTCATATTTTTACCCGTTCATGTTAAATTGAAGCACAAAAAAATCCTAGATTTGTTAGAAGATTTTAGTGCTTGGACTCCCATTTGGACATCCAATCAACTATTTCTGAAGTTTTGTTGGTGTAAATTTCTCTTTGCATGCTTTATTTTTAGAACGGGTTGACAGGTTAGGTTTAGGCCTAATTCGAAATTGATCTGACCCAAATTTGATCGACCCAAATCAGACCCGTTTAATAAATAGGTCAAAAATATCAATTTAAATCCGACCCACTAGCAACTCAAATGACTCAAACCGAACTAGTTAACATGTTTTGGTTTTACAAAATTATTATTTTTTAATTCATTAGTTATAAAGTTTAAGATATTTGCTTAAAAATAAGAAGATTATACCTAAAAATAAAAACGTAAGAAAAAATATATTAAATGGCAATTTCTAGTTCAAAAGCTGATTCACGGGTCAACTCTAATTCAACATATTTATTAAACGGGTCGGAAAATTCAACTTAAATCCGACCCTTCAGTCAAACGGTTCATCTCAAACCTAAATTTTTTTGGGTTAGATTCGAATCAGATTGCTAAACTGGGTCATTTATTAACACCTTTAATTGCAGGAGGAAGTTTTCGGTGAAAATTTTGCCGCTTTCAAGCGCAAAAATCTGTCAAAAAATTTGCCGGAGTCATATGGTAAAATTGCCAAGTCGACGGCTCTCCCTTCAGCCAACTTGCATTTTGCTCTAGCCATGGCGAGAGTTCTCGAGAGAAGCCCTTTCTGCCACCCATTCACACCCCAATTGACATTCATCTCCGCATTAGATCAGAAGTTTGGGCAAATTCTCAATAGCCATAGAATGATTGTTCCACATATTTCGTCTTTCTCTTTGAAATGTTTAGATGGTTACATTTCTGCCAGATTCATGAATTTATTTATTTTTTATTTTATGTTTAGAAATGCAAGGCTTCATTTCGAACGGTTTTTTTTTAAATAATTTTTTAATATAAAATTTTTTTAAGCTGTAAATCTTTGTATTAGAAAGCTGCTTCGAAAAATTGTAAAGAAGCTATCCCAAACGAAGTCTACCTTGGATTGATAGGAACTCAATAGGCAATAGAGCTGATGGACCTATCATAATTTCAAGTAAAATTTAATTAAGCTAAAACAAATTTGAGCTGAACATAAGCAAGAATATATGCTATGTTGTAACTTGGGCTTTGTATGGGGCAGTTTTTTTATTGCTTTCTAATGCAACTTTTTAGTACAAAAATTTCTTTAGAGACTATATGCTATGTTGTAATTGGTAGGCTTTCATTAGAGACTCCAAAATTAACTGTGTTCATATATGAGCACTCCTGGGATAGGTGTTCTACTGTGAGTAACATTAATATGACAGAATTGTGTGGTCATTAGGCCAAAACTGACAACATCTCGATGATTAAGAGTTTGAATTATTACAATAAAGTTAATCCCTTCTTGCTTGTTTGAAGAGTCCTGAATTTTTGATAAAAAATGACTTTATTATTAGCCAGTGTCAATTCAGCAACACATATCACACAGAATTCTAACTCTTCTCATGCATTTTTTGGTGAAGAGTTCTTAATATAATTTTTTTCCCAAATCAGTTGTCATGGAATATAGAAGCAAATGATTTCTAGCTTAATAGAATGCTGGAGATATTAATGTTTGTGGCTCCAGAGTTTTATCTTCATCTCAAAGTAGCACAAGATAGCCCGAGCTATTAATGTTTCCACCTGTGATAATAATGCTGGAGAAGATTAATGTGCAAAACAAGCAACAATTTCCATGATGGCCACCTTATCAAATGTGGGAACTTATGTTTGTGGCTCCAGAGTTTATTCAGTCTCTTTCCTCTTTCTTTCTTTAAAACCTACTACTCAATTCACTCCTTAGCTCTAACAATGATTTTTTTTTCTAACTACAGATTTCCAATTTGTTAAATATGCCAAAATTTTAAGCAAAAAACTTACCGCATGTTGCGGGCAAGAATATTTGCGGCAGTAAAGTAGGAAAAATAGTGCGTTTTAGCATTGTACGAATATCCAGCTTACAAATACAAACAGAAAAAAGCACCAGAACTTTTATGTGGAAAACCCTGAAAAAGGGAAAACCACGGGGCCACGCCCATTCTAAATGATTCCACTATTATTTGAATAAATTACAAAGACTGACTCGTCTCAACACTTGATGATGGTAAAATTACAATAGTTTGGAGGGTTGGGCAGAAGTCCGTTGTCAATTGATAGCTGGACGAAAGTCCGGTGTTGGTTGATAACCTAGTAGAAGTCCGGTGACAGCTAGTGATCCAACGGTGGATCAACATTAGTCAGTGGTCCTACGACGGCCGGTGGTCTGACAGTGGTCCGGCGGTGGTCGAGGAGGAGTCTAGTGGCAAGTGAACTCTAATTTCTCTCTCTTCCTTCTTTTCCTTGCTTGGGTCCCCTATCACTAAAGAATGAGGAGTCTATTTATAATTTTTTGGGAGTGGCATGGCTAGTAAATAGAGATAAAAATTAAGGGCAGGTTGGGAGTGTTCTGAATGGACGACCGATATCGACTCCCTTGATCATAGACCATTTATTGAGCATTTGAGTATCTTAATGATATAAGAATTCAACGATCTTGGGCTCGTTGGATTTGTCTTATCGAACTGCTCGATTCGACTATAAGTATGTCATATTTGGAAATCAATTGATCATCCAATTTATGGTTTGAACTTTTCGAATATGCTTCGAGTCTTCGATTTGGACCAATTTGGGCTCGGATTGGGTTGAATTTAGTATCGTTGGGTTATCTTTTTGAGACGTTCACTTCAACTATAATTTTGCTGAAATCGGAGCTCGAATGGTCCCGAATTTAATTTCAAAAGTTTTCAACTTCATTATGCCATTGAGTTCGTGCCTGATCATGATTAATTTTTTATGATATATCACTAGTAATAAATTTGACTGGTATTTCTTGGGTCCTTACCCTTTTTTATTTCCGTCTGAATTTTGACGATTTTTTTTATTTCAAAAAGTATTTAAAATTTTAATTTTTTTTTTACAAATCAAAATCTACTGCAAAATTAAAACTTCATGAAAATTTTCTATCAAGCAACTGCTATTTATTGGTAGTGATTACCTTCTCATGCTTGATGATCAAAGATTGGTGGCACATATCATTTGATTATCATCGTCGAATGGGTTGGCTCTCATGTTCGTCGCCGCCTATTATTTGATGCTCTCTCCATCAATGCTTTAATTATCTAATGAGTAATGACAACTATTAATAAGTATAAATAATGTTACGTTTTATGAGTTAATTTGTGAGTGAAAATGTATTATTTTTCTTGTACTTGTGCAGAAAAATACAAAAACTAGGAAAATTTTCAAGTACTAGTACAACGCCGCAGCATCAGACACTATACCGCCGCAGCGCCATCATTGACACCATCGGAGCGCCAAAATATGGACATGGCAGCGACCATTCTCTATTTGGATAACGCTGCAGCGCCGGAGGAGTCAGCACCGCAAAACCCAGTCTCTGTCTGTACAAAGCCGCCAAGCCAAGGAAGTGCCACGTGGAGCGGCACCGCAGTGCTATAGTTGTAATCATTTAGGACATGTTATGCCAGCGAAGTGACACATCGATTCATTAAATAGCAGGTCCATATCAGCAAGCACTGTGGTGGAGGAAACCCTTCAGCGCTACGGTGTTAGTTCATTTTATGGGCGCCGCGGCATAAGTGTCTTGAGCGTCGTGGTGCCAGAATATATTTTCTGTGTTTTTCTATGAATAACACGTTTGTAATGTTTGTAAGAGAGTTCATTTACTTAGTAAAAGCCAGACTTCAAAGTTTCTCTCTGAAATTTTTTTAGGAGTGACAACTAAAGAAATTCAGGGAACATTAGATCCACTTCATTAAAGTGTTTGATTAGTATTTATGGAAGCAATTCTGTAAGTTTAAGGAATATTGTAGAGGAGATTGTTGAACCATTGTGGGTCTCCGAAAGGATTCTACCAGTGGGGATCAGAATGCAAAGAGTACGATCGCACTATCCCATAGGATAAAATGGTGGTAGGCCTTTACACTCTATACAAGCAGGCCAATATGAGAGCAGATGAGATCATATATACGATTAACCATAAAGGATAGTGACTCTCACATTTTCACCTCGATGAGTAATAATATGTATAACCTAAGAATCATGAGATTTCGCTCATCCGATACATCAGCTTGAATGGGGTTTATTTGATATGGGTATCGATCTCCCACGGGAGAAAGCTCCAGTGGTTAATTACATCTTAGGCCTCAGCCTAAGAAAACTCTCGATTAATAATGCTATATTATTCTCTCAGAGGGCCTGACACATATGAGAAATTTTTAGGCTCTCATAATCCAAAGAAAAAGATAGGCTCAATTTGGTTTAATCAACATCCATGGATCATATCATCACTCAGCTGGTTTGAAGAAGAGAAATCTGAGAAGGGTATTACATTCCAAGCATGTGTGAGAGAAGAATAGAGGTGACGTCATCCGTGTGACACAGATGGGTGTGATTTATAACCTCTGAAAGATAAAAAAACTTACCCACCGATAAGGTATATAGCGATACACCAGTATCACTAACCTTTGATCCTAAATATATAATGAATGTAATGCTATATACACAGTACTAACACCCACAACCTAACTAATACAATCAAGGCTTATATCTTACATGTAAAAGAACATCAGCTAAACCACCTAATCATATAAAATCTATGTTGTCCAGTCTTTATGATAGATAAGTAGGTGCCTGAGTTTTAGATTTTAAGGCCGTCGTCTAGAGAAGTTCCTAAGTGACCTTGTACTCATGAGTGATGTTATGCATCTAGGGCTAAATATAATTAAATTTTAATTTTAGTTAGTTTCTAATGAAATTCATGCTAGTCAAAGTCTCCAAATAAAAAATGCATGAAATTTTAAAAAGGCTTGTAAAATAGTTTTTTTAGAAGACTACGCTTCCCTAGATTCAACACCTCATCCTCATAGGTCAGATTATCTCAATTCTACCCTCGGGCAGGAAAGTGTCTAAATAAGGAAAGAGAAGAATGCATTAAATATGCATGCGACCCAGGACGGCCTCTGGCTTATTACCTAGATCATTATCTTTCTAAGTTATTTAATTTTTAAAATTTTAATTATAATTTTGAGTAGAAGAGTTTTATCCCTGAGAGCCTAGTGAAATTCAGGCACATGCATATGCAAGAAAGAAACCTATAAAAAACATGTCATTTCTACTACACAAATAAAAACAATAAATCATCACATGAAATCAAAAGAATATCAACCAGAGTAGTATCCAAAGTTCATGGCAAATGCCTTTTAATATACAACCCAAAATGCTGAAAATTAGTGGTGGTCAAGCTTCACCGACAACAACCTGAATTCTAATCCTATAGGACAACGCAAGTCTTAAAATGAGGCATTTTGGTCTTTTCATCTTCTTGATTCTTTTATGGGTCACCTTCCTTCAGTCTTCTTGTGATACATCATCAATAGGATATCCAAATAAAAAAATTCCTATAAGGGACTTTCTTTTCTCTTTAGATCCCTAATATTTTGTTAAAATGCCTCATCTTACAAACTTTCACAACTCTTAATCAAATTATATTTTAAAAGGAAAAAGACTATATACTCCTACATGTTAGTAAGCAATTTATATATAAACATCACATTAATAGAAATCTCAGAATAATCATTTGCTCATTTTGAGCAACCTATAAGCTTGGCTATGCTTTTTTTATTAAGAGGGTTGAGCATTCTAAAGCACCTGTAGCAATTATATCAATTTATAATATTTAATTTAGCCCCCTTTTTATAGCCCTACATAAGTATGGCCACCTGCAAAAAATATCATGAGCATCCATATCGCTCCTAACCTATGGGTAACCTATCGTTCATCACATCACAGAGAGCAAATAATAATCATCACAGTAATCATCACAGAAAGCTAACACATTCAACAACAAATCAACCAGCACACTTTTCACATGCAAATCACCATATCACAGAGACAAAAAGAAAGAAAACACCAGCCTAACCTAAAGCTAGAAGTTGCGCCTTAACAAAAAGATCTATGTGTGTGTAGTATGCTGTGTGATTTTGGGTATATCTTATATAGGATAACTTGTTCAAGTTATTTGTGATTTGGTTTATTAAAGGCCAAAGGGGAATTTTAGTTTAAGTTTAAATATTAATGTCCTAAGGTTAATTTTAAGAGTTTATTTTTAGTGTTTAGTGATTATCACATTTATTATTCATCGGGGCTGTAAGATTTATTACACCCTCCTTGGGGCTAACATAATAGCCTCGTAGGCATGGGTTATCTAATAGCAACCAATTTTGTTAAGTTAATTTAATTAGTTAGAAATTAAAAGAAAGATAAATCAAATAATTTATTATCAGTTTAGGAAGTTAATTTAATTAAATTTATTATCAACTGATTTGTGAGGTTATGCCATCAGGCTCGAGGACCAAGCCTCCTTAGGACACTTATCCCTGTAGCCCGAAGTAGTCCATCCTAAAAATCAAGTTGATATAATTAAATTAAGAATTTTTATTTGGTTAATTCATTAACAGTTAATTGATTTTAAAGTTTTGACACTCCATTAAGTCCATTCGAGACGTTGTGTTGTCGGGCTCGAGGATCAGGCCTCTGTAGGACACTTAGCCCCACAACTCGAAGTAGTCCATCCTAAAAAACTTCATATTTAGAGCGCTTATTGTGTATTAAGGGGGTTGGTTGATTGATTTTAATATTATATTAATATTTTTGGAATTATAAATTAAATATTAGATTTTGGCATTTTAGAGTTATGGTTGAATTCTTAGTCATTCTCTTATTTTATTTGCTTAGCTGTTAGGTTGTTAGTCTTCTAGGTCATTATTCATTCAATGTTAGGTGTTTTAGATTATATGTGTGATTAGTTATGAAAAGATATTTAATAAATTAAAATTCAAATTTAGGGGTCTTTTATTTTAACACATTTTAATTCATGCTTATTCTCTTTTAAATCCATTTTTATATCATTTAGATTTGATTTAACTTTTATTTAGTTAATATTCAATTAAAGAGTGATTAACGTATTGATTAAGATTTAGTTTAAGCATATGTTCAAATTTTATCTTTTAATGATTATACTTATTGGTTGTGATTTGATTAATAGAAGTTAAGTATTTTTATGCATTTAATTTGAATTATCACTGATTTTGTTGGAGTTTTATATTATTGATTGATTATGATTAGGATTAGGCTAATAATACATGCTAATCCTAGGGTGAAATGTCACTAAGTTCTTCTATGTTTAATGTTTCTTTTCTAAAGGGAGCATGCATCCTAAGTCTATGTTCTCTATGACTCATCCTTAATTTATATCCTTAAATATCACTAATGTTATATAAAATGAAAGATATTATTTCTAAACCTTTTGACATATACATACATGTGAATGGGTTTCAGGTTTCTAATAAATAAAAGCAATCTAGAAAAAGAAGATATTACAAGGACCTAAGGGTAGGGGATCATACAACCAAAAGGCTCATAAGGGCTTCTAAGTTTTAAGAAAACTTACAACACAGGGGGCTATAACTCGATGGTTCCACCCGTAGCACCCCCATCGGAATGAATGGGGCGACTGATGCTCGTATATACTTGTCCAAGCTCCTTCGTATATTGCTTCAAAAGCTCCTTGTCCTTCGCTCTCCAAAAGTTCCTCGCAAAAATCACATAAAAGAAAATAAATGTTGTATTAGAGCAAGTTAATATTAAATATGCAAATAATTAAAATAAAATATAATTAAAATAACTATGTACCTTTTTTTCGAGCTTGCACACCGGCTTAGTTTACTTGCCCCCTTTTTTTCAAACTTTTCATTTCATATACTTTCCCAAATTTTCACCCCAAGGCATAAGAAGTGTACAAGTGGAAGGAGTAAAGAGTGGGGTAGGGGAAAGGAGAAGAAAAAAAAAGAGAGAATGGGGTAGAGAAAGAGAGAATCATTGTTTCTAACACTCCCCCACATCCCACTTTCCAACTTCCAAACTCTTAAATAGCCTCCAAACAACAACCCGCTCTCACATAACGAATGCAAGAACAACACTCCAACATCTCTCAACCACCACATGAAACATGGCAAATCATCTCACACAAACCTCCATCACAATAGATAACAAATACACATAATAGATTTTGCAAACACTTCCAAATTCTCTTTCAAAACACTTATGAAGCTTACCAAAAAAGGACGTTTAGAGCATCATTGCATTAGATCCATAAAAAGAAACTTTTATATGAAACACAAACCAAATGAATGCTTTCCAACACATGAACCAAATGGACATTTTTCTAATATAAAATAGTCCATAAAGCCTTCCAACCACAAGACAACCTATGAGATTTTCCAACATAAAGCAAGTCATAGGATTTTCCAACATAAGGTGAATCATCAAAACTTTCCAACATAAAACAACTCATAAGGCTTTCCAGCATAAAACAACTTATAAAACTTCCCATCCTAAAGGTAACTCATGAAGTTTTTCAATACAAAGCCATTCATGAAATTATACACATTTTGAGAACGAAACTGAAACCATACTTTTCCAAACCAAGTAGCAAGTAAACAACTTATTTGACATTGAAACACAACCAAAATGTAATTATAAGAAAGAAGTTTTGATGCAAACTTGTCCTCCAAAGTTCAAGAGACATTTCTGAATGTTCGATGTGCGCCAAGAGAGGGGGTGAATTAGTATTTTAAAAATTAAATCCTAACAATAGTTCTAATCTTTTTGTGGATTTTTCTTTTTCACCTTTTTTTTGTTAAATCAGGAAAACTAAACTGATCAAGTGCGGAAGCAAAAGACACGTTCACAATTACGATGATGGTGAGACAATTTCAAATATCACAATACACAATTAAAATTAAAGTTTTCACCAAGCAGTTAACATAGTAGATAAATATATGAAAAGTTAAAGTGCAGAAAATAAGAAAAAAACACACCAGAGATTTTTATAGTGTTTCAGTCACTTGACCTACGTCTACTCCCCGGAGTCCTCCACTCCGAGTATTGCACTACTAAAAGTTGACTCTCCTTCTGCTCCCACAGTAAGGCGGAGAAGCCTTTACAAGACTCACTTTCACCTTCCCCAGTGTGGCAGAATACTAGACGCTATGTCACCCTCCTGGCGATGGCAACGAACCTTCTCCTTTTCTCCCTCCTGAAGACGGCAGAGTACCTTGAGGATATTGACCTTGAAGCCTCTCTTCCTAGAGAACCTTCCCGAGACTCACCAAGGACACAGGAGGAGTAAGCGTGCAGCTAGCTCGGAGCAATCGTGTGATCCCCTCACACTCCTTCTCCCTTATGCTCAAGCTCACCTTCTCCTTCCTCTCACAAACCCTGGATCTCTCCAAAAGCTCCCTCTCAAGAGTTTCTTCCTCTGTCAACCATGGCCTCAACAACTTTAATTGAATAAGTCCTTTTTAAATTAGGCTTCAGAAAACTCTAAAAATTCTAATTTAATGATTTTGTTCATACAGTATGATCCAATATCGTACAGTACGATCCGTTCAAAAACAGTTCCATCCAGTACAAATGCAGACGAATAGTTCACAAATTTTACGAACATCATACAGTATAATCCATAGATCGTATTGGACGATCCTTTTATTTTTAACTATTCATACGGGACGACCCATGGGACAAACGAAATTGTCTCTGTTCATCATCCCGTACTGTACTCTTCGTATAGTATGATTAGTTCATTTTCAAACCATCATCCTGTATGATATAAATATTATCCGGGATGATCAGTACAAAAAATCATGATTTCATCAGGTACGATATATGGGACGAACAAAATCATCTCTGTTCATCATATAGTACAATCTATATCGTATAGTACAATCAAATGTAATTAAAAAACCATAATTTAATTGCCTGATTATGGGGGATAATTTTAGTAAGATTTTAAATATTCGTACAGTACGATTGTAATCGTACAGTAAGATCAGTTCAAAAATTCAAATTTAAAATCTTACCTAAACTATTTTGGTGGCTAGGATTTTCATGTTGAAACAAATCATACAGTACGATTAGTTTACAAAACTAATCATCCAGAATTAGCCGTTAAGCCTGAGTTAAAATGACATATCATACAGTAAGATAAAAAATCATACAATACGATGTATCTTAAAAAAAATTAAATTTAAGTTAAAAAAAATTTAACTCTCCCACTGTGTGTATGTGCTTGGTCACTCCTTTTGCATACATGCTTTTGTGGCAGACTCAATAAATAAAAAATAAAGAAAATAAAAATAAAGATTTTGCACATCCTAGTCTACCCAGTCTCGAGTCTCTAGTAATTTTGAGCAGTGTATATCTTACATGAATGTTAGTGCTCATAGATAAAAATAAACATTTATATTTTCAGGGATGAACATTTTAATTTAGTCAATATTATTTGTCATCATCAAAATCAAGTGCTAGAGATCCCGGATTGTAACAATTTCCATGTAATTGCCCACATGCTTTTCACATAAAGTTCTAACAAGTAAAGAGGAATCTAGATATGCTCATGTTCCAACCTAATATCATCCTTCAAAATTAGAAAATTAATTCAGTGCCATTTCATTCCTTCCGAAGTTCAAAGGGTAAGCATGCCAACTATTTCAACATTATACCGAATTGATTCCCAAACAAAACCATATGTGTGATCAATACCTTTCTTCATGTAAATATAAAATATTGTTTCAAATTTCTTCCACCAAATTTAAAACATGAAACCAAATACACCTTGCTTGCAAAAGTTTAAGGCATGAGTATGTACAACACATTTCAACCATTATTTATTCAAATACAAGAGAGCCGATGCTCTTATAAATTTCTTTTTTAAGCCAAATGTTATTTCATGAAACAATTGGAGCACAAACTTGCATCAACATTTCATGAGCCAATTAATGAGATGATTTTGAACATACATTTACACAAATATTTTTTTCAAATTTTTCATTCAATACTCATGTCGAACACAATTCAGGAGAAAATATCAATAAAGTGGATTGATTATTGTGTGTGTGTGTGTGTGTATTATGAAAAGCTTACATATCTATAATGCAACAATCCAACTTTGATATTTTGAATACATATACACATATATAATTAGAGTATGCAATTTAAATTCATCAGTTGAATAAAACTCTTCAACTTGCTTCAAAAGTCTCCAGTATCAAATGAATATATGATAATGAGTTATAAACATATATGCAAGCTCTCCAATAAACAAATAATCATTGAATTCACACACACCCTTCTTCCCAAAACTAATGGATCATCACGAAGGTATTTGAAGACAAATGTGAAGATCATATGGAGTAAGCCAAAATAGCCTTTTATTCTCTCTAAACACTCACACTCTATCAATGTGATCAACACTCATAAAATGAGCAAAACCTACATACACATGGAGAAGAGTGTTGACCTCATTTTTGTATGAGCTCAGTAGGACCAATCCAGACCTTAAGATCTTTCCAATCCTTAGGATCAATCTTAACCCTAGGATCAATCTGATCTTAGATCAATCCAAACTTTAAGATCAATCCAAATTCAAATCAATCCTGACCCCAGATCAATGCAATTTAAGATAAATCTAGATTCTAGGATTCTCCTAGACTTCAGACCCTAGGATCAATTCTAGACCCTAGGATTCTACTTGATTCTACATCATATAATCCTCTTAGACCTTAGGATTCTCCTAGATCTATCTAGAGCTTAGGATTCTTTTAGATCCTAAGACTATTCTAGATTCCAGGCCCTAGGACTTCCAGACCCTAAGATCCTCCTAGAAATCAAACCTTAGGATCTACTCTAGATCCTAAGATCCTTCTAGATCTTGAATCTTAGGATTCCTAGATCTTAGGATTCCTAGATCTTAGGATTCTTCTAGATTCTAGGATCTCCCCAGACTCCAGTCCCTAGGATCTATTCTAGACCCTAGGATTCCCTTAAGCTGATTTGGACCCTAGGACCTATTCTAAATCTTAGGATTCTTCTAAATCAATCCAAGCTTCAATTCAATCTAAGCTTAATTCAAATCATATCATTCAAACTCAAAATCTAGCTTAAATCCGGAAATTCAGGTTTAAACCTAAGGCTAAAGGTCTAAGTCCTAAAAGCCTTTTCCAGTGAATTTTTGAACACCTCAAAACCCTATCAAATGACCTCTGATTCAAGATCTGTCAGTTCCACACTGATGTGACATGTCTCTAGAGGTAACCCTCCAAATTTGAGCTTATTCTGAGATCTCTAACCCTAGAAATTGAATTGAAATCCAAAGGCTGTAAAACCTTCAAATATTTACAGTCTATGCCACTGGACCTACCACCCAGTGGATTTTGATCTTGGAGCTTTCTCCAAAGCCTCCAATCACCTCCAGACCCTTGATTATGACTCATTGAGCATTAAACTGCATTTTGTTGGACTCAATTTGACCCTTAGCTGACCAGGGGTCAAAATGACCAAAATACCCCTATGGGGTATAAATGGTCATTTGAACTAAATGAGCTCCAGATCAAATGCAACCACCTCCAGCAAGTTTTAAATGTCAAACCAAACATGTTGAACCCACTTCCAGCCCCTGGGTCAACCTGGTTGACCAAGTCAACCTAGTTTGACCAAACAGGCCTTTATGGGTCAAAACAGGTCATTTTGACCAAATGACCTCCTCTGACCTTGGGACCACCTCCATTGGTCTCCAAATGTCATTTCAAATCTGTTGAGCCTACTTCCAGGCCCTGGACCCACCTGGTTGACCAAGTCAACCAGGGTTGACCTAAAAGGCCCATTAAGGGCCCAAATAGGTCATTTTGACCAAATGACTTCCCCAAACCTTGAGATTACCAACAATAGATTCAGAATATTATTTTGAATTTATTAAGCCCACTCCCAGACCCTAGGTCAACCAAGTTGACCAAGTCAACCTAGGTTGACCACTTTAACCCTTAAGCCTTTACACATTAAATCAAACCCTTAATCAATTCCAAATTTGTTCAAATTAATCTAATCACCTTCCTTAGGGATTTAGGTTTGATTGAACACTTAATCCAATCAATAGTCGACCAAGTCAACTGAGACTATGGTTGGTCAAATTTGGCACATATGACTCATTTCAATGCTCTTAACTAACTCAACCTATTTTAAATCTCAAACCAACTTCAAATCATAACCTTAATATGACTTAATTCTTGGCCAACTTAATTCAAGTCAATTTGACCAAGTCAACATGTTGAGACTTGGTCAAATTAGCTCAAACACTTCTAATATATTCAAACTCCAATTTCAAATTCTCAAATCCCCTTTGAATCAACCCAACCAGTTTATTAGGTCTCCTTGGCTATCACCTCACCACCCCTTGACTGTTGACTGGTCAAACCAGTCAACAAAAGGTCAAAACATCTTTAAATGGTCAAATTACATGTTCAAACCCATGTTAAGCCTAATCCACTCCAGCTCAAATTACTCCAGCATCTTTAGAGTGCTCTATAACATTCCTAAAGCCTCTCCCAACCTTTGGATCAAGATCAAGCAGCCCTCATTCATTCCACATGGCCACAAAGGGACAAAATGACCTTTCCATGTCATTGTCCTCTATGTCCTTTGATTCCTTCTGCTCCCAACAACCTCCTGGACACTTGGTGGCCATCTAGAGTCCATCCAAAGCCATCCAAACCGTCCATTCGATTTGAGGGAGATTGAATAGGGCAATACCCTCTTGAGAGCTATCATTCGAACCCTAGCCCTCTCTCACTTTCCCAGCTCCTCCAGACCCACCCCCTAGCTTCCCTGAGCTTTATTCCTCTCCCAAATACCGTCCAACTCAAAACACACCGCTAAAACCTCGCCGGCGACGATCCTCCGGCGAACCCAAGGCGAAATCCATCCTAAGTTCAAAGCTCCCGATCCGGACGTTGAAAGCTCGAGGGATCTTCTACAAAACTCTCGAGGACAATCTACAAGTTCAGAAAATCCAAACAAATCCAAGATCCATCGGTAAAATACTTCAAAAACTCAAACCCTAGTTCAAGCACATAGCGTTAATTAGCCTTTCGAATAGGGATTTCTAGGTTATAATGTAAACCCCACATGATTTCTATTCACATAGGCTGCCTAGGTTTAAAATTTCATTGTATTTGATCTATCCGATCGAACAAACGAGCTCAAAAACGCAAACTAGGGCTCAGTTTACGTATGCCTAAGCTGGGCGCTATCCGGGCATCATCTGGGCCGTTGATCCTTTGATCAACGGTCCCGATCTTGCCATCCCGCGGTCAAGCTCGACAGCGCGATTGATCTGGCGGTTCCATTCTCCGTCCAGCGCGATCGTGTCCGTCGATTCAGAACGGCGGGATCAATTCTCCGCCGTTCGATCTCTCTCTGCGAGATCAAACCGTGGGAGTTGATCAGGACCGTTGCTTCACTCACGCGGGGGATCGGACGGTCTTCCAGCGCTGCTAACTCACTTAAGTGAAAGCGCGTGGGGCCCGCCGTCCATCGAATCGAAGGTAATGATTGGCGGCGGCGCCAATCATTGCCAATGATTGGGCGCCGCCACCGCGTTTTGCAGCGCCCAACCAAAGGGCGCCACGTGTCCTCCCGCCGCCCTTTTTTTTTTAAATGATTTTAAATTCATTTTAAAATTGTTTTTTTTTATTTTATTTTAATATTAACTTAATATTAAATAATAAAATGTATATTATATATTAATATATATTTTTTCAGAAAACTAAATATTTTAAATTCAAAATTATTATTAATTTAATTTTATTTTTTTTTAACTATATTAATATCCAATATTAATTATTATAAATTAATAATTAACTTTTAAAACATTAAATATTCTATTTAAATATTAATTATTAAATATTAATTTTTTTTAATAATTCACAATTTAATTAATAATTGAGTTATATAATATTTTAATTAACATTAAACACTTTATAATATTAATTAACTTAAATTAATTTTAAATTTCTAATTATATTAAGTCATTTAATTAATATTAAATACTTTAGAATTTTGATTAATATTAAATGATTCATAATTTTAATTAATAATTAAATTGTTTAATATTTTAATTAATATTAAATATTTCACAATTTCAATTAAATATTAAGTGATTTTAAAATTTTAATCAATATTGAATTATTTAATATTATTTTAATGATTTTAAATATTTTAATAAATAATCAGTTAATTTTCAATGATTTAATTAATTAATTATTTTCTTTTAAATTATTCTAATTTTGAAATTAAATTAATTTAAATTACATCTTATGTTTCTATTAATTAAAAATTTAACTATTAATTAATATTTAATTAATGATCAATAATTTAAATACTTTTGAAAATTAATATATACATATACGTATATACATATATTTAAATAATTTTAAAATTCCAGAAAATTCTTAAGATTTAAATCAACTAATTTTAAAATTATTTTAATCATTAACTAATTTAAAATTATTTAAAAACCCCTTTTAATTGAGTTAAACTCCAAAAATTCGTAAGAAATTCATTTTAAATCAGAAAAATTAGTATAATATATCAAAATTTTCAGAAAATTAAGCACTTTAATTTGAAATCAAATTCAGAGATCAAAACTTGATTAATTTTAACTTATTTTAATTACTTAATTATTTTAATATTTAATTAATATCTAATTAAATATTAAGCTAATTATTTTAAAAATTAAGAAACTTATTTTCAAATGATCTTAATAGATCAGTAGGTCTCTCAATTAGATATTAAAATCACTCTAATCATATCTTAAGTATGCTTAATTTAAAACCTATATCTATATATAATCCTATAAATAGATTAAGTATACTTTGAAATTATTTTGAAATATATACATAAATACTTAAATATTTTAGGTTGAGAGATCTACTACAAAATTTTAAACATAGATCAACATATTTGAATAGAAGTCACGTGGGAGTGCTAATGAATGATTATAATCTAATCATTCATTAGTCTAATTAAGAATATTCAATTAAGTATTAATCTATGCATGTTTAAGGACATACACACACCACTTAGTTTAAGGCTCTCTTAGATTTAAGATTGATTGTGTTTGTGAGTGTATTTATCATGCATATGTTGTGTTGAGGGTTAGAGACTTTGATTTGAACCTATTCAAACCTAGTGGCATTAAGGACAATAATTAAGAACTTTGTTTAGAGAATTTAGATTAATTCGAATAATTAGGATATAATTCCAATTGACTTGAAACTCAAACTATTTGAACATAGTGACACCCTCAGCCCTAGGAAAATTCCCCACTGACTTTTGAGATCATTAAGCCCCCTAATTAACCTAATCAAGTTTAAACCTTAATTAAGCCTTAAAACCTTCCAAAAATTATAATAAATCAAATTAAAATCCAAAAATTACAAGTAATACCTCAAATTGACCAGAATTGAACCCTTGATCAATGAAAAATAAAAGCCCCTTTACTGGACTTCAAAATTGAGTTTAATTTAATTTTAATTGAAATTTAAAATTTAATTAATTTAATTAATTAAAAATAATTAAAAATTCCAAAAAATTTTCAAACACTTGAAAATCACTCCTTAGGTCATTCCTGACCTTTGGAGTTGATTTCAAGAAGTTTGGAGGTCATTTGGATTCAAATCATAAAAACGGTCTCTAATTAAACAATTAAATAATTCATTAAATACTCAAAACTTCAAAAATTCATAACTAATTCAAATAAACTCCAAATTGAGCAAACTCAAAGGCATACAACTCATCTTAAGCTCTAATATTTGTTAAAAATGTTAAGTTTCCAGAAATCAAACAAATTTGAAAAAGTCAACTTCTGGTCAAACTTAGTTCAAAATCAAGTCAAAACTTCAAACCTTCATAATAAAATGTAGAAAAATCCAATTTCAGTGTACTTACTGTCTAACTGATCGTATTATAAACCTTAATCAAACTCAAATCATTTAATTATGTCGGGTACCACTGGGTAACTCAGGCCTACGAGGCTATTAAATTAGCCCCAAGGAAGGTGAAATAAACTTCACGGCCTCGGTGTGAAACAAAGGTGATATCCAACAAACAAGTAAAATCAAGTTTAAAAAATCAATTTCAAGTCACTAATATTTAAATTCAAATTAAATCTTCCCTTAAGCCTTCAACCAACCAGAACTTTAAATAACTTCAATCAAATCATCCTATTTAGGACATATCAAAGCCACACAGCCTACCTCACACACTTTAGATGGTTTGCTAGGACAACCAACTTTAGTCTTAGGTTAGGCCGGTGTTTACTTTTCTGCTACTTGCGTGTGCCGGGTTTTTCGTGATTTTTATTGCATGCTGGTTGCTAGATTTAGGTAATTAATGTTGATGTGATTGTTTATTTATTTACTGCACTCTGAGTTGATTGATTGTACGTTAGATCTACCCTTAGGTTAGGAACGATTTGTACTAATTTAATCTTATGCAGGTGGCCATGCTCATACAGGGCATAAATTAAAGGGGGCAAAAATCATAATTATTAAATTGCACAGGTGCTCCAGAAAATTGCTTAAGTCCCCCTTTAAATCAAAAAGAGCATGGCCAAGCGTGGCTGTGATTGAGCATTTTTAAATTTCAAATATATAACTGCTTGGGATGTCAAATATAAACTGCTGATTATTAGGATAACCCTGCAGGTTGTTGAGTCTAGATTTTTAATTTTTAATTGATGTAATTTGAATATAAATTGAGTTGTAAATTTAAAGTACTTTGAGATTGAGATGTTTAATCATCCAATTTGGAATCCAAAGAGGAAGGAACATCCCTTAGGGGAGAGTTCCTATCCATTTGGAGATTCCAATTAGGATGAAGTTCAAGTATCCAAAGAGAAAAGATAACACCCCTATTCAGGGGGAGTTTCTTTTCATTTGGATATCCAGACCCGATGATCCAAGGAGTTCTAAGGAGACGAAGAAGTGAAGAACGAGAAGAATCTCAAATCTCAAAGTCACTTGAGTCTTAGGAGTAGAATCCGGGTTGTAGTCAGTGGTACCCGGCCACTTTACTTTACTGCAGACCCTGGGTTGTACTATTAAGGGCACTTGCCTATGGACTTTCAGTTTGAGCATTTATTTAATTAATTTAATTAAATATTGATTTGATTACTTGATGTTGATTGCGATTAAGGACCCGCATGCGTTTAATAGTTTATTTAGCGCTATTGCATGTCGATTTTGATTTAGCCTGGAACCCGATCGGAGGCTCGTGAGGGTACAGTCATTAACTTCTTCTACTTAAACAAAACTTAAAACTTTTAAGCTCAGATAGAAACTCTAACGCTCTTAAGAAGTAAGCCCGGACTCGCCGGGAGTTTTTCATGCATACATATTGACTTTTCTCATCCGTGTTAGGCACCTCCCCGCCTGCGGGTTCTGGCAGACCACCTGACCTATTAGGGTGCAGTTCTGTCCAAGGGGATGTTGTGCAATCTTTAGGATAAAACTTATTTTTAAGCCTGTTTTAAAACTGCTTCATTTTGATTTAAGCATTTCATCGAGTCAACTAGCATGCATTGCATTAGATACAAATTAAAAATCGAGTCTAAATCTTAATTGCATTTTATTTAGACATTTAACCCAACATATGTTAAAGGGGTCAATTAGGATTTGCTCTAGATGTCGACCCCAATTCTTTAAACCAATCTTAATCAATGTCCTTAACCACTCTACATTTAAAGACTTTGACTCATGGTTTTAAAAGCGTTTAGGTGGTTTAGCTGGCTCCCCAATCCAGGCCGGGGTAAGTCCAGGATTGCATTGCATTAGCTAGGTTCTGGGTCCCTGGTTTTCAGTACCCATTTTAGACTTAGGTTCTGAGGCATGTCTTCAATCTCAAGACCTCAATCTTCCGGGAATCTAATTCCCACCTTCTAATAAAATTGACCACTTAAACATTAAAATATCTTTCAATCTAATTCCAGCCCAACACTTAGGATAGTTGGGGTGTTTCTGAAGCAATTCAGAATCTCAAAACACCTCCTACTCTTCTTCCTTTGACTCCAGAAATAACTGCTCAAATTTGATCCAATCCCATTTGAAAATTCAAGTCCTTAACCTTCTTTGATATCAATCTTTGAACTCTTAAATAAAATTCGTATCGCTATTTTAATCGAGAGTATTTGTAGGAAATTTTCTGGTTTCCTACGATGTAATTAACTACGAGGGCTTGCGCTCGTAGGAGATTTAGAAACCCAGACCAGATTTCAAAATCAAGTTTTCAAAACCTTCAATTGATTATCTTTGGGAAATTCAAACTTTACGATCATTATCATCATATTTGAACTATCGATAGTAATTGATATCTTCTTTCTCTGGATAGATATATCAATTACAATCATAACTTTAAATATGAAATTAATGATCTCTTATCTCAATTATTGTAGTCGAACAATGGATTAAACATTATTTTGATCCTTCGGGATCATATATTGTTTCTCCTTGAGTTTGATCATAATAATCAGATAAATTCAAAGATTTATAATCTGAACCTATTAGAGAACGATATGTTCACTTTTCGAAGTGATATATCATTCATAATAAGTGTTCGATTATAAAATTCAAAATTCCAGAAATTAAACATTTCCCAAAGAAAATTAAACCTCTTTTCAAAACATATTTTTTTCAATCAAACAAAGAGAAGAAAGAAACTTCACGAGTGACTTAAACATGACTTTACATATGAACATTTCCAAGCAAATATGAATCATGAAGGCATGTGAATAGGCTTATCCAAATAAGACTTTATGAAGTAATCAATGCCATACATAAAACCAAATATAGATGGGCATGACGAAGACGAACTATAATCCATTCATGATTTATGAAATAATCCATCACTTTCTTTATAATAAACATATCATTGTCTCATTACTAATACTCCACCAAGAGTTGCGATACCTCTTATATCAAGACTTTTCAAAGAATAAAATTCATTACATAAAAAGAAAAGAAACTCTCTGCCAAATGAGGCAAACCCATTCAAGCATACACTACAGAAAAATGCGCTATTTAACGGCGGATGGAATCAGCCGGTAACAATCAAAATCCATCAAAAATTTGAGCTTTTCGATGCATTTCTGATGAAAATTATTTCGACGATAATTTACGCATTGGAAAATCAATACAGACAAATTTTTTTTGCCGGAAATATTTTCGGCGAATTTTTCAGCGAAATACCTGTAGAAAATTAGGAAAAGTCGATGCCTTTTTTGGTGTTGTATTCTGACATATTATCCACCGGTATTTTCTGTGAAAATTTTATGCCAAAAATACCGGTGTAAAAAGATTGTTCTATTAAAAGATTGTTCTATTACCGACGTAAATTACCGTCGTAATATCCACCGGAAGTACCGGCATAAATTTCTGTCGAAAACGTCATTGTATCGTATTATCGGCAGTGTTTTCGACAAAAAATCTGTTGGAAACCTGTAGCATAAATAAAAAAAATAACCTTCTTCCTTTTGAAATCTGATTTTTATAATTAAACCTGCATTAAAAAAATATAACACTATATACATTCATACATTCACTTCTGATCAAGAACATCATCAATTACATTATTAAACATAAACATAAACAAGAAGAGTATCATTAACAAATATCTAAATTTATCCGAACAAAAAATAACTAAACATGTCCAAAAATATATAAATACAGATGTCCACATCAGTAAAATAAATAACATCTACTCTAATTCAATTTTCTCCTCAACTGATGTTGTACTCCTCCCACTACTCATCTACTCCCTCATCTTTCTTATTTTCTCTAATATTTGAGCTTGCTGCATCTGCATCTGATGTTGCATCTCCAGCTACTGCTACTGCATCTGCATCTACTGATGTTGTATCTACATCTGCCAGTTAGCTTGTGCTTTCCTTACCTGTTCTAGCTTGATTGTAAGGGCATCTATCTGTTAGGTATATAAGGACTCCTGGGTATTAGTAGAGAAACTGGAGCCACTAAATGTCTACCCCTCATATACATAGGCTTGCGAGCCTAAATCTATACTTTACCAAGCTGCATTCCTTCTACCGCTTACGACCAAGTGCGGTAGTCAGAATATTTTGCTGATCCATCAGAAGAACATTCACCCGGTGCAGCCTAGCTCTCTCGAAGCTGTGTGTACTCCTCCTATGAAAGTTAATAAAAATTTAAGTAATTTATACATAACATCACAAAAATTAAACTTATATACTTATATAGGCTTTCATCGCACGCTCATCAATCCATTGTTGGTCCTCCTACCACTTGTGGGTATGACTATATAATTTAATAAGAGTCAGTTCTCTACCCAGCACCTCTTTCTGTAATAGACATATATTAGTATTCTTATTAAAGTAAATTATTAAAAGATTTTAAAATTTTTTATCAAATATCTTCTATGCTCAGAATATGGAACAGAACCCCCAGTATGAAGAGAACTGCCCAAGCCCCCATCATCAGAAGCTTTGTTCTGTCTATTTTGATCTCTCCTTCTACTATAATCTGGGCTAACCCAAGCACTGTTCAACTCTACCCATACATTCTCACCAATCCAGAGTGGTCACTCGCCTGACTTTCTAATATCTGTAAACATATCTCACATGCGAGTCGAGCCACGCTTCTCAAAATTCTTTCTGATTTTATTATTATATTATGACAACCAACAAAAATCTTTCTACATTTAAAAATATACAATAAAGAATATATATTTTTGTTAGCTTATATAAATAAGATATAATACATAATATATTTATATAATAATTAACCTCAAACTCACTAAATCATATGTCCCATACTTTTTTCGAGACTTTCTTCCTAGAAACATAAGAAGCATTGTACCTACTCCATATTATATCCCGTATTTTATGCATTGGTTGCTTTGATGGATGAAACTTGAAAGAAATATATTAGTTTTCAAAAAAATTTATTCAATTTTATTTGCATATCTGAAATAAAATTAGTATATATGTGTCACCGTTAGGTTCAATCAATATGTGACCCTCTGTCGCCTACTTTGCTACAGCTGAGGTGGAAGGTCCACCTGTAGCGGGCTGAGGTGGTGGTGGGTAGTAAGGGTAGAAAGGAGTACTTTGTGTGACGTCCGGTGAAGGAAAGCGTGGGTCTGGTGAGTAGAACTATTGGCTACTAGCTGTATGAGTATGTAAAGGCGGGCTAGACTGACTCTGGATAGCAGGCTGAGATGAAGAGGTACCCTTAGTACGTACATGCCTACTAGATGAGCTAACAGTAACCTTCTTATTGCACCTACCAAATATATTCTTTATCAATCCTCTGTGACGGTCATCACCTGAAGCCATCCGCACAAAAAATTTAAGAAAATATTAGTAACATAAATTATAGCAAAAATTGAATATAAATTATGCAGCAATTAAATAAATAAACTATTAAAAAATTAAATATAAAAAATATTGTTACTATAAATTATTGATTTATAATTGATTGTCAAAAATTATTTACCTTATGTTGATTCACTTTCATATGATGAAACTTCTGCATCGATATCAGATTCGTCATGATTGTCCTCTATATTTAAATCTATTTTCTCTAACTATAACTCACTCTCAGTAGTAGTAATTTAATCATCCATATAATTAGCAAGATCTTTTATGTTTGACATAAACTCTTTTTGATGTGCTGATGGTATTGATGTAGTCTTCTCAATAACTCCTCTAGGTTTGATCTTCATAACTATGAGTAAATCTTTTTTACCTCATACTCTACTCGAATAGTTAGTAAAATAGACTTGGCTTGCCTGACTAGCAATGATGAATGGGTCAAACTTTAAATATCTCATATCCCACTTAACTTCTGTTATACCATAAAGTGGATATATTCTTGTACCTCTATTCTTTATTGGATCAAACCACTCATAATTGAATAGATACACATTATTCCCATAACTACGATATTCCAACTATAATATTTTGTGTAATATCCCGTACTACTCAGAATCATCACCTATATAGGTATTCCCTCTTATACATACATCAGAATTCTCTATTTTCATATCTTCACACCAAAAGTTTCTTTGAAATTTATAATCATTAACTAAAAAAATTGGATAATATTTCATAGCTCTATTTGGTCCCCAAGCTAGATCAAGTAGCCTATGATACTGTAAATCACTATCTTGAGTGTACACCTAGTTAGTAGGTAAAGTATGTCATTAGCATGCTTATTAACTAATTAAAGATATATTAATTGAAATGAATAGTCAAAATATGTACCGTATTTTTAAACCAAATAGAAAATTTTATTTCCACTATCTTTTAGACTTCTACTTGTTCTGTTGTATTCAAACCATCAATAAAACTCCTGTAAATATTAAGGTTTAGATTGAATTTATGAGTAACAAATTTGTGAGCAAGCTTATTCATATTTACTCGAGATATGACTCAACTTCATCACAGTTAAGCAAGACATATAATGTGATAACTCGTATCTCCTTATCAGTCAAATAGCGTATGGTGTTAGCACATGCAGGTTCACCACTTCCATTGAATACAGATAAATTTGAGGATTGACCCATATTTTTAGGTGCAGTGTTCTGACTTGATTGTAATGCTATTTCAAAGTAATATGAGCAAAATTGGATTATCTCGTACATTAAATATGCTTCGTATATTGAGCCTTCAGGATGTGTTTTATTTTTAGCAGTCTTCTTAAGTTTATTTAAATACCTCTAAAAAAGATACATCCATTGATACTGAACAAGTCCACCGACTCTAGCTTTATATAGTAAATACACGGGTAGATACTCCATAGAGTCAAAGAAAGTTGGAGAAAATATCTTCTCAAGTTTATATAGAATAAAAGGGATATACTGCTCCATAAGAATTAAGTGCTCTGCATTTAGTTTTGAAGAGCATAAATCTTTGAAGAAGATACTAAGCTCAATCAATGGCTTTAAAATTTGATCCGGCAGATAACTAAAAGTAGTTTGTAGTAGACATTACATAAAGATATGACAGTTATGACTCTTCATATCAAACAATCTCCCAGTTCTTATGTCAACACATCTACTTAAATTTGAAGAATATCAATCAGGTACCCGTAGAGTCTTCACCTATTCACAAATAGCTTGACTCTGCTCTAAAGTCAAGGTGAAAGGAGCTTTTGATTTGAAAAAATTTTTATTTTCACCATCCCTCAATTTTAATGCTTTCCTCCTATAAATCTCCTTTAAGTTCATCATTGCTTTTATGTTATCTTTGGATTTATCTTTGATGTCCATGACTGTATTGAATATATTATCAAAAATATTTTTCTCTATATACATCACGTCTAAGTTATGTCTAATCAAGTTTGTCCTATAATATGATAATGACCAAAAAATATTTTCTTAGTCCAACTGTGGTTGACATCTTATCCTGACAATTTATAATCAGCTAATATTGGAGAATCCACTATTATGGGAAAGGACCTCACTCTTTCAAATATTTTTTCACTAGTTAATCTAGGAGGAGGCTGTAACATAACCATTTTATTTTTAACAAAAGCATCTTTATTTCATCTGAAAGGATGACTTGTAGGTAAGAACATGCGATGACAATCAAATCAAATATTTTTCCCTCTGTGCTTTAAAGTAAATGACTATGTATATTCTATACAATGTGGACAAGCTAATTTTTTAGAAGTGTTCCAACCTGAGAGTATATCATATACAGGAAAGTCACTAATTGTCCAAAGTAATGCTGCCCTCATAATGAAGTTTTATTTGGTGGAGATATCATATGTACTTATTCCCTCTTCCCATAATAAATTTAAATCATTATTAACGATTATAAGAATACATCAATCTTTGCTTTTGAATTATATGGCCCTAGAATGATAAGAGTCAAAAACATATAATGAGTTATCATACACAACTCTAGGGGAAGATTATATGGTGTGAGTATCATGGGTCAACATGAGTAAGGTGAAGCAGACTGGCTAAATGGAGTGAAACCATTTACGTATAAACTTAATCTTATATTTCTTAATTCTGAGGTGAAGGTGGGATGTGTACGATCAAAGTGTTTCCAGGCATCTACTTCTAACGGATGTGCAATAAAACTTTCTTGTGAGATATGTTCTTTATGCCATCTCATATGTGCAGCAGATCTCACGGATGCTTATAACCATTACAGTTTAGAAATTATTAATAAGTAAAAGAATCTACTGGCTGGTACTTCCTTCAGCTTTCTTTTCGTGATAGATTCTAGTTTAAATCTCAGTGTGTTGTAGTAACAGCATGCAATCTCTGATTGATCATCTTTATAGAATAACATGCATCCATTGACACAATAATCTATCTTTATGTATGTCAAACCAAGCTTGAAAACTAACTTCTTAGTCCGATATAAATCTATAAAAATTATGTTATCTTCTGGATTATTTTTTTTAGCAGTCCAATGAATAGATTAAAATATTCATGGGGGATATTATATTCTTCATTAATACCTAACATCTTAACAGTAACGGATAACTCTGAGTGAGTGATACACTCCTTCCATATTAATTATTGGGAAGTATGTAATAAATCATAAAAATTTTATGCTTCTTTATTATGTGACTCTTCTGTATATAATTCAAATTGTGCTCCACTTGCATCATGAATTAAGTCTTCAAGATTATGTCAGATATTTTCTTCCTCATTTATATTAGCACTTATCGATGGGCCGCATCGAGAATCAAAATGTAGTTCATACTCATCATAAGAAGTTCAATACCAATATTCTGGCATGAAGCCTCGACGATATAGATCAACAGTTACGTCATCTAGGCTTAGGTGCACCTGATTTTTATGTTTAGAACATGGGCAACAAAACTTTCCATGTGAGATGAAGCTGGGTAGTTGAGAAGTTGTCTGAATAAAAATATTCACCCATCTAATGAACTCATCCGTTAATGTATTTCATCCTTGCGATAATCGATTATACATCCAACTTCTTTGAGTTCTGATATCCATAATATAACCTATATATAATATGGATATATTAGATAATATTGTAACATTTATTGAAGAAAAATATAAAGAGTCTTAGCCTACTCAAAAGGCCATCATTTTAAGTGACCAAACCATCCAAGGCGACTCTCTCTAATCTTATCTTCCACTGAAGCGACTCCAACCTACTTACATATATGTTATTTTTATATCTTGTCTATAATTAAGTGTGCCCAATGCATTCTTCTATTTCCACCATCCAACTTGAATTCTATAAGTAATATCCCCATCTATTTCACCATAAATAGATCAATGATATAAAAAATATATACTTTTATTAATGACTTTATCGCCCAAAGTCATAATCCCTCAACTAGGTCTATTACTACTAAAAATACACTATATATATTAAATTTTAGATCAATTTATGCGAAAACCTTTAGACTCTAAGGTTGACCTACATAATTCAAGTTTACCTTCAACTCTCTCTCTACTATTATCAATTACAAGAATAATATCATCAATAAAAAGCATACACTAAGGTACAATATTTTCTTACAAATATCTAGTAAACACATCCATAACTAAAACCAAGATCAAATACCTAGATTCATTTTCTTACAAATGTCTAGTGAGAACATCCATAATAAAAATAAATTAAAGTATAAATAAAGATACATTCTCTTACAAATGTCTAGTGAGAACATCTATTACAAAAGCAAAAGCATATGCTAAGATTCATTCTCTTAAAAAAGTCTAGTGAGAACATTAATAATAAAACTAAAAGTCATACACCAAGATACCTTCTCTTACAAATGTCTAGTGAGAACATCCAAACTCAAGGTCATGAGATAATACCTTCTCTCACCAGTGGCGTTTGGGGCTGCTTTTGGAAAAAATCAGTGAGGGTTCAATCGAGGCACCTCTCGAACGCGATGAAAGAAATATTATTAGTTTTTCGGGTAGCTCTCGATCAGACTTAAGTGAAGAGAGGGAAAGAAATGCCGTCAGTGCAGCTGTCGAACGTGAGAGAGGGAAAGAAATCGAAGAGGATTCGGTCGAGGTAGCTCTCTGATGCAAGAGAGGGAAAGAAATGAGAAGTCAGATGACGGATCGGCCGAAATAGGGCATTTACTGGCGTATTTTTCGGTTGATTATCCTTTAGTTATCTTACCAACGGATATTATGCTGGTATTATTTTATCGAGTTTAAGTAAGCCGACGTAATATACGCTGGTAATTCCACCGATAATTACCAGCAGAATATGCGCCGGAAACCTTTAGAATACCGGCAAAAAATTGGCAGAATTTACGCTGGTGTTTCAGCGGCGAAAATTGCGCCAGAAATTCCACCGTAAAAATATCAAAAAATATTATGCTAGTTCTGACGCCGTATTTTTCGGCGTATATTTATCCGCCAAAAAACCCGATAGTGATGACGAACTCTCCTATAGTGATACTTCAAAACTATTTAACTTGTCTCAAGGAACTATCAACCATTCATAACCCATCACATAATCATTTATTAAGAATGAATGATCAATATTATATCTTATTATTAATATGATAATGAGATCTGCATTCAACTAAATGTAGCAAAGTATCAAACTTGTATATCATCATATTCTTATTTAATTGAAATTTGACATTTCATGTAAACTATCACACAAATGAAGAGTCCATAGCTAGTTCAGATTTAACTCCTAATAATGATTTTCATAAAACGCCTTCCAGATATATATGTAGTTCTATAAAGCATAACTTGATCATTCCAAAGTAAGGGAAATATACATATTTGCTTGAAAGATAAATAAAGTAAGTGTAGCCATTTGACTATATGAGAAGGAATGCTTCATTTGATGATTTAAGTGACAAATCTGCCTTTTACCATTACCATGCTTAAAAGGATAAAGTATATTGCTACAACATTTCAACCAATGAAGGAGAAGAACATAGACAAAATGAGGAAGAAAAGAGGAAAAGGAAGAAGAAGAAGGAATATACCTGTGCGAGTGAGAGAGGGCCAGTGGCTAAGGCAAGAGTGGGTGACTTTGACTTGCTCCTAGACGCTCAAACAGGGAGAGACCGAGAGCTGGAAGGTTCAGTCCAAATTTTCTCACACGAGAGAGAGGAAAAGGAGGGGAAGGCTCTAGTCTAGGGCTTTGAATGGGAAGAGAGATGGGAGCTGGGGAGACCTATGAATAGAAGAATCGCCAGAGGGAGGAAGAGGTGGAAGGTTTCGGCCTGCTGGCTTCTACGAACCGAGAAAGGGAGATCCCTATGCAAAAAAAAATGAGCGAGATTCGGCCCAAGGGAGATCGGTTGCTTGCCAATGCTAAAGGAATGCTGGACCTGGGAGTTATTCTTGCCGCTTTGACCTTCTTGATCTTGCCTCCATTCATCAAAAAGAATTTTGTCGCAGCCTTGCGAAAGGAGTCTGCATATATCCTGGAATAGGTAGATCATGCGACTACAATATCTGGCGACGACAAGCTTCGGGCTTTGGTGAAATTGGATTGTCGATCTAATTTCTGGATTTAGGAAGTTAATTTGAATTGCAAATAAAGTCAAATAGATCTTAATAGAATTCAATTGGGCTGGATTAGGTTAGACCTGGATCCAAATTTGTCCCCATTTGAGTTAATTTGGGTTCAATCTAATTCAATCAATAATTATATAAAATTGAACCTAAAATCAACATCAATAAGGTCAAATTAGGCTTGATGCGGTTGATATGTGTTGATCGAAATTGATCGAGCGTAGTCGAGTCAAATTCGGCCCAATCCGAGTTAATTTAAACTTGATATGTTTTTGATCGAGGAAATTCTGGTAAAATCGAGTTCAAGCTGATGCCGATCTAACATGAATTTAACTCATCGTGGCTCAAACAAATTGATCAAATTTAGACGAACCCACTCGAACCCAAACCTGGTCCAATCAAAGGACCACAAAAGCACTCGAGGGCAAATATACGAAAATCGAGATTAACAACCATCCAGTGATATATTTTCTTCCGTACTTCCTTTCTTTTATACAATTAATAGAAATGAGTTTGCTTCATTTGTTATTCATGTCTAACTAAATTCTCTAATTTTAGATTGATGATGTAAATCAAATATGGAGTACTAATGATTTCTCTTAATCTTTAAAGTGATGATATGATATTTTTATTGTACCAGGTCTTTATTTAATGCACATAGTAGTCATACAAGTAGTTAATATCAGGAAAAATATAGAGCCTAGGGGTGTTAAAAGTTGACACAACCCGAAACCCGACCCGAACCCAACCCAAAAAAATTCGAGTTCGGGACAACTCGTTTGTGAAACGGGTCAGGTCCGAGTTTAGATTTCTGACCCATTTAAAAAATGGGTCAGGTTTGGGTTGACCTGAAAACCCGTGGGTCGACCCGAATTGACCTATTTGGTCATCCTCGTGTCAGGACAGGCGTCGCGTCAGAGGTCGCAGTGTCGGGTCATGTCGGTGTCAGGGGTCGCATCCGTGTCGGGCCTCATCTGCATCAGGTCACGTCCACCAGTCCGCCGTCTGCGTCAGGTGTCGGCAATCGACATGTCATCGTCGTCGGTCCAGGGGTCCAGCCCGCACAGCCTCACTCGAGTCTGTGTGTTGTCCGAGCGACCGAGCTACTGCTGCTACCGTCCATCCCGCACGCCGCACTCGTCACGGCTCTACCGCTGGGCGCTGGCCCGCTGCGGGCTTGCGTTATTGCTGATGCCTCTGCTCTGCCAGACTCGGCGTTGCCGCAGCCTCCGCTCCACTCTGCAGCTGTTCGCAGGTCGGGTAATGTCAACCCGGTAACCCGCACGGGTTAGGGCTTGGTTGGCAAACCTAACTGGTTTGCAAAATTAGATAGGGTTAGGGTCAACCTGTTTATGGCGAGGTCAAGTCAGGTTCGACCCGAACCCGACCGGTTGACCTGAATTGATACCCCTAATAGAGCCTAGGACTAGGAAAGTAAGCATAATCAGGTATATTGGATTGGTATGATGCAAACATAGGCATAGTGCTTATTATTTATCAAATTTATAGATATGAATTGTCATGAGGGGGTAATTAACATTACATGTTTTACTTACTCTTCTAAGATTTTCATAGGAGTTTAGAGTAGTATTGAGAGTGGAATGAGTTAAGTCCTTCCTTTGTCTCTTTACGCTTGACTTAACGGTCGATGATTCATATGCTCTAAATAACATCACATAAAAAAGAGAATTATTATGAAACATATTAATTTATATTTCATTAATCCAAAACATTTTATTCATATAAGTGTATTCATTACTTTGATATTGATTTTTACAAAAGTGATTGAAACTCCATCAACCCTTATTTTTATTGAGTAGAAAAATTATTGTGATTGTAGTAGGCAGTACTAGTGCTTGCAAGTAAATATTCTTCCTCGTGGGATCGATACTCTACTCTATCATTATATTACTTGATTCGATATTTATACTTGCGTATATTAAGTGGGGGTTTTATAATTTTTATATCAAAAAAAATTTAAGCATTGTTTAGGGATTGACAGAGCCCTAAATCATATTCATAATTCTTCAGGTTACTCCACCGCCCTCAATCAGTCATCAATCGACACTGATGTGCAACGCCCGTATCACTTATCATCTGATAACTACCATTGACCAAATATGATGCCCATTTTCATTTATTGGTTAAAGCTAATTAATAACTGATGTTGATGTTGTTCACCGCCACCTTTCGACATACACAATATATCATAGACGGTTAACTCAACTATTAACTATCGCTATTAGAGATAATCCCATATAATTTAAATTCTTACATTGTAATTCTTAGCTAGATCTCTTGTGTTTTCGCTTTTTGGACATCACATAACTGTGTGCCATATGTGCATACAATTCTCTTTTTTAGTCTTTTATGCATGTAAGAGGGGTCTCAAAATGGGTTTTTGGGTTGGCTTCGGGTCCAACACAAAAATAACTTGTAATTATTTGACCTGACCTAAACCCGAATCGATTTTAGAAATGAGTCAAAAATCTGAACCTGGACCCGACCCACCCTAAACCAGGGTCGGCCCAACTCGCTCTAAACCCGGGTCGACCCAACCCGCCCTAAACCCGGGTCGGCCTAATCAGCCCTAAACCCGGGTCGACCCAACCCACCCTAAATTAGGGTCGACCATACTAGACACATTGACCTAGGCTCAGAGCAAGTGAGCGAGGGCGTGTGCAAGTGCAAGGCTGGCAATGTCAGGGCGGGGAGCTGATCGGCGAAGGGCGAGGCGGGTCTCAGACTTGCAGGCAACAGGTCAGGGGTGCGAGGCAGGCCATGGGTGCGAGATGTAGGTGTGACACAGGCATGATGCGGTGTGGGTGGGAATTTGGGACGTGCGAGGAACGCAATGCAGGTTGGGCTAGGGTTGCAGGATCAGGGTCACACTCGGATTTTCAGGTCAACACGAATCTGACTCGATTTTAAAAATTGGTCAAAATATTGAACCCGAACCCAACCCGTTTTCCAAGCGGGTGATTCGGACCCGAAATCTGATACGAATCGGGTTTTATGTCGGATCAAATATTGACATCCTAATTTAAGATTTAAACCGTAATTTTTATCATACATTTTCTAACACTCAATTGAAAAGAAAAAAAATTATCTTAACACTAAAATATTTTATCGGATGAAATTCATGTTTATAATTGCAGTTTACAAGATCTATTATAGTGATCGACAAATGATTACTTTGATCAATAAAGACCAACAATTCATTTATATAAAACTAAAGATTCATTTTCCTTAGTCGTCGACTGTCTCTTTGATATTGATTAAACCTTATAAAGCTAAAGGTTTTTTTTTTTTTTATGATGCAAATCGCCACTAACCCATCACTACACTGTCACCGTCAAAGATCAAGACAGCAGCAGCAACAATTATAGGAGAGTAATAAAAAGATTCCTTTGCTTGGAAAGAAATTTCAAGAACTTGATGACTTACCTAATTAATTTAAGACCCATCAAATATGATGTTAACATAATGCCAATAGACCTAAATAGGGGGGTAAGTGAGTCAAGACGATTGGTGAGCAGGCTCGAGCTCGGCTCGATAAATTGTTTGTGAGCCGAGCTCAATGAGCTGACAAGTCAAGTTTGAGCTAGGCCTGACTCGATTTGTTAGCTCACGAGCCAGCTTGTTTAAAAATATTATTATAAAATACAATTAAATTATATTAGCATTCAAAATTTTAAGTACAACCTTGTAAAAAATGTTTTAAAAATATATCTCATTGTCTTCTATTAAGTGATTTTTTATTATTTTTCAAATTCCTTATTCATTTTATCATATATCATCAAAAATTTATCTTGATCTGTCACGAATCTCAAGGCAACTTTGAGTGAGAAACTTTCAAAATTAAATTTGGAACCATCCGAACTCTGATTTTATCGAACTTATAGTCGAACTGAATGTCTCGAAAAGACAAATCCAACGACACTAAATTCGACTCAATCTGAGTCCAAATGGATCCAAATCGAGGACCTATAGCATATTTTAAAGGTTCAAAAAATAAATTGGATGACCAAATGATCACCAAATGTGACATGATTATAGTCGAATCAGGCGGACGAGTCGAGCCGACGAGTCGAATCCAACGAGCCCAAGATTACTAAATTCTGACATTATTAAGATACTCAAATACTCGATAACGATCCATGATCAAGGGAGTTGATATCGGCTGTCCATTGGAAACACTCCCTACTTGCGCTTGATCTTCTCCCTATTTACTGACCATGTCATTCCCAAAAAGCTATAAATAGCCCCTCATTCTTCACATGAAGAGAGGGGAAGCAAGGAGGAAAAAAGGGAAAAAATAGAGGAGAGGAAGAGAATTCTGAGATCCTTTCTGCCACCAAGCTCCTCCTCGACCATCGCCCGACCACCAACCGTCATCGGACCTTCGCCGGACCACCTCTCAGCCACCAGTCGTCATTGAACTTTTGCCAAACTCACGTCCGACTATCAATTATCATCGAACTTTCGCCCGACCACCGGCTGCCGCTAGACTTATGCATGAACACCAACGTTGCATGACCACTATGGCCTTTCTGACCTCCATCGCCCACTGACTATGGTCCTGCCGACCACCACCATCAGACTAAGGTCTTTCCGACCTCCGTAGCGCGTCGACTATAGTTTTTCTGACAACCGCTATACGACTACCGTCATTCCGACCACCGTCGTCCGACTACAATCTCCAACCTCCATCGTCTGACTACGATTCTTCCGACCACCATCGCCTGACTACGGTCCTTCCAACCTACATCAATCACCGGCTATGATCCTGCTGACAAACAAACATATCAACACCGATTCTTCCAACTCTCACCATGTAATGCACTCTATATGATGTATATTTGTTACATCAAGCCAAGGCCTTCTCTCCCAGGAAGGGCCTCATTTGTAATCGATTGCAAATATTAGTAGATTCATTTGAGTCAAGCCCTATAGTTTTTCTCCCTTTTCAGGGGTTTCCATGTAAAAACTTTGGTGTCTCTTATAAATGCTACACCACTTTATTTCATCTTTTTGCGTGTTGGATCTTCGTACAAAGTTAGGACGTTAAACTTTATATTACTCTACCGCCGCAAATATTCCAGGGTGCAACAATTATATTATATTAATTATCTGAATCATAATCATTTTCTCTCTTTTATAAGCTCCTGAGCCAGCTTGTGAGCTAGCTCAAACTCGTAGAATAAACCTCGAGCTCGAGCTGGAACTCGATTGATTAATAAAACTCAAGCTCAAGCCGAAAATAACCTGAGCTCAACTCAACTTATACCTTAACCATACACAGACTGTTATGATCACCAAATCAGCTAAGTCAGCAGCTGTATTTTATATCAAATGAAAAGCTCACAAGCCGAATAAGGCATACAAAGAATCACGAGTGCAAGGGCTCTCACATTTTATGATATATCTCCAGCTCTTTTATGAATTTTTTGACCGTCTGACTTCACGAATCATGACAATTTACACTATCCCACGTTTTCCTTCCTTCATGGACCGACAAGAAAAAAAAAATACCATCGGTAACATCATTCACATACGTGAAAATATTTCTCTTGAATGCCATTGCTAAGGCCAGCAAGGATTCACTTTTTTATTTTTATTTATTTTATTTTAAATGTTACATAAAATGATTATGGAGGGCAGAATCTGAAATTATTTTCGTTTAAAAATAAATATTTGTGATATTTTTTACTATTTTTTAAAATAATTTTTTAATATCAAAATTTTTAATTCAAAAAAAAATTATACTAAAAAATTAATTTATAAAACAGTAAAAAAAATTATCCCAAACAAAATCTAAGAGTTCTAGAGTTTGAAATTTCCTTAAGTGAAGTGTTTTATGAGCTTATTTTAATTAGCTCAAAGTTTTAAAAAATAAATAAATTCTATTTTAATAATTATAAATAAAAAATTAAAACAAGAAGCGATCCAAACAGCCTTTAATACTTTTTAAAAATAAATCTGCAGAGGAGAAAGCCTGCAGTTGTAGTTGCTGGTCAAAAGGCCAGCAACGTTGGCCTTATGACTCACACGCTTCCTGCCCCTTCCCTCTCTCTCTCTCTCTCTCCCCCACCCCCCGTGTTCAACATTCCATTCAACACCAAACCAGGTGGAAGTGGAGCAGCCTAAAAACAAAAGAGCAGCTTTTCCTTTTTCCAGTGCTAACTCAGTTCCAGTACTAACTCAGTTCATCTAATCTGCTATTTTTTTTAATCTAATTCTATATAATATTGAAGACGTATTATCTTCATGGATGTGTAAAACAGTTCATATCTGAAATCTACAAGATTTTCAACAAACGATATAACTAAGAAAATTAATTGAAATCCTCTTTCAATACAATAATCATAGATTGAAAAACGCTTAATGGACATAAAATCATGTCCAGCTGGGCTTAGCTCTTTTACTGGTGCGTAATTAAAGGGGTTTGCAACTTTGTATCCTCTATAATTAAGATTACAAATGTGCAATTAGTCGATCCAAAATGTGCAATTTATTTTGAACTATTGAAATTCAATCTAACATTTTCAAAATCGGTTTTGAATTTGTTGGATTAAATCTTAACAGCTCAAAAGAAATTGTTAAGCTGAAATTTAAGTGAAATTATCATCCAAAGTGTAGATGATACAACCCAACGATCAGAAGGGATGGAGAAAATCATCAGAATTCGCAAACAAATCCTGCATCGGCCATGCCGGCCTGAGTATCTTAAGCAGCATCTGTGCCTTCCGCCTCGCTCTATCGGAACACCCGCTCTGCACCATTAACAGCAGCTGCGTCACAACTCCGGCAGCCACCGCCTCCTCCTGCAACGCCTCCGATCCTCCAACCACTGCCACCAACGCCCCCGCTGCATGCTCAGCTGCCCTCTCGGTAGCCTTCCCCGTCATTGCCCTCACCAAATCCGCCACCGCTCCCTCCACTCCTACCACTGCTTCCCTCCCTCCTTCCACTCTGCACAACAACTCCACCGTCGCAAGCGCCCGCTCTAAATCCCCTCTCTCTACGCAGTACATTTCCCCAATCCTCCTAACCACCGCTTCCGCCGCCCCCGCCATCACCGCCCTTCCCCTGTTCTCCTTCGCCAAGCAGAGAGAGAACAATCCCCGCATTCCGGCTCTCACCGCCCGCGAATCCCCATTCTCCACCAGCGCGACTAGCCCTTCAATTACCCCGTCAGCTGCGCCGACCGCCTCCCGGGCCTCCGCCGTCCGCATCCCTTCCACCAATGCCGCTGCGCCGATTCGCGCTTCGGCAGAGCTCTCCAATCTAATCATCCCTGCTAGCATCGCCACCCTCTCCGGCCTCGCCGCCACCATCGCGCTCTCCCTTTCCGTAACCCCCACCGCAGCTAACGCCTCCATGGCTCCAACCGCCAAATCTAGATCCGCGCCGAACGCCATCTCGGCAATTGCAGAGCGCGTGTAAGTGGAGACCACAGCGCGGTTCTTCTCCGACTCGCAGGCGAGAGCACGAAGTCTTCGGAGGGCGGCGATGCGGGATGAGAGGGAGGCGTCGCCGGCTGAAGCTTGGGCGAGGAGGAGGCGGACGAGGGTGGGATCGGCAGGTTGTTTCGGGGTGGGAATTCGTTCCACGCCGTCGGACCGGTGGGCGACGCACCATTCTTGGATTAGGCGGCGAAGGGTGTGGTTAGGGATTAGGGTGAAGTCGGGGAGAGGGCAGCGAGTGACGGGGCATGTAGTGTTCCCCATCGCAAACCATGACTCAATGCTTGGGCGGTCGTAGGTCTGGCCGGTGCTTACCGTTACTGGATCTCGCATCAGCTCAAGAGAGATGGGGCATCGGAAATGGTATGGAATTTGAACGCCGACGAGATCTAATGGCGGCGCCGGTGTATCGCGTAATCGCCTTGCTCTCACCTCCCCTCTCATCGAGTTCTTTCAGTGTTTAACTTTGCTGAGTGCAAGGAAGGAGGAGGGGTTCTTATTGGGGGATTCTACACGTGCGGGTCTTTTTACAACCGGTAAGGGTGATAGGCTCTTAGGCTTGTAGGTTTTTATGTAGGTCGGGGCGGGGCACCGGCGCGGCCCCCGCTCACATGTGGTTTGTTTGCTTCGGGCCCCAAAGGAGACAGAATAAATAAAAATTAAGTCACAATATTTTAATTCAATTATTATCAGAGTAATTTTACTAAATTTACTAAATTAATATGTATATATATATATATATATATATATATATATATATATATATAATTTACTAAAGTTATTCTAATTATCAGATATAAATATTTTAATATTAAATTATTTTATCATAAATTTATAGCAAGTATTTATTCTTTTTAGTATTTGATTTATCTATAAATTAAAATTATATAATTCCATATCATTTAAATATAATAAATATATCATATATTATTTTTGATACTTCATAAAAATTACTTTGATCGAGCACGAATCTCGAGGCATATTCAAGTTGGAAACATATAAAATTAAATTCGGGATCATCTGAATTCCAATTTCAGCAAACTTATAGTCGAACTAAACGTCTCAAAGAGACGAACCTAACAATACCGCAATCGGTTCAACCCGAGCCCAAATGGGTCCAAATCAGGGGCCCGAATCACGTTTGGAAGGTTCAAAGTATTATTTGGATGATGAAATGATATCCAAATATGGCATGCCATAGTCAAATCGAGCGGCTCGGCGAGACGAATCCAACGAGCCTAGGATCGCTAAATTCCGACATCATTAAGACACTTAAACAGTTGAAAAACTCTATATGATCGGGAGAATCAATACGAGCCATCCGATAGAGCACTCTGAACCTGCCCTGGATCTTCTCTATATTTACGGGGTGTGCCACTCATGAAAATCTATAAATAGACCCCCACTCTCTACATGAGAGGGACCTTTGGCTGGAGATTGGAGAGGGCTCTAAAGCTTCCAGAGCTCCAACACCACCGCCGGCGAACCCCCGTCGACTTTCGTCGGACCACCACCTGGTCGCCGACTATTGCCGGACTTTAGCCCGACCTTCGTCGGACCACCGCCCAGCCGCCAACCTACTCAGGACTTCAGCCCGACCTTCGTCGGACCACCGCCCGACCGCCAACCGCCGTCGGACTTCAGCCCGACCTTCGTCGGACCACCGCTCCGCTGCCAACCGTGGACGAACTTCAGCCCGACCTTCGTCGGACCACCGCCCGGCCACCGATCGCTGCCGGACCTCCAACCAGCGCCACCGCCGACGAACCCTCGACCTTTGTAAGTGCCACCGACCGCGAACCCCCGTCGACCTTCGTCGGACCACCACCTGGCCGCTGACCGCCGCCGGACTTTAGCCCGACCTTCGTCGGACCACCGCCCGGCCGCCAACCGCCGTCAGACTTCAGCCCGACCATCGTCGGACCACCGCCCGACCACCATTGCAGTCGGACTTCCAACCAGCACCACCGCCGGCGAACCCCCGACCTTTGTCAGTTCCACTGCCCGCGAACCCCCGTCGACCTTCGTCGGACCACCACCTGACCGCCGACCGTCATCGGACTTCAGCCCGACCTTCGTCGGACCACCGCCCGGCCGCCAACCGCCGCTGGACTTCAGCCCGACCTTCGCCAGACCACCGCCCGGCCACAAATCGCCGCCGGACTTCCAACCAGCGCCACCGCCGGCGAACCCCCGACCTTCGTCAACGCCAACGCCGGCGAACCCTGTCGACCTTCGTCAGACCACCACCCGGGCGCCGACCGCCACCGGACTTCATCCCGACCTTCGTCGGACCACCGCCCGGTCGCGGACCGCCGCCGGACTTCATCCCGACCTTCGTCGGACCACCGCCCGTTCACTGACCGCCGCCGGACCTTCGTCGAACAACTGCTCGGCCGCCGGCCGCCGACCGCCGCCGGACCTCCACCAGGCCGCCGACCGCCGCCAGACTTCCACCCGGCCGCCGACCTCCGCTGGACTTCAGCCCGACCTTCGTCGGACGACCACCCGGCCGCCGACTGCTGCCGGACTTCACCCCGGTCGCCGACCACCGCCAGACTTCAGCCCGACCTTCGTCGGACTTCCGCCCGAACATCGCCAAATTTTGCTCTAACTCTCCAAGCCACTGTCATCTGACCGCCTCTAAGTTCGAGGGACGGGCCAACCCTTGTAATTCACTCAAATTTAGTGGAATCTTTTCATCTGAGCGAGGCCCCATGGTTTTTCCCTCTTCAGGCTTTCCACGTAAAAAAGATTGGGTGTTTTAATTTTTTCTTTCTATTTGTGCGCTGGATATTCGTGCATCGCTAAGACGAAAACTTTACTCACTCTGTCGTCGCGAATCATCTAGCCCACAACAATTTTTAAACTGATATTAATCAAATTTGAGTATAAAAAAACCGCCTAATTTTTTTCTAAATCAAAAGTCTTAATGTTAATTTTTACTATGAGAGTTAATTTTTATTTCATATGATTACTTGATGTTTTTATTTGATTATGTTTAGCTTCAAGTAGATATGAATTTTCGACTATAATAAAAAATAGGGATTATTTTGGGCTAATAAAATTATCTATAAGTGCAGTCATAAAGCTATTTGTCAGAAAAAAATTTTTTTTGAAGGTATCTGTAGATATTATAGATACCATTTTTTTAAATCAAATAGCATTTTTTTTTTAGATGTCATATTCTAGCAGATTAGATTCTCCAAAAAAAAATTTCTCTTTATAAAATTTTTTATAAAGTATTAAAAAAATAATAGTCAAATAAATATATGAAAGCGATCTAAAAAATAAATTAAAAATTATTTCAAATAGACTCTTAAACTTATTATTATTTAACTCAGGAGTTAATGAACTAAATTAAGCATGAACTCATTCTAATTGGACCCGTTTACATCTTTTAAGCTTGGCTTTAAATTTAAATAATCCTTTTAGGGCGATTTTAAGCTAATTAAAGTTACGTTTGGGACCAGTGGCGGAGCCAAGATTTTTTTTGTGGGGGCAAAATCATTGATCTTAAAAAACCAGCAACATTTTTCATCCTGGATTGGGATCGGCATTCACGGTTTAATTTATTTTTTAACTACATCATTAAAAATAAATAAATTATATAGAAAAAACTTTAAGGAGAGAATATTTGCTCTTCATACTTTCAATACATGTTTGTTGCGGGATACAATACAAGCAGTAGTAGAGTGAGGGGTTTTTTTGTCTTACGTTGCACGGATATCCAACAAACAATTAGAGAAATTAAACACACCAAGATTTTTACGTGGAAAATCATGGAATAAGTCTAGCGTCAATCGATGGCCAGGAATAAGTCCGGCGTTGGTCGGAGGAAGTCCAGCATCGGTTGGCAGTCGGGAGGAATTTGGCGTCGATCTATGGCCGGGCAGAAGTTTGGCGTCCATCCATGGCCGGTCTGGCAAAGTTCGGTGACCGGGCAATGATCCGACGACGATTGGTGGCCGAGCGGTGGTCCGACGATGACTGGTGGTCGAGGAGGAGCTTGGTGGCTAGATCTCAAATTTCTTTCCTTCTTCCTCTTCTTCCTTCTCCCCCTTTGTGAAGAATTGGGTGGGGAGGGGGTGGGGGTTCTATTTATAGTTCTTTGAGAGTGGCATGGTCAATAAATAGAGAGAAGATCAAGGGCATGTTAAGAGTGTTTCAGATGAACGGCAAATATTAATTCCCTTGATTATAGACCTTTTATTGAGCATTTTAATGCCTTAATGATGTTAGAATTCGATGATCTTGGGCTCGTCGGATTTTTCTCATAGAGTCGCTCGATTTAACTATAAACATGCAATATTTGGATATCATTTAATCATCCAATTTATGCTTTGAAGCTTCCAAATGTGCTTCAGGCCCTCAATTTGGACCCATTTGGGCTTGGATTGAATCGAATTTGGTGTGGTTAGGTTCATCTTTTTGAGTTGTCCAGTTTGATTATAATATTATTGAAATCAGAGTTTGAATGGTCACAAAATTAATTTTGAAAGTTTTTTATTCAACTTTTTCATGAGATTCATGCCCGATCAAGATAATTTTTTGATGATATATCAATGTTATCTATAATCTCTCTCTATGAGTCTTCATATTTTAAAATCGTTGTACATTTTTTTCATTATTAATACTATTAAAGATATCTTTTTTAATATATAATCAGACAATCATTCATCCAGAAGTCTCACATATGATTACGTAAATGATTTTTTACAATCTTCATAGCTAAGAATGCCCGTTCAACCATTACTATAGGAATTAATAAAATCAAAGAAAGCTTTATGAGTAGGAATACCAAATGATAAATATCATTTTTCTTAATCTCCAGCAATTTTTGAGCAAGTTCTCCAAGTCCTTTCAAATTCACAAATGCAGCACTATATCACATATCAATAACAAAATTATCAAGTTTGTTGTCTAATATGATGATATTTATATTTGAAATTCTAATAGATAAAACTTTGTCAGACTTATCAATCGTTACCTATCAAAAGCTAAAAATGAATCACATGAATTCAAGCATGACACGCACATCAGTAGCTCTGTATTTATTTCATCAAATATGTTATTGAGCTCTTGAACTTGCATATCTATCACAATATAAAATAATTCAATTTGATAATGATGTCTATTTATGATTACTTCATCTTTTCTCCTTGATCTTCCTCGAATTACAAAAGCATCATCCATATCTGGAAGAAATATATTATTTGTCTTGAAAAAAAACTAATAATCTTTAAGCAAAATGTCCCAACTATTATCTCTCATACTTTAGAGTCTTTGCTTAGATAATTTTACCAAACTCATAAAATTTATGATATTTTGATCCTTTCTTTACAGCACCTGTGATAACTCATTGGTGACCCCTAATATAGCCTTCATCATATATAAAATTGAAAATAAATTCAAAGCATTGTATAGAATCAAGAAGGGCATATGATTTACCTTTTTGCTCAGTGCTTGAACCGTAATATATTATCATCTCAAGAAGCTTAATGATAGATCCAAACATAAGTATTAAAATTGATAAGCGATCCATAATACAAACCCTAACATGTATATCTAGCACGTTGAAAAGCTACTTCTTAATTTGAGCCTCTACCTCTAAATGCTTCGCCATTTTGTAGTAGTCCAATGATCATGTTGTACTATTTTTGCCTTGGTATTTCTCTTATCTTGCATGAACTTCTAATAATATTTATCAAATTAGAAACTGTATTGAAAAGTGAAGCAGCTTGAACATAATTTTTTGACACAACAACTAGTGCTAGTTGTAGTTGATATGCGAAATAAATATGTAAAAAGCTGAGCAATTATCTTTCATGATCAAATCTTTTATCATGATAAACTCACCACAAATGTTGCTATCTCTATCATAACCTTATCCATGCAAATGAGATATAATCAATCCATATTTTACAAAAAGTGATTCATTGGCCTTTTTTAGAGTTAAAGCAGATGTCTTATCTACATGCACAATCTAGATAAAATGCTCAATAATATAACATTTTTTTATCTTTACATTGTAACACAACTACAACTTGTTCTTTGATTGATATATCCCATGATTCATCTAATAAAATTGCAAATAACTCATTGCCAAGTTCATCAGTTATGATAGTTGATATCTCGATAGCAGCGACATTTGTGATTTATCTTTGAAGTTTTGGAGCAATCAATTTAATATTTCACGAGGCATTATTCAGAATAACTTTCTTATATCATTATTTCGTGGAAGCTCAAGAAAATTTTCTTGGTTCTCAGAATCTTCAGAATCATCATGATCTCGAAAAATAACACCTTTATGTAAAAGAAATGTATGCAATTTATACTGGCAATTAAATGTGTTCGATGTTCCAAGTGATTTTGATCCTAAGGTCTTTCAAAAGCATATCCAATATCAAGGTCTTGATTCATTAAATCTTCACATTTACGCTAAGTAATATTATAAGCGTTGTTAGCTTGATCAATATGAACTAGAAATCTATCATTATTTTTTCAATTATTAAATCCTGTTGTGTCAAAACTATCACAGCTAGCTTGCTCTCTAATCTCAAGCCTATAAAGATAACAATACAAATAATAAACTACATCTTTTGTAATACTATACTCTAACCAATACTTGTGTTTATCAAACTATGCAAGATTAAATCTTCGTAATTTACTTTCAATTTGTGTCCATGCATGGAAAATTATGATCTCGAGGTTGACATTGATCCTTTTGCAAATAACATCTGACGGGATCCCTCTGATAGGGATAATAATCAATAATTTTTTCTTAATTCGGAATTTGAAGGGATTTCATCAAAATCGAGTTCTAAACACGCTTATTTAAATTGTGCAATATTTTCACTGCAAATACTGTCACGTATATCTGTTTCACTTTTTCTTTTAAAATATCTTTCCATATATGATATAAATAAAAATTCTTTAATAAATTTAATACTAAAATATTTAATTTCACCAAATTCAAATGTAATGGTTAAAAAAATAAAAACTTGAACAAAAGATTGCAATCCTCCCATTTAAACTTCCTATGAACAAAAAATGTAGAGAGCTTTAACCGGCAGATTTTAATTAAAAAAATTGCATTAGTAAGCTTTATTTCTTCAACAATAATATGTTTGTCTTCTAACACAAATACCACAAAGAGTACTTACAGAGATTGAGAGTCTTCTCCTTTGTCCCTTGATCTACCGGCTGTCGCACCCATGATCTGGTATTTCTTAAGTTTTAGAATGATTTATTAATTCGCACACACAGAGAGAGAAAGAGAGAGAGAGAGAGAGAGAGAGAGAGAGAGATCCCAAAAAATCTTTTGAATTGTGACGCTACGAAATTCCGAGCGACGGATTGTGGATTACAGTTCTGCAAAGGAGAAGGTACGCCGCACACGAAGAGTGAAGCTAGAAGCGGGAGCAAACTCATCCAATCCTGGAGTGGTAGACAAAGACAAGATTGAAATTCTGACCCGAAATTTCTATGTCATTAACTAGGTTAACTTTCCATTTTTTTAGTACACATAATATATAATTAGGAGGGATTAGAAAGGGATTAGGCAAGATTTGTTATGCCAATGAGGGCCTCTGCTCAATGTATCCACTATTTTGGGATAAATTTTTTATTGCTTTACTTTTCACATCATAGACTAATTTTAGTGTGACATTTATTTTTTCACAGCTTGAAAATATTTATGCTAAGAAATTACTTTCTATAATAATTTTAAAAAATATTATTATCTCCCTAACAATTTTATAATCCCTTTTATAAAAAAATTATAGTTATTTTAAACTTATCCTAAATTATAAATTTAAGCACATACGTACACTTAACCTCAAATGCATGATCTTATAATTAGAGTTTTAACGCTCAACCACTAACTTAAATTGAAGCGTGTTGGTTTAAACAATCTCACCAGCCGCTCTCGCTCACATCGCGGGATTATTTATTAAGAAATTCGATTCAGTGCCAAACCGACGCCAGTGACGGTATTAATCATTTTGGGAAATAACCACCCCACAATCCGACGGCCGAAATTCGTTCTCCTCCCTAAATCCTAGCCGTTCCTTCGTCCTTGGTGGGTCCCATCGTAAGAGTCAATGGTTTTACATTGGCCAGTCAAATAAACACTGGCAATGGATAGAGCAGCGAATAGTGTGGCCCAGCTAGCCTGGCTCAGATATTCCGCTTCCCTTGCGGCCGGTGTTAATTCCATGAAGACCACGCCATCCACGGCGGAGACTATTAGCGGATCAGCTGCGAGGCTCGCGTCGTACAACAGCATTTTATCTCTAATAAGAGGCCGGCACGAATGATGAACTGCGACGAGAGGCCGTGACGGCGGCTCGGCCGACTGTGCGTTGGGTTCACACCAAATGCAACCGCGAACGGCGAACCACACAATGCATTGACGTGACGAAGACGGGAACCTCCTCGGTGGGTGACGCACGTGCGGGAATGGGTTGTGTTCACACGAATGCTGCGCTCGTGGGTTAGCGCGCGCGTGCATCTCAGAGCTGCCGGGGGAGGGACCTGGTCGCATCTGTCTCCGGTCAATCGGGCAGAAATTGCTGTGGGGAATGCCTTGCTTCGCGTGCAGAAGGCGGGGTCTGCCCGCACGTGTCACCCAGTTGTCTCTCATTTGACCGCATTTGGGTCCTTGACCAGGTACGGAATTCCGGGCCGACGAAATGACGGGAATACCCCGTACACTTTGCGAAAGGAGATTGGAATCCACGGATACGGGAGGAAATTTCCTGCGGGGAGGGGCATGCATGTGCCCTACTATTCCGCGTGCAAATTTTGAGTGGGTGATGATCTGGCTAAGATCTCGATGAAAGGCTCCCGCATCTGCAGGCAAATAAGATAAATTTAGTAAATATTACGAGTTCGAGGAAAGCAGCGATGTTTTTTTGGTGGATCTATATTTTAATTTGTGTCCAGATTACCCCCTCATGTGGCGCTTGGTAATTGATGATATGATCTTTTAAAAACCCTTCAGATTAAATCAATAAAAAGAGCAAGTTCTTCCACATCTATCCTCTTGAAATCTTCTGGTGAACTTTTATCAGTTGAAGTTGGAAAGGAATTGATTATTCTGATTAAAAAAAGATTAGTGAATTGTAATATATAGAATTCAATATGATAGGTTGGGATACTGCCATATAAAATGACTATCTAACATGACAATGTAGCTATAAATATTGGCAGGCTTACCAAATCATCATCTTCAGTAGCTATCGCTTATAAGTTTGTTGTTATTGTTATATTTAGGATTGTTATAACCAATGTATGTTCATACATACGTATGTAGGTAACTTGCATGTTCATACATATCTCTAAGTGCAATAACCCGTAGTTGATCATGCCAAATAAATTTTTCAAGAGTCATTATAAGTCTGAATCACAAATTGTCAATATCATAATATGGATATTGTAGTGATTTAATTATACCAATTTTTTCTTAATTATTTTACACAGGTGAAAATTCTTAAGAAATTAATACCTGTCGGTACAAGTGAGAATTTTGGAACCATCAAGAGTCCGTTTTGCAAACTGATCTCGCTTTTCTAAATAAAATAAGCTATTTTACGTTATTTTATGAATATTGTTTTATAATTTTTGAAGACTCAAAAAAATTTATATGAATTTTATACTAAAAATTAATTAAATTACAAAATGATATAATAATTATTATATTATTATTGTATTATAAATTTCTATAATCACTTAACAAAATCCATTAAAATCCTTCTTAATCACTTCATTTGTCTAACAAAAAATTAGAGAATAAATATAGGAGAGAGAAAAGAGAACTTGGGATTTAGAGGTCATAGAGTAATTTTCATCCATTGATCCTATTGGAAAATTTGATCATCTCATTGTAAGGAATCATTATCCTATTTCTAACTTCAATAATGTAATATTTTTGATATTTATTCGATCAAATTTGTATTTCCGTTACATAAAAAATGAGAATAATTTTGTATTGGTAAAACTTCCATCGTGTTACTTTTTATATATTATAAAGATTAAGATTATAAACTTTTTGGGTATTTATTTGAGATTTTTCACTAGTTGATTTTGAAAAAATAATGATTTTTACCAATTAAAAAATTTATTTTGACATTTAAAAATATTTCTTTAGTTCAATTAAAACTTCGGAATATTATTATATGTAATTTTCATTAATTTAGTTAATTTCTAAAAATATAAATTTTTACTCAATAGAGTTTTCTGTTGCCTATCATTAGGATATTTTGACACTTTCTAAATTAAGCTCAATTATAATTTATTTACTCTAATGCATTGAAAATGAATGTGAATATATGATTGAATAATAATTGGTTGCTATTATATTATAGTACTGTGATAATAATATGTGTGTGAAGAAAAATAAGTAAAGATTGGTTGTTCACTGATGTTAGGTGAAGATTGATTGACCTGTATAGGTTGGTGGGCCGACGAACTTTTCTTTAAATACTATGATTTGATATTATCCTTTATTGATTTAAGTGATTTACTGATTTAAGAGTTATAAGAAGATGATTACTATGCCGATGGACAAAGAGTGATGACTCTGTTTACTTAGCCAATGGTTAATTGATATTGACATGGCACTGAAAAAATATCGCTTAAACTAGAGCTTTTTTACTTATTTAGTGTGATTATTAAAATGTATGATATTGATGTATTGCTCCTACCACTGATTTTACTATTACTAATACATACACTAATATTGTTTGATACTACTGATTCATTGTATTGATACTGAATATATTACACATGAGATATATTGGATAGCATATATACATAGTTATAAGATTCTACGTTATTGATTTGAGTTTAATAGTTCTTTACCGATGTTTTGATTTTACCACTTCATACGATTTTTTACTGATTAATAGTATTGATACGATGACTATATTATTGATTTGACATCTAAACTGGTTTATTGGTTTCCTTACTATTCTACTTTAATAGCTTCTATATCGTACGATTTTATTATTTTATAGACTTTACTATTACTACATGTATGTTTTATTATTTTTTCACTAATTCAATAATCATATGAATGCTGCTACTATGATTTGATAACTGACATGCATATTACTCATTTATTATGCTTCTTTGAGTTTATTTATATGTTTTGATGACCTGTTGGACTTTCTAGCTCATTATATGTGGTCTAAATATTTTCAGGTCAAGACAAAGAATTAGGAGTTAAGGCTGGTCAGGATTCCTTAGGTTATGATCCTTTTTGTTTTAATTATTCTTTTGTACTTAAGAAATGAAGAATGTGTTGTGATGTGATTGTATAATTTTTTAGTATTGTATATGCTAATTTGAGAGCGATGATAATACAAATATATATGGATTGTTTGAATTCTAAAATTATTTCTACTATTTATTTTTTATAAATGAAGTTAGATAGCTCTAGTGTTGTTATTAACAGATAAAAGAAAGATATGATCCAAATGCTACTTATTAAGTCCGTTGTCAAGACATTGTACTTGTTAGATTTGTCTCGCCAAGCTGCCCAGTTCAACTATAAGTATGGCGTATTTACAGATCATTTAGTTATCTAATTAATTCTTTGAACCTTTCAAATATGCTTTGGTCCTTTAATTTGGGCCCATTTGGTCTCGGCTAGACCGATTTTAAAGTTTTTTTGTTCATCTTATCGAGACATTCAATTTGACTGTAAGTTTGCCCAAATTGGAGTTCAGAAGACCACGAATTTAATTTTGGAAGATGACAACTTGAAAATGCCTTAAGATTTGTGCTAGATCAAAGCAATTTTTTGGCAGATGTATAAAGTCTCATACAACTATTTATATGTGTGCCGAAATTTTTGTCAAAAGCTAATATATTAAACACCAACTCTACTAACAAAAATTTTCTATCATGTAGTAAATAGAAATAATAAAAAAATTATTAACTAAAATTATTAATATTTAATCAAATAAATTAGGTATAAATTTATTAATTAAAAATTTAAAATAGCCTTAATTATTAATATTGATTAATTAAAATTATATTAGCTTAATAAATTGATATTATTTTTGGTTTAATTTGTCCACATAGAAGTTATTATTTAATTAACTTAACCAATTATTAATTAATTAAAATTTTTAATCAGATAAGTAATAATTTAATTAGTCTAATTAAAACTAATATAGTCTTAAAAATATAATAATATATGATAATAAACTAAATTCTTAAATCTTAAAATAAGTAGCCAAATAATTTTCATGAATTTAATTGAATTTAACACTTATCATATAAAATTCATAACCTAATTATGGGATTTTAAATTGCTCATAATTTAAACAACATATGCTCTTCATTATAAAATTTTTATCATCATATATTTTATTTTTAATATTAAAATACTCTAATAAAGATAAAATAAAATAAAACTGTCAATATAAGATCCAAATCGAGATGAAAAACATTAAAAACATTCTAAAACCATAAATTTATGCCATCCCTACAAAATAAAAACAAAAATCACAATTTCACCTCTGATTCAAGCCTCCCTTTTCACATATAAATTCATTTTCTTAGACATTTAGGCAAATTAATGCAATCTTCGAACCCAAGATCCCTTAAATGATAACCAAAACTCCCAACGAATAGATCAAGACAAGCTATGTCACATAGAAATTCTTATCAGACCTGAATTCTAACTATTATTCCCCATTATCTTCTGATTCATGGCATTACATTGCACCCCACCGAACATTCTGAAAAGAGCTGGCTCTCATAATCTCCTTCTTAGACTGTAGCATTTGATAGTGATAAGTTAAAATAATTCATTTTTCCTAAACCCTAAAAAAAGCAAAAAGAAGAAGAATAGACATTGCTTTTTAGGTGAATCACAGAAGAGCAAAGGAAACAATAGGAATGATAACAAGCAAGCAAACAAGCAAGAGGAAGATTCAACTCAACGCACAGTTTAAATGTCCTTTCTTCTCCTTCTCTACCGAGTACTTTTTACTATTCTTCGAAAAGGACGGGTGTAGGCCTAGTGAGACCAATCATGTGGCATGGTTTTTAGTCTCTATCTTCTTTTTATATTTGACTGGAGCAAATGAAAACGTCAATAGAATTCTAGCCACTAGTAGAGAAAGATTTGAAAGATCAAAGTGTGACATAAAAATTATCATCTTTTTGATTTTTTTTTTTCATCATAATTTTCTTAACTCATTTTCGTTATTGAGGGTTTCGAGACGGCATAATGCCAATACCGTTAATGGCCTCTGTATGCCATCGGTCCTAAGATCTTGTCGTGATTTATCCTCTTCTTTTTATGGTTGAGAGTTTCACTCGGGACTATACTTATCACCGTTCCATTGATAGCCTCCCCCGAAGAAGATCTAATCGCGACTTACTCTCATTTCTTCTTCAAAATTGCACATACTACTGGTCATATCAAAGCGGTTTTTACACCTCATCTTTCTATGTGTTACAAAATGATAGATCAAGTGACTAGTAAGAGTTATCAGTTAAATATATAAGGAGGATATGCTGGGAAATTTTTACATATGACCTCATATATTTATACATATAAATAAAATATTATACATTAGAAGCTATCTAAAATTGAGTCAATTAAATTCGTGATCTATTTAAGAATTAAATTATTATTTGGCTTATGTGGCATCTCATTTAAATTTGTATAGAATTAATTATTGTGTAGAGGCCGAATATTTATTTTTATTTTTGATGATGGGTTGAAATAAAATAAATACATTTAAAGTATAAAAACATCGTGGTCCCCAGTTGAAGCGACTAAATTCTCATTTCCCATCTTGAGTGAAAAGAAGGAGTCTCTTACTCTCTTGAAGAACACCGCTTAAAACGTGGAAGACCGAAAACCTTGATTCTGCATTTCAATTGATTCAGGTACGTTGCCAATATTTTTCTCAATTATTTGACATGTATTTTGGAGTGGATGAATTTATTTTTCCGTCTCTATTTAATCCTACATGATAGTTTTGAGTGTGATATATATATAAATCTTCCTAAAAAATTTTGAATTTATTTAAAAACAAATATACTATGAGATTTAATTAATTGTTTATGTAAATTAATTAAAAATAAAACATTTATTCTGCTTAGAATACCCTCAATAATTTTTCTCGGTTCTAGCTAGCTACATATAGGCGACGGGATCACATGGGTTGGACCATTTAAACGTCTAAGAAGAGTGACTGTGAAAATGAGACGTCTAATCGATCCATTACACCTTTGGAGATTGAAATGAGAGTCTGTAGCTAAGATGGAAAAGATGTCGAGGTCAAGCTATCGATCGTTAACAAATTTTGTCACGCTTTGTCCCATTGGATGTATATATATGAAAGCTTTGGTGGGGTACTATTGTTGCTCTATGTTATACTTTGTTTCAAATGATACCCGACCAAATGAAAGGGAAAGCAATTACTCTTTAGCCAAATATTTGAAAATCTATTATTTTAGGGTTGGTTTGGAATAACTTTTTTATTATTTTATTTTTTATATTGCAATCATAATTTTTATTTATTTTTAGCTTAAAAGTAAGAAATTACTTTTTACAGCAGCTTTCAAAAAAATTATTTTTCCAACAACAATTTTGGCTTCGTTTAGGGCGACTTTTTGGTTGCTTCTTAAAGTAGCTTTCTAGTATAAAAAAATTAATTTTTTACTAAAAAACTGCTTTAAGAAGCAACAAAAAACCGTCCCAAATGAAACATTTATAATCATATTTACAAAAAGTTGTAGTCATCCCAAATAAGTCTTTAATCTCTTTAAGAAGAGCCACTAATTTAATTTGGTGGAAGGTTGCTATGTCATGATAAAATTTTTTAATTCTTTAATTATCTTCTAATTGCAACTCAAATGAGTAGTTGCCCCTTCTTTCAAATTGGGGATGGTCAAATCCCAACTCTCAATTTTCGTATTATCTTTGGGAGATATTGGGTTCTCTGGTTAGCATCTATTTTATATGTTCTTTGGATACCATAGTGGTGAAAAGATTCACATCGCCCTTTGAAGAGAGAGAGAGAGAGAGAGAGAGAGAGAGAGAGAGAGAGAGAGAGAAAGAGAGAGAGTATTTGGAATGGTAAAAGGATTTCTCAGTACTCTTTTGCTAACAGTTTTAGCAAGTAATTGGACTAAACTTGTCAACAAGTTAAACCCAAAACACTAAAAGTGATGTGATATGTCTCTAGTGAGTATGGCTGCAAATGAATCAAGTCAAGTAGAGTAGGTGCTTGTTTATGTTTGAGCTCATTTATTATCAACTTGTTCAAAATTGATTCGAGTTCGATTCAAGCTTTTAATATTTGTGTTCAAGCGCAGTTCATTTAAAACGATGGTTATTCATGTTTTGTAGAGCTTAGTCGCGAACATATCTAGCGAGTGTTTTCGAGTTACCAAACGAACTCATTCACGAGTATATCTAGTATGTGTTTTCAAGCTGTGAAATCTGTCGTTCACGAACAGCAAGCTTAGAAAATGATTCTTCTTATAAACAAACTTATTCAATGACACTTTAAACAAACAATCCAATAAATATAAACAAATACCTCTTGTTTATAGACAAATTCATTCTAATAAAAGAGTATAACATAAAAATGAAATTATTTTATTATAAAATAAGAATTATTATTATAATAAAACTAAAAAGTATGTGAAAATATATCAAATAAGGATTTAAGTTAATCCTAAGAAATATATTTAGTTTTAAACATTTCATGTAAGCAAGTTTGTTCATGATCTCTATATCGAATATGAATCAAGCTTCATATAGAGCTTCATATCAAAGTTGTTCACGAGCTTTAAATGATGTTGTTCATGAACATAAACAAGCCGAACACATAGCTATTCAAGTTTGCTCATTTAACCATCAAATATTTTAAAAAAATATTCAAGCTTGTCAAATTACTTGATCAAACGATTACAAATGAGCTGTAATCGAGTCGAGCCATGAGTAGCTTGTCGAACACTCGGTTCGTTTGTAACTCAACCAGTGAGTAAAATGAAGCATAACTAAATATCTTGATATTAATTGAAAATTCAATGATTTTAAAATCATGCCTATTTATAGTTAAAATGAGTGTCCCTACGAGAGAAATCAATTAAACCCAAGATCATTCAATTCTAAGGTCATTAAGGCATTTAAATTATGAAAGAATAATCTATTATCGAGAGAATCAATACAAACAATTTAATAGAGTATTTTGAAAAATTGGTTAAAATTACTAAAAAGCCACTCCCACATATTATGAACAAACAAATATTCTTCATATTAAAGTAACTTGAAGTTGGAGTGACTTTAAGGATCTGATGAACTCTATTGTCTAGTATGCTACTCAGTTTGAATAATCATTGCAAACAATCACTATCACACAACTATTATTGCTCGTGTGGTCTTCGAGCAACCATCATGTTTATCACGACCCGGCCCGGCTAGCCCGAATTAACATGGCGGGAACAAATGGTCGTACGGAGAAATATAAAACTTCCAAATCATAAACTTTAACAATTCATAATTATAAATATCTTTCAACGATACATAAGAAAGAGCCACTAAACATTCAACATAAAGTTTTTAAAATCTCTTCAACATAACATCCAATCATTAAAACATAAACATAAACATCAACTGAATCCACATTACAATCCTTGACTCAACTCATAATAAAAAAACAAAAAAGGAAACCTAACACCCTGAGTCCCTCTACGACGGTAGGTGTACTGTCGTTCTGCCATCAGTTTCTATCAGTTTCTCCTGAAAAATATTCCTAAAAGTAGGGGTGAGCCATCGCTCAGCAGGTAACAGATATTTATCATAAATTCATAAAATAATAACAATAATATAAATGGAAAATTCTTCATAAGAGTCATATAAAGTGGAGGAAAACATACAAGATATTGGGGCACATATAGTAACCTTTTTCATACACAATTTCATTTAACATTTCTTAACTTGTCTCATAAAAATTTTCTTTCATTCATAACCTTTCTTTGAATACATAAAATACTTAATCATGATATAATTCACCCGTCCCGAAAATACCAGAGTTTTGTACTGATCAGGTACACAGTCAAATTTTGGCCATTCCTTTACCATTGGTTCCGAAGAACTCCTTTACCATTGACTCCGAAGAGTCCCTTTACCATTGACTCCGAAGAGTTCCTTTACCATTTGGTACTCCGGATCAAACATGAACATGCAATCATAATCTATATCATAGAGGTTTAGTCATTATTTAAAACTTCATGAATATTGCTTAACTGTTTTATGCATTAGCTGTTCTCATGTTAACTGTAAGTTTCATATAAAGGTAATGCAGTAATCTAACGATAAGCATAATATGTGAACATGTGAAGGGTAAAGCAACAGCAATTATAAATATGATTAACATGAAAGAAACATTTACCATAATGAATTTAATTTAAATATCAGTACCTACCTCGCAAGTATCATAAACCTCCACGACGTCGCTCAAATTCAAGGCATCCCCTTAATAATCAGCACCTAAATTTACACATAAAGCCAATATTAACTTTATATTTCTTAATCTTTATACAATCCTAATTTGCTTAAATCCATATTTTTCTCAAAAAATAAGCATTCATTAATTGACTAATTAAAATAAAATTAATTAAGATTTTCAGATTTATTAAAAACCCTAAATTTTGAAAACCCTAAATTCATCAATTTCATCAAATCATCACGCCGAACATCCTACTAAACTTAATTAATAATTAGGTTAATTAAATTTTGTATTTAACTAATATAAAAATTATGAAAAATAAAATTTCTTATAAAAATCTAAAATTTTGCTTTAGGAACATTCTTGGAACCCATAGAAATCACTTTTGTGAAATCACTTTAAGAAATTTTGATTTTTAAGAAAAATCCTAATTTTTTAAAGCTCAATAAAATTTAGAAAAATTTAGTTTTTACCATTAAAACATCATTCTAAACCTACACTATTGATTTCGTAAGGAAATATGAAGTTTTTGCAAAACCCTAGAATTTCTCTTTCCAAATATCTTGAGATTGAGAGGGATTCGCTTCAAATAAAACATACCTTAATATCCCCCTTCTCGTCCTCTTCGATTTCCACAAATTTTCTCGCCGAAAAAATGTCACCGGAGCCACCCCGTCGAAGCTACGCCCGTCCGCCCGTCCCCCTCTCAGTTTCGACCGAAATATGCGAATGGGGGAAAAATAGGGGAGGGTTTGGTTTGATATAATAAGGAGAAAGGGATTTTCAAATTACCTCTTTGTCGTCACTTAAACCATATTAGCTTTAGTACTTACTAGGGGTAGTTTGGGTATTTCTAAACTTCTAAAATTTATATCTCCCAAAATACACAAAATTTACTATAGATTCTATATACCAAATTTTTCAGAATTTTGCATAGCATTTTATAAAATTAATTTCGTCGAAATCCGTTAACTTTAAATTTTCACTTAAAATTTCATCGCGGTGCATCGAGATGCGTGCGAAACCTATGATCGTTGAATTTCGGGTTTTACAATTCTCCCCTCCTAATAAAATTTTGTCCTTGAAATTAAAAGCATTACTTATAAGATTAAAACCATACCTTAGCTAAATAAATGAGGGTGGTTCTCCGTCATTTCTGATTCCTTCTCCCAAGTGGCATCCTTTTCTAAACTGTGCTTCCATAATACTTTAACATAAGGGATCTCTCTATTTCTCAACTGCTTAACATCATACTCCAAGATTCTCTCAGGTTCTTCCACAAAAGTCAAGTCTGGTTGGATATCCACTGATTCAGTATTAATCTTCTGAGCCCCATCTGAAATATACTTTCTTAAAGCAGAAATATAAAACACATTATGCACTCCACTCATGTGTGCTGGTAGGATCAACTTATAAGCCACTTTCCTAATATTTTCTATAATTTTAAAAGATCCAACATATCTTGGGCTCAATTTTCCTGCTTTGCCAAACCTCTTTACTCCCTTCATCGGACTGACTTTAAGGAAACAAACTCTCCAATCTCAAATTCAACTGGTCGATGCTTAGCATCATAATATTTCTTCTGTCTATCATGTACCGACCTCAATCTGTCACGAATAAATCTGATCTTTTCTGTAGCATCATCAACTAGATCAGCACCAATAATCTTTCTTTCCCCTATTTCAGCCTAATTTAGAGGTGTCCTACACCTTCTCCCATATAAAGCCTCATAAGGAGCCATACCAATGCTTGCTTGAAAATTATTATTGTAGGCAAACTCAATCAGTAGTATATATGTCTCCCACTTACCACCAAAATCTAAAACACATAACCTGAGAAAATCTTCTAAAGTCTGGATGGTTCTTTCTGACTGCCAATCTGTTTGAGGGTGAAAAGCTGAACTGAAAGTGAGTTTGATACCCATAGCTTCCTGAACTTTTCTTCACAACCTGGAGGTGAATCTTCCATCCCGATCTGACACTATAGACTTTGGTACCCCATGCAATCTGATAATCTCACTAACATACAAGCTTGCCAATTTCTCAACTAGTTCATATTGTTTGATAGATAAAAAGTGTACAGACTTAGTTAACCTATCAATTATCACCCATAAAGCATCTCTTCCTCTTCTGGATCTGGGTAAACCAACCATAAAATCTATAGCAATGTCCTCCCATTTTCACTCAGGTATAGGTAAGGGCTATAGTAATCCTCCTGGTTTATGATGTTCCACTTTCACCATCTGACAAGAAGTACACTTGGATACAATATCTGCCACACTTCTCTTCATCCCTGGCCACCAAAATACTTCCTTCAAGTCCTGATACATTTTGTTACTGCCTGGATGAATGGTGTAATGAGAATAATGAGCTTCTTGAAGAATTTCTTTCCTTAAGTCACCAACATTTGAAATACATAATCTATCTCCATAACGTAGCAGTCCTTCATTATCAAGCTCAAAATCTTCACTATGTCCCACACTAACCATATCCAGTATCTTCTTAAAATCTGCATCTTATGGCAAAGCTTCTCATACTCTTTCTAGAAATGTTAATTGAATAATCGTTTGATTCAACATCATAATTTCTGCATCATTGAGCTGAACCACTGAAATGTCTAACTTCTCCAAATCCCTTATGAGTACATGCTGCTGTGTAATCATCCAATTTGCATTACCAGTATTCTTTCTGCTTAAAGTATCTACAACCACATTGGCTTTACCGAGATGATACTGAATGTCTAACTCATAATCCTTAATAAGTTTTAGCCATCTCCTCTGCCTCAAATTTAGTTCTTTCTGTGTGAAGATATACTTCAAACTCTAGTAATCAGAAAAGACTTCACACCTTACCCCATACAAGTAATGCCTTCAGATCTTTAAAGCAAAAACTACTGCAGCTAATTCCAGATCATGGATTGGATAATTCCTTTCATAATTTTTCAATTGCCTAGAAGCATAGGCAATGACTCTTTCATTCTGCATCAGTACACAACCTAACCCTTTATGCGAGGCATCACTATAAAGCTGAAATTCATCTGACCTTGAAGGAATTGTCAGCACTTGAGCAGTCATCAAATACTTCTTTAATCTCTAAAAAGCTTCTTCACACTGAGCTGTCCATTCAAGCTTAACTACTTTCTGAGTTAATCTGGATAGCGGCATTGCAATATGTGAAAACCCCTCAACAAACCTTCTATAATATCCAGCTAAACCCAAAAAGCTCCTAACCTCAGTCATTGTAGCTGGTCGAGGCCAATCTGCTATTGCTTGTACTTTATGTTGATCTACTGAAATCATCCCATTACTAATCACATGCCCCAGGAAGTTCACACTCTTCAGCTAAAATTCATATTTAGACAGTTTGGCATACAATTCATTCCCCTTCAAGGTTTATAATACTGCCTTAAATGATTTGCATGAAGTTCTTCATCTGGGAAATATACAAGTATATCATCTATGAATATAATCACGAATAGATCTAAAAATGGCTTAAAGATCTTATTCATAAGATCCATAAATACTACATGAGTATTTATCAAATCAAAAAGCATCACTATAAACTCATAATGCTCATATCTGATGCTAAAAGCTATCTTTATAATGTCTTCCACTTTAATCCTGAGCTGGTGATATCCTGATCTCAAATCAATCTTAGAAAATATTGAGGCACCTTCTAACTGATCAAACAAATCATCTATCCTTGGGAGATGATACTTATTCTTTACTGTCAACTTGTTAAACTCTCTATAATCTATACAGAGCCTTAAATTTTCATCTTTCTTCTTCACAAATAAAACAGGAGCACCCCAAGGGGAGGTACTAAACCTGATGAATCCCTTATCCAATAACTCTTGCAATTGATCCTTCAATTTCTTCAGTTCTTTTATTGTCATTCTGTAAGGAGCATTGGCAACAGGTTCAGCTCCTGCCACTAACTCAATAGAGAAATCTATTTCTCTACTTGGAGGTAAGTTAGGTAAATCATCTGAAAATACTTTTGGAAATTTCTAAACAACGGGAATATCTTTCAGCTCTCTTTCAGCCTTCTTCTCCTCTTTAACATAGGCCAGGAAGCCTTCATATCCTTTCTTTAACATTTGAAAAGCCTTCAAAAATGACACAATTATTATTGTTACCCCTTTATCTCTTTGAAATTTACATTTTCTCTCCCCTGACATACAAAACTTAACCTCCTTTTTGTTACAATCTATAGTCACAAAATGACAAGATAACCAATCCATGCCTAAGATTACATCAAACTCACATAAGGGTAATACAATAAGATCTGCCTCTAGATTCTTATCACAAATCCTCAAATCTACAAGACATTTTTGTTTAGCTTCCATATGATTTCCATTATGCATTAATACTGACAGTGATCTAACCATAACTGTTGGAAGCAAATTGACTGATCTAATAAATTTCTTAGAAATGAAGGAATGTGATGCACCAGTATCAAATAAAACTCTAACAGGTTTGTCACACATAAAAATTGTCCCTAATCACATTAAAACCATAACATTCATTATAAACATGCTATTCATTATTCGTTCATATTATAGAATATTTTTCATTAATAATTACTTAAATTGTATACCTGTAACAACGTCAGGAGGCCCCTTAGCTTCTTGTTGGGATAATTCATAGACTCGAGCCTGAATATTCTGACGAGTCTGACCTTGAGAAAGAACAGAGGCTATAAACTCCACAGTTCTTGGTCTGCCAGCTGTCCTCTGAGCAGTGTTGCTTGTCCTGACCTCTGTTGTAAATTTTATCCCAGAAGAGGGCGGGACTTTGCCATATGTCCAGGCTGATAGCACCAGTAGCAAGTATTATGGCCAGAGAGGCACTCTCCCTTATGCATCCTCCCACACTTATTGCACATTGTGGTAGCTGAAGCACTACTATTTGAACTGCTAGGTCTAGGCTTCTTCCAAGTAAACATCCCAGACTGAGAAGACTGAGTGAGCTGAGTATGCTTTGGCTTGCCCTCCATCTTTCTTTTTTGAAAATCTCTCCTCCTCTAAGTATCTTACAGATATGATTCAATCCTCTTGGCCTTTTCCATCAAAGTGGGATAATCTTCAATTCCAAGTAAAATCAGAGACAGCCTAATGAAGTCCTTCAGTCCATATAAAAAGCAATAACACTTCTCTTCAGCATTTGGTATCAGGTGAGGGGTATATCTGGACAGTGATATGAATTCTACCTCGTACTGAGTGATAGAATGATCTCCCTGAACCAATCTGTTAAACTTGTCTTGCATCTGTCTCCTGGCTGACATAAGTACATACCAATCTCTGAATATCTTTACAAACTCTTTCCAGGAGATCTGATTGTTAGTTCACCCTCCAAAAGTCTCTTGCAACTAACTCCTCCACCATCTTTCCGCCTCACCATCAAAAGCATAAGAAGCCAAGGTGACTTTTCTATCCTTTAGGCAGGACATTCCCACTAAAATCTTCTCTATCCTCAAAATCCAATCCTCGGCCTCTATAGGTCCACCACTTGAAAATAACGGTGGCTTTATATCTTAAAATAGCTTCAAGTTCTTATCCATAGAATTACTACCACTGCCACTGGCCTGAGTTTGGGAGTTCTTAATCATCTGAGCAAATAACTCCATAGGGGTACTATCATCATTCCTCTGAGGTTTTGCTACTGTAGGTAGCTCCCTCCCTTCCCCACCAACTATACCATTAGTGGCATTCTGCTCAGGATTCATATTCCTGAGACAAAACACAAAATCATAAATCAAAATTTCATAAAAAAATCACACTTCCTATACATTCTAAGACTCTTAAAATTTTCCTATATAATCTTTCATATTAATCAGTATTAAATCCTTGTCTCTGATACCACTCTTGTCACGACCTGACTTGACTAGCCCGAATTAATGGAGTGGGAACAAACAGTCGTACGGAGAAACATAAAACTTTTAAATCATAAACTTTAATAATTCATAATTATAAATATCTTCCAACGATACATAAGAAAGAGCCACTAAACATTCAATATAAAGTTTTTGAAATCTCTTCAACATAACATCCAACCATTAAAACATAAACATAAACTTAAATAAACATAAACATTAACTGAATGCACATTACAATCCTTGACTCAGCTCATAATAGAAAAACAAAAAAGGAAACCTGGCACCCTGAGTCCTTCTACGATGGTAGGTGTAATGTCGTTCTGTCATCAGTTTCTCCTGAAAAATATTCCAAAAAGTAGGGGTGAGCCACTGTTCAGCAGAGTTTTGTACTGATCAGGTACACAGCCAAATTTTGGCCATTCATTTATCATTGGTTCCGAAGAACCCCTTTACCATTGACTCCGAAGAGTCCATTTACCATTGACTCCGAAGATTCCCTTTACCATTTGGTACTCCGGATCAAACATGCACATGCAATCATAATCTATATCATAGAGGTTTAGTCATTATTTAGAACTTCATGAATATTGCTTAATTGTTTCATGCATTAATTGTTCCCATGTTAACTATAAGTTTCATATAAAGGTAATGTAGTAATCTAACGATAAGCATAATATGTGAACATGTGAAAGGTAAAGCAACAGTAATTACAAATATAATTAACATGAAAGAAACATTTACCATAATGAATTTAATTTAAATATCAGTACCTACCTCGCAAGTATCGTAAACCTCCACGACGTCGCTCAAATTCAAGGCGTCCCCTTCATAATCAGGACCAAAATTTACACATAAAGCCAATATTAACTTTATATTTCTTAATCTTTATACAATCCTAATTTGCTTAAATCCATATTTTTCCCCCAAAAATAAGCATTCATTAATTGACTAATTAAAATAAAATTAATTAAGATTTTTAGATTTATTAAAAACCCTAAATTTTGGAAATCTTAAATTCATCAATTTCATCAAATCATCATGCTGAACATCCTACTAAACCTAATTAATAATTAGGTTAATTAAATTTTGGATTTAACTAGTATAAAAATTATGAAAAATAAAATTTCTTACAAAAATCCCAAATTTTGCTTTAGGAACATTCTTAAAACCCATAGAAATTACTTTTGTGAAATCACTTTAAAAAATTTTGATTTTTTAGGAAAAACCCTAATTTTTCAAAACTCAATTAAATTTAGGAAAATTTAGTTTCTACCGTTAAAACATCATTCTAAACCTACCCTATTGATTTCGTAAGGAAATATGGAGTTTTTGCAAAACCCTAGAATTTCTCTTTCCAAATATCTTGAGATTGAGATGGATTTGCTTCAAATAAAACATACCTTAGTATCCCCCTTGTTGTCCTCTTCGATTTCCACTAATTTCCTCGCCGGAGCCACCCCATCGAAGCCACGCCCGTCCTCCCGTCCCCCTCTCGGTTTCGACCGAAATATGTGAATGGGGGAAAAAATAGGGGAGGGTTCGATTTTGATATAATAGGGAGAAAGGGATTTCCAAATTACCTCTTTGCCCTCACTTAAATCATATTCGCTTTAGTACTTATTATGGGTAGTTTGGGTATTTCTAAACTTCTAGAATTTATATCTCCCAAAATACACAAAATTTACTATAGATTCTATATACCAAATTTTTCTGAATTTTGCATAGAATTTTATAAAATTAATTTGTCGAAATCCATTAACTTTAAATTTTCACTTAAAATTTCGTCGCGGCGAATCGAGATGCGTGCGAGACCTACGATCGTCGAATTTCGGGTTTTACAATGTTAGACCACCATCATGTTAGACCATCATAGTTCATTCATTATCATGTAATCGTTGTCACTCAATCATCTAAGTTGGTCCATCACGTCCAACCATCATCGTTGCCTACCATTACTTGTGTGTCGCTGTCCAATTATCATCGCACGACCATCTGTTGTCCTCCAACCACTATTGACTAGTTGTCATAGCTCATTTGTTATTATCTAATCATCATCATTTGATTGCAGTAGTCTGATCATTATCACTTGGTTGTCACAGCCAACCGACACTATGTGACCATCATCATTTTCATTCATCACATCTCTAGTATTCTCCACCACATTCAAAGAAGGTCAAACTTGTATTTCATATTTGATCTCATCTCAACCAAATGAGGGGAAGAGTACTTCTAGAATCTCAATTTTAGATTAGACTATTTTAATTGGACAAGCTCTTATGTTTTCTTCTTTTTATCAGGAAAATTTGCCTGAATATTCATTTCAAACAAATTACACATCTTTTGTATACGTTGCCTACTTATTGCAGTCTGACACTAGAAAATTTGACTCAAACTACTCAAATTCAAATTCTGCTTGAACTAGATTCAAACAAGTTTCAAATTGAATTGAGCAAGGTTTGATCTAATATTGTTTGAATGTGATTCAAACAAGGTTCAAACTTATTTCGAGCCTTCCTTCACTCACACATTTCTATGATGCTGTCCACAGGAAGCCTCTTCACACCATAAATCCTACTGTTACCTTCCCCGGCGAGCTCCAATTACGAAATCATTCTTTCCTTATATACCGTTGGTCCCATCGGTGAGTCCTCACATCAAAAAATTATTTCCATCCATAAGTTGGTCAAGTTTGCGAGCCCTTAGATTCGTCGATCACATCTACAATATTTCATTTGAAGTTGATTTGAACGTGTTCGAATCTCATTTGAATAAAAAATTAATTTAAAGTTCAAATTTGAACAAATTTGAATCAATTTGATTTTTTTTTTCGAAATCAATTTCAATAAATAATAAATAATTTACGAATATAAAAGAGAAAATATTAATCCTAAAGAAACTTCAAGTCTTCGAGATATATTTCTTCTGGAAATGAAGCATCAGCTATATTTCTTCATGCCATTATGGGCCAAAATCCCTTCTCAACTCTAAATAAAGCGAAAAATCTTCCTACAGGCGGATGTTCAGAGGGCGAGAGAACTTGGAGATGCTCATAGGAGAGGAGGAGAGAAAGAGAAAGATGAAGCTTCGGTACGCCATGGTCTGTTCCTCAAACCAGAACCGGAGCATGGAAGCTCACTCGCTGCTCAAGCGCGAGGGCTTCGACGTTTGCTCCTACGGCACCGGCGCTCATGTGAAGCTTCCCGGCCCCTCCCTCCGCGAACCCAACGTTTACGAGTTCGGCACCCCTTACAAACAAATGTACGACGAACTTCGCCGGAGGGACCCCGATCTGTAGGTCTTCTTTCCATTTTCTGCCTTTCCTTTTCAAAACCCTAATCCCTCGACTTACTTCCCCTTCGATTGTTTCATTTATGCTTCTGGAATCAAATGTTTTAGGTACAAGCGTAACGGGATTCTGCCGATGTTGAAGCGCAATTACAGCGTGAAGGCTGCGCCTCAGCGCTGGCAGGATAACGCTGCCGATGGCTACTTCGATGTTGCCTTCACATTTGAAGAGAAAGTGTTTGATACGGTGATTGAAGGTTTGTCTCCAACTTGCTTCCATTATAAGGACTCAATCAGCCATAACATTGGAGAGATCATTCTCTCATGGGGACTTGCTCGGCCATTACATTTGCGGAATCACTTACCAAACAAGAGGAATCTCCTTCTAATCCTTGAGTTTTCCGTAGATCTTCTGAAGCACCAAATATAAACTCCTGAAAAATTAAATTATATAGTTGATTGGGTAGTAGTTAATGATTACGAAGCATGATTAAATGAGGTATATTATAAGTGGTTAGTGATGGCTGGAAAGTACAACTAGGATTCCATGGATACTTCATCAATAGGAAGTAGTGCAGCATCGCAAGGGGACAATGAGGTGGTGATGGTGATCACTTTGGCAGAAAGGTCTTGTCTTATCAAAGAGAGAGGGAAGGGAATAATAGAAATTGAGGGAGGAAGTGAGATTGGGGTTTCGCTAGTGACTAGAGGTTGATTCATTGTGCAGATGGAGTAATTCTGATTGTGTTCTTATGTTGAATTGTGGAGGGAAGGATTTGCAAGAATGTTGTCTGATTGTTTTTATTAGCCTTTGGATCTTAAGGTGATTGGGTATTATAACTCATGATGAATGTTGTTTGATTGTTTTTATTAGCCTTTGAATGTTAAGGTGATTGCCTGATTGGGTATTATAACTCATGATGAATGTTGTCTGATTGTTTTTATTAGCCTTTGGATCTTAATGTGACTGTGTATTATAACTCTATGATGGTAATGGAGTGTGGCATTAACATGATTTCATTTGCAATGATCTTTTTCATTATGAGTATTTAACTAGAGAAGAGATATCATTTTTGTAGTCATTGTTGTAGTCGGTGAATAAGCTTCATAGTGTAGTGGTTATGAAATTTGTAGACACTTTCAAGTTTCATTGCTGAACTTTTATGTTGGCTCTACTTGAAACTTTTGGATTTTGTGCAAGCTAAAATTTTTACTGGTTTAACATGTTTAATAATATAGTTATGAAAAGAAGTATTTTGATAATCCATTATGTAGTTTAGGAAACCTTATGCTTGCAAAAGAGGGTAAATTGGCTACACTTAGATTGTCATTTGAGTGGGTTCTTTTGATATCAAAAATTACTTAGCAACAGACATACATACATGTTGGGATGAATTAAGAAGGCTTGAGTAGAGTTAGGTTCAAGTATCATCCAGGTAAGTATCCTATTGGTAAGATCTGTACTTATGAGCTATGTAAACCCTCCCATTGGGGACAGTGAAGGGACCCCCAATTTGTAGGAAAAAACCCAAAACCCTTAGGGTTCTCCTACGTGGAAGTGGGAAAAGAAATGAAAATAGTGAGTTTTAGCCTTCATCACTATAAATGGGAACACTTGAAATCATCATTTTGGAATTGAAAATGATGTGATGGGCAAATCCATCGCCTTGATCCACTTTGCTACATCTACCTCTTCCCTTATCTTGCAAAAACATCTCTTTTTTCCTTCATTATTGTATTGATTATGACTTTTCTATCTGTACTTTTTTAGCTTGGTTCAGTGTTTGCATTGCTCTGTTTATATTATATTCTCAGCAAATTTTAAAGTTTTTCGTGCTTAGTTTGGTGCATCAAGTTGATGTATTTTTATATGCATTTGTCAAATTGAATGTGAAAGCACTCAAAATTTTGGTTGTGGGAGTCTCTTAGACAAAGATAAGCATATCGCTTAGAGTTGTAAACTCGCCGAGCTTGAGCAGTTTGGTAGTGTTTGTATTCCACCCATATTTGAAATACTTCATGAACAATGTGTTTGTATTCGGCTCGTTATAATTTGAACTAAATACAAGCCAACACTAGCCAATTTTGAACAAATGAAAATAAATAAATAACGAGCTGAATATGATAGAATTATTCTACTTAACTATTAACAGATCAGTAAATTTTAATTTTGTTCGAGAGTTATCTCTGGATGTCATTTCAAGTGACCTGCATTATTCAACTAATAATTTTTAGATTTTTCCCGAAAATTTATTTTTTTTGATGAAACATGCTACCTTTCTGTTTGACTTGAACAAGGAACTTTATTTGAAACCTCAGTCTCTCCACATTCTCCCTTGTTTCTTTGCATTTTCTACCTTTGATGTGATTTTTCTCTTTTTATAAACATGTGAACATCCTGATCTTTGTACACATTTATACAGATTTAAATAATCGCAAACATTCATTAATGAAAAGTGTACTCGTAATCAACTTGGAGGTCAAAGATAACCATGAAGAGGCTGCCATTGGCGCCAAGCTTGCTGTTGATTTATGCCAAGAGGTATGTTAGCATGTATTAGTTGAAAGCGTCATGTTTTGTTCATTGTTTGGTCACCTATTAATCACTTTGTTCCATGAGTGCTACCAAAATGTATTATGCTGTAGAGATTTTAGTTATGCTCATCAACTTCCAAAATGCAATCAATAGGATTAATTGTTTGGAAGGCTTCATTTGGGATGGCTTCGTACTACTTCTTAAAACTTTTAAAAGCAGTAAAAAAGTCGTTGCAATCGAAGCCGAAATGTTTGAGTTCAACGTTGGTCTTAAAGATGATTTGTGAAGCTCGTTATGAGATAGAGGTGCAAACGAGTTAAGCTTACTCGCGAGCCGGCTCGGACTCGACTCGGTAATAGGCCCGACGAGTCGAGCTTATCGAGCTCACGAGTCGAGCTCGAACACGATTTCGAGCTCGACAGCTTATCGAGTTTGAGCTCGAACAGGCTGCTGCTCGACTCGTCAGCTCGACGGCGGAGCTCGCGGGCGAGAAATCCAAATCGACGAAGCTCGCAAGCGGGAAATTTAAGTCGCAAGCTGGAAATCCAAATTACTAAACGACGGAGCACTCGCGAGCGGGAAATTTACGCTCGGGACAACTATCTCGCTGGCAGACGCGACGAGACGAGCTTGGGATGATGGATCTCGACGGCGGACGTGATGACGAGCGAAGGTTCTCGACAGCGATGACGACGACGAACGGACCTCGGGACGACGACAGACAGACCTTGGGACAACGACAGATGGACCTCGGGACGACGATCTTGATGGCAGACGTGACAACGACGATGGAACTCGGGACGACAGACGCGACGACAAGCGATGGATCTCGATTCTTGATAGCAGAGCTCGACGAGCCACTCGACATGAAGATGAGTCGAGCTCAAGCTCGGATTTGGAGCTCGACTTGAGCTCGAGCTCCAACTCGAGCTTGGTATTTGATAATCAAGCTCGACTCCAACACCCCTTGGCTCGAGCTCGACTCGACTCGTTTGCACCCTTATTATGAGATGTCTTCTTTACAATACCCATTTTAAAAGCTAATTTTTCAGCAAAGCAACTTGTTAGTGTATAATATAGTTCATTGACGAAATTGCATTCATGCTTTTGCAGCTGGAAGCTGTGGACTTCTGGGAAGATTCAATTGATGATATTGTGGCCGCATTTGAACAGCAGCATAATAGGAAGCTTCTTTATAGCATCTGCTTCTATTAGATTCTTTCAATGCAAAATACAATTTCGTTTGGTGCGTCACGCACTTCTTGTTAGACAATAACAGTGATATATGTATATTTTCTCCAGCTGGTCTGTACTTCAAATAGAAATTTTAAGTAAAATTCCAAAAACATATGTGAAGACTGAGAATGCTTATTTCATTACAAATGTTCATTTAGTAATAATTTTGTGCCTTTTATGGAATTCTTTTATAAATTTAAATCAATTTTAAATATATATATGAAAAAACAATCGTTTGCATTTTACAAGTACTTTTCATTAAAAAACTTATTCAACAAATATAAAAATATATCTTGAATAAATTCTGAATATTTTTCTTTGAATAAATGCTACATGTTTCAATTGCATTTAATTAGAATAAATTATAATTCAATTATAACCCAGGCTTCAAAAATAAATAGATAATGAATCCATACAATGTATTAGAACAAATGGATAGAAGTTCACTCTGAAAGCTTAAAAGCAACATGAAATGGTTGTCTTAAAAATTAAAATTACACAAAAGAAGCTAATAACAAAATCCGAATAATGCAATCAATGGTGGATTTGGTGTGTTAATCGCCTGCAACAAATACCCTACAATGAATAAACTGCCAGAATCCTTTTTTTTTTTTTTTTTTTGGAGCAATATGGACTGAATTAAAACTACTCGTTAGACAGATTTCATTAATCTTTTCTCTGGCCATTTTCTAAATAGTTGATACCATTTTCTAAGCCCCCTTCTGCTTGGGGACTCCAGGTTCTCCGGGGAGTACAGAAGATGTTCTTGATGATAGCAGAATGTAGATCGAACTCAGTTTTTAGCTTATTGCAGCTGGCTTCGATCCACTTCTCTGCGATACTTGTTGACACACTATCTTGACTGTCCCTCTCACGCTCTTCAATAGCTGGTCTTATTTCATCATACAAACAATCCAGTTGAGAGGTAGCCTGATTTTTCAATTCCTGTAAAGATGATTAAAATAAAATAAAAAAATTGTGAAGCAGCATTTCTTGTGCCAAATAACAAATTTTAATGATTACGTGATATACATTTCACAGGTTCTTATGAACACAGAGATCACCGAAGGTTTGTTTGGTGATGCTTTTCTTCCACTTATCATTCCGAAGTTTGGCGTTGTAAATTTGATTTGTGGAAAATGTAGAATGAAAAGCTCACGATGCAGATTCATGATTGTATACGACTAAGACTTCGTTTGGGATAGCTTTTGTACTGTTTTTTTAAAACGGCTTTCGAGTACAAAAATTTTAAATTCAAAAAAAATTTGTTCTAAAAAACTGTTTTAGAAAGCAAGAAGAAAGCCGTCCTAAACGAAACCTAAATTACAAAGCAACTCATCTATTTTACCGAAATATTAATGCACAACAAAAGAAGTCGCTGCTCTTAGTTCAGCTTCTCTGCTTTGAAGAATTTGGAGGTGAAAGGACCAACGGCCCAGTATTTAGAAAAGATTATTTTTTATGGGTTCAAATTACATACATTATGATTATCTCATTGATTAATAAAAAAGATTAGGATAGAAGTGGATAAGATAGAGTTGAAAGATAAAATTTTTTAGCTGAATAAATTTGGTAATAAGTGAGTGAAGATGCTATAAATATTATACTCCTCAATTTAGAAGCTAGCTTAAAAATAATTTTGGGGAAGATATGAATGAACTATTACAATGCATACCTAAGAAAAAAGGAAAAAATATTGAAGATAACTTAAATAGAGATATAAAAATCACTGTGATGTGCTCTAAAAGCCTCCATCGTGACTGTGGAATAAGACAATAATGTGATTGGAGAAGCTATAATTGATTTTGTAATAGTATATGATCACACAAGACCGAATGCATACTTTAAAAATGAAAAAGAATACTTAATTTTAGAAGTGGAGTAACCAAATCACATGTAAACTTCATTCTACTTGAAAAGAAGGAAAATTCTTCGCCAAAATTGTAAGATGATTTCAAAAAAAAATTGTCTCTACAACATTATATATATAACAAAACAATCAAGTAATAAAACTACATATTAAAGGATTACTAATCACTCAATTTGAAGTCAATTAAAATGAATTCAAAGACTAAATTGACTTCTCAAAAAAAAAAAAAAAAAGACATCAAAAGATTGATTGTCTAATCAAATTTTAATAGAAAAATCAAAGGTGCAAATAACTAATCAACAGTAAATTAAGTTTGGTATAATCTAATTGAAGTCAAGAAAAATCCATGGTGGAAGCATTAATCAAATGCAAACTAGTTCAAGTTTAAATATATTTTGATATGAGCTAGTCATATTCATGATAATCAAGTCAATTAACCATGTTTTACTAATCTCTTCCCATCGGGCAATCTTGTCTACAGGGCAAAGATTATAATACCCCTAAATCGATAAAGGAAACAGACATATACTAGATGTCTTGCAAAATTTGATTTGTTGGACCTTTAAATTGGTAAAAATCGTGAACCTCGATCCCTACCCTACATCAATATAAAAATTAATGTAAACTTATATATTAGGCCTCCGTAAGAGCTAAGGTTATAAGTTCCATTATGGCTAGCGGGCTAAGTCATAATCTTTATAAGAACTAAACACAAACAAGCACAATCAATAAATCGAAATGGCAAAATAGGCCGCAACTGTAATAATAATGTCCAAAGACGGGGTTTAAAGAATAGGGAAAATTCGTGTACAACCTACATATCTATAAGTAATTCATAAATCTATAATACTCTTTTAATATATTGAGATGATTGTGTTGCCATTCGAAAAATGTGACCAGGAACTAAATTGTTAAAAATATATCTAAATAATACAAATGAGCTATACACTCACTTCTATGATAATAATTGGCAAACACAAACACCGACGTTATTATGAAAGTGCATTAAAAATTGTGTGAAAATTTTGGCAATTCACCACAGCCTCCAAATAGTCCCAAATTCTACTCATATCAAAGTAGATTATTGGGTAACCCAAAGAACCATAATGTCTTCCCAAGAACAATAAATCATCAAAGTGTCTATTTGAGAACCAAATTACCATAAAGCCTGGCCTCAAGATCTCAATCCAGATACATTCAAATAATAGCTCAATTAATCAACTAGAAAGGCCAAGGACTCAAGTTCAATCTTGATATCTCCCAATTAATTCAAGGTATCTAGTGAGTCATCACCTTAATGTGTATACTTAAATATGTACTACAATGAAAATCAAAATCAAATCAACTTAATTAAACAAGCCACCACTCATAAATCCCTATTATGGGTTTTCCATTTGATGTAATTACCATCTCGATCAATTTGGGTCAACACAAAGCCAACAACCCATTAAATCAAACCTTAAGCCTTCTAATAGATATGAACCTATTTCAACCTAATTAATTGGATTTGCACAAATCCATCAAACTCATCAAATTAAATCTAATTGATCGGGCCACCTTACCTATTAGGTAAGAATGCAAGAACCATCATCAGGATTTCCTCATTCTAAACATTGAAAGTCCTATTTAAAGTCCTTCAAAAGGTGCAAGTCTCACCCTAACTAATAAGATCAACACCTAGCCATCAAGCCCATCAAACTAAACCAATTGGGTCACCTTACATATAAAGCATGGTCGTAAATCCCCATTATTAGGCTTTCCTCATCCTTGAAGTTCTAAGTTTGCTCACAGGCTTTCTAATGAATATAAGCCCAACCTTGATTATTTTGGGTTGGCATAACACCAATAAACCCAATGAATTAACTTAAGTCTTACAATAGATGTAAACCCCAACCTAACTTAAACTCAGGCAAATTTTCATGCTAACAAGCCCAACAATCAAATTCAAATCCACTAATTAAAATCACAAAAATCAAAATTTTCATGCGTCTTCGACATGCTTTTTCGAGTCAAATTGAACCTTGTGAAGAATTGATGATCATGTCATCCCTCTGAGCATTTGTTGGTTATGTCCAATATGTGGAACCACAGTGGCAATACTTTATGCATCTAAATTATTCAGTAAAAAATTGGCACATCAAGCCCTCTGCAAGGAAAAGGGTCAACATCAATATCAAAAATACATCATTGACACATATCTATCCCCCAACCTATCTAGGTTATTTGAGATGAAGCAATCCACAGCTACTAATCATCCCTAGATGTTATGACTCAAAGTCTCCCTAACATTGTTAGATTTGATCCATTAGAATACTTAGGAATAAAATCATGAAATCTTGATTGGGTTTACCTCCATCCCCATAACTATTCCCCATTAATTCAATTCAAACCTAAAATTGATCTTCTGGAACCTACTTAATTGAGATTGCTCTCCAACAAGAAGCGGTAATGAAATATAGGGCTTTGTTGACCAAGATCTAAAACGCCGAATTAGAAAAAATTCGATTAAAACAAGCAAAATCCATCTCATGAAAAACTACTTTCGAGCTTTCTCTCATGCATATCAAGGATTCTTTGAATAAGAGGGATTGGTTCTTCCTGAGTGATCAAATTTCTAAGGACTACATTATCTCCATTTTTGCTCAAGTCACTTAGGGGCTTTATAGAGCATGGGTGATGTGCCCTACATCTACATATAAATCATAAATGATATCATATGTATCCTATTTATAATATAATCACTAACAGGCCCATTATACTGACAATTGTTTTATGGTTACACTCATTGTAGAATATATACATGTTTTTGAAACATTAATAGCATTCTCACATGATGCAAACTTCATCCATTCCAGATGGGAATTATCCTATGCACAAAGCTAAGCAATAATATCAAAGTAAGCAAAAGGCTTGCCCAAGGGTTGAGTTCTCAAGACTCAAGACTCAAGTCTAGCCTAAAAATAGATACTAGAAGCTTGACCCTAAATGACCTTAAGAAGTTATGGTGGATCAAGAGGAACAACACAAAGATTATTCTAAAATAATCATTCTAGGAGGATCCCAGCCAAACTACCTTATAAGACATAGAAGAAGTAACCATTATCCTCCCCTAACTATATATTTTTCATAACCAATAAGGAGAGAGGACTCAAAAAAAAAGTTGGCAAGCTAATTAAAAGTCTCTTATTAGGTTGTCATCAAAGATACAAAGATGCAACCTTAATGCAAACATAGCGGGTGGCTTCTTAGAAAGGCTGCTTCAAGTTAAAGGCTTGTGATCCCAAAGATTCAAGTCGTAAAAAAGATATCACATGGTAAATACTAAGGCATGACATTTGAGCATTACACCGTTTAGATATCCATTGCTAGAAGCACGTAGAAGCAAGCCCAAAGGTTTAAACCTCTAGTTACAATTCTCTCCGCAAACACTAAGAAGAAAAGAATTTCAAAAGGGTCAGCAAGTCAACCATAAAATCTCCGCTAGATTATACTAAAAAAATATGATGCAATCTTAAGATAAAGATAATGAGTGGCTTCTCAAAAAAATTGTTCAATAGAAGACTCGCACTCTAAAAAATTTGAGTCAACAATGGATGTCGCATGGTGAATACAGGAGCATGATGCGTGGGGAATTTATCTCTCAGAACCCCATCGCCAGAAGATCATGATGGCAAATCAAAAGGTTAAGACTATCTATAAGGTCCTCAATTACATCCAAGGAAAATAAGATCCTAAAGAAGTTTGCAAGTGACTATAAATCTCACAACATATCATTCTTAAAGATACAGAGGACAATCTTTAAGTAAAAACTTCGAAAGACTTTCTAGACAAGGTGCTTCATTACATGACTCACATTCCAAAAGATTTAAGACTAACCTAAAGTTGCATGTTGAATACCAAGGTGTGACATCCAACTAAAACAATTCCAAAAGATTCATCGTTGCAAGGTTCCGACGATATGCTCAAAGGTCAAGACCTCAAATAAACAAGGTTGCATGGTGAGCATCATGACGTGACATCAGGGCTATACAACTCCCATAGATCTTCTTCCATCAAAATATCCCAACTTTACATTAGAAGGTTAAGGCCTCAAACTCATAAACTAGCACATTGAACATCATAATAAGGCATCCAAGTAATACAACGGCTATAAATCCGCCACTAGAATGTCTTTAGCATAAATGGGTTACAAAGAAACAAGTCCTTCTATTACGGGTCTATAACATTACCAAACGGTGTTCAAAAGAAAATAAAACCTCCCTTTATAGTTCTATAATATAACCTAAAGGTGTTCCCTCCAAGAAGGACATTTATTGAAGCCCATGCAAAATAGAATTTTTTATAGACCACGTCAAAATACAGGGAAACCCAAATAAGCTTCTCTAATAAAAGTATAAGCTTACTAAAAGTTCTCGATCATAGCAAAAAAAAAAGTCTGATATCTAGAGGCTTATAAAATAAATGAACAAATGTGTCCACCTATTTAATCAGTCAAACAAACTTGAACGGCACATAAAAGACTTCTAACTTGGTCCAACATCAAGACGAATCTAAACTCAACAAGCCCAAGCAAAAGAGCAGAAAGATATCTACTAATCCAACAAGCTTAAGAGAAAGGTTTCATAATATAAAACTGACTAACAGTCATCGGGATGCATATTAATTGACTTCAAATTAGATTTGAAAAGCTTCTCCAGCATTATATACATATTCACACTTCACCATCTTGATAAGTCTAAGGACCTACCTAGGCTACAATCAACTTAACAAACTAACATAGCCAAATCGTTAAACTGCTCTTAGCTCATAAACACAAAAGTTAAAGTTGGTCTATCTTCTAAAATTCCCCTACAAAATAAAGGGTAATTATATATAAAGCAACTTAATCCAGCTTCACCGTTAGAATCCCAAAAGCTAACTAATAACTCAAGTTTACAACCAAACAAAAAAATTCATGGTAGCAACAATTCCTTTCCACTCGCAAACCTAAGGGTCAAGCAACTTCATTGATTCAACAATCTAAAGTAGCCAAGTTAGTGCTCGAATTCCAAGTTCAACAAAGTTCAAAGTCCGCTACATCTAAAAGATTGACTTGGAATACAATGTTATAGTTCAATAACCCTAAGAGCTACTTTGTCATTCTCAACTTAGAAGCTTAAGGATTGAGCCGCCTCAATGATTCAATGATCTCCAACTGCCAAGTCGACATAAATAAGCATTGGTTAAACAAAAACGAGAGTCAAACTTAAACCTTAGATATATTGAATTTCAATTCAAATTATTTCAAGACAAATTGAATACACTTGATGCCCACACTCTAGTTTGGAGTTATAAGTGAAAAGAATATATCATGCTATAGCTATACGCTACATTATTGAGAGGCATTTTTTTTTATTAAATGGAGAAAATAAAAAAATAATATATATATATATATATAAGAAAAATAAACAAAACAACACCATTCTCATGTGGATGCACATCTCCCACAACTTGCTATGCATGCTCCCATGACTCCACCTACTCTCACTCCCTCTCGCCAGTGAAAAAACCTTGCACTGTTCTGCCTCATGTACTCCCTCGCAAAACCATCAAGTGTTGCACTCCTTTGCTATGTACTAGACATTGCTTTCTTCCTCGAAACCCTATACTCTAAATTCTCTCACATGCTACATGTCACAGACCCTCCCATATCTCCCTTGTGCTCAGCCTTCACCATCTCAACCTCTTAATGACCAGCTCTAGTAATTCTTAGTCCACTCACTCATGCCTCTCTAGTAACACTCCAGCACTTCTCCCTTGTGCTCTCTTGTTGAGATTGCCCACCTCCCAACTCCCTCCTTCCTTCTTCATTCAAGTGCCCATCCTTGTGCAAGTCAACCCTCTCTGATGCCCGAAGTCACTCCATCATTGATCACTCGCACTCACGCCCATCTATCATACCCATCCTCCTCACTTGCTCCTCCTTTCAATCTCTCTCATTGTTGCTCTCATACGTCTTCACCTACTCACATGTCTTCTCCTACTATGCCCATAAAAGTCCTCTTTTGTCTTCTCCACACAACCCTAGCACAATCTTCACTCGTGCACAAATTTAATCATGTCACCAATAGATATACCATTTTTAAAGCCTTATCTCACTCTCTTGAACTTAAAACGATATAAATCATTTAGCATCCCGCCATGAAAACTATCGAGGCACATCTCATAGCCCCTCCTATGATGTAAGTGATGTCATACTCTATTAAAACATCTATCAAAGCATGATAAAACCAACCAAATTCATTAGAGGAATCATCTTATTTTTCTTGTCTCTATAATATTCAATAACTACTAGCTTCATCCTAAATAAAGCAGTCACCCATAGTTTCATGCGCAAATCCTTGTGGAAAATGTTCCCCGCTAATATTACATTGATACTTTTTTCATCCTCCGCCTCTTCAAACACAACATCAAAATCTTGTAGTGTACTCTTTAATCAAGTTGTTGAACATCTTGCCAGTTGAAGCCAAGGTTTAATTAGCTAATTGAGCAATCAAACTACATTTATTTTTTTGATTTAAGTGACTAATCACTTAGATTGATGTTAATTGAAATGAATTCTAAAACTCAATTGATTACTCAAAAAGATCAATTGATTAATCAAAATTTAAATGGCAAGTTCAAAGACTTGAATGATTAGTTAATAAAATTGAATTTTGTTCGATCAAACATGAAGTCAACAAAATCATTGTTCAAGCATTAATCAAATGATAATCAAGTCGATCAATCGTCTACAAAAATCTCTTTCCATCCAGCCATTTTGCCTACAGGGCAAGGATGTCAAATCCATATTGCTAAACCGTAGTGATGAGATAGTGAGTTATAAGCCCTATGTTAGGTGTCACGCAAAATTTGAACTAATAGGCCTTCTATTTAGCAATAATCATGAACCTCGATCCTCACCTCACAAGACAAAATATCTATATAAAAATGAATGTAAACCTATGTCTTGGGCCTCCTTAAGCGTTAAGATTAAAGTCCTGTTATGGTTGTTGAGCTAACATAAAAACTGTATATATAAGTATTACAAACAAACAAGCACAATCAACAAATTCAAATGGCAAAAATAATCCTCGACTGTAATTATAAATGATGTCCGAGGGTGGGGTGTTTCAAAAATAGAAAGCATATTTCCATAAATAATGTAAAAATTTATAATACTCTTACCCGTGAATTGATGATCATGTCAATGCTTCACAAAATGTGTCGAGGCAGCAAATCATCAAGCAAATATTTAAATAATATAAAAGAGCTATATATTTTCTTCAATAAAAATAATTGGCAAACAAGAGCATCGCTGTTTATGCAAGTGCTTCAATAAAAATATTAACACGTGAAAAAGAATATCAATTCACCACAACCTCTAAAGGTCCCAAATTCAACCCAAGTCTAACGATAAATCATTAAGCAACCCAAGTGGACTAAAATATCTTTCCAACTATATAAATCATCAAAATGCCTATTTAATTATCAAATTACTACATAGCCTCTCCTAGAAGTCTGAATCCCAACGCATTTCATGACAACTTGATTGATCAGGCAGATAAGATAAGGACATGAACTTGATCTTACTATCTTCCAATTGATCCAAGGATCTTAGTGAGTCATCACATCAGTATACACATTAAAATATACACACATCAAAAACCAAAATCAACCAAAATATTTAAATTGGCCACCTTAGTTTATAAGATAAGGTCAAAAGGCTCATCATTAGGCTTTCCTCTCCCTCGAGGTTATAAGGCTCGCTTATAGGCCTTCCAATGTATGTAAGAACAATCCCAATCAATTTGAGTTTATACAAAACCAATAAATCTATTAAATCAAACCTCGGGCCTTCCAATGAATGCAAGTCCCATTAAAACCAATTAATTAAGCTGTTAAAAAGTCATCAAGCCCATCAAAATAAATCTAATTAATCGGGTTACCTTACCTATATAATAAGGTTGTAGGACCCATCATCAAGCTTCTCACTTCGTTAAGGCTGTAAGTCCTACTTATGAGAATTTTAAAGAATGTAAGCCTCATCCTAATTAACAAGACTAACACCTAACCAATATGCTTATCAAATTAGACCAATCAAACCACCATACTTAGATGCTTAGCTCCTAAGACCCATTATTGGCTTCCCTCATCCTTGATGTTACAAGTCCCACTTAGAGGACTTCTACCAAATGTAAATCCCATCCTAATTAATTTTGGGTCGACATAGGATAAAAATATATATTAAATCAAAACTTGGGTCTTCCAATAGATGTAATCCACAACTCAACCTAAACTTGGGTCAAGTCTGAAACTAGCAAACCCACCAATCAAAATCAAATCCATCAATTAAAACCACATAAACAAACAATCCCATGTGTCTGGAACAAACTTTTTGAAGTCAATCTAAAAATCATGAATGATTGATGGTCAGGTCATGCCTCTAAGCTCAAATTGGTTATGTTTAGTATCTCTAAATTGCATGGGCCATGCTTTGTTCCCCAAAACTATTTAGTGAAAATTCATACTAGTCCTTTGCTAATAAATAAGTCAAGTCAATCTTGAAAGCACATATATTTTCACCTAAATCTACTCGACGTACTTGATGTCACACCCCATTTTTGACCCCCCCTATAGTCAACATGGAGTGTAATAGAGGAGCATCTGAACAGACCTATCTTTTACGAACACTCATCATGAAATACTTCTATCAGGACCAGGTGAGTAGGAAATAGCCTATCCAGACTATCCCAACACTTTAAGTTTTTCAAAACTTAAGACTAGAATCAATATTTCATAACTGGAAGCATATTTAAACACATCAAATAAAATACAGAGCTTACTAAACTTCAAATAACATTTACATACCTAAAAGTGTTTGTACAGCTTCTACTTTGACCCTATGTACACCCCAAAACGTATGTACACAAAAACTTCAATCAACCTTCCTGCCTAGTGCCCCACAGGCTCCTTCCCCTTTCCTACAATACAACCATTGCAACACAAACATAGTAGAAGAAATACGAAACATATTTGCAATCAATTGAACACTATACGGGAATTTCTATAATAATCATAAGTTGTACAAGACATTAATGCATATTTAGCTTTCTCCACCTTTCCTGTTAGAAAGTCATATGCTGACTATAGATTTTTGCACACTTACAGCTCTCTAATTCAAAGTTAGGTCTGAATTCCCAACTTTTAGAATTGAGGTTGCTCTCTCCTTCAAGGTTGAGTCCGAATTCCCAACTTTTAGAAGTGAGAGGAAGTAGGATACCTTCTGCAGGGCTTCCCTAAGGTTTACCTCATCAGGTCTTTCGCCTTACTTGTGCGGGCCTATCCCCCATCTATGACTTATTTTATTTACATTTACTTTTCATAAATGTGTATATATTCGTACCCTACATTTGTATTATCTTTTTGAAGCGTCATAATTTAGCATAACATTTCAAAACATGCTAAAATATACAACATGATAAATCTAAAATGATTGTTATTACACTTACATCAAGTACATAAAAACGCTCTCATTTCTTACACTACAGGTTGGATATCTCACCTCGCTATGAATTTGTTCTCCTAGACCCTGTCTTCTTTTCCTTCTGTAAACAACCTTCACTAAACTTCTCTGCATTCAATCCGACTACTCCCTTATCTCTTTTTCCTCTTCCTCCTTTCCCTCCGGATTTCAGCTTTTCTACCCCTTGTCCTTACAGATTTCCATGACAACAGCTGATTTTCTGCTTTCTGCAGATGGAATTCAGCAACATTAAATTCAATTTAGCCATCCCTCACCGAAATTCAGCAATTACTGATGGCAAACCATAATTTCAGCAATTAAACACCAATTTCAGCATGCAAATAGCACATCCCTCAATTAACTTTCATCAACTACATTAGCAGCTAGCATTACCAGTATCAAGACAAAAATTCAGAATTCCTAATTTCAACCAACACTATTACCTTACCGCCATTTCAGCAAACACAGCAACAGTCCCAGCAAGCCTCACGGATCCCCCAGCTCCTGCTCACAGCCAGCCATTCGAATTCCAGAGAAACGAGTGGGGGAAATAGGGATGGGAATGAATGCTTCAGTGCTTAAGTATACTTGTAACTACCTACTCTGAATCTTTGGCTTCCTGAGGTGTGATGGCAAACACTCGAGCTTTCACAGGTTGATTATCTTTAACATCTGACGCTTCTCCTCGTATCTAAACTAGTGGCTTCCCTTGCACTGCTAGCTTTTCCTGATACTGAGTTTTCTCTGCCTGATTGCCTTCACAATATCTCCTCTGTTGTGTCTGCTCCTGATATCCCTGTGGTCTGGCATTGCTTCTTTTCTCCTGAGGCAGTCCATCTTGCGAAGACCCAATTCGCCGCATCTAAAGCATCTTCCAGAACCCACTAAACACTGGCCTGAATGCCTCTTCTCACACTAACAAAAGGTGCCAATGCTAGTCAGTTGATCCCTAATGCCTCTCAAAAATCTATGACATTTTTCCTCCTGAATGTTAACATAGTGAGGTACATAGCGAAACAGAGAAGTGAATTCGGCATCATATTGCATAACTGTATTGGAACCCTGAGTTAGATTGAAGAATTTGTTCTGTAGAGCTAGTCTGATCGAAGGAGGAATAAACCAGTCTATGAATACCCTCACAACTTCTCCATAGATGCCATTTTATCCACCGCTTGTGAGATCAAATGTACAATATCATGAAGTTCCTTAGACTTATTCCCCTCATTCATTTTTGTTTTTGCATCTGGCCTGGATGACTGGCCTGTCATTCTTTAAGGCAATTCCTCAGGCATATTATTTATCTTTATGCATATAGATGATCAATTTATATAATACATGTGATCATTTTAATATATGTGATCATTTTAAAGCATTAAACAATATTATACATGTAGAATGAGTAGAATGAATGCACAATTCAAATCAATCTCAATCCAACCTATAGCTCTATATAAATCAGCATTTTATCTCATCCTACTTCATTTCTAAATCCAATTATGCTTCCTTTAGATTTCATTTAGCTTTGATACCAATTTCTGTCACACCCCATTTTGACCCCCATACAATCAACATGGAGTGTAAAATAGAAGGAGAATCTGAACAGACCTATCTCTTATTAACATCTATCATGAAATACTTCTGTCAGAATCAAGTGAGTAGGAAATAGCCTATCCAAACTATCCCAACAATTCAAGTTTTTCAAAACTTAAGACTAGAACCAAAATGCTTGAAATTGAAAATAGAATTTGATAAAAATAACTTTAACGTTTTATGAACAAATAGTAAAATAGGTGTATTTTGAGGAAAACTTCATGCCAAATTATGTTTACATTTTTTTTTAAATATTATACTTGAGATGAGGCGACAAATGTAATCAGGTTCCTTATAAGTTGTGGTTTTAAGCACTCGACTTTGGCAAACTAGACTAATTAGTATACCTTGGAGGATGGAATCATGAGGTCTTAATCGAGTTCACCTTCATTAATTCAATTCAAACCCAAACTATAAATTTTAACCTAAAATTGAGTCTAAACAAATTACTCAATGGAGAGTTCTCTCACGAGTGTAGAAAAGGTGATTATCTGTAGTGGCTTGCACCCATCAAAAGTCTCAGCCTAATATCTCAATAAACCTTTGTCTAGCATCAAGCATCAGAGAAAATCTAGCAAACCTAATCCACCTCACAGAAACTATTCCAAAGTTCTCTTGTACACACTAAGAAGGCTACGAATAGAGAAGGTTGACTTTTCCAAAAGATAACCAACACTACAACATCAAATGTCCAAGCGTCTATAGGTGTCCATACGAATAAAGTGTCTTGTGACCATCTTTGATAAGTAGCTGACAATTACCATCGCAAAAATTGCCGAAAAATAAGAATTTCCCGTGTTGATGATGAGTAAAGCTTATTCGATAGGGTTATTGGTAAAAGGGCTTTTTATCTGATTGATGATGTGGCAATTTACGCATTGGATGCTTGAGGAGGCCATTTACTCATCATCAATCCACCAAATTTTCTTCAATCCGCTTTCTGAAATAAGCAGATTGATGATGAGTAGAGTTTAATACTATAGGCAGTGTGAAGAAAATTTGGTGGAGTTGTAAGCAAATAAGAACAACTAGAAGGGCAGCTCCAAACATTGTGCTGCCCAAGCCCATTAGAATCATCAATTCAATCATGAGAAGCAATTGCCACCTAAAGCGCATCCAAATATTAACTTGATTCATATTGTTCAATCTGACAAGATCCATAATACCCATTGACAAAAAATGGCAACACATCACTCATCATAAGAATTAAATTTCAAAGAGTAAACATTATTTGGCCAGAGAAACTCCAAGTAAGCAACTCTTGCAACACGTGTTGGAGGAAATAACATTGATAATTTGAAACAGTAATCACCAAATATTAAAAAATTAGAGCTTATGACATTAAGCATACCTCACAAGAAACAAGTTCATCGCATGCTTCCTTTGATGCTAAACGTTCGCAGATAAACTTCACATTGACCTGTCTTCTCACATGATTTTTCGATTTTCCATTAGAGTAATGTGGCAAGCTCTTAGACAAAGGACTTGACTGTATTTGATAGTTACGGAAAACACTTCTGTTTCGTATTCGAGAAACCATTGCAGTTTTTTGTGGAGGGCTCTGTTGAGCATCATGCACATAAAAATTACTGAGTTCATTTGCGTCATTCTTTTCCTCCTCCATTTCCATAGGCACAGAGCTCAGTGGTTCCACATTAATTGGCAAGGCCTGAGAAAGCATCTCACAATCAGTGTCATAGGTACTTCTCAGCGACTCCTCAATTTCTGTCTCAGTCGTTGTACCCTCATTTGATTGAACAATGGCCTTGAGAAAGTTAGAATCTGCCTCCTCATCGGTAGAGTCATAGAGGGGCATATTGTCAACAGAGTATCTGTCATTAAGCAACTCAAATATGTGATAAGAGCAATAAAGGTAAACCATGCAGATTGATTAAAATGAATATTTATTTGATCAATTTACACGCCTTAGACAATAAGAAATGATGATCTCAAACACCAAACTGCAAACGATAATCTCAAAAACCAAAATAAAATGAATATTTATGCTTTTGCAGTAAAGATTACTACGGGGAAGGTTTTTTTACTTGCTTGGGTTTGATTTTGTTTATATAAACAATCTTAAACAATGAAATCTAACAACTATTCCTATAAAGAACAAAAAAATTCAACGGCAACTCACAAATCGTTCTCATATTCATAGTCTTTATTAATAGGCTGTTTGACTGCAAGTAGGATTTAACTCAAGTAGTATATACTAAATCCTCTAAATCCAAATTTACCAAGTCCTGAAAACTGTTTGGCATGACAGAGAGTAGAAAACAATTAAATCAAACTATTTGGCTATTTACTTCAGAATTTTAAGGCTATTAACTCAAACAGGATTTAGTATAAAATCTTGTTGATAGAATGAAAACAAGCAGCATGATTGCAGATAAAGATATTCACAAATTGCTTGCACCACAATGATGAGATCTTCTAAAGATTTAAAAATATAATACATTTGAACACCAATCATTTCCCTTTGCTTCAATAATGTGATGTTATTAATCAAGTTGACTGATGCGTTTGAGTCATTTTCTGTGATCAAAATAACAAATTAGTAAATTATCAATTATAAATCAAATTAAATTTTATTTAATGAAGTAAAAATCTTCACATATTTCTCAAATGTCAGTGGCAATTACATGTCTAACATGTGGGATCCGAAAAATTGCGTCACGGCCTCTCCAGCTTTCGGGAGAGTTTTAACGAATTAAGTTCTGAAGTAGATTTTCAAAAGTCAGATTGGATTGTGAATAAGACACTACTCGGAGATTTCGCCCTCATTTTGTGAGGACTTTATGATCTGAGTTCTGATTTCCTATAGGCGCAAGCCCCAATAGTTAATTACCCCTCCTGGTAACGAGAGAAAACTTTCGATTAAGGCTAGTCTTCAATCAGATATGCAGCATGTATCTGGCATATAGTAGCAGCATGGGTTTGGTATTTGAAAATTTGATATTTAAAATTAAAAATTTCATCATCTTGCACTTAAAGCAGATGGTGGGGGTAGTGATGATAAGCCTAATCAAGATCCCATGGTTCCGTCATCCCAGGCCATCGTGGTCCCTAATCTACTTAGAGGAGGTAGTCGACCCAACCTCACAGAAGGATCCTTGTCGGCAGCCATGGGTTGCGTCATCCAAGGGTACCTTATAGACCTGGGGTGGATGTTTGTCTAAGGGAACAAATTTGAATCCACCTTAGCTGATAGAGGGCTTTGTGCCATATCGATTGTATCCTATTGATTCATATCTCAAGGATTTAATGTCATTGGGGAGCTTACAGGCTTTGGTCATGACCGTAATTTAGTGGTGTCATTTGGCGGCAAACCACTTGGTTCAGAGGGCTCCGGTCATAATTGTTTATCTGCGGTGTCATTTGGCAGCATGTGCCACGTCATTGCTGGCAAGAGATTGTTTCAGAATAAATTCTAGTAATATTCTCGACCAGACATTAGCTCTTTGTGAGCTGAAATGATATTTAAATTTAGCCACCTCGGCAAACTGTTGCGGAGGGTAGATGAATTTTTCTTAAAGTGTTTTGATGATTAATTTCAATTTTAAATATTTTCAGATTTTGGTATTATTGAATTTTGGATTTTATGGGTGTTTGTGAGACATTTTGAATAATTGAAATCAACTCCTTCGGTTGAGCTTTACGTTCAACACGGCCATCGTCGGGGTATTTATGGGCATTTTCATTTCATTGATTGAATCTTGTCAACTCTATCTATTTGCCGACAAAGGATCGAGTTCGTTGTCAGCTTCGTGCCTTTATTTGTGAGTTTTCTTAATTATAGGCCTTGAAGACCTAATATGAACGCATTAAAAATAAATATCTCGGTCGACGTCATGATCGTATACTTGTTTGATAGTTCGAGCCGTGTCGACTCCTATCTAATTTCATAGAAGGATCATGCTCGAACTTAAATTTATCATTTAACCCGCACAGTATCCTTAGACGTCATGTTTGTACCCATAACATGCTCGTCAGGACCCATACGGGTATTTAGGGGACATTTTAGTAATTATCTATTACACCTAGTCGACTCTGTTTAATTGCTAACAAAGGATTGGGTTCGGTACCGGCTTTAGGTTTAATTAGTGAATTTTTATTATTTATAGGCCTTGAAGGCCTAATATGAATATATTAAATAAATATCTCAGTCGACACCACGATCATACATTTGTTTAATGGTTCAAACTATGTCGACTCATATCTGCTTGTGCAGGAGGATCAGACTCGAATTTAAATTTATCATTTTAACCCGCGCAACATCCTCAAACGTCACGTGTGTACCCACAACACCCTCGTCGGAGCCAATACAGGTGTATATTCTTACATATGCATTTCTTTGTATGTATATGCATACATATTATAGTACACATGTGGGGGCATTTTAAAATATTTAATTTTGGTCGGTTGTGCGAGCAACTGTCATTTGAATGCAGCGTTCCATTTGGAAGCTCATACACGCCTTTTGTCCGCTTATAGGGATGTTGCGGATCTGGCGGCGTAGCGTCGTGGTACAGTCATTTGCCTGTTTCATATAGGTAGACTGTCATGCACTACTTATTGCTTTCTACAGGTAGATTGTCGTGCACTAACGAGTCTCCTACGGTGATTTATAGGTATTTGCATTTGCTAGTATCACTCTCCCTGCTTGCAATGGATCGACGTATTTGCTAATCATTGAATGGTGGTTGATTGTAGGAAGTTGTCATATCCATTGCCTGTTGATATATGATTTGCAGGTGTCTATTCATACTGGAAACACACTTGATTGCTTGTGGACGATACATTCATTTGCATGTTTTTATTGACTATTGATTGAGTTAATATTCCTCGTCATCCATTTCTTCGTTCTTGTTGATCATCGTCACTCGCAGTGAGTCATAGTATTCATTTAGATGTGGATTGACATTGACCACAAGAATGTCGTCGTATTTGTTCTATGTCAAATCCTCTTGCTTATAGATGGTAGATGTATTTGCTCGCCATTGTGTTGTAGTAGGCTGCACAAATACCTCAACACCCGATGCATGCTCCTGTATATGCATGACTAATATGAAGACCATCGTCAATTTCAATCTCATTGCTTGCGAGTTCGAGTGTATTTGCTTGTATGTTGAATTGTTGTTGATGATGTGGATGTTAAGAGATTCATTATATGCCCTTCATGTTCTACTCATGAATGTTTTATGTAATCAAATTACATGTTCACTGCATATTGATCAATATGGCTCGCGGAGGTTCAGTGCATTTGTTCCACATCGAGTAGCATTAACTGTGCACTAGCTTTTATTCACTGCCACCATCTTGCCTCTCATTGTTGCTTGCAAGCAGGTTGTCATATTTTATATAATCCTTGTTAGTTATAGATGGGTCATGTTGCACGTTACCAGTTTTTCGCCGTCTTGGTATAGTGAATTCAATTATCAATGTGTGCATTCCCATTGATGTAATGACTCCTTGCTATCTCATTGAGATTTTGTGTTATTGCTTACAAGCATATTGTTGCACCTTCCATTTTATTTTTTGCTTGCGTTGTTAATTATGTCATTTTGCAAGATCACAGGTTTTATTTTAGTTATTAGGTACCGTTCCCCACGGTCCAAATTGAATCTTCTGTATTTGTTCAAGTTCCCAGTGGTTTGTTCATTCAAGTTTAAGTTCACAAGTCCCATGCTGTTCATTTTTAGTTTGAATTCAAATACGGTCCTCTGTAATTCGTTCAAGTCTTATGCGTTTTCATTATGAATTTCGATAGCCTCCCGATGTATCACCCGTTTAGGGGGAAATTCCATGAGTCATAACCTTCCCCTCCATGCTACGTGAGCGCTTCAGGGTACTTATTTCGTCCTCGTCATGCTACGAGAGCACTTGGAGACCTACCCGCCTCGTCATAAGCGTCGCACCAGTTTTCCTCCCACCGTTCTATGTGAGCGAGTAGGGTGGTCTGCCGGCTCGCAGAAAGTTTCGAAGATGGGGTTTTGAGTTAGAAATTATACCTGCGCGGAGCGGCGACGAAGATATCGACGACAATCAAAATGCACAAAAATCTTCTCCCCTTTTTCTTTTCTCTTTTTTTTTTTAATTTCATTTTCTCTTCTTTTTGTTTTTATTTTCTCGTTCATTTTTCCTTTTTTTTAATAGGTGGATACTTCGGATTTAGTTTACAGTTTGCTTGAAAATCGCCCAAAACTACTACTTTCTAAATACAATAACTTTATACTAAATGATGCATTTCAAATACGCCAAAGTTTTACCGTGCATCTCTTTTACTTCGAATCAAATACTTTACCCTTATTTTACTTTATACCACAGCCCATAAAATTTCATCTTCCTCTGCAGCTAATTCCAAATATTCTTTGAGTACTAATTCTTGTTTTCTTGCGCATCTGAGAACTTCTAACCATTTACTTCACTTAACTGGAGAAACCAAATTCTGATTTTTGTGAAGAATAATTCTTAGAAATAAGGCTATAATAAGAATACACAAGGCTCAAAACTCACAAGAAATTTGATTCAGGTTGGAATCGACTCTATCATGTTTGAGTTAAATCAAACGAGCCATTATGGCTTGATACACATATATACAATGGCAATAATATAAACGGCTAATAACATTAACTTAATCAACTATGGTAATTAATAAAGGCAGGGAATATTACTGTAGCTTTTTTTTTTCCTTTTTTCTTTGATTTGAAATACACAAATGAGTTCATGTGAACAGGGACAGAATTAAGGCAAATCAGCTTTAGTACTTGTTGGACACAAGCAGAGCAGATAAATAAAGCAAAAACGGTTGAGTGTGAGGAGTTGTAGAGGGATTGAAGTGGGACGGCTGGAGGGGTTGTCGCGGATTGAAGAGAAGCTGGGGTGTGAAGGGTCGGCTGTAGTCTAGCAAAAGATTGGTTGAAAGCGACGGATCGGCTTGCTGCAGGTGAGATATGTTTGTTGTGGAAGAGGGTGGTGTGAGTGACTGTAAGAGCGGGAGGAACAGACAGATCAGGCCTCTCTGAGGTTCGGCAAGCTTGGAGGCTTGCGACTATAATGGAGGAGGTCAGAGGGGCCATCGTGATTTGAAGAGTTGGTCAACGTGAGCTAGGGGCGGAAGCTACAGGAGGTGCGAATGGAAGTCGTGAGACAGCAATTGGAGGTTTGGTTCAAGAGGGGGAGGGAAGAGGTGTCTGGACGGGACTGTAGCGAGAAGAGGCGGTTGTGTGCGGCTTTGCGTGGACGGACAGTCTGACAGGAAGGACATTTTTGACATGAGATAGCGGGAGTGAAGAATGTTTGGATCTGGAGTTGCTATGGATTGATCGACTTCGGCGTGAGCGGAGGAAGTTGAAGGGCTCAGATGTGCGACCTGTTCGCAAGCTATGGGAAATGAGAGCTGTAGGCGTTGGAGTGTAAACCGAGAGAAAGACCAACGAGCCTCTCTTATTCGATCCTGCTTCAGCGATATCATTCGATCGTGGTGAAGGAAGTGGGATTTTATGCGAAACGACGGGAGATCAGCGAGATTTACGGGATTTGAGAGGAGATACGAGATTTGCAATAACTCTGATTGGAATTTTTTTTACTTTAATTTTGTTAAATTAATAGTAACATTAATAATAATTTTTTATTATTAATATCATTATTAATTTAAAATGACAATGGCGCGCCATTCACTCAAAAGCACCTCATTTTGCGTGCATTTCTCCAATTTGCGCGCAATCATCTCAAAACTCGTGCGAATTTGCACGCGCAATTTTCGTTGGGCAAATTAATGACGCATTTTGGGTATTGACGACGTTCCGGACTCAACGGCGAAATCCATTTTGCTATGGGACGTCGTTTGGGCAATGTTGGACGCCAATTTACTCGATTTGCGCGTCATTGCCTCGGGATCCAAGCCGATTTCGTCGTGCGACTCTCATTAACCAAGTTGACAGTGATTTTTGACGACGTTCCGGACGCAATGATGAAAACCATTTTGCGTTCGGACGCCGTTTAGGCAACGTCGCGCAGCAATTTCCTCGATTTGTGTACATTGCCTCGAGATGCGTGCTGATCTTCTCGCGCGACTTTAATTGCTAAATTTGACTGTCACTTTTGGGAATTGACGACGTTCCAAACGCAACGACGAAGTCCGTTTTACGATCGTACGTCGTTTGGGTGGCGTCGCGAGTCAATTTTCTCAGTTTGCACGTCGTCTCCTCCTGGTTCGTGCCGTTTCGCCGGGTGACTCCAATTGAACAAGTTGATAGTGATTTTTGGGTGTCGACGATGTTCCGGTCGCAACGGCGAAATCCGTTTCGTGATCAGAAATCATTTGATCGACGTCATGAGTCAATTTCGGGTGTCGGTCGTCCCTTTGGACTGATCTCATCCGATTTGACTACGAGGAGTCCCCTCTTAATCAAACTCAACGTCTTGATAGCAACGGCGCAGTCCGTTTGACAATCGGTGGTCATTTGACCCTTCAAATGACACGTCACGTCGACTCACACATTGCTTGTTCGCCGATTTTTTCCCTTTTTTTTCATGTTGTTTGATGTGTAGGGGTCAACATCACAGTATCTCAAATTCTCTCCCCAACTATTGCATATACATTAAGGTCTTCGTCATCAACTTCTCTACCTCACCCAACTCACTATCATGTTGCATATTAGTTTGTGACACGTTGAAATAGAGATTATAGCCATGATAATGACCAATAAATTGTGCATCACTACTCGCGCAAGACTAATATCTGCCTCAACACTAGGAGGAGATTATCTCATGTGAGTTGATACATGACATCTCTCTTTCTAAATGTAAAATATTATCTCAGCAATGTTACATAACTAGGCATGATGATGATTGTACAACACCTGCTCGACTGAGATGTGTTGCCACAATATTCACTCAAATGATATCAATATCCTCTAAAAGGTGCTACGAGCTTATCAGTGTCAGCGTATAGCCCAAGTCAACCAAATAATACTTTTCTTGTCACCCTCATATTCATTGCATATCCTTCTCAGCCATATACAATATTGACACATTAGTGCTCGAATGAGATCATTTCCATTACATTATGAGAAGTGAATCCCTTCTGTTACTGTATATATTTTGCAATTCTCAATTGATTACAGCAAGGTTGTGTACCGTATATGGCTCTAATAGCATTTTAGGGAAAAAAAAAAGAAGATAAAACTATAGGTTGCCTTGTACATAAGGCAGTCAACGTTAACTGCTGGCAAATTAACTCATCAATGTGCTAATGACATGATTGACTGTAGTATGAGATTAAAATATTAACTTATTATTTATAGGGAATCTTAAAAAAGCTCTTACAGCTAAATGTAATAATGGGCATGTTCAACCAAACCCTCTACGAAATATCCCCCAACTATTCAACAATAACCACATTCATCATATCACTATCATTCCACAGCTGACCAATATTTCTCTCAATTGTACAAATATCTCGGAAGGTAACTGATGTAGGACTACGTGCTTAAACTGAATGAAAATAGATTATTGCACGATTTCTTGTTTAGAACATTAAGGATACAATCATTAGCTATTAGAACGATAAAATAAAATTAGAGACGGATGCCTACGTTTAGACCAAATCACTAGCTACGCACTTGGACGAACAAAATAAACTAGAAATTCAACAACATGCGTAATGATAAGAGTTCATTCAAAATCCCTACTCTAACAATGAGATTAGAAACATAGAAAATCAATAACTCATATCCTACGTTTACTACGCTTTGGCAAGATTTAAGTGGAGCGATCCCTTGCGCTTCTGCCACTACCTACAAGGTTAGAAAAACGAAGAGGGAATTGAAAAGGGAAGAGAAGTCAACCCTTACTTAGAGAGGAATCGTCGCCGAAGGAACTCCTTTGAATTGCCAATGGTACCGTTGATGATTTGTAGAAGACGATTGAAGTAGCTTTTGAAGGGAAACGGTGAAGTAGCCGGAGGGATGGCGGGTGTGAATCGACCGACGGTAATCCACTGTCCTTTGAACCTTTGATCGTCGAGAGTATCAACCAAGGAAACGTGGATCCGCTCTAAGTACTCTTCGACGGTAGTTTCGTAGCCAAATCCCACGTCGAAGAAGGGGGAGCGGAGTACGTCGATATTGTCTTGATCGTCAAGCACCAAGCCCGAATCCCATGAACGGACTTCCATTCATGCTTCTTAAGAAGTAGAGGAGGTGAAGTTGATGTAGCTTTGCTGTCCTTGAAGGTTCCTTCCAAGGGATTAGAGATTTCCCTTTGAAAATCAAGTAGAAAGGGCTAGGGGAAGTGGGCGGCCAAGATAGGGTTAGGGAGGGAAAGTTGTTTGTGGAGTTAGGGTTAGGGCTAGGAGAGTTTAAAATTTTCAAACCTGAAATTATTTTCAGATTTTGAAATTATGTGGGAATTAGAAAAAGGAAATAGGATTTATTGATTGGAGGGGGATTGGAAAGAGAGAAGGGGAGAGAGGGGGCGGCGGCAAGGGCATGGGGCCGGCGGCTTTAAGGAGAGGGAAGGAGGGTTAGGAGCAATTAATTAGGTTTCCTATTTGATAATTAAGAAATAGGAAAGATTTGCATCAATCATATTCAATTAAATTTAAATAGAATTCAAAATAGGAAACTTTCCTAAAATAGGAATTATATCTTAGGCAATGATTTTGAATTCAAATTAATTTGAATTCCCTCATTAATTGGGTTTCCTAAAATATAAAATTAATTTAGGAAATGGTTAATTGCACACAAGAGGGGAGGATCAAGGGGAGGGCCTGCGGTGGGCTTGGCCGTGGGGTTGGGTGGTGGCCGAGAGGGAGTGGAGGGGAGGGAGGGGTCGGTTTGGGAAGGGGAGGGGAGGGAGGTTGTCGGGTAAGGGAAGGAAGAGAGGGGAGAAGAAGGGAAAAGGGAAAGAGAAGGTAAGAGACCATGAACCCGGACTTCTTCCTAGGTTGGTGGGTGATCCGCTCTCCCTCTCCTAGGGATTTCTCTCCAATGCTCTCAAGCTCACACAAGAACACAAGGTGCAGGAATTTTTTTTAATCATCATTCATTAACTTTAAAAGATACATAGAAGGGCTTTAAATAGCCTCACATAAAGACACAACATAAAGACGACGATGCCCTCCAGGCTTACAAACAATCCACCCTTGTATAAGGGGTAAAATAGGGAAATAAAACATAGGAAATAAAACATAGAACTAATGAAAGAAACAAAGACCCAACAAGACTCAAAAATATAAAGACTCGATCGTGGCCGTAGATCGACGGCCACGTCTTCAATAAACTTTCCATGTAGAGATGTCCTCATCAGTAACCTAAAACAATTATAAGACCATAGTGGATGTCCTGCCAACACACCCTCATTATACTGATGACCACTATACAATCTATTGAATATTGATCTTTGAATGTATTCATCCTCATCAGAGGAGCTGCTATTCTCCATTATTGAAGGAATTCTTGTATGGATAGCTGATAAGACCGGTCCAGTCGGTCCATACAGGACCGGTCCAGGTATACATAAGGTGGAACAGGAGGGTTCCGCCCCCTTCTTTGCCGCCCACTCTATGTGGGGTCCACAAGTTTAATTAAGGGGATTTGGGGGAAGGAAAATTCAAATTGCAAGGGTGGTTTTGAGTTTTTATCTAATTATTGTATTGCTTAAGTAGAATTTGGAGGCTAGGATTAGGTTTTATCTCTGTTTTGGCTGAAATTTCTGTTTTCTTAGTTTTTGTTTGGGCTCTAGCGGCATCTAGAGATTTTGGAGAGCCGGATCTTCCTCTTCAATAGAAGATCCATTGTATCACGTCGTCTTCTTCCGTATTTCATCAATCTAAAAGGCTATTTGAGTGGTTTGCCACAAGATCCTTCTCTTTCTTTGGTTCAATTTTATCGATTTCCATGTTTGTTTCCTAACAATAGCATTGTTAACTTACTGAAAAATATCAAATTTGTCACATAGAACACAGGTAACGTTCCTCTTAAATAATCAGGCCTTGCTAAATAACAAAATTTATTTAAAATGATCAATGATTACTATAATCCTCCTTTTTCTTTTCTATTATTTATTTTGACCATTACACAATTTAACATCTAGATCTTGGCAGATTTGGACAATTTCTAGATGTAGATGAATTTTGTTGGCATCTAGGTAAATTTGGCCAACATCTAGATGTCACTATATTATAATTTAAATCTCAATTACAAAATAATTGTCTGCAGATGTCACCAAACGAAACAATGTTACATCTGCTGATAACGTAATAATACATAGCAGAATCAACAAAACAAACAACCCTAAGTTCATTTCATTTGAATTTCTTGACGACCCGAGATATAAAGATAAAAATGATTGGAAATTGGAAATATGAGACAATCATACCTGCTATCATCATCTTCCCAAACATAGGTAGCCTCCTACAAAGAATATTGCATCAATGAGAAAAGAATGCTCAAAATGAGAAAATTGTAAATATTGTTTTGAGTAATGCAACTTGAAGCTCTAGAAACAAAAATTAAGATAAAAGAAACTCAATCCGGAAAAACTTTGTGCTGAGGTATCAAACACCATTCAGCAGCAGTCAAGATTATATAAAAGAACATGATGCAACAAGAATAGCATTGAACACTTCTTGTATTCTCCTACAACCAAAGTCATTTTACTTCACCCACTCTGCATAAAAAAATTGTCTTTTATCCATAAAATTGTCTGATAGATCTGCATTTAACAATAAATGTATCCAACCAACGGGAAACATAAAGCAAACCTTGATCAAAATCAATTTAAACTACTGGAACTTTGCCCGTTAACTAACTGGGAACACCCAACGGATGCCTTTTTTGCCAAAAGCAACTCATTATAATTTCTAAGAACTAGGCTCTAAATTGATTTAAATCTTCACTGTTCCATTTTTTATCTAGGGCATTGATATTACCAAGCTTTAGATAATACTTTTCTATTGTTTACTTGAGTGAAACTCAATATCATCTTTCAATTCTCAAACGGATGCCTTTATGCACCTCTGACAGTTCAATGCTTTCTTTTAATTCAGTTATTTGGTATATGGTTTTGTAAATTAAATTTCATCTTCTTTGTTCCACCATTCATGCGTAGCATTAAATTTACCATAATAACATCTATTATTCAATGATGTGAAATGCATTTCTCAAATTCTGGCAAAATGCATCTATAACAGTTCCGTATTTCTTCTGTATAAGCCAGCTAAAAGCTTAGAAATACCTAACCCACAATTTTCACGTCCTAAAACCACCCCTGCCCCTCGCAACCCAACTTTTTGTTCAATCTAGTAATTTCACAAATGGAGACGCTTTACCAACGCACATCATGCCTGTAATAGGTAAAAAGCAAACACATATGAGAAAATGGTTATTAGAACTCCTGATACCATAAGTTTAATAGGTACCACAAGATTCTACAGGTTCAGAAAGTTTTCAGAAAAATTTAATACAACTGATTAGTTGGGTATTAAACCAGGATTAAACCCAGTTAAATTGCCCAATGCCATCAACAAGCTATCCAGTAGTAAGGTTTAACCTCAACTAATTTAAGGAGGGTCTATTAGTTTAATCAAGCTTTTACTTGAATTAAGCTACCTTTTCTCCAGGGGCTGAACCTAATCTCATTTGAAGTATTAGCAATTCGTATAGCTTGTTTTGTAGGAGTATTGGCGTATAATAAACACAACCTTCAATAATTAGTGTGACAATTATCAATAATTAATCCTTGATTAGTGCAAATATCAGTGCCCAACAGTGAAGTAGTTAATAATTAGTGAGAGGCTTGAAACCTGGATAGAAGCTGGTGAAAGAATTTGTGCATCAAAGCAACTTAATCCATAAAGTAATAGTATGATGAGTTATATTGTAATTTATGCATTACTAGAAAGTATTATTTCTTGAATAGTTAATTAATCCATAAAAAAGAGAATTGGTGCATAACTAGTAATTTAATCATTATAGAAAGAGGATTAGTCTAATGTGCAAATCAAACCACGGTTCATGATAGATCATTGGCTCATAAGAAATTTAATATTCTATAATCAAGATTATTCCAACTCTCTAACCACACAAAGAAGAATCAGATCTTTTTAGCCTTCTAGTAAAAAAGTAGTTGATGAGGACATCCACACTTGGAAAGTTTATCGTAGACGTGGCCGTCGATCTACGGCCACGATCGAGTCTTTATATTTCTGAGTTTATTATGTTATTTGTTTCTTTTATTTTAGTTTACTGTTTTACCCTTACTTAAGGGCGGCGTGTTTGTAAACACAATGTGGGCATTTGAGTCTTTTCTATTATTTCTCTTGTTGAGGCTATTTATAAGCCACTATTGTATTGTTTGAGGGGATGAATGATTATTATTAAAATTTCTGCATATTGTGTTCTTTAGTGAGCTTGAGAGCGTTGGAGAGAAATCCCTAGGAGAGGGATAGCGGATCACCCACCAACCTAGGAAAAGTCCGGGTTCGTGGCCTTTTACTTCCTCCTTCCCAACTCCCTTTCTCCCCTCTCTTCTTCCCCTACCCGACGGCATCCCCTCCCTCCCCTTTTCCAAACCAAACCCCCTCCCCTCCCTACTCCACCTTGCGGCCACCTCCCCTTCCCCCACCAAACCGCCTCCCAAAAAACCCCTCCACCACCTCACGGCCCCCCTTCCCCAATTCCTCTACCCGCCGGCCACATCCCTCCCCCCTTCCCCTTAATTTAGTTGCCTAAATTAAGTTGGGATTGTTTGGAAAGAATTCTAAATTCAAATTCAAATTGAATTTGAATTAATACTTTCCTAATTGACTCAAATTTATTTTAGGAAAGTTTCCTAATTGATCCCTATTTGAATTTTCAAATAAAGGGGATTGAATTAAATCTTTCCTAATTCCTAAATCTAATTTTAGAAACCCCAAATCAATCCCTAAATTCCCTCCCTAACCCCTCATAGCCGCCGGCCCCTATCCCTATGCCGCCCCCTCTCTCTCTCTCCAATCCCCCTCTCTCTCTCCCCAATCCCCCTCTCTCACTTTAATCCTACCTTTTGGAAATAAAACCTAGTTTCCTTACCTACCTCCCTCCAAATTCAAAATCTGAAAACAACTTCAGATTTTGGACACAAAACCCTAACCCTAACCCTAACCCTACCTCTCCAAAATCTGAACCAACTTCCCCCCATCACCTCCACCTTGGTCGGCCCCTCCCCCAACCCCTTTCCCACTTGATTCTCCAAGAAAATCTTCAATCTTTTGAAGAGAAACTTCAAGGACAGCAAGGTATCTTCAGCTCCAACTTCTCTTTTCTTCACCAACATGAATGGAAGTCTCCCGAATGGGACTACAGTTTGATACTTGACGAACACGACAACATCGACATCCTCCATTCCCCGTTCTTCGACGTCGGATTCGACTTCGACAACACCGTCGAAGAATACTTCGAACGGATCCACATCACTTTGGTGGATACGATCGACGATCAAAGGAAGAAAGGATGGTGGACCATTTTTGGCCGAGCCATGACCGTTTCTCCTCCGGCTACGTCCACCTTCAAAGACTACGTCACTCAATTATTATGATTCTTCACCCATACCATCGGCATTCAAGTGGATACCATCCGGCGACGATTCCTTTCCGATTAAGGTGAACTTTTACCCCTCATCAATTACTTCGTCTTTCTCCTAACCCTGTAGGTGGTGACAGATTCGTTCAAGGTCAAAGCCGCTTAATTTGCTAAAGAGCTTAGTAAACGTAGAGTTATTTTGAGTGATTCTTTATGTTGCTTATCTTATTGTTAATTGAGAGATTATGAATGAACATCTTCTATGTTAGCTTTACTTTGATTTTCTAATCTATTTGTTTGTTCAAGTATTTTATATGTGATTTGGCCTAAACGCAAGCATCCCTCCTTTGTTTTATTTCTTCGTTCATATTGCTAGTAATTAATCATGTCCTGCTCTTTTAATAAATTGTGCAAATCCTAATTTTCATTCAAAGGCATCCTAGTCCTGCATCAGTAGTACTTTAATATCACCAAATGCAACAGGAAGAAACTAGTTGTTCAGATTATCTTTTACCATCATTAATTGATCCAATAGTCTCAACTCTCAAGTATTTAATGAGGCATTAAAAAACCAAGGTACCTTATATAGCATGTATTTGACAACATAAGGTTGAGCAGAAGCATTGGCAACTGCAAAATACCAAAATAGCCACAAATACCTATGAACTGAAACCACATTCCACAACTTAATTTATAGTTAAATGTAAGGAAATAAAACAGCTTTATTCATCTATTCCTCATTCCCAACAATGCTCTTCCTCACCAATAAAACTAGCTTTTGCTTATACATGAAAAGAATTTTGCCAGAAAACATCACCAAAAAAACCCTTCCTGCTGTAACGGCCAGTTTGAACCAGCCACGCCCGTTCAAATGAACCGACATAAGCTCATCTCTTTGTCCCTAACAAAGCAGATGCGAATGAGTAGGTGTGACAGTGAAAGAAAGGGTGGTTTGTGTTGCTCTCGTTCAGCATAATGAGGCGAGGAACAACCATGTGGTTTCTCCTCACTCAACATCGAGAGAGGGAGGCAGGAAGAATGAGAGGAGAAGAAGAATGAGAGAAGAGACAAAGCCGATTATCTTCGGCGCTACATTGAATGCCATTCAACACCTTTGACATTGCATTTGACATCTTCAACGCTAACTTTAAAAGGAAGCCTAGAAATCCTTTTTATAACTCAAAGGTAAAATTTAATTAGATTTTCAATTATGATTTTATAAACCCTAATTTCAAAAAATTTTAAATATTGAAGAAATTTCTATCAAGACATTACAGCAGAAGAATTGCGCGAAATGTTTATTGTAATCAAGTAATATAAAATTTAGGCGAAGGCCTAGATGACAAATTCAAGAAATTAGGTGAAGTATTAGGAATATATATTCATTTTTCTTTTCTTTAAATAAGAAATCAATTGAGAATTATTATTGTTTCATAACTAATAAATTTAGTAATTTTTACCCATGTGTCTGAATATCAAAATGTAAGGAAGAAGGAAAATAAGAGGTGAAAATAATATTTGTTTTGCAAAAAGGAAGAACTAGCACGAAATGTTTATTTAAGTATTAGGTGAATAAAAAGGTCATTTTCATACCTCACCCAAATGATTCCAAGTGCAGTCTCTCGAGAAAAGTCAAATTGAGATAAGGTAAATCTAATATAGGTATTCCATCAAAAGAGGTGAAGTGAAGGATTGAAAAGAGAAAAAGCATGTTATCAAAGTTAAGGTGGGTGATTACATATCTATAGTATAACAATAGAAATTTTTTTATGATTTAAAGCATTAAATGATAAGACCTTATGTGCTACTACATGACAATAATAATAATCATAAGGAAAAATCAAGTCAGTTCTTTTTGTAATTTGCATAATTACTCTCTTTGAAATAAATATGAACATGAAAATATTTCATTTGAAATCATACATGTATAACTAAAATGTAAATATAATGAGATGGCTTTAATGAAAATATTCTTTTGCAAAAGAATATGATGTAAAACTAAAATGTAAATATAATATAAATATAAATATCATACTCTTTTGCAAAAGAATATTTACATTTACATTCTTTTTCTTGTAAAACTAAAACGAAAATATTTCATTTGAAATCATGCATGTATAACTTTAAAAGGAAGCCTAGAAATCTTTTCTATAACTCAAATGTATATGCATGTTAAACAAAAGATTTCACCAACTTATTTTATTGGTTGGGACACAACGTACTTACACGCATAAAATGAAAAATGTTTAGAAAAGAAAAGAAAAATGAAAATGATTGTCTTAATTTGTGCAAATTCTAGACAATGCTTCTGAGACGAGTGCTATACTAAAAAATATGATTTGACAAATACAATACAAAATAATATCTTCTATAAAATGATGTTGCCAATGTTTAAATTCTAGTAAATAAAAAGTTTAATAAGTTAAGATGACATGCATATTATTTTCTATTTATTTTAAATAGCTTTATTATAGAACTATAATTAGCCATTGAGTTTGTTGTTTGAAACTCAACCCACTAAAGGTAATATTTCAAGTGAGGCTCCTGTAAATTAAATGGCCAATAAGAAAGGTTTTATAAATAGAAAGAAAAAGAGTAAATGAGAAGAGGAATATAATGATTCTTTGCATTTAATTCCAATTCAATTGTTTTGAAATCTTTGGAGTTGACTTGAAGTATATTTTGTTTAAATTGTGGTGGATAATTATTGGTTCTGTGTAAATTTTGAAATATATTTAATTAGATTATTTTAATGGTTGCTTGAAAGAAATTTAACGATCATCCGATCGTTTTTTCTCGACTTAGTATTCCAAGTGCTCAGTTCGGACATAACAAAAGTGGTATCACAAAATTAATTATTTTAGAAAATATGAAACATAATGAAAAAGCCATTAGGACGATCATTTAAATTTAGGATAAATAATTTGATATTATCTTAAATTCTAATTAGGTGATAATTATGGATGGTCCGAAGAAAAATGAAGAGAGAACTCCACCAAATGTTGCTAGAAATACTTTTACACAAATGATGACAATAATTACATAGTTGATACAAGATTCAAAGTCTCAATCAACTAGAAGTAATACCAGTAGCACTTAATAGATAAAAACCTGTAGTTATTTCAAGACATGAAGGATTGATTGAAGTTAAAAACTAGTTACAAGACAGAAAAAAATAATAAATTTCATGTTTTGTCCTAAGGAGAGGAATGCATCATTAGCATTATCCACATTTGATGGAGAAGCTGAAAGTTAGTGGAGTGGACAACATCAGGATAAATTTGGAGATCTACCGAGTACACATAGTGAATGGAAAAATTTTATGGAGATCTTAAAATATTGGTTCGTCTCTGTTTGCGAGGAGAGAAATATAGGATAAGTTTATGAGATTGGTACAAGGAGATACATCTGTAATGTAATATAAGGTAGAGTTTAGCACTCTGCCAAGGTATGCACCTCGACATATTCACATCACAAAAAAAAATTATAATAGATTCTTATCAGGATTAAGAGATGCAATTAGACAACCTTTAGTTTTCTTAGGAATTAATGATTACTAAATTTTAGTAAATAGAGGTAGGAAGGTAGAGATGGATAAACAGATCACTCAGAGGAGATGCAATTTTTTGAAGAGGTAAGATATAAAATGAATGAAAAATTTACAAGATATATATGAAAAAGGCAAGACCCAACAACAAATACAATGATAGTCAAAGTGTTATAAATAGCAATGACAAATGTGGAAAATCTCGTAAGGGTGAATGTCAATTTAAAATCAATACTTGTTTCAGGTGTCATCAACCCAAGCATATGACTAAGAATTTTCCTACCCTTAGACATAGGCCATTAATGAAATAAGAGCAAGTGCTATAAAATCACAAAGAAATTGTGAGTTTAGCTGGACTGGTCCATTTCTGCGAAAGCAAACAGGCAAGAAGGAGAGCAAAGAAGAGAGGGCAAGTGAGCCGAATTTCGGGCGAGCCGGCGAGCTAAGCAGCGAGCAAGCGATTCAGGCACGAGCACGTGAGGGATCGGGGACGATCACAAGCAAACGTATGTGACTCCTCAAGAGGGGTATATCAATTCACTCCATCCAGTGAAGCCAAAGGAGAGTATTCACGAGAAAGAAGAAGCTGAGTTTGGTAACTTGGGTGAAGACTAAACAAAGACGAAGAAAAGGAGTCTGTGGGTTCTGTTTTCAGTTGAGAAAAAGTAAGTAATTTTCTGTTAATCTAAAAGAAATGAATTTAGGAATTTTATTTTACTGAATCAAATTTTTTATAAGAATAAATGCAAGCGATGAAAGATTTGGTTCGACAAAAAGGAAGATTAATTGAGGCAATTAATATAATTTAAGGATATTTAATTTCAATCATTTTAGGGATCAAAAGTAGATAATGTAATTGTAATTACGGTGTGATAATTTAGAAATATTCAATGTTGTTTTAATGACATTCGATACGTTAAAGTTTTCTTTGACAATGTTTGAGGTATTCTATATTATATTTAGCGATGTACGAAACATTTGATGTTGCTTTGATGATATTTAAATTCTCCAAGTTAAATATTAATATTAATTAAATATTATTGATGTTATTTTAAAGAGTGAGAATTTCATCATTAAGCTGAGACAAATTTAGGTAAGAGTTATATATGTCAATACATATTTAATTTGAAGTAATTAAAATATGATTCAAAAATAATTGTGTGGATTTACATAATTGTGTTCTTGATTTTAGGCGATACACTAAGCAAGGTTACTTAAGAACTAAAGGAATTTAGAATATGGAAATAGAAAAAATGTTGAAATGGAAAAGGTATAGCATGCAAATACAGGAGTTCACCCCTTTATGATACTGGCTAGAGACGCAACGTACTCGTGCATGATAAATAAAAAAGAAAATGAAAATAACTTAAATGATACTATTTAGACAGTGCTCCTGTAATAGATAAATTGTTAACAGAGTATTTTAAAAGAAATAGAAATCTTGAATAACATTTTATCAATCAAGAAATTACAGTATTCATATCTATATTAAATATTTAAATGTATGTTAAATGAAAAGTTTGATAATCTAATATGATTATTATGCGCATATTTTAGTGTTATACTATAAACTGTAATTGACTACTAAGTTTGTTATTGAAAACTCAAATCATTAAATTAAAATTTTCAAATAAATAGCATATTAATTAAATGGCTGACCGAGAAGATTTTGTATCTAGAAGAGGATGATCAACTAAAAATATGTAAGAATTGTCTTATTGCATATTCAAGCTGGAAATTAGTTTAGTGGCTCTTCAATTAAGATTGGATATTTCTTTTATTGAGCATTTGTTGTTATTGAAAGAATTATTAAATTCATTTGATTATCTGCTCCCACCTCATTAATTCAAAACTACAAGCCTAGTTGGATAGAAACATTGGCAAGCAGAAAATAACGGAATCAACTGCATCACATATAACTAAAAACTCAACCTATGGTGTAAGCACTATCACAACATGTCAAAGATTCATCTAAAGTTATAAAAGATATATTTTACATTTATGTATGTAGAAATTTTATACAGTTTTTTTATATAATAAGTGCAATTATTAATTAAAATTAAAAAAATTAATATTATTAATGTTAATGTTTCATACTTTTGTCCTTTTCTATTATTATTATAGGCACAATATTAATTTAAAGCAAACTTATTTTAATTTTATGTAATACTGGAGCCTCACACTCATTCATCTCTAAGGAATTTATTAAATCTATTTGTTAGAATATTTAAAAAATCCCTACAGTATTATTTGATATGATACCAAATGAATCCAGTATGAATGTAGATAGTTTATTTCAAATAAATTTAAATAAAAATAAGATAAGTTTTAAACTAAAATTGAAGGTATTGTCATTATATGAACAGGATGTAATCTAAAGAACGGATTGACTATAATAAACATTTTGTCACTATAGGCTGCAATAAGAAATTGTTGAAATTCAATTTACTAAGAATGGGAGAATTCAAATTCTATAGAGATAAAAGTTTGTCATCAATGATAATAACATATTTGAAAGCATATAAGTTGTTAAATAGTGGACATCAGGCTTTCTTGATCAAGTGAAAGGTATAACTTAAGATGTAAAAGAGTTAAAAAGATATATCAATATGAAATAATACCAAAAATTATTTGTAGATGATATGCCCGAATTGCCACCAGAAAGAGAGAAAAACTTTGCTATTGACTTATTACCAGGCTCACAACTAATGGCTAAAGCATCATATCGTATGACAATTAAAGAGTTGCAAGAATTGAGAAACAAATTGCACGAATTATCAAATAAAGGATTTATCATGCCTAGCACGTCACATTGGATAGCTCTAGTACTATTTGTAAAGAAAAATGTTAGAAACTTCAAAAATGTGCATTGATTACATGGGAACTGAATAAAATCACTATTAAAAGTAAGTAACCATTGACATGAATGGATTATCTTTGTTTTTAGATTGATGGGGCTTCAATTTTCTCTAAGGTTGATTTATGATACGGATATCATTAATTGCACATTAAGAATGAAGATATAGCCAAAATAGTAATTAGAATAAGATATGGACATGATGAACTTATATTGATATTTTTTTAGTGTCAAATGCTCCAACAATATTCCTTGACTTGATGAACTGAAGTTTTAGTCAATTTCTAAATATATTTGTAATTATATTTATAGATATAATTTTGATTTATCCTTGATTTGATGAACAGAATTTTTAGTCCATTTCTAAATATAATTGTAATTATATTTATAGATGATATTTTGATTAATTTAACCAATGAAAATAGCCATTCAAAACACCTACATGCAGTTTTACAAACACACAGGGAAACAAATTATATGTCAAATTCTCAAAATGTGAATTTTGGTTAAAGGGTATAACATTCCTTGAAAATGTAATAAGTGGTAATGATATTTTGGTTGTTCAGTATAAAATTAAAGCTCTCTACAGAATAAAATTAAAGCTCTTATAGGTTGGCCAAGGCCAACTATAATTAAAGTACGATATTTTTTGGTCCTTGCAAGGTATTACAGGAGGTTTGTTGTGAGATTTTTACGGCATTATAAAGGCTAACTCAAAAGGCTATGAAATTTGAATAAAATAATTAGTGTAGGAAACTTTTTAGACGTTGAATACTTGTTTGATTACTGCTCCAGTATTAACCATTCCTTTAGATACAGAATGATTCAAATATATAATGACGTTTTATTGAAAGGAATAGGATGTGTATTAATGCATTATTATAAATTGTTGGTGTATGCTTCAAGGTAGTTACAAAACCATGAAAGAAACTATCCAACATATGATTTAAAATTGGCAACAGTTGCATTTATAATCAAAATATTAAAAAATTATTTATATAGAGTTAGGTGTGAAGTTTTTACAAATCATAAAAGTTTGAAATATTCAATCAAAAGGAACTCAATTAAGACAAAAATGATGACTAGAACTTATCAAAGATTATGATTTGGATAAACAATATCATCTTAGAAAAATAAATGTTATTATGAATATATTAAGTAGAAAAACTTCATGTAATCCAGAGTAGTTGAACCACAGGAGCAACTAATTAAGGATTTGGACATATTGAAATTATTAGTGGTAAATTTAAATGTGCAAATTTTATTAAATTGAATCAGCTGACAGTTCAATCAACATTGAAAGATAGAATATATAAATCACTAACTCAAAATTTGAATTTCAAAAAATTATAAATTTAATTAAAACATGTCATTTAGAAGATTATGAAATTAATATAGATGAGTTACTAAAATACAGAGGCAAAATATTTGTGCTTAATGCTGACAATTTAATAGAAGAAATTTTATAGGAAGCGTGTCTTTCTGATTATATAAATTACCCAAAAAGCAATAAATATATAAAGTGCTCAAAAGATTATTTTGGTGGCCAGTATTGAAGAAAATGTTACATAATGTGGTTAAGTGTATTATATATCAGATGGTAAAAGCAGAACATCAAAGGTCAGGTAGACAGTTACAACCTTTGCTAATACCTAAGTGGAAATCGGGAGAGATAACAATGAATATTGTAATCCAATTACCTAGATCGAGAGACGTGATGCTATATAGGTTATTGTAGATAGAATAGGTTGAAAAAATCTAAAAATTTCTTGCCAATTAAATAAATTAATTATGTGGAAAAATTAGCAGAATTATGTGTAAGAAATTGTAAGATTAAATGGGGTACCAAAATCTATAGTATCCGACGAAGATGTCAGGTTTATATCCAAATTATGAAAAAAGATTCAGAAAGCTTTGTATACCAGATTAACTTTTGTATTACATCTCACCCTTAAACAAATGGGCAATAAGAAATAACAAAATAAATTTAGAAAATTTACTCAAATTGTGCTTTCTTAATTTTGGAGGCTAGGAATCAAGCTTGTCAATGGTAGAATTTGCTTAATAATAATTTCTAATCAAGTATCGAGATGACGTCGTATGAAGCTCTTTATGGAAGAAAGTAAATGACACATTTAAGTTGGGCAAAGATAGGAGAAAGAAAAATAAGATTGAGTAGATGATGATACTAACAAGATTAACGATCAGAGATAAATTAAAGACAATGCAAGATAGACAACAGAAATATCATAATACTAAGCACAGGCCAATTGAATTTGATGTTCGTGAATTTATATTTATCAAAATTAGTACAATGAAAGGTGTGCAACATTTTATAAAGACCGAAAAATTGAGTCTGCAATATGTTGAACCTATAAACTTATTGAAAAAATTAGAAATATAGCCGACATATTGGCACTACAAGCACATACAAATACAGAATATTTTTTATATATCTACACTTTAAAAATACATTACTGATAAATTCAATAAAGTTGTTCCAAATTCAATTGATATACAAGCTGATCTAAAATATGAAGAGCAAGCTAAGAGAATATTGGATTTTGATGTAAAGCAACTCCGCAATCAAGATCAACCATTTATACAAATTTTATGGAAAAATGTGACAAAAAGAGATGCAACTATGGAGAAAAAATAAAAAAAGCTAGAAAGATATCCATATATATTCAATTAAGATATGGCCGCTTTTAATTGTATTAAAATTTCGAAGATAATTTTTTTCATAAAAAAGAGAGAATGTAATGATTGGTCTGAACCAGCCATATCGGTTCAAATGGATCACTTATCGGTTCATTTTGTTGTCCCTAATCGAGCAAATGCAAACAAGCAAGCAGTACAAAGACAAATAAAATAGTGATCTGTGTGTCACTCATTTGACATAGGGAGAGAGGGGTTTGTTAGACACAATGAGGAGAAAAACAATCATCTGGTTTCTCCTCACTTGACAGAGAGATGGAATTAAGGAGAGGGGCAAGGAGAACAAGAGTAGAGAGGGGGAACAAGAGGTGAGATGAAGCCGATCACCTCCAATTCTGCATTTGACATCACTTGATGCTTTTGAAGTTGCATGCAATGTCTTCAACGTTGAAAGGGAAACTAGAAATTCTTTTTATAACTCAAAGGTAAAATTTAATTAGATTTTCAATTAGGATTTTATAAACCTTAATTTTGATTTTTTCAAAATATTAAAGAATTTTCTGTCAAAAGATTAAAGTGGAGGAACTGAGCGAAAGTTTTGATTTTAGTCGAGCCAGACAAAATTTAGGCAAAAGCCTAGACAACAAATTCAAGAAATTAGGAACAATAGTGGGAACATATATTCATTTTGCTTTTCTTTAAATAAGAAATTAATTGAGAATTGTTATTATTTCATAAGTAATAAATTTAGTAATTATTACCTAAGAAATTGTATTAGAATTTTGAAGTGTAAGAGAGGAGGAAATAGTATTTATTTTGCAAAAAAGGAAGAACATGGAAGAAATGTTTTAGGGTATTAGGTGAGAAAGAGGACATACAAACACCTCATTGAGAGGGAGACCGAGAGCAGTCTCTCCAGATAAGTCAAATTGAGATTAAGGTAAATTTAATTTAGTTTTCCTTTTTGTGTGATAAAATTTAAGAAATTCTACATATGTTTATATAATTTTGATTAGGTTTTTATGTGAAAAAAAGAACAAAAAAAATTAATGAAGTTAATTTGGGCGAAAAGAGAAAGGTATTCTATCAAAAAAGGTGAATGATTGAAAAGAGCAAAAGCAAGTTATCAAAGTTACGGTAGGTGATTACATGTCTATATTGAAATAATTACAATTTTCTGTAATTTAAAGCATTGATCAATATGGCTGTTTGTGTACATACTTGACAATGATAGAAATACTAAGGAAGAATCAAGTGATTTCTTTTTTTTTTTTTTCATTTGCATCATTACTCTCGTTGAAACAAACATTAATATAAAAATATTTCATTTGAAATCATACATGTATAACTAAAATATAAATTTAAGAAGATAAATAAAAGGAATATGACGAAAGGAAATGTGAGTGCATGTTAAACAAAGAAGTTCACAACCCTTATAGTAGTAGCTAAGGAGACAATATACCCATGCACGTAAAATGAAAAAAATTTAAAAAGAAAATAAAAATGAAAATTATTATAGCTTAATTGATGTAAATTTTAAACAATGGTCTTGAGACAGATATTATATTTAAACATACGAATTAACAAATACAATACAAAATAATATCTTCTACAAAATGATGTTGTTTTTATCTTTATAAGTAAGCATGTTTAAATTCTCGTAAATGAAATGTTTAATGATTACTTAGGATGACTCATATGCATATTATTTTCTATTTATTTTAAATTATTATATTCTAGAAATGTAATTAGAAACTAAGTTTGCATGAAACTCAATCCATTAAATGTAATGTTTTGGGTAAGACTCTTATAGATTAAATGGCTAACAAATAGGGTGTTGTATACAGAAGAAGAGGAGCGACTGAGAATGGGTATGTGTTAATTCTATGCATTTGATTCCAATTCAATCGTTTTGAAATCTTAAGAGTTTACTTGAATTATGCTAGGTTTAAATGGTGGTGAATAATTAGTGCCCTTTATAAATTTTGGAAAATATTTGATTGGTTTGTTTCAATTATTGTTTGAAAAAAAATGAACTACCGTCCAATCATTTCTTCCCAACTTGATACTCCAAATACTCAGGTCAGGTCATAACGCTTGCACCAACAAATAAATCTCTTACAGCTATGGATTTATCCTCTAAGTCAAATTAGTATCACAATGGGCCCAAAATCAATACAACAGTTACTTATGATAATCACCAATAGTTCTATCTAGCGTAATTGAAAGAATAATAGCACTCAAACTTGTCCCTGCGACATCTCTAATAGTTCTCTTTCACCTTCATGCCCTGCATGACTATGGGCACATGCTGCATGGAAAAATAATTGATGTTTAGTCAAAAAAATATAAAAATTTTCTTAGGTGCCAATTTCTTCTTTCGAAATTGATACAAATCTTAAAACTTAGATTCATTGAAAATGCAAATCATATGCTTCAATGTTATTTTAATTGTCTTTATGCGTTAGTTCTTATTTTTCTAGGTTATTTTTTGAGGTACCATGCCTATCATAATGATCCTATTAAAAATAGGATGTGTTTTTTATCATTTTGATTACCTCATTACCATTGCAAGCGGTTTCAATCCAGCCAACATCACATAAAAGTTCAAGTTCCAAAAGTTATCCTCCTCACATGATGCAGCACTCCCTTTTACAACTGTACCTGTTGCGGCAATCCTATGTAGCTTAAAATTTGGGAGATTGTCTGCGTCTGGTTCATTGCTACAAGGATTTCAAGAGCTTGCTACCTTGCAATTTTCTTAGACTACACTATCATTGGTCCCTTGTTGCAGGGATTTTAAATGTTTTGCAAGTTGCCTTACACAGATTTTCCTTCTATGGTTCAGCCGGTTGCTTCCAATGGCAAATTCATTGTAACTAAGAAACCGACGACTAGTGCTAGGCTTGGACTTGGAAGGAAAGATTGGACATGCTTTTAGGTTGGATGAATTGAAAGTTGGAGTTTTAGACTAGATTTTGGAGGATTCTGAGAAGTTATTCCTTTGAATTCCTTTCTATACCAAGAGGTCGCTAAGCATACAAAATGCAGTTTATGGTTTAACAAAATTAAAATTTCCTCTCCAAATTGCATGTGCGGTTGGTTATGGATTCTTTGAGAGCTTTGTAAGTCTTGGCAATACCTTCTAGGGGATACTTCTATTAGTGTACAACAACAACAACATCAAGCCTTTATCCCACTACGTGGGGTCGGCTACATGAATCCTTTTTCTCCATTGTGTCCTATTAAAAGTCAAATTCTCGTTTAAATCTAATAAAGAAAGATCATTTCTAATATTTTCTAACCAAGTCTTTTTAGGTCTACCTCTACCTTTCTTAACATAAGTCAAATCTAAGACCTCTACTTTCCTAACCGGGTCATCGGGAGGCCGCCGTTTTACGTGACCAAACCATCTAAGGCGACTCTCTCTAATCTTATCTTCCACTGGAGCTACTCCAACCTTTTCACGAATATGCTCATTTCGTATCCTATCTCTAAGGGTAAAGCCACTCATCCACCTGAGCATCCTCATCTCTGCAACACTTAACTTAGAATTATGCTTCTCTTTTAATGGCCAACATTCAGCACCATAAAGCATTGCAGGTCTCACCACCATCTTATAGAATTTTCCCTTAAGTTTGAGGGGTACTTTTCTATCACACAATAAGCCCGATGCATTCCTCCACTTCAACCATCCAACTTGGATTCTGCTGATAATATCCCCATCTATATAAGGATACTTCTATTAGTGTGAAATCAAATATTTCTTGAAATTTCAGATTTTGTCAATTTTTTTTTATATCGATTGAAATGATTAATTGCATTCTTTAGTTTTACATCAAAAGAGACTAATATTTTCCTAAATTAAAAGTTGGGAAATTATTAAATGTAATCTTTTTTTGTTTCTTTTCACATTTCATCTAAGCTTGCATTAGTAAATCCTAGATCTTAATACAACCTAAATCAGGACTACTTTCATAGAAAGCAAGATTTCATGATACCATACACTTGCTCCATATTCAACACGGCATGCTAGCATCATCTTGAAACTTTTTATATCGGCTTCTGTTAAGAGTTTACAATGCATTCATTTTAGCCAGCAAATTACAGCATCAACCGTCTTTACTTTTTCCCAAAAGAGCTACATTTGCATCTTACCACAAGAAGAAAATTGGATTTCACCTATTAGTAACATGATATTATTAGCATAATAACTGTTTTCTACGCCTTCATAAATTCAACCATGCTTCATCCACATTTTTTATTCGGCATACCATAACTGATGTTAACACTTGGTTTCTCTTGTTCAATAATTTTGCAGTAACTCTGATAAAAGTATGTTGGTAGACATATAACATCAAAACTTTCTGCAACTTACTTGCATGATTGAATAATCAAAAGAATTATTCCATAATATTAACATAAAACAAACAAAAGAAATATTAGTAGAATGTTATGAATGCCTGATTTCGATAATAGTACCCTTTCATAGCTCAAACTTTAAGTAATCACATCTGTAAGTGTCATACAAACATATGAAAAGAAAGGGAAAATAATAAATGTTGGAAAGCCTCTCGATGGTATAACAGCTTAATAAGAATACCAAAAAATTGAAATTGGATCGAATCTTGAATCATCTAGGGTTAAGATTTGAGCATGGGGAAGCAACCCAAACTCAATGTCAAGTTGGTTTAAAGTCCAGGAGGATCTATAGGTAAAGTGTTTATTTATCCATCCACGGGATTTTAGGTTCAAATCCCCTTCCAACATTTCCCATTTATATTTTTAAGTCACATCAAATAAGTTATAAGCTAGCAAGGAATCAAATCGATTTTGATGCTGGATTGACTTGAAAGATATCAACTCAAAGTGGAATCTAATTTGATCAAAACTCTTACCTGCTGTAAAGATATATCGGTACAAAAAAGACAGCCTGTCAATTCTATTTAATAGTCTAAAGGAGGACAGAGTCGTGTACTGACATCTAATAAGAGGTCTTTCATCCCATAATCAGTGTGTTTGATAGACCGTGATCTAATGATCATCATTGGATCAGTTTTTCATCATAATCGACACTGACCTACCTTCTATAGAAAACGCAGCAATGGTACAAGTAATTCTAGAAAATCTTCAAGCCAAAATTATGGTTTTTACTACTTCAATTTTACTGCTTCAAAGAATAAACATCGCTAATTTAGTTACTAGTTATTGAGATTCACCTGAAAACCACGTGATTTAGCCCCAAGAAAATCAGAACAGCAGGCAGCCCCACAGAGGCACCGAACTTTAGCACCACCATACCATTCAAAGTTGTAGTTATAGGATAGTTCTGTTCCAGCAGGAATATCATGCTTTGCAAATATTCCGACCCTTATTTCCCCCAATACATTCCATTTCCTTGTTTCACAGTTTGGTCCGCTGCACTCTTCAAAAAGAAGATATCAGACGTCAGGGGAGTATGAAAATCGTTCATAAGGTAAAAAGCCAATCTAAGAAAGCAATAAAGGGGAAGGATGAAACCTTCACATGCATTAATCCTTCCACCATCTATTATGTGCACATACATACTTCTTTATATCCACTAGTGTTGACACTTTAGCGCATTCTTTTAACTAACACATGGCTTATGGTATTAACTTCAATTAAATTCAATTCTATTAATAATTAAATATTTTTCCTGACAATTTTGTTCAAGAGTTATCACATGAGACATGCATTAATTATAAATTCAACTTTAAAGATATTTATATCTAAATTTAAATATAGTTACTCAAACGTTTACTATTTTATCTAATATATTTGACTTCATCTCATTTACTACGATTCAGCCAAAACTCTTAAGTAAGAAGAGAACTCCATTTCAAAATAGAGGACCCTCAATTTTTTTATTTTTTAGGTAGTGAAAAGGAAAAGTATTCCCTATTTAAAGTGATGAGTCATATCTATCAATCTATTAAAATTATATTTATATCTATAAATTTGATTTAAGTCTATGAATTATAGATTAATCTGTAACGGATGAAAAAAGCTTCCATTTTTAAAACCTAATATAAGAAGAGAGTTCAATTTTAAAATGATTTTTCCCAATTTTTTTTTTAGAAAAATGTTCTTTAAATGAAAGGACGTGTATTTTAAAAGCTGAAGCCATAACTCAAAATCAAACCAAACTCAAAGTAGATGAGAAATCAATTAAAGTTCAATGGAGGAAATCATGTATGCAATATTATTATTTTTTTCATAGTTTTAATCTTTACAAACCGATAAAATGCTTCTAATAGTCTTATATGAAGCTTCTAAAAATACTCATAAATTTTTAATTATACCATGCATTGCACGAGATTACTTTCTTGTATATGTATGTGCGTGTGAAGATTACCATGAATGGTTGATGAATCTGGCCAGGTTCCCTTTCCTCGTGGCATCGATTGTTTCATGTGCATTAAGAGAAATAATGTAGGCATCCTTCAAACCTACAAAAATTGAAGAGATCAATGATTAGTCAAGGAAATTAAATTCATTTAATAATTGCCAATACCTTCGGTTTCATATGCTTGAGATCGCTGTTTAGCTTCCTTCCATGATATGACTTCTCCACAATACTCAATAACAAACTGCCCAGCCTGCAATGCAATTGAAATTGCCATATGTTTGGGGCAAACAACAATATTAGACAAGAGAATGGTCGATCAGCAAAATATTATAATAAGCAGTAAATATAAGGGAGAAGGCTTTGTGGGTAACTTTGGGATATAGAAATGCTAATAAAAGACAAACAGTTAACGAATTACGTTGATGTCTTCATCTGCAAGCAGGCCCCATCCACGGCCTTCAGTCTTAAATAATGTTGTCTTAGCATATTGACATTTCTGAAACCTCTGCAATAAGAAAGATGAGCTGTTTAAAAAAAAATTGTACAAATAAAAGTACCACAAAGTACAATGGGTACCACAATGGCATCGAGAATTGTCCTTGAATACAGATAACACATTATTATGAAGATATGACTGATGATACATAATGAATGGATATAAAAAAGCTATCTTAAGAACTAAAGTAAGGATTGAACAAAGCTGAACAGTTAAATTTTACCCTGCTTATTTTTGTAGTATTCAAACCTTAAGTCTCTACTTCGAAGCTAGGAGGTGATCTAAGGTTCGATCCTAGTATAAAAAATCAATAAAGATATGGAACTCAGTTACAGTACCCTTGTATGGATTAACAATTTTCGAAGACCAAGAACGCATTAAATAAACCTAATCCATCTAACATCCAGATTAAAAGATAAGATAAACTTTTTGACAAACATATGTGGGTTGTTACAAAAAATTAATGAACAAATTTTACAAAGATCATACCTTGCCAAAACTAAATTTTTTTCAGAAGAGATAGATGATTTACTTTCCCAAAAATAACCTCTGCCAAGTGGCAGTTTTCAAGTGAGAAGGTAGAGAATTTCAATATGTCATTCTCATAATATGCATAATGATAAATTTTTAAAATAACTTAATCATACTTTTGCTAAAATATGAATATTTGCACTTTTAAGCTAAAATGTATAAAAATACCATAACAAACATACTCCGCTATTCTATAAAAATAAGGGTTAGACAATCGTGCTTCAAGTTAGTGCTGATTCAGATAAACAAAATTACCTATTTTTATTTTTCATCTAGTGTCTTAAGGCAATTCTATTTTGTATTTTGAAACATCATATAGTATGCTTTTTGGTGATTATCCTAATTAATTCACCATTAAAAATGAGATAACCCAAACTTTAGATCATTCTCCATTCTTGCCTTGAAACAGTTATCAATTTAATCCTGCATAACATATGTATGATGCCTGCATATTGAACATGCATCCATACATTTCATTCTGAATTAAAGAATTAAAAGTCATTCAATGCACTTACTGAGAGTATTTTTACATAAGAAGGATTAGAATAAATCAAACACACTCAAACCGTTACAATTAAACACATAAATACCAGTCAACAGTAGACCTTTACAATCAAACCCTAACTGGCAGTAAGATTTGTTTGAAATTTATAAGAATTCTTTATTTTCTGGGGAAGTATAATCCCTTCAAAAGATCATCCCTATTAGCAGCTTAGCAACATAGCAATGTGTGCTTAAAGTCATCAAGTTACCTCTCTGAACAAAATAGGGACTACTAGAACAAAAATAAAAATAATAAATTAACCTGATTCATACAATAATCCCCGCAAGGACAATAGCCAGGAGTGCACTCTGTGCTCGTCAGCACATTCAGGCAATGTTCACTACAGGCGCTCTCCTGATGATTTGGATTAAACTGACAGTTACATATAGCTATATCCTCTTCTTTTTGCTTTGTATGCCTGTAGTAAAAAAGAGATATGAAAGAGCCATGAAAGATACAGGTAAACTTATCAGTAATCAGTACATGACACATGAAACAAGCATTGTATAATAACGATGCCATAAGCACCAGCTATACATGTACTAACAAGTTCATTTGATAAGCACTGCAAAGTATATATATTGAAATATTACGGATAGCTGATCCACCTTCATTCATCTTAAAGCCCTATCCAATCATTTTCATCCGCAGCTTAGAATAGTCTAAACTATTAACCGCTGTTTAAAGCTATACTTGGTGCATACTACAATTAATATAAATCTTTTCTGAGCAACTTCTAAGCTTTTACTCTCCACCTTCCATAGACATTTAAAATTTTCTCCTATCAAAAAGAATATTTTGGCTCCTCTCAACATTTCACCTGTGTTATCAAAAGTGCTAAGTTCCCTCAAAGCAATTCCACTGCCAAACACAATAGTTATATAACTTATAAATTTATTATAATTACAGGGCATACTTATAATAAGTGTGAATAATAAACATCACACTTATGGTTGTTAACGATTTGATCTCAAGCTGATCTAACTCTGACTCAAGCTCAGCTTATAAGCATTCGAACCAATCCTGAGATTAGACAAGTTCGATTAGAGGGTGGTGGCCTGATCCAATCTTGATTCAATACAAATATGGCTTGTCAAAATTGAACCAATTTAAATCAATTGTTGATCTTCTCAGAAGTTTTTTAGCTAAAAATAATATACACTCATAAATATATTAATTCATCTATATATAAAAGCATAAATGAATATATATATATATATATATATATATATATATATATATATTAATTCAAATATAAAAACATAGAAATATGGATGCATAAGTAAATGCAGATACATTTCAATATGACCCAGATCTAACTCGATTGATCAAGGCTTGACTAAATTTAAGTTCGATCCAAGCTGAGTTTGGTTCATTAGTTGACTCACTGACTTTGATCAAAGGCAAAATTCAATTTGATTTTTGAGCAATTTTAATACTCAAGCCAAATTTATAGCCTTAATTACATGAAATTATGTTGGGAAAATGATGAATATTTAAGTTCCATTGCATTCAATTTCAAAATCTAGCAAAATAATTTATATTTATGTGAATACATACAATTAAACTACTTCAGGATGTGTAGCCTAAGGATAATCTATTTTTCACTATTATCTAATGCATTTTCATCATCCATTATCTCTTTTCTATCACTTGTAGCCTGCATTTCTTCTTTTGCCTCATCAAACTCATCTTCGCCATCCTCAAACTTTACTAATCTAAAACTTGAAGATCTTGTTACAACATCTAGCATGTTTCCAAGAGTGCAACCTTGTTTCACTAGCCCTTGATACTCTTTTAACAACATCTAATATCAAGTTTTCATTATCAAAGATTATTATCTTAAAGATTATCAGCTTCAACATTGACAGTACTAGTACTCATCTCTCAAGTCAAGGAAAAGTGTGTACCAAAGTTTTGTGCTCGCCTAGACATGTCGTGTTGGCGGCGTCCATTTGAGAGGAGCACAAGATAAGGCCTCATCTAACCTGAAAATCTAAGTGAGCATCGATGTGAAGTTCGACTAGACCAATTCAATTAAACCGGTTCATTTCTATATAATTAGAGTAGGCGAGCGGAGACGAAGCGAGCAGGCGTCTGTGGCTCAAGCGCGTGCGGGTTTGGGAGCAATCGTGAGTAGGCGGATGCGACTCCCCGTGTGAGATAAGTCAATTTTGCTCAATCCAGTGAAACTGCACGAGAGAAAGAGAAGTTCAGGAAAACAATGACCGAAAAGAAGAGCGAGAGATTGTGAAAGAGAATGTTGGAGAAGGAAGAGAGTCGCTTACTGTTGATATATTGTGAAGGGTTTATGCTTGACGAGAGGAAAAAGAAGAAAGGACATTGTGTATGAGAGAGTAGAAAGAAGAAAAAGATAGTACAGTCTATGTGATCTCGATTCCCCAAGAAGAAAAGATATAGAGGTAAATAACATAATTTAGGTATATATTATTTTGATCATATGATATGCAACATGATTAGAATACATGTTAATGAATGGAGCCATCCAACATTACCCTTGATAACATTCGATTTTTCAAGGTTATCAATATTGCTAACATTACTTTTGGACAATGCAAGAATCAAATCTTTGAGTCAAAGACAAAATATGACAAACAAGCAAGTGTATTTGGGGAAAAATTATGTAAGGTTTAATTGTTGAGAAAATTTAATTTAAGTTTAATATTAATGTTTTAAAATACTTGTAGAGACTGAACTAATTACATCCTTGATAGTTAGATTGAGCCCTAAGGAAAGCAAACTAAAAGTTCAAGGAATTCTAAAGAAGGATTTCGATAGACAAAAGCCGGTCCCGTATGAACCGGCTGGACCAGTCTAACAATCTCCCCTCCCAAAGACCCACCTTGTCCGCAAGGTGGAAAGACGGCTCCCTCCTCAAATTCCTCATCATCACAAATGGTAAGAACCTGAAGAGTTCGGTCCTTACATCAGTGCCCTGGTATATACCTCTCCTCATATCTGAAATAGACCCCCTTCGCCCTCTTCTCCTGTAACTCCGTTTCTGTAAGCTTCTTAAAGTTGTCCCCAGGTCTTCCTCCTTCAATCTTCTCCTTTAGGTTCTCCCGACAAGTACCTGGTATGGGCTCCTTGGGTGCCAAAAAGGTGGTGGTCATCCGGTACGAGCCTCCTGAGCTACTGCCTTCCGTCCCTCTCTCTAGGTGTATCTAATCCTCCACCAATTGAGCTAGCTCCATAGCCTCTCCCAAGTCACCATGACTCATTACTCGAACCACTGCCCGGATCTTTGGTGTTAGTCCCTTCATGAAGTTCCCCTCTAGCACTGTCTCAGAAAGGCGGTCCAACCGACTAGCAAGGTACTCAAACCTCTCCCGCTACTTTATCACTAAACCATCCTGTGTCAAGGCAAAGAACTGTTCATAGAAATCTCTTCCTGCCAGTTCGGAAACGTTCTACCAAGCAATCCTTTAACTCCCTCCACTTCGTATGGGTCGTCGCATGTCCCTCCAGTGGTACCAAGCCAAAGTCTTCCCTTCCAAACATAGGCCCGCTGACTCTCCTCCTCTATCAACCTATTGATGGAGAAATATCTTTCTATCATGTAGATTCACCTATGCGCATCCTCCCCCTCAAAGATTGGCATCTTCAGTTTCCTCACCCTCATATCTCCTCCTTCACCCCTGCTTCCTCCAAAGTTTCACATTCCCCCAGGGGGTGGTTCCCCCCAATTGTACCAATTCCCATTTCTCCGCCCACACCCAAACATTTCCTTATCAGCCCACTTTCTCCCTTCAATTTCAGCATCCCTTCTTTCAAATTCAACCCCTCTCCATTCAAATTCGACACATCTTCAATCATAATCAAGCCATCGCCTTTCAAATTCAACATATATCCTTATAAATTCAACACCCCCCCCCACTCATGCCCAACCCTCTCACGCCTCTCCACATATCCTCTACCCGGCACCTCCCAAGGAATATGATCTAGGGGAGGTAGTCTCCTTTCTCCCTCCTAGATCTCCACCTCCTTATCTTCTCTTCGCCTTATTGGAATAGAGTTTTCCACAATTCCTTGGTTGTCGGAGGCTTCCCTAGCCTCTGACGGCACCGTTATGGATTGACCCTCGAGCAACTTCTTTAACATCTCCCCTATGATGGAAAATTTTTCATCCATCCTCTCGTGGATGGATGAAATTTGACTTTTGACATCTAAAAGTTGAGTGTGGAGATCTGAAATTTCAGATTTCAAATGTTTGATCTCCCCCTCTAATGCTTCCACTTTTTTTCCTGCCATAGGTACACGGATCTCGGCTCCAAACAATACAAACGGCCAAAAAACAACGGTTATGGTCTTCAAACAGCGAAAAACAGCAAGATTGGAGAGGAAATGCAGCAGAAATCAGCGAAGACGGCTTCTATTTCCACCCAGGAAATTGCTCTGATACCAATTTAAAAATAAACGCTTGTAGGAAACAAGAATTTCCCTTGCTGAAATTTAATTTCAGCACTTCGCAAATCAAAGATTGAGAAAACTTAGATGAATAAAATCAGAGCAGAACTTTTTGATTGATAATAATAGAAGAAAAGCAACAAGATACAATGGATCCTCAATTGGAGAGGAGGATCCAGCTCTCCCAATCTCTAGACGCCGCTAGAGCCCAAAACAAACCTAAGAACAATCTAATTTCAGCCAAAACTCATCATGCCCTAATCTTAGGGAAACAATCTACTTAAAGCAAACAATCCAAAAGGAAATCTCTAAACAGCCCCTCCTTTCAAACTTCCCTCCAAAACCCTTCTTTCACTTGGCTATTGGACCCCACGGGGAGGAGGTGGACTCGTGCGGCATCTGAGGCAGAACTATGGACCGGTCCAGTGGATCAGTCTGTTAAAGAAAGATTATGTAATCAAGGATATATATATATATATATATATATATATATATATATATATATATATATATATATATATATATGTATGTATGTATGTATGATCATGTAATGAAAAGTTTGATGTTATACCATAACTATTTAAATGCATGAGATTATTACTATTATATTATATCATAATTGACCACTAAGTTTATTTTTGAAAACTCAAATTATTAAATTGAAATGTCAGGTAAATCCTCTATTAATTAAATGGCTAATCAAGAACATTTCATGTACAAAAGGAGAGGGTCAATTGAAAATAGGTAAGAATTTTTTTATAATATGTTTTGACTAGAAAATTATTTTAGTGTCTCTTCGATTACTTTTGAATATTTAGATTACTAAGTAATTATTATTAATGAAAAATTATGATATCCATTCGACCGTCTGTTCCCACCTCGTTAATTCAAGATTCTAGATCGGGTCATGACAATCGACTTCCCCATAACAACAATAATTTTCACACAACAACAACAACAATCTACTACATTCTACATCACCTTAAAAATAGCACATACGTTTGAATTTTCATTGTATATCCACGACTATTTAAAAAAGAAATGCATTTAATTAGCCTACAAAAAATCATTCCCTTAACAAGTTTGATTAGCACATAGACTGGTTAATAAGTTGTAGCTGCATCATTTTATTTACTATATAATATATAATCTTGAATGCATTTGTCTCAGTTATAGTATTTTGTTTTCTTAATAATAACATCGTTGTCTATGTACTTGCAAACATCTACCATATTTGACCAACTTTGCTCATAAATTTCCAACAGCAACAACAATAGTCTAATTAATCAAAGCAAACAATTACATCTTAATTAAGTCAATAAAATAATAAACTAATAGTTACCACTAGTAGGCTAGATTAAAGTGGGAACAAAGGCGCAGACGCCCAAATCACAAAAACTGGCATTACTTAAGATATTCCTTCATCAGCAACATTTATAACACACACAGGCCTATGTTGGCAGTGCACAAGTGATTTTTTACTTGAACAGGGGATTTTTTACTGAAATCCTGAAGGTTTCTATGGTATCCATCACTAACTATATGCATAGAACCCCAGACCGTTTTGAAGGTAACGAACAACCTCTCTGGCAAAGTAAAGGACTAATTATATGGGTTATTACCAAATAGTAGAAAAATGGCAATAACATGATTTTCAAGTATGAAATACATCTGTAGAAACAGAGAGCAATAAGGATTATCGGCACAAAAATGCAAGTTGAAGAATAATGGAAGTTCAACCTAACTAGGTAAAAAACTGCCTTCCAAAAATTAAGAGCAAGCGCTGCCCAATATTATATTCGGGAGAAAAATCACTCAAAAGTTTGCCATCATAGACCTAAGTTAATATGGCAATATCAATGGAATTGAATAACAAAATATTGTTTTGGTCCAACCATATTTAAATTTTTTTACAAAGCCATCAAAATGGGATAAACTTTTATTTAATCTCAGTTGCAAGGCATTTTAAAAAGGCAATATATGCATACAGTTCGAGAATTTACTTCCGGTGTGAGAATTCATTCCTCTGGATATGTTTATATGGAGGAAGTCCTTCGCTTCTTAGACCCTGCAGCAAATAAACATCTAATAAAGCCTCTTTGTTTTCCTCAAATCAATGAGTCATGGGTACTGCACAGGTTGCAAATAAAACAAACTAAAGCTATTTTTATATTCCGATACAGCAATTCAATAAGGCATTGAGGTAAATGTTGTTAGGCTGCCGTAACTTAAAAAGAGTGAATGAATTGCTCTGGTTAAAGACAGTAAACAGTATGGGACATGCGCCACTGGGGCAAGGTGGGGAATAGCATAAATATAGGAAAAAGGAAAAAGAAGGAAAAATAATTAAGATATTATTACATAGGGTTGGCTACATGCTATCAATTGAAAAAACTCATATAGCCTGGGTGAAGTAGTAGCGATAATTTTTTTTCAATAGGCACACATAAATTAATTTTATTCTTCTATTGATCTTTAATTACATGATTGTACGCTCAACCTTCTCATCCAGATTTGAGACCAGCAATAGCGATTTTAAAAACCTTTTTATTTTTATTAGGTTTTGTTAATAGAACAAGATATAATATAGACTAGTAAATTACTTACAATTAGTTGTCTTCTCTTTATATCTTAAAAATTTTGAATGATTACTTCATTGTCAATATCATTCAATAGCTTTTTCAATAGAAGTGACTAAATTATCATTTATCCACTAATCTTCAATTTTCTTTTGTAGTCAAATTTTTATAACATTAATAGCGGAAAATGCTCTTTCAACACTTGTTATAACAGTGGGGAAAAAAATCTAATGCCAAATTCAATATCTTGAAAATTAGGGATAAAAATAAGCCTTATTCTATATACCATTTTCTCAAATAGGCTTTTCTGAATTTTATGAAAAGAGCCTCCGGCCGTTTAAACTCCTCATCATATTGCTAACTTCATCATAACCCTAGCCACACATTATTGAGATATTAAAACCATAGGTTAAAAAGAAATATTCAACTGACATCTTAAGGGATTTAATTTTTATGTTTAAGAAAATTAGCTATTATATCTACGAAATGCACAATACAAGAAACTCACTCGACATCATGACCTTATTAATTCACATAGCACAACACAACATTCATATGCTCTTTAGCCAATGTATAATGAGATTCATTAACCAAAATCTAAAAAAACATCTACAAGCTCTTCAATCATAAAATCAAATATTTCAAAGATTGTTATTCTAATATCTTTTTAAAAGTCTGATGACATTAATTTTAAATTTTTAGGAGAATTCTTCAATAAAACATTATTTGTATCTATATTATTATCTGCTTGAATGCATAGAAGCTCAAAAAAAATCCCTTGAACCAATTAGACTTTTTTTAAATTCATCATGGCCCCAAGAAGCCAAATAGCCAATCATTTTCTTAGAAGAACCCTAGCAAATCATGCAAGATAATGATTGAGTAATTTTCTCAGTTAGGTTTATCGTAATATGAAAGTAATAAATTATATTCCTAAGAGCAAAATATTCATAGCTATACTAACTAATTATACGTATTTCTAGCAATAATTAGAAGGGTCATTAAGGCATATGTTTTTACTCCACTTCGGAATTTCAAAACTGTAAAATAAGTCATGCAGCTACAGCTTATGCTTGCTAGTGAAAGCAGGAACCCCTTTACTTCCGCTTAGTTCTCTAATTAAAGAAGTCATTAATTCATTGCAGGGGTAGCAGTGGACTTGTTGAAAGATAGCATAAGCAGTAACAACAAAGCAAGAGCTAGAGGGAGTGAATAGCAGCATTGGAAGTATTGTGTTACATGTACTTCTCCCTCAAACATGTAATTAGTACAGGATCAACTTCTACTGAGATACTCTCAGGGAGAAGGCGGCCAAATAATGTCATATCATATGTATAAGCCCATCAATGTCAATCATTTTCATTGAACTCAAGCAAGTATAGTATCAGCTTTGCTGAGAAACTCTAGGGAGGAAGTGAGCTAATAAAAGCTAAATGCATGAACCCAACAATGCGACAAGGATTAAACGTAAGGAGCCCTCTCCTGCACATAATATGTGCAAGGGTAGGTCTGAGTCACAAAAATTCAAGATTTCCTCGTCAGCAAACAAACCCTTCGAGTGCAATTCCGTAAAAGAGTCTCCAGAAGAAATAATCGCTATAATAAAATTTTCAATGCAATATACAAAATAACCGCTGCAGGCACTAATGCCAACCCATATTTTAAAACCAAAAAAAAAAACCTCAATTGGCTGCAACTGTTGAGCGGCGTGTGAAAACCACAACATTAAATCATTCACAAAAACCCTAATAGTCGTTCCTTGGAGGAAATCATGAACTCTAACGAACTCCTCCCCCATCCCCCCAAAACCAAAAAAGAGAGAAAATGAAAAACAAAGATGTCTAGTGACAATGTTCAGCGAAACGACTGCGATAATTTGGGTTTTAGAACTCCGCTTCAATTTCAAAGCATGGATTGCAGAGGAAAAGGAATAGAAGAACCGCAAACCTCGTAATGAAACATGATCTGCTGAAACCGAGTTGCCCGCGAGATGAAGATCGTGGCGCAGGATGGGGTGAAATCTCGCCGGTAAAACGGCGAGGGTGCATGTAGTATCAACCTGTAACTAGAATTGGACCGCAGTCGAACCGAAATTAAGTGTTATTTGGGACCATTCATATATTTTTTTTTTCTTTTTTACTTATATTTAGAAATTAAATAAAAATTATATTTGGTATTATTCGTATATTTTTTCTTTTACGTATATTTTGAAATGGGATAAAAATTATATTTGGGATCATTCTTTTTTTTTTCTTTTACTTATATTTGGGAGAATGTGGATGATGGAGGTGGTGGTGGCAACAGCGGTGATCATTAACGGCCGTGGCTAACGGCAACAATTACTATTTTAAATATTTTTAAAAATAACTCAATCTATTTAAAAAAATAAATGTAATTAAAAAAACATAATAAACAAACATATTTGAAGAAAATTTTGATTTTATATATATATTATAATGCAACAAATTGAACAAATATTTATATTATATATTATTTAAGAAAATATGTTTGAAAGTTTATTTTCGATGAGATTATTCTTGTAATAAAAATTTAAGGTATAGTTCTTAGTAATAATACAAATTTATACAAGAACTCGGAAGAGTAGGGAGTCCAATTGAAACAAGGTTTACACTTAATTCAAACTTCATTCAAATATTGAACATGAGGTTTGAATCTTGCTCATTTTTACCGAGGGATTCTTCTTTTGACTCTTTTTAAGTTAGTATCGCTAATGTTATGTGAAGCGATGACAATATTCAGGCTTAAATAATGAGAAAATTATGAACACTAACTAATACTTTGCATAAAAAGTTGCCCTTTGAGTTTATTATAACCTTCAAGTTAACTATGTTTAGTATAATGCTAATAACTAATTCTATTTGATGTAATTGTTTGAGTAATTTAGTTAAGTGTTATTAATTCTTGTAGTAATATAATTAAGAGTTATATTAATCCTTATAGTAATGTAATTGCATGTTATATTAATTCTTATAGTAATTAGTTATATTTTATGCTTTAATGTTTTTCATTATGATGGAAATTTTAAAGTTTGTAATAACCTATAAGTTAACTATATCTATATTTAATATAATTTTAATAACTAATTCAATTTGAAGTAATTATTTGAGAAATTTAGTTAAGTGTTATTAATTCTTGTAGTAATATAAGTAGGTGTTACATTACTTATTTAAGTAATGTTATTACATGTTATATTAATGGTTGGTTATATTTTATGCTTTAATGTTTTTTATTATCATAAAAATTTTAAAGTACACCACATTACAGATTAAATGCTCACAACATCGCAAATAATTGATGATATGTATTACGACATTATTTGAGGTTAATAATATACATTAAAATTTAGTGAACATTTACCAAAAAAAATTAAATGTACAAATGTACCGTACAAAATACCACTAATACTATGAAGTTTTGACATACAACTTCAGGTATTTATGTGAATGTCTTTTTACTTTGATAGTAATTTATACTTCATATGTCATAATTAATATAGCTACCAGGCTCAACAAATGTTAAAATCTTGAGTTATTAATATGTTCAGCAATTTTTCCAAAGGAATGGCATTTTGCAGCATGAGCCCTAGGTAGTTGGCATGTAAATCATCATTAAATATGCAAATATTATGTGACATCTCCAAGAACAAAGTACTGTTCAAACTGTTCTGACCCAACTCAAAGTCAGGTATTTTGATTTGAATTTTTGCATTTGAACTCCTTTGCATGTGTATGGGATTGATCTGTGTTCATTTAAAGGTCTGCATGTATTCTGAAGCGGGTTTTAGGGGGTGGGAATGCATGTTTGTGAAATATGGAGTTTTTCCCTGAAGCACCCCGATGCTAGAGCAGTGGCGCCTTGACATTATGCTCTCTGTATTTTTGAAATTTTGAACAATGCCCCAACGCTGGGTTTTGGGTGTCACAGCATTAGGCTGGATTTTAATATAAAAATCTTTTCCACTATACCGTTCTATTTTCGTTTCGAGTGGTTGCCGGCCTAAAGAGTGAAGGAAAGAGATTTTTAGAGAGAGAAAGTCCGTTTTAGGCAGCTTTGGGCCATTTTCAACTATCGTCTCAATTCCAAAAGTTATCTAGATCGAGGTAGGTCACATTGTGCCTATCTCAGTTTTTAGTAATATAGAGATTTTCTGAATTTTCTAATTAAATTTATATTTTCGTTACCAAAAAATGATAATAACTTTAAACTCTTAAAATATTCATCATGTAACTTTTTTTATATTATAGAGATTGAGATTTTAAACACTTTAACTATTTTTTAAAAATTTTACACTAGGGATTTACGCTATTTTAATTGAATATAAATATGGACTTTAAAAAATTGTGTTGCAGTACAATTAAAGATTTGAAATAATGTTCTACGCGATCCTTGTAATTTGATTATGTTCTGAAACAATAAATTTTGGCTTAGTAGTATATTTAGTTACCTACTATTGAGGTGATTTGTGAAAGTTTGTACTAAGTTTCTTTATACTTTAATTCTTACACTACAATGTTACATGACTAAATTATGTGAGTTTTGATGTGAAATATGTTTTTTGAGAGATACAAGGGGTCCGAATCTTTTAGATTATGTCTAATATCGGGAATCTAGAACTCTATAAAATCTATCTGTTTGGAGTTATAAGGGGCTAAACTTTTAAGATTCTATTTGAGAAAGAGAAAAATATATCTACTGGGAGTTATAAAGGGTCAGAATCTTTGAATTTTATATGAGAAAGGAGAAATATGTTACACTTTGTTTTGTGATATGAAATGCATATGAGATTTCAATTTATTTAATTTCTCAGCATCATTATTTAATTTTCTGGATAATTGTTATGCAATTATTATTTTGCTTGCATGGTGATTGGTTATATCACATTTAATAATTCTGGCGAATTTTTAATAAAAGAAATGATTGAAAACTTAGATCGATATATGTGACATGTTGAGCCCTATTAACTCATTGTGATATCACCTTCTATTTTCAGGGTCTGATAAGGAGAAAGGGCCAGTTGACTAGAAGTTTCAGGTTCTGATTAGAGTCAGTAATTGTATTTATTTCTTTTGATTTTGTACAGTCATGACTAGTTTTTATTTTCTGTTATGTAGCTTTGTCTATAGCCATGGACTGTAGTTGTATATATATATTTGTGGCAAATGAAAAGAGAATATTTAAGGATACATTTATTTTCAGCACTCGATATTATTAGTAGCTATGTGGTTTATTTCATGTTAAATTTGAAAGAAAATTCTAAAAATTTCTAAAATGTATAGTGATTTGAAAGATATTTTTTGTGGCCTGAATTGAAAAAGGATGTGACATTTCGTATCAAAATATGAAGCTTATTAGTTAGTGAAAGCAGAATATTAGTGAACAAGAGATTTTTTACGACCGTTGCCTATTCCAGAGTGAAAGTGGAAAATGATAACTATGAATTTTGTTATGGGTTTTCTCAGATCAACACTTGGATATGATGTTATTTGGGTTGTAGTGGATCGTCTAATGAAGACTGTTCATTTTATTTCGATCCGATCGTCTAATTTTGTGAATAGATTGACGCAGGTATATGTGTATGAAATTATCTGATTACATGGGATATCTAAGGTGATCATTTTTTACAGAGATGGCAAATTTACTTCCATACTATGGAAGGACATTCAACAATGTCAAGGTACGAAACTACACTTCAGCATAATATTTCATCCTTAGACTGATGAACAGTCAGAGAAGACTATTCAAGTATTGGAATATCTATTGAGATTATGTGTTTTGAAATTTGGTGGTGGCTCGGAAGACCACATTCCTCTGATTAAATTTTCTTACAACAACATTTTTTAGTTAAGTATAGTTATGACCCCTTACGAAGTTCTGTATGATAAAAAATGTAGAACACCTCTATATTGGATTGAGGTGGGTGAAAGACATCAATTGGGCTATTTTTGATTGATGATACTACTGAAAAGATCCATCTGATCTTAGACAGATTAAAAGCTGTATATGGCAGGTAAAAATAGTATTTTGATGTTAAACACCAGGTAGTGAAATATCAAACAAGAGATTTTGTATATGTGAAAATCAAACCAATAAAGGGCATCAGTAGATTTGGCAAAGAATAAAAGTTAAGTCCAATATATGATGGACCTTTTGAAATTATTAAAAGGATTGGAAAGTAGGCGCACATGTTATAATTGCCAAAATATATGATTAAAATTCATAACATGTTTAATGTGTCACTTCTAAGGAAATGAGTATCCAATTTTGGAAGTCGCATATATGCTGAAGAATTAAGGTATGTTCGAATTTGAGATACAAGAAAGAGCTAGAAAATATTTTGGCTTTTAATGTTAACAGATTAAGGAACAAACATATTGTAATGGTTAAAATTTAGTGAAGGAATATAAATAAAAGAGAATCTACTTGAGAAAATAAATTGGAGATGAGACGGTTATATCCTAATCTATTTTGAATACTGTAAGTTTTGAAATATCGAGGACGATATTTTTCTAAGGAGAGGAGAGTTGTGAAATCTCCAGGAATAGAGTCTTATTCAAACCATTCTGACTCTACTTGAAGTCAGGTAATCTAATTTGAATTTTTGCATCTAAACCCCTTTGTATGTGTTTGGGATTAATCTATATGCATTAAGGGTCTGCATGTATTTTGAAGTAGGTTCTAGGGGGCCAAAATACACATTTGTGAAATATGAAAATTTTCCCCTAGAGCGCCCCGGCACTGAAATAGTGGTGCCTGACATTGTGTTTTCTGAATTTTGAAATTTTTGAACTAGCTCCCTGGTGCTGGGTTCTAGTCACCGCAGCGCTAGGCCAAATTTTAATATAAAATATTTTTTTCTAGGGATTTTTACGTACATAACACTTCAAACTATTATATTTACTTATCTAACACCTAAAGTATACTATTTACATACCTACCACCGAAATACACCCCGTTCATCTAAAATACCACTCCGTCAGACCTCCGCCCCGACTCTGCCTTTTGCGCATGAAATCCCTTCTTCGTCGCTGGAGTGTCTAGACGGCTTAGGAATCGAGACCCGCCCGCTTCCATCTTCATTGATGCTATGGTAAGGCTTGATAGAACGAAGCGCCTGGAGCCTTTTCATCATCTTGACCTCTATATCTTCCTCAACTTGGGGCGTCTCATCTTCTATACAAAGAAAACATAGTCTTCCTCCTCGGCATCATCCAGCTGCCCGGGCTTTTGCCAGATGGGGTCATTGTCAACGACGAGAACTCCACCGCCGGTAGATAGGGGCTTCAGCTTCTCTTTATTCTTCTTCTTCTTGGCTTTCTTCGGCTCGTCAGTGATCAGTCCATCCTCCACCTCTCTGCTCTGCAGCCGGCTTATGCATTGATCAGGAATCTCATGATTCCTCTGGCAACCAGATTCAATTTGTTTTCTCTGCTTATGTTTATATAAATGTAACTACAAGCCACTGTAGTATGTAACCATGCCTTGAATACTGCAGTCTCTGTTTTTACTCTATTCTCTGCTTTTTCATTTTCTTCTACTGTTCTGCTTTGTTTTGTATCTAGGGCCGGCAACAAAATCCTAGGGCAGATCTCTGTTGTCCATGGCCCAACAAGAAGCATACTTACACAGTAAAGTGTAATTAAAGAGGCAAAATGCTCGCAACATTGTTGATTTGTTGTGAAATGTGTTCCTCAATTAACAGAAGCATGCAGTTTGTTTGTGTTTCCTACATCAAAGCTAAAAAAGCCCTATGTGTGTTGCATTCTGCATTACAAATTGACAAATAGAGAATAAACAAAATGGAAAGTATGTAATTCAGAGAGAGAATCTGGAACTAGGTGACTTAAAAAACATAATTTAACGCTCAGATTCACACATTTGCCGATGCTGCCATTGATTGTCTTCTCCAGCGACCTCCTGTCGCGTCTTCCTGCTCCGGCGGCGTCACAGGTTTCGGGAATTTTGGGGTGGAAAAAGGAAGATTCATCTTCCTCTTCACACGTCGCTGGGTCGGGTAGAGTGATATACACTCCAGCGACAACGAAGAAGGGATTTCACGCGTGAAAGACGGAGTCGGGGCGGAGTTATGACGGAGTGGTATTTTAGATGAAACCGGGTGTATTTAGGTGGTAGATATGTAAATAGTATACTTTGGGTGTTAGATAAGTAAATATAATAGTTTGAAGTGTCATGTATGTAAAAATCCCTTTTTCTATTGTTCTATTTTGTTTCATCTTGAGCGGATGTTAGCTTAAAAAGGAGGGAGGTTTCTAAAGAGAAAGTCCATTTTGGGTTACTTCAGGTCATTTTCAGCCGTCGACCCAATTCCAAAAGTTTTCTGAATTGAGGAAGGTCACATTATGCCTATCTTAGTTTTTAGTAATGCGAAGATTTCCTAAAATTTTTAATTAAATTTATATTTTTTATTAAAAAATGAGGATAACTTTGCACCGATAAAGCTTTCACCATGTAACTTTGTGCATATTATAGAGATTAAGATTTTGAACACTTAGACTATTTTTTAGAAATTTTACACTGGTGATTTTGAGATTTACGCTATTTTAATGAAATAAAAAATAATCCAGACTTTAAAACATAGTTTTGTAGTAGAAGTAAAGATTTGAAACAATGTATGCACAATACTTGATAATTTGGTTAAAACAATAAGTTTTGGCTCAGTAGTATATTATATTGCCTACCGTTGAGACAATTTGTGAAATTTTATAATTAGTTCCTTTATGCATTACTTTTTATACTACAATAAATTATGTGTTACAAGATAGAATTATATAAATTTTGATATGAAATATGTCTGTTAGAAATTATAAGGGTAAGAATCTCTTAGATTATGTCTGATGTCGGGAATCTAGAACTCTCTAAAATATATCTTCTGGGAGTTTTAAGGGGCCATAATATTTGGATTTTATTTGAGAAAGGGGAGAGTCTGTCTGGTAGAAGCTATAAGGGGCCAAAATCCTTGAATTCTGCTTGAGAAAAGGAAAAATATGTCTGTTGGGAATTATAAGGGCCCAATATATTTGGATTATGTCTGAGTAAGGGAAAATCTTTTACACTGCTCTGTGATATGAATTGCATATGAAATTTCAATTTATTTAATTTTCAAGCATTATTATTTAATTTTCTAGATAACTGGTATGCTATTGTTATCTTGCTCAGCAGAGTTATTGGTTATATCGCATTTAATAATCATGGTGAATATCTAATAAAAGAAATGATTGGAAATTTAGGTTGGTATGTGTAACTAACTAAGCCATGTTAGTTCATTGTGATTTCACCTTCTATTTTTGGGGTCTGATAAGGGGAAAGGGTCTGTTGATTAGTAGTTTCAGGTTATGATCTAAGCTGTAGAGGTATTTATTTCCTTTGATTTTATACAATCATGATTAGATTGTATTTATTTGTTCTGTAACTCTGTCTATAGCCATACACTATAGTTGTATATATATTTTGGTGACAAATAAAAAGAGGATTTTTGTGGATGAGTTTACTTTCAGCACTCAATGTTATTAGTAGCTCTGCGGTTTGTTTCATGTTAAAATTAAAGAGAAGATTCTGTAAATTTTTAAAATTAGATCTTAGGATTTGTCTGTCGCAAGCTAACACGATAGGGCCTGTTTAGTTTGTGGGTCTTATCAGGTTAGGTTGTGACACGTTCACTCATACAAAAAACTTGCACAAGACTAGTTTCTCACATTGATATTTTGAGTACTTTATAATAATTTATAAGTTAACTACTTGGATCTCGCCTAATAAAATGATAACTTTAAAAATTAATGAACAGATGAATAATAACTCTTAATTTTAACATTTATTAAGTCTGAGACCATTAAATTAAAAACATGCATGTACATGTCTATGTGAATAAGTTAGGGCCATGGAGAATAGCAAGTTTTAAGGAACTCTTAATTTCATAGCCCTTCTCCTTACTCGCTTACTCAACCCCCTCTTCATTTGCCTCGTTTATCTAATTAGACTCAACAGAGGGTCAATGTATCACTCACAGATGAATTTGGGTCCAACAAGCACTGGATTAAGCTTTATTTGGGACAACTTTATTACTGCTTTTTAAAGTTGCTTTTCAGTTCTAAAATTTTTAGTTCAAAAAATTTTTGTACTAAAAAAATATTTTAAAAAGTAATAAAAAAATTTTCCCAAATGAAGCCTAAAAGGATGATCAAATGGATAATTTTCATTGTAATTTTATTTCAAGAGCAACATAAATCTTTTTAGAGCAACATTAATGCACGTATATTATAATCTTATTGAATAACCATAAATTTCCTCAGAAATTGTAATAGGCATATCCTCTAAATTATACCTAAGTATAACAGAATGAGCATATGGTGTAGCATCATTGTTCAATTAATTATAGCCGAAAATTACCAAGATAACCTTAATTGAAAAGCATAGACTGGAACATTTACCTATTTCAGATAATATGTTCTCTTTAAGACTCAAAACAATTAAACCATGTGTGAATCCAAACTCTCGGAGGACACTTTGGGTTCATTTTAGGGCTCCAGATTTTTTGTCTAAGATTTTGTTTGGGACAACTTTCTTATAGATTTTTAATGCAGCTTTCTAGCATAAAAAATTCTTGAACTAAAATTTTTTGTACTAAAAACTGCTTTAAAAAATAATATGAAAGCTATCCAAAATGAAGGCTAAATTGGCTTAACTCATGTTGGCTTATTCACTTTGATTTCAAGCCAACTCAAATTTTGGATAAATAATCATCATCATTTGCCTTATCCCAACTATTTGGCAGCAACATTATAAATTATATTTCGCCATCTATTTCTTGTAAGTGTTATATAATATTTTGATTTTCTTCTTCAATCGTCATTTTTGTAAAATTTAAGATCATTGTTGGGATTTCTTGAAGAGGAGAGGGGATCTTCTTTCTTGGATCTAGAGAGAGGGAGAGAGAGGAGGGGAGAGCAGATTTTCTGGAGAAAAATATTCTAAAGCTTTATTTAATTTTTCCCAATCTAATACATCACATATAGCCTCTATATATAGATTTTATATTAGTGTAATGTCTCGCGGAATAATACTAGCCTAAAGTTGGACCAAAATCTAACAATCTTTATCTTAGTCCAGGTTTTACAATAAAAGAGAAAATATGTCCAAAAACAACAGCCAAGAAAGAAAGACTTCCACCAATCCTGCGCAATCTCCTGCGCATACAGCACCCGAGTGCCTTTTCTGTGCTCCTGCGTCTATTGCCCGCAACCAGCTCGCACGACTGTTCCCATGCCCATGCGCGACCGCGTGTTTACCAAGCTCGTCGCCTACCTAGCCTTATTCGGACCCACGCACCTACCGATCTGCCTTTTTTTTTTCTTGGACAAGAACCCTCCTCCACCTCCACCTAGCTCTTCTTTCGCATGCAGCAATCCCACGCTTTCCTCTGGTCAATCCGCTTCTGATCGCTACCCTGATGTCTTAAAGGCCCAAAAGGCGGCAAGCTCCGAACTGGCTCCCTGCTCGCATGAGAAGGTCGCTCTCTGCATACTGCCCGCACACACCGAGAGCGTGAATCGACCCTTGGCCTCATACACGTGGTCTGATCACATGCCCCATACGTGCGTCCTCTCATGTCCCGTGGTCTGTGACTAGCCGCTGCTACTCCTTTGCATACATGGAATCCGTGCTGTCAGCGGCCTTACCCATGCGCCTTGCACCCGTCCGTGGACTTGCTGTCCCACCTTCCAGGCGAACCCAGGCACGCTAGCCTCCCGTGCGCGTGTCCGCCTACCGGTCCTTATTAGGCTCCACCCGCACCCAGAGCATGCTTGCCTATGGCACTTCCACGTGCCCCCTTCCGCAAGAGCTCAATTGTCTCCAACATAGAACAAATGTTCTGACCGAATGAACCCCTGCTTCCTTCAATATTCATGCAAGAATGATATGCCGCGGCTTCAAACATAACTCAAGTGTCACACAGTCTGCCTCATCACCTCTACCTGGCTTCTTTCGCATGCCTGCCACCGGCTCCTTCTTTCTTGTGATCGACTCCACCAGGCACTAATAGGAAGAATATGTTCATCTTGGAAGAGAAGGAGATATAAGAGAAGGGGAGCAGAATTTGAAGGAAAACAATACTAAAGCTTTATTCAAATTTTCCCACCTTTCTTGAGAAGTCAAACCTCTACTTATAACACTAGAAGCATATAAGATAAAACTAAGAAACAACATAACCTAAAACTGGACCAAATTACAACAATCTCCACCTTTGTCCAATTCTACAATGTTTAACAGAATTTTCCCACTGGTTGCCTCTTCTCCTCCACCAGCTTTTGTTTACCAAGCAAGAATCAATCAAGAAGGACTATCTGAATCTTCTTATTGCCTCCTCCTAGGTTATACACAAGTAGGGCTTTAGATCATTTCCCTCTCACAACGAACAGCCCGACCAAACAAACATGTTGCACCTCTAAATCCGTGGCCTCCTATCTGCTCCACCTATTTAGCGACTCTGCCTCCCGATAGTGGCACCAGGCCTCTTCGCGCTTCTTGAATCAAGAATTATGGCACTTGTCGTGATCCGAAAAGCACAAAATTATATGTTTAAGAAATGACCCGCCTCCGTGAACATGCGCGTTTACCGCGACTCCCTGTGTAGACCAAACGCTCTCCGCTTAGATCCCGAACAACACCTCCCGTGCCCATGTCCATCTTCAATTTTTCTTGATCGAACAGTTCTGGCTAGATCCTAAACAACACCTCTAGCCGCTCGTGGAACCAGCGACCCCGACCCCGTGCCTTCGGCTTGCTCGTGCAACCCACAGTCCCGACCTCAACTCCACACTCACGTGCCCGTACGCGCTCTGATTCACTGCAGTGCACCAGCTGTGATCAAGCGCAGCCCGCTTCAGCCCTACCGCCCGCGCATCACTCCTACGGACTTGATCACATGCCCCGTGTGCGTCTTGCAACCCCCACACGTCCGCCCCTCACATGCTGACAACTAGCCTCCTCTCTTTCCTTCTTTGGACAAGAACCTTCCTCCACCTCCACCTCCACCTAGCTCTGATACCAATTTATTGAGATTTCTTGAAAAGGAGAGGAGATCTTCTTTCTTGGATCTAGAGAGAGGGAGAGAGGGAGAGAGAAGAGGGGAGGGCAAATTTTGCAGGAGATCTTCTTTCTTGGATCTAGAGAGAGGGAGAGAGGGAGAGAGAAGAGGGGAGGGCAAATTTTGCAGGAGAGAGGGAGAGAGAAGAGGGGAGGGCAAATTTTGCAGGACAAAAACATTCTAAAGCTTTATTCAATTTTTCCCATTTAATACATCACATATAACCTCTATATATAGATTTTACATTTGGTGTGATATGTCGCGGAATAATTCTAGCTAAAGCTGGACCAAACCTAACAATCGTATTACTTTACTCCTACTCCATTTCCTTCCTAGTTATTCTTTGAGAAAATGCCATGATGATATACAAGGAATAAATATTTTCTAACTCATTAGATATAGTTGTAGTAAGATAGAGGATGAAAGCATCTTGCTAATTGATCACTTTTTTAAAGGAGGAGTTGTTTTCAAATTTAAATTAACTAAACCTATTCTAGGGATTAATATATGACAAAACTAGAGTATTCTAGCAATATTTTTAAGCTTTGAAGTCGTTTGATTTGATGGGCATAAATAGAGTTTAAGCACCTCAGCCTAATGAATTAGTCCATTTTGATATCATTAAGCAATTTTTAGCTTAAGGGCTGCTCGTAATCACTTTTACTTTTTAATTTTATTTTTAAATTTATTTTTGCGTGCTTTATATCAAATAAAAAGAAAATTTATATTCTTATACATTTATTATTTTTAAAAATAAAATAAAAAACCGAAAAGTGACATCTCATCTGTTGGCATTAATTTATTTTTAAAATAAAAAAATTAAATTTAAAACATTTAAATTTTTTTATTAAAAAAAACTCATAAAGGACATTAAATTAGAGGCTATTTCGGATTAATTTTGGGCTTTATTTTTTTCTCTATTTTTTTATTTTATTTGCTTATAACTAAGGCTTTGCATGGGACAGCTTTCTCATTGCTTCTTAAAGAAACTTTTTAGTAAAAAAATAAATTTTTTGTACTAAAAAACTGCTTCAAGAAGCAGTAAGAAAGTCGTCTCAAACAAAGCCTTAATTTTTTGAATATATATTGAATAAGGTGGTGACAATGATGACAATGGTCAATGGTAAACGATGGACATAATAATTTTTATTTTCTTAAAAATTAAAAAACCCAAAAAATATATTTGAAATTTATTTTTGAGTGTTTTAAAAAATGATTTAATTATTCTAAAAATAAAAATAAAAATAAAAATGATACATTAAGCAACCAAAGTTCTCATATCATAAGAATTTTATAAATTACATAAAAACCTATTTGAATAGAATTTTTCAAATTCAAATATACTAAATTCTACTTTCAACTAAACATATTTAAAAATTGATTTAGCTTAAATCCACGTATACTCCCAAACTTAGAAGATTGCCGGCCGGCTTAGCTGATGGATTATGCTACTGGGAATATAGCGGTTCTCAATGGCATTGACGACTGGGAAATTCAAATACGACGACAAATGGAATTACGGAAGTCTACTTTCTTTAGTTTTCTATCATTTTCAAATGTGCTGACGAATAGTCACGGATATAGGTTATTATATATAAAGTGTCAGCTGAGCTATATCTTATATTTTATGAGTTAATAGGAATTTGAGAGAGATGTTCTAATTTAAATATTAGAGAAGGAGTTAATTTAAAACATAACAAATTTGAGATTATGTCAAAGTTTTTTCATAAATTGTAATTTAATACACAATTATTTTTACTCGACTTTATTATGATGTTAGCGTCTTTAGATGATGAAGAAGTGTTGAAGACGTGATGGGATGTTGTTGTTGATGGGACTAACAATGTGTGAAGGTCGACGATGGCGATGCAAGAAAGAAGTGATGGGATTTTTTGGGGCATTTGGATCTCCTTAGGAAGGGCATTAATGTGACTAATGATATGTGAATGTGGTGATGGAACCGTTGATTTTTTAAGGCAGTGGTAGGAACAGTGGCATGCAAAGGTCAACGACGAAGAAGTCGTGACAGGATCTCATAGGATCCTTCTTCCCGGTCCCTAATAAGGATTATCTCAAAGCTGAAGCAACCTGCAAGCAGGAAAATAGCGAAGAGCAGAAGAATTAACAGAGAGGAAGTTAATAAGAAAAAGTATTTGAGCAGATGTATTCCATTGCATTGTTGAGTTACTCCCACAGGTATACATAGTATTGCAGAATATTAGTTAGTTACAGAGATGCCAATGCTATTGGCTTAGTAGTCCATTTGTAATGATGGCCATTTGTTAAAATGATTATCTGCCAAAGGTAGTGGAGCTAACTGCCGCTAGGGAGGCTTGCTTATTTGTATAGCTTATCATAACTGCTAACTGGCCCCCTCAAACTTATGATTCAGTTGGTTAAATTGTAAGTTTGTCTCTGAGAAATTGGAAAAAGATAAGAAGACAATGGTTTGGTAAGTATGTCGGCCAGTTGATATAGAGAGTTGATATGTTGAACGGAGATTTCCTTGGAGAGAAGGTGTTCTCTTATGAAATGATAGTCAATTTCTATATGCTTTGTTCGAGCATGGAAGACCAGATTATTGGCTAAGGCAAGAGAGGAGGTGTTATCACACGAGAGTGTGGTAGGAGATGATACTCTCTCTCTCTCTCTCTCTCTCTCTCTCTCTCTCTCTCTCTCTCTCTCTCTCTCTCTCTCTCTTACTTGAAAGTCATTAAGAAGTCTTCTTAGCCAAATGATGTCTGAAGTGGTAGATGCTAGAGAATGATACTCTGCTTCAGTGGAAGATTTAGCAACAGTGGCTTGTTTCTTTACACACCAAGAGACAAGTGTATTGCCAAGAAATGTACAAAAGCCAGTGATAGATTTTCTGTCCAATGGGTTGGCTGCCCAATCTGAATCGAAAAATGACCGTAGGTGTAAGTCTCCACGAGTGATAGGAAGACCGAAATGGTGCGTTTGTTGTATATAATGAAGGAGTTTTTTTAGTGTTTGATAGTTTTGCTCGGTTGGCTGATGCATGTGTTGGCAAACTGAATTTGTGGAAAATGCTATATCAGGTATTGTGATTATAAGATATTGGAGCAATCCAGCTATTTTCATGTATATGACTGGATCCGAGCAAAGGGAATCGCTGGCTGCTGAAGCTATTTTAACGACCATGGGTGTTGTTGATGGTTTGTATTGTGAGAAGACAATAGCTTGTAGAATGTCTTAAGCATATTGTGATTGATTGAGAAAATAGCCGTTAGGTGTGTGAAACACTTGAATGCCTAGAAAGAATGAGATGGGACGAAGTTCTTTTAAGGAGAACTTTGATTGTAACTTTTTGATAAGATCTGATATGCAGCTATCATTGTTGCCCTAAATGAGGATGCAATCCACATACATAAGAATGTATATTTGAGTGGTTGTAGTTGTGTAGAGCAATAAAGAGGGGGTCAGACTTACTGAAGATGAAGCCAAGAGATTGTAGAAATGCTGTGAAAGTTTGAAACCACTGTCTTGGATCCTGTTTAAGTCCATATATGGACTTATGTAGTTTGCAAACATAATCTGGATGAGTAGCATCAGTAAAGCCTGGTGGTTGTTTCATATAAACCTCATCTTGGAGTGTGCCAAGCAGAAATGCATTTGAAACATCTAGTTGTAGAACCGACCAGCTTCTAGTAAGAGCAATGGTGAGTAAAATGTGAATTGTGGGCATCTTGGCAACGGGACTGAAGGTTGTTTTATAGTCAATGCCAAACTCTTGACTGAAACCCTGGGCTACAAGTCGAGCTTTGTGTCTGTCAACACTGCCATCAGGTTTGAGTTTAGTACGAAAGGTCCATCTATAGCCTAAGATGTTATGGTGTAGGAGCAGTGGAACTAGGGACCATGTTCCCTGTTTTTGTAATGCTGTGAATTCTTCGGACATAGCTATTTTCCAAGACGGTGACTTGATAGCTTGGGTGTAGCAGGTTGGGGTCAAGGAGGCTTGAGGTTTAGCTAGAAGATCAAAGTGTTGTTTCGGTTTCAAGTTGCCAGTTTTGTATCAGGTTAATATATGGTGATGGGAGATAGGTACATGGGAAGGATAGGAAGTGAAAGTGGATGGGGAGGTAATAGTTGTTGGATATATGGGAGGTGGCTCGAGTGAAGATGAGGTGGTGGAAGAGGTGTTATTGGATGGTGGTAATGTAGAGGAGTTGTTAAGAGGAGAAGGCGGAGAGGATCGTGTGGGTGAGTACTGTATGGTGGAGACTGGAACCAGAGTAAGTGGAGATTGAGTATCATTGGGAGGAATTCTGGAGGTAGGTGGAGTTTAAGCAAGATAGGGAAAAGTGACTTCATGAAAGACAACATGACGAGAAATGTGTATTTTGGCTGTTTGAAGGTTGAGGCAACGATATCCTTTATATGTGGATGAATAACCAAGAAAGATCCATGTAGCCGAGCGGGGATGAAGTTTATTCGGAGAAAGGGGATGGAGCCAGGGATAACATAAACAACCAAAAGTTTTAAGATGAGTATAGTAAGGCTGATGACCGTGCATAAGATTATATGGATTGTCAAGATTGAGAGCTTTAGATGGAAGTCTATTGATTAAGTAATTTGCAGTTAGAAGGGCTTCCAACAAGAATTTTATAGGTAAGTGAGAGGCATGGAGAAGTGTGTGTGTTGTTTCAATAAGATGGCGATGTTTACGCTCGGCAATTCCATTTTATTCAGGAGTGTAGGGGCAACTCATTTGATGTTGAATGTCGTGTTTAGACAAGTAGTTAAAATTGTGAGATATGTACTAACCACCACCATCAGATATGAATGTTTTAATTTCAGCATTAAAATGAGTTTGAATCATATGTAGAAAATGCTGAAATTTTAGAAATGTTTTAGCCTTAGTTGGTATCGGATATAGCCATGAAAAGCGAGAAAAATCATCTATAAATAGTACATAGTAATTGTAGCCATTTAAAGATGATGTGGGTGTTGGGCCCCAAACATTTGAATGAACAAGAGTAAACGGAACTGAAGTTTTCATTTCATTGATAGAAAATGGTAATTTGTGGCTTTTAGCCATGTTACATGAGTTGCATAAAAGGAAGAAGTATTGGAAAGACATATAGTGGAGTTTTGCCGAGCTAAAAACTGAAGTAGTTGGTGATGCGGATGTCCCAACCGTGCATACCAAAGAGATGTGGAAGCCTTGTGAGTCTGGAGAGCAAACTTTTGCGGGGATGGAATGACATAGAGACCGTCACGAGTTCGACCTCTAAGGATTGGTTGATTGGTCAGATTGTCCTTTATTGTGAAGCCGAAGGTGTCAGAACAGATAGAACAATTGTTGTAAGTTGCAAGATTGTGAATAGAAATGAGATTATGAGTTAAAGAAAGGACATGAAGTAGATTTTGGAGATACATATAGCTTACGTGGTGTATTGGGTAGAGGAAGAAGGCCTTGACTGCTGGAGTGAATTGGAAGGGATGCACCGTTTGCTATGGATGCGCATGGTAGGGGATGCTGCAGATGAATGGCATCGGATGTTAAGTGTGAAGAGGCTCCGGAGTCCATGTACCAATCAGTTGTGGTGGTATTTTGTCCTGATGGTTGTGAGAGAAGAGCTCGAGAAGGTCCTGATGGTGAGTAGTTCAAATTGCATCTATGCAAGCAATAAAGAGCTATGTGACCAATTTTGCCACAGATTTGGCAAATTTGGCGTACATTATCTGAAGGGGGTGGTGGACTAGTGTTGTTGGTTTGCTTTCTAGGAGAGAGGCCTCATCCACGAAGGTTGCCCCTGCTTCGGTTGTATCTTCCCCTACCATAGTAAAGGACTATGTTTTCAGTAGATGGGGAAATGTCACGCTGAAGCTCATTGTTGACATGAATTTCTTCGCTGCAGAGAAGCGAATACAGGGTGTCCAAACTGAAATGTAATGGTATCGTGCGGACAGTTGTCTTGAAAGAGTTGTAAGCAAATGACAAACTATTGAGAATGTATAAGATGATGCCCTCAGTGTTGATGTGTGATCCTGCAGCGACAATGTTGTCGACTAGCTGCTTTATACGAGAGAGGTATTATGTCATCATTGAGTCTTCATCTGAATGCTATGCAGCTCATTTTTAAGCTGTATAACTCTTGATCTGTTAGTTGGTTACAGACGGCTAGCCAGAGTACTCCAGATTTCGACAGTGGTAGAGAGATGAAGGACGTAGGGGAGTATAGACGGTGAAATCGTAGAGAGGAGAGCAGCTACTAAGTTCTAATCAATTAGAAGCCAAAGTTTTAGTTCAGGATCTGAGGAAGGTCTGCTGGGATGAGTTTGCTTTCCAGTGAGATAGCCATCGAATCTGTTTGCAGCAAAAAGCTTGTGCACTTGCAAATTGCAAATGGCATAGTTCTCGTTACTAAGATGAAGGTTGACGATATATTTCAGATTTGTCATTATGAACTTTAACGGACCTGGGACGGTGAAGTCTACCATTGACGCCGATAGGGAGGGTGCCGGAGGTGTAGTAGATGACGCAGATCCTTGTTTAGCCATTGAGAGAAAAGGCGGTTGAGCTTACTGCTCTGATACCATGAAGCAACCTGCAAACAGGAAAATGGCGAAGAGCAGAAGAAATAATAGAGAGGAAGTTAATGAGAAGATGTATTCCATTACATTGTTGAGTTACTCCCACAGGTATACATAATGTTGTAGAATATTAGTTAGTTACTGAGATGCCAATGCTATTGGCTGAGTAGTCCATTTGTAATGATGGCCATTTGCTGAAATGATTATCTGCCAAAGGTAGTGGAGCTAACTGCCGATAGGGAGGCTTGCTTATTTGTATAGCTTATCATAACTGCTAACAAAAGTCTTGAGCCTTTGATTGGATGTACTTTATGCCATTTATCACCTCCCTTCGCCACCCTTTTCTTATGCTCTCCCTCTTTCCTTGTCTTCATAAAGTACTCTTTGCTATATATATTTCTCTTTTAGACTTGTTTCCAATCATGGAATTTGCCTTATTAGATGCTGACTACCCCCTGATCTTCATAAAGCTTTGAGGCTTTGATGTCTTATCATAAATGTTTGGACCTACATGTGTCTATAATTATTGGAAAGACCTTATATGCACTCAAAATATCAAAAGTAAGATTTTACCCTCTCTTATGTGGATGCGGAGAGGATGAGGTATATTTCTCTATTGAAGGTTTTTTTGGTGGTCACATGGAATGGGAGCTCTCTTTTGTTACACTATTACGAAAAGGCCATTCTATGGATCGCAGATGACAACAATTAAGCATCAATGAAAGTTCTACAGGAGATTTAAACTTCTTACTCTTTCAGGTGAATTCTTTCTTTTTAAATTTTCATGGAAATATGACTTTGAAATGGCTTGGGTGAAATCTTCTTTTTAAGCATAGGAGTAGGAAGAATTTTTTGAGATTCTATTATGGATCAAAATCCCCAACTTCCCCCTCACTTTCTAGAATGAGATAGGGATATCTAAGATTACTAACAAGGTGAACAGAACTTTGGTGGTAGACATCTTGACAAGTTCCAAGCTAAGGGCCTCTTTAGCTACAATTTGTGTATTGATTTTTCCTTCCTCTACTCTTTTAGATTAAATCCCTATCAATCTAAATGGTATGACAAGAGATCCATTATGACTGGAAGTTTCAAACTTGTAGTGTGTGCACCTCTTTCACACACGACAATTTCACTTGCCCCCGAAATAATACTCTCTCCTAGCTCTTATAATGGAAGAAGTAGAAGTTGTACCCTCATTTGAAAATCCAAATTGAATAAGAAAATGTTGCTACATTAAGAAATATTGATTAGAGAAAAACAATTTATTAACCTTTGTGTATCTCATGAAAATTTGTTTTGCATCTTTGGGGATGTTCTTCAATTCAACCAAATCTTATGAAGAACATATTTCATGTTCAATAATAAATTGAGCTAACTCATGTACCATATCATGCAAAGTGAAACTGTTGTCATTCGAGAGTTGATAGAATGACCCTCTAACCAAGACTTCAAAGAATTCTAATGCAATAACTTCCAATGCCGTAGATCGATCGCATCACAACACAGCTATAGCAGTCTTCCACTAATATTAGTGTGAGTTTATGATTTCATTATTAATTATTTCAAAATTTAGCACAACAAATAAGTTTGCATTACAAACCTCTTAATGTAAAAACTGAGAACTCATTATGTAGCTTTTACAAGTTACTAACACTATACTCCAATCTTCGCATATAAATATGCTACCCCAAGCAATAGGAAAACTCATCAACTTATATCACTTGATGATTCATTGTGATGCTTCAAAAACTCTTCCAAAGTCATCTTTAGTGCTTCAGAATCTCGACTATTTTTGGACCCTGTTATAGTTATATTATATTATAGTATTTGTCTCATTCTCCCATAAGAAGAGATGGCATATATTCTAGATATTTATGTGCTTGAAAATGTGGTCAATCGTGAAGATGCCATTATCTCCATTTTGTGGAACAAGCGACATATCAAGAACCTAGCACTGTACTGGGAAAAAGACAAGGTGATGAATGAGCAAAGAAGTCGAATGACAACAAATAAATGGAAAAGACCAAATTTTATTTTTCTATAATAAAAAAAGTTTAAGAAATTTCAACAACATTAAAGAAAGAAAATTTCTCCCTCTGTCGAGCAGCAAAGAAGTCAAATAACAACAAATAAATGGAATAGACCAAAATTTTTTTCTCTATAATATTCAGAAACCGAGAGAGAGAGAGAGAGAGAGAGAGTAAAGAGGTGCAACTACAGACCTTAAGGCGAAGCTCTCATGACCGAAGAAGGCGAAGGTAGTCGAAGAAGAATGAAGAATAGAGAGACGGGAGGGGAGAGAGAGAGAGAGGAAGTAAAGAGGTCCAACTACAGACCTTAAGGCGAAGCTCTCATGACCGAAGAAGGCGAATGAAGTTGAAGAAGAACAAAGAAGGCGAAGCTCTCGTGGAAGCTGAAGAATGTGAGAGGGAGGACTGTCGGGTATGAAGTGGCATGAGAAGGGAAGGAATAGGAATAGTGGAATGAGAATACGAAGAGTTGGAACATCAATAGTTCATATAGCGTTACAAAGTGCCATATGGATGGTTTAGATAGCGTTTGGGAAGAATACGAAGTGGCATTTTAATATTAATAAGATATATTAAAACGGACGGAAACTCTAGCATTCAGAAGAATTAAAATTAATTTAATATGACTTGTAAGGGGCATTAAATTGCATAAGTATTATTTTTTAATTTATTAATTATTTAAAATATAATGAAGGGACAAGATAATTTAAGAAAAAATAAAATGAATGGCCAAAATTTGATGTGGAAGGAAACTCATGCGGCTTTTATAATAGTAGTATAGATATGTGTTTAGATCTTTTTTGGGTTGGAAATATTTTCTTTCCCTTCAACATTTTGGACTTAGTTTATGAATGATGCTATCGAGCTTTGGTCCATAATGCAATCTATCTGTGCTTCTTGATTATTCATGACCAATCCAACAAACTATAGCCACGTACCTCTCTAAAGAATTCGTCAGATTTTAAGTGATCACTATTGTTGGATAGTATATGATTCATATGAATATAGATGCTTATGTCTAACTCTAACCTCGACCCTTTTGGAACGAGTTTTTGATAATTTTTAAGTTATACAAATGTATACTTTTTATTTTGTGAAGATTTGCCCTTTTTTATAGACAACTTCATATTTGCTCCCACTTTATAATAGTTGTTTTTAATGAAATCGGGCTAAGTCTTCATCATTAAAAAAATAACATACTCTAGATCAGAACTCCTAGGAAAAAGATAGTAGTTGTTGCGGACTCAAATATACGCGGCGATAGAGTTTAAATTTCCGTCTCAGCGTTGTACGTATATCTAGCACACAAACAGAATTGAAATAGTAACACCAGGATTTTTACGTGGAAAACCCTGGAAAGGGAAAAAACCACGGGGCCACGCCCAGTTGAAAGAGTTCCACTAGTGTTGTTTGAAATACAAGAGACTGATTCGTCCTTGAAATTCAGGAAGATCAGATTACAATGAGTATTGAAAGTTGATTACATGGCACAGCAGAGTTCTAACGTCACTCGGGTGTCCGACAGAATTCCGGCGTTACTTGGAAGTTGGGCAGAATTACGACGTTACTCTGGCGTCGGGTCGAGCTCCGGCGTGCTTCGGGCGCCCGGCGGTGTTCCGGCGAGGTCCCAGTGGTGTTCCGGCGGTGTCTGGCGGAGTTCCAGCGGTGGTCGAGGAGGAGCTATTCCCTCCTAGACTTCTCTTCTCTTCTTCTTCTCCTCTTCTTCTTCTTGGCTTAGGTCCCTTCTTAAGAGAAATGAGGGGTTATTTATAGTTTTTCTGGAGTGGCATAGCCCGTAAATAGATGAGGGATCAGGGGCAAATAATGAGTGATCCGGATGAACGGCTGATATTGAATCCCTTAATTGTCAACCATTTATTGAGCATTTTTAGGTCTTAATGGTATCAGAATTCTGTGATCTTGAGCTCGTTGGATTCGTCTCGTCGAGCCGCTCGATTCGACTATAAGCTCGTCAAAATCGGAGACTATTTGGTAACCCAAATTGCTGTTTGAGGTTTCTAACAACGCTTCGGGTACTTGATTTGGACTCATTTGGGCTCGGATTGAGTCGAATTTGGTGTCGTTGGGTTTGTATTTCCGAGATGCTCAGTTCGACTATAAGCTTGCTAAAATCGGAGTTTAAATGGTCTCCGAATTAATTTTTGAAGTTTTCAACTTGAGTTTTTCCTCGAGATTCGTGCTCGATCAAGATAATTTTTTGGTGATATATCAGTTGCCCCCCTATTTTCGGACGTCGAAACTCCAGGAGTCCAAAAATACTTGTTCTAGCATTTTACATTGGCTAAATCGTAAAAGATAGCATTCAAAAAGATATAATTTTGCTCAAACTCGATTGTATAGGCCTCGTTGAGCTCCGAAAGTGTCAAAATTGAGTCCGGAACGTCGAAAAAGGTGTCCGGGGACCCCAAAAACGTCGAATTTGGACCTTTCAGGCCCAAAATTGGAGCCCGGTAACGCATAGGTGGCCGAACCGACCGGCCGCCGGCAGCGGCCTGCCGGGCGCTCGGGCGAAGGGGCGCGCGGTAGTTGCCCCCCACCCCCCCCCCCCCCCCCCCCCCCCCCCCCCTTCATTTTTTTTTGCAAGTGGGGCCCACATGGATAAAAAAATCTGAAAAAATCCTAAAAAATTTCGAAAAAATTCAGAAAAATTCAAAGTTTCTTCTAGAAGCTTCCTCCCTCCAATTTTCAAACTTTTCCCCCTCTTTTCTTCACATTTCCCTCTCTTTTTCTCCCCATTTTCATCCTATAAATACCCCCCTTGGGGTAATGAAAATTTGCACCACATTTTCCTCTTCCTCTGACCTTCTAGCTTTTGGCATTCTGAGGCTTTCCGTCGTTTTTAAGTAGGTGACTTTTTCTACTTGACTCGGCGCCCCTCCTTTTGCGCAGAAGTTAGCGGCTTTCTTTCTAGTGATTGTATGTATGCTCGATGTTGATGTTTTTATTTGGTGTACTCGATGTTCAGTGATATATAAAGAAGTTATTGATGTTCTTTTCTCACATGCAAATGAAATTTACTTGGTTTTACTTCAGTTTGGATGAGAGTATTTTAGTGAGCTCTTTTTTGACTTGAGCAAATGTGAGATATCCTTTTTTAAAGGTTTTGACCTATCCGGGGTTATTAGTGAAAGCATTTGCTTGGTGACATTAACCTGTCCGGAAAAGGTCAGATCAACTCCCTTTGGGATTGATCATCAAATGATTTTAATATCCAAGATATCCTCCTAGGATATTTAACCTATCCGAGGTTGTTAGTCAAAGCCTTTGCTTGATGACATTAACCTGTGCGGAAGAGGTCGAATCAAATCCCCCTGGGATTGATCATTCAGTGATTGAGATACAATATAGATTGTGTATTTCTCGAATCACAGAAAAAGAGTTTGGAGAGAAGAGACAATAGTATGACAAAGTGAATATCACATTACTTCGTAATACAAGATAGCAGTTTCCCAGAACAACTTAGGGATACAAGAAAAAAGTTCTTCTATAATCAACTTATAAGGGATGTACGAAAAACTTTTAAAGACACATAACACGACTACAAGAAAAATGCAAGACAAACATAACACATAGACAGATAGTAGTATCAACTCCTACTGATAGTATTTTCGAAGGCTGCCCACGTTCCAAGTTCGGGGAAGCATTTTTCTACCAGCATCCTTCAGTTTGAAGGTTCCAGGCTTGACCATAGCTGCTACCAAATAAGGACCCTCCCAGAGGGGGGAGAGCTTATTACGCTGAGGGCCTTTTCCAGCGGCTTCAATGCTTCATAGTACTAAGTCTCCAATGGTGATAGGGCGAGGTTTCACTCTCTGATTGTAGTGACGGGCGATCCTTTGGTGGTATGCAGCGGTTCTGAGTGAGGCTTCATCGCTTATTTCTGGGAGGAGATCCAAATTTGCTCTAAGCCTCTCCTCGTTGTTATTGAAGTCAAGAGTCTGAACTCTGTGGCTAGGAACTCCGATATCAACCGGTATGACTGCTTCTGTACCAAAGCAAAGGTTATATGGGGTTTCCCCTGTATGAGTTCTGGCGGTGGTCCGATAAGCCCAGAGGACATTGGGGAGTTCTTCGGCCCATTGCCCCCCAGCCTTCCCCAGGCGTGTTTTCAGCCCTTTCAGGATTGTTCGATTTGTAACCTCTGTTTGCCCATTAGCTTGAGGATGGGCAACAGCTGTGTGAATGAGCTGAATATGAAAATCCTTACAAAAAGATGTAAAGATCTTCCCGGTGAACTGTGTCCCGTTATCAGTGATGACTTTCGCAGGAATGCCAAAGCGACATATTACGTTCCTCTATAAGAATTACTTGGCATTGGCTTCAGTAATCTTCGCCAAAGGTTTTGCCTCCACCTATTTGGTGAAGTAATCTACAGCCAGAATAATAAATTTTCGCTGTTTAGTGGCTATAGGAAAAGGTCCCATTATATCAATTCCCCATTGGGCAAAAGGCCAGGGGCTTGAAGTGATGCAAGCTCCAGAGCGGGTGTATGAGTGAGGTTGGAATGCAGTTGACAGTTTTCACACTTTTGTGTAAACTCAAGTGCGTCATGTTTCATTGTAGGCCAATAGAATCCTTGTCTCATAATCTTGTAAGCCAACGCTCTTCCTCCCAAATGTTCTCCACATACTCCTGAATGAACTTCTCAAAGTGCGTAATCAGCTTCTGATGGTGGGAGACACTTGAGGTACGGCCCAGTGAATGAGCGCTTATACAACTCATTGCCAATAATGGTGAAATTTGCGGCTTGTCTTCGAAGTCATATTGCAGCTATGGGTTCTTCAGGTAGCACCCCATCTTTCAGAAAAGACAAGATGGGTTCGATCAAAGACATCTCTCTTGGCTCGTCAATTGACTGTTTGACCCACGGACCCTGAATACTTGGAAAGTGGATCTCCTCGATACATCTTCTCTTATAGATGTCCCATGTTGTTGATGTAGCAAGTTTTGAAAGAGCGTCTGCTCTCGCATTTTGTTCTAGGAGGATATGTATGATTTGATGCTCTCCTATACGAGCCAAGAGTAGCTTCACAATGCTACAATATTGAGTCAGCTGAGGATTGTGAATATCAAACTCCCCCTCCACCTGAGAGGCGACTAGTTGGGAATCAGTGTGAGCTATTAGGTTCTAGACTTCACAGTCAATTGCTAGTCTCAATCCAGCAATAAGGGCCTCGTATTCGGTTATGTTGTTGGTTGCTGGGAACTTGAGTCGGAGCCCATACTCAAGGGTAACTTTCTGCGGAGAGATTAATAAAATTCCAGCCCCAGCCCTGTTGACCTCTTTTTTGTATGAGGTCACTAGGACCCACTTGGGTTTCTTTTTAGTGACCTAATGATGGGGAGATGTCCACCTCTTAGTCATAAAGGTCCTAATAAAGACCAAATTTAATCCAAATCAAACCCAGCTCTATCTTTCAACTCAATCCTTAATCCAGCCTTCAATCAACATTCAATCAAATTTCAAATCATAGCCAATTAATTTCAATCATTCATTTGATTTTCATTGATATGAACGGTTCAAGGTCAATCATTTGACTCTTAAATCCAACCCAAACCCAACATTCCAAATCAAACCTTTAAGGCCAAGGACCTAGGTCCTGAAACCCTTTCTGGGTGAACTTTCTGTCACCTAGAAACCCAGCCAAATGACTTCCAAATCATGATCCGTCAACTGCATATCATCTAGACATGTCTCTAGGACCAACCCTCCAAATTTGAGCTTGATCTGACACTTTTAACTCAAGAAACTGCATCTTTTCCCAAAGGCTGCTAAACTTTCAGATATTTATGGCCCGTGCCACTAGACTCGTCATCTAGTGGAATTTGACCTTGGAGTTTCCTCCAAACCCTCTGATCACTTCCAGACCCTTGATATTGATATATTCAACATTAATCTGCATCTTTTTGGACTCACCTTGACCTAGGATTGACCAGAGGTCAAAATGACCAAAATGCCCTTTAAAGGGGTTTTTGGACTTTTGACCAAAACTCAACATGGTTCAACATCTTTAACCATTGAAACCTTTCTTAATGAATTTCCCATGATATTTTTCAAATCTACTCTTTGGTTTGACCTGGTTGACCAAATCAACCCTTAACCCATATTAAGGTCAATTTCAATGCTTGAACCCATTTTAAATCAAATCAATCCCTCAAAATCATTCAATTGGACACCCTTGACATATCCAAAGCTTTTCAAGTCAAGCTCCCCCTTGGGTTGACTTGGTCAACCCATTTGGAGGAGTCAAAACCTTCTCCAAACCCCTTTAAGCCTATGGAAATAGGCCAAATCATGGCCACATCACCAAGCCACCTTGGCAATCTATGGCTTAATCCAAAACCTGCTCAAACCTGATAGAAATTAACCCATTTCCTCTCTTAAGAAGCCCTAATCCAACAATATAAACCAAGTTAAGCTTTGTTTCACCCAAATGGGGGAAAAGGTGTGGTCCCCTTTCCCATGGACCAAGAGAGGTCACACTCACCACCAACCCTATTCTCTAGCTTTGGGTAGCTTTGGGGACACTTGTCATGCATCCAAACTCCCTCCAAATAAATCAAGACCATCCAATCCAAAAGCCAAGGGTTAAGGTGGGAAAAACCTAACCTAAGAGAGAGAATCTTCATTCTTCACTCTCCCTCAACTCTCCCCCAACTCTCCTCCAGCCTTCAACCTTCCAAAACCCTTTACCATCTTCTCCAACCATTTCTAAGGCTTTCCCAAGCCTCTTCCCACCATTTCCAAGCCTCAAATCACTATTTTAGTGAGGAGAGAGCATTCTAGAGAGAAAGAACATTTTTTAACATAACTTTTGATCCAGAAAGATCTAGCTCTTGGTGTCTTCATCAAAGTTGTAGAGGATCACTGCAGATTTCTAATGAGACCAAGATCTAAAATATCCGACGGTTGGATTGTAAGTTATGCTCATTTTTAGTTTAAATTTCAATTTGAAACTGCTCAAAAATTTCATTGTTTAGGGTCTCCAAAATCTAGGCAATGAAAGTTCATGTTCCCATGAGCTTATGTTTCAAATTTCGTTAAATTTCGATGAGTATTTTGAAAGTTATGAGTATTTCAATTTTCTAGTTCATTTTGAACTAAAATAGCCTTGATCGATCTCGGCCGTCCGATTTTCTATCTTTCTCGATCAAACGGCTTGGGGTTAGTGATGGCATGGATAGGTGATTGATAAATAGCACTTTTCATATCAAAATGCCACACGCCGTCGTCGTTTTGGCGCCGATCATTGCCAATGATTGGCGCCGCTTATTAATGGACTTAAAAATTCAAAAAAATAGTCATAACTTTTAAAATTCATAGTAAATTCATTTTTCTACTAAATTAAGTGTTTTTAGGCTCGTTGGAAAGATAATTTAGCCTAGTATTTATTAAAATTAATTTTGAGTTGATTTGATTACTGGATTATGACATATTTCTGTTTATTTAAAATCAGTTTTTTGTGATTTTCTCACAATCCAGTGGTCAATTGAGCCCCAAATTTTGGTGGAAGGTATTTGGGTATCTTAGGCATGCACTATAATTATCTTAGGTTCAGATACCCATGGAATTGCTATGATGTGAATTTTTAAGGTAATGGGTCCATTTTGGACCCAAAACTGTGAAAATGCATAACTCCATTTTTCTATAGAATTAGGTTGCATAACTTTTATCATGTGATTGCATATGTATAAGGGTTAGACACACCAAATTTTAAGCCTATTTGAATAGTAGAGACACCTAGGAAAAATAATTAAGAAAAAGTCTAGAAAACTTAGAAAATTTTTAGGGGATTTTACACACTCCCAATAGGGGTGAAACTTCAACATATAAAATTTTGTGACATGATGAACCTTAGGTTCAAATTTCATTGAATTTAGAGTTCATTAGGTTAGAAAATTAATTACCCAAAGTTTCAGCCCTTTTAAGGACCCAATAAAATTCAAAAAATTTAATAAATCCAAATTAACTCCAAAAAATACAAATAATATTTCAAACTGACCAGAACTTATCCCTATACCTAGGAAAAATAAAAGCTCCTTGACTAGACTCCTAATTCAACTTTAATTTGAATTTTAATGAAAATAAACAATTAATTAAATTAATTAATTAAAAAGTATTAAAAATACCAAATAATCCCCAAACTCTTATAAATTCTCCCATGGGTCATCCCTGACCTTTGGGAGTGATTCCATGAAGTTTGGGATTAGTTTGGATCAAAATGATCAAAACCTTCCTAATTAGGTAATTTTAAAAATTCAATAATTAGTGAAACTTTGAAAATTCATAACTAATTACAGAAAAATCCAAATTGAACAAACTTAGTGTCAATCAACTCCAATTAAGGTCTAGTATTTTCTAAAAATGTTAAACCCCCAAAATCTGGTCAAAGTTAAAAAGTCAACCTTTTGGTCAACCGTAGTTCAAATCTAGGCCCGAACTTCAAAAAATCATAACTTTTCATAGAAAACTCCAAATTGAGTGTGCTAACAGTCTAACAACTCATTATAAGGTCTAATATTTATTAAAAATTTTAAACTTGCAAAATTAATTTTAATTTAAAAAGTTAACTTTTGGCCCCCTTAATTAACATAATTAAATAATTCTAATAAATCCTGAAAATCCAATAATTCATCAAAATTCCAGAAAACTTTGATTTAATTAATAAAACACTCAACCAACACTCAAATGCATAGCAAACACTCCAAAGATGAAGTTTATTGGATGGACTTCTCCGGGCTGCGGGGCTAAGTATCCTAAGGAGGCCTGGTTCCTCAAGCCTGGTGGTACAACGCCACAAATGGATTCAATTGGGTGTTAAACATCAAAATTAAGTTATTTTTAATTACTTAACCAAATTAAAATCCTTAATTCAACTACATCGACAAGGTTTTTAGGGTGGACTACTCCGGGCTGCGGGGCTGAGTGTCCTAAGGAGGCCTGGTTCCTCGAGCCTGGTGGCACAACGCCATGAATCTGTTGAAGAAAAACATAAACTAATTTAACTTTTAAAAATCAATAATTCATTAAATTAATTAATATTAATTGATCCTTAATTTTCAACAAACTAAATCAACTTAATCAACCCCGATTACTACTGGGTAACCCAGGCCTACGAGGCTATTAACTTAGCCCCAAGGAAGGTGAAATAAACTTCATAGCCTCGGTGAGTAACAAAGGTAGCAATCATTTAACAATTAAAATGCATTTAAATCAAACTTTAACTCATTAATACTTAAACCCGAACATAAAGTTCCCTTTTAACCTTTAAACAAACTCAAACATTAAACAACTTCAACGAATTACCCAACCTAGGATCTACCCCAACCACACGACCTTCTATACACACTTTAGATGGTTTGTTAAGACAACCAACCCTAGATTCAGGCTAGGCCGGTGTTTACTTTTCTGCTGTGTGCCATTTTTTTTTCCGAGTTTTCATTGCATGTTGTGATTGAAATTGATTGATGTGTTTGTTTACTTTTACTGCACTCTGTGGATTGATGTGATGGGCGATTAGATTACCCTTATGTTAGGAACGATCTGGATGCTCACTGAATTTTCTGCAGGTGACCACGCTCGTGCAGGGCAATAAAGGGGGCTAAATAAATCATAAATATAAATGCTACAGGTGCTTCAGCTGCTTAGCCCCCAAATAAAAAGAGCGTGGCCGAGTGTGTTTACTTTTTTGCACCTATACACATATAACTGCTTGGGATGTATTTTAATATTTAAATGCTTAGGATAACCTTGTAGGATCGAGTTTAAAATTTTTATTTTTATATTCATGTAATTCATTTGAGTATTGAGTTGTGAAACTGACACTTTGAGTTTGGGATACATAGTTCCAAAAGTTAGATTCCAAAGAGGAAAGGATACCCCTTTGGGGGATAGTCCATATCCATTTGGAACTCCAAATTTGGGTCATTTTACTACCCAAAGTGGAAAGAGTGACCTTCCCCTCAAGGGAAGAGTTCTCTTTTCCATTTGAGTTCTTTTTTCCATTTGGGTCTAGTCTTTTCAAAAAAATTTATTTTATAAGCCTTTTTTAAAATTTCATGCATACCTAATTTGGAGATTTTAACCAGCATGCATCGCATTAGAAACTAATTAAATTAAAATTTTAATTGCATTTTAGTCTAAGCATTTCACCCGGCATAAGTCAAGGGGTCAGTTAGGAATCTGCTCTAGATGTCGACCCTAACTTCTTAAACCTATCTTAAATAACGTCCCTGATCACTCTACATCAAAAGACCGGACTCATGGTTTTGAAGCGCTTAGGTGGTTTAGCTGGCTCCCCAATCCAGGCCGGGGTAAGTCCGGGTTTTGCACTGCATTAGCTAGGTTCGGACTACTGTGTTCTAGTGTCCAAATTTAGAGTTAAGATCCGGGGCTGATTTCTTTTTGAGTCATAGGACCCCAAACTCTAGGAATATAATCCCAAATTTCTAATAAAATAATTAACTCAAACTAAATATTCTTCCAATCCAAAATTTAAAACCCAACACTTAGCTTAGGTCAGGACACTTCTGAATTATTTCAGAATCTTAAAGTGTCTCCTACCCCTCTTCCCTTGACTCAAAAATAATTGTTCAAAATTTGATCCAATCCCTTTTCAAAATCCAAATTCACCTCTTTGGTATCACTCCTAGAAATCACTAAATAAAATTTTTATCATTATTTTAATTGAAAGTTTTCATAGAGGACTCCAGCCTCCCACGATGTAATTAACTACGAGGGCTTGCGCTCGTAGGAGATTTAGAACCCACAACTGATTTTCAAAATTGATTTTTAAAATTTAATTAGTCTTCATTAGGAAAATTTAATTATTGATTATCGTTATCGTTATGTTTGAACGATTATTAACAAACGATATCTTCTCCCTTCGGGGAGATATATCTTTTGTTAAAATAATTTCAAACATGAAATTGACGATCACTTCCCCTAATTATTATAGCTTGATATTTGATTGAACTTGATTTTGACCGTTCAGGGCCATATAAAGTTCTCTCTTAAATCTGGTTATGATATTCAAGATAGAATTTATAATTCTGAACCTGAACCCCATCCTGAAATTTTATTTTCACCTCCCGATGTGGTATACTTTTTTTAATGGGAGGTTTGATTTTAGAATTAAAAATTTTAACATCAATTTAAATTTCCCAAAGAAAATTAAATTTTTCAAAACCTGCTTTCAAACCATCAAACAAGCCCCGGAACTTTCTGAAGCTCCATCGACATACAACGTCCAGCATGGAGAAGAAGGTGAAGCACTCGGTTGTACATCAGATACCGGAACGGTGCATTCAACTACGAAATCTGCTAGTGCTTGAGATTTAATATCGGGCCTAGGCAAGTAGTGGATATGAAATTCTCTCAGTTCTACAGACCACTTAACAAGCCTGCCCGATGCTTCTGGCTTCTACAGAATGCTTTTTAGCGGCAGATTGGTGTAAACCCCAATTTAATGGGCTTGAAAGTAAGGGCGTAGTTTTCTGACAGAATAAACTAACGCCAATGCTGTCTTATCTGCCAAAGGATAACGTCCCTCTACTTCAGATAAATCTTACTAACATAGTAGATAGGACGTTGTATAGCATTTTTTTCTCAGATCAGAACCGAACTAATGGCTTGGACAGATACAGCCATATACAAATACAATCTCTCTCCTAGTATTGGTTTAGAAAGTAGTGGCGTGGATGCCAAATACTTTCACAATTGTTCGAAGGCCTCTTGACATTCATTTATCTATTGGAATCCAGAGTTACGAGCGCCTCTAAGTATCTTGAAGAAGGGCAAATATTTGTCTCCTGAACGTGCCAGGAAACGAGATAGTGCCGCAATTCTCCCATTCAGCGTTTAGACCTCCTTAATATTCTTTGGCGTCACCATGTCTCTTAGTGCCTTGATCTTCTCTGAATTAGCCTCAATTCCTCTATGAGTTACCATAAACCCCAAAAACTTTTCAGAAGCGACTCCAAAAGTATATTTAGCAGGATTGAGTCGCATATTGTAATGCCTCAATAAGTGGAAATATTATTTCAGGTCAGAGATATGTTGAGATTTTTCAAGGCTTTTTACCAACATATCGTGCACATACACCTCCATAGTACGTCCAATAAGGCTTTTGAAAACCTTATTCATGAGGCGCTGATAAGTTGCTCTAGCATTTTTTAGCCCGAAGGGCATCACTCGGTAGCAGTACAATCATTTGTCTGTTTGAAAAGCTGTTGCTTCTTCGTCAGCAAGATTCATTTTTATTTGATTATAGCCGGAGTAGGCGTCCATAAAGCTCAACATCTGATGACCAGAGGTGGTATCAACTAACTGGTCGATGCGAGGGAGCGAAAAACTATCTTTTGGGCAAGCTTTATTGAGATCAGTGTAATCTATACACATTCTCCAAGCTCCACTCCCCTTCCGTACCATGACAACATTTGCTAACCAAGTAGGATAGTGCACCTCTCGTATGAATCCAGCTTCTAAAAGTTTATCTACTTCTTGTTCAATTACTTGCTGACGATTTGGTGTAAAGTTTCGTTTCTTCTCGATAATCGGTTTGCACGTTGGATTGACTTTGAGGGAGTGAATGATCACTTCGGGGTCAATTCCAGGCATATCTGCTGGACTCCATGCAAAATATCTTAATTTTCTCGTAAAAAATCTGTAAAGTTTTTCTTCTCATCATCTGAGAGAAGTGATCCAATTCGCACTGTCTTTGAAGGATGCTCTTCAGATATAGATACAGTGGTAAGGTCTTCTACAGGGGAAGCTCTCTGAGGAATATCTTCGCTCCGTAGATCAAAGTCCTCGATGCTCAGGGTAATAGTTGGACGAGACTTGATTTGCCTAAGATAGCAGGTTTACGCTATTTGCTGATCTCCGCATACTACACCGACTCCTGATGGGGTATGGAACTTCAGCTTGAGGTGAGGGATGGAGGCGATGATCCCAAAAATTGACTGGAGCGGCCTCCCGAAGATAGCGTTATAAGCTGATTCTGACTTCACCACGATGAATTGAATGGAGTGTGTAGTCTGTCGAGAAAATTCTCTAAGTACTACCGGGAGATTGATTATACCTTCTGCTTGTACAGGTCGATTATCAAATCCATATAAAAGACCTACAGCAGGTTGAAGTTTTTCTCTTGAGAGACCCATGTTGAGAAAAGTAGAGTAGAACATGATATCTACGGAGCTTTCGTTGTCCACAAGAATTCTTTTGACATTGTAACACGGGTCACCTATGCTTGCGTTTATGACAAGCGGATCTTGATGGGGGGTTTTTACTCCTTCCAGGTCTGAATCATCGAATGTGATGGAATGATCGATACGAGCCTTTTTTGGAGTTAGGTTTTCTTCCACAGTTAGAAAGACTTGGTCGGATAGTAAGGGGCCTCCGGCGATTGTTTCAATTTTGCCAACCGTTATCCGGTTATTCACTGGCTGTCTTTGTGATTGATTCTGCCCCCCAATGGGACGAGCTTCTTCTCGGGTAGGTGGATTCCCAATAAACTATCGAAGATAGCCCTGACGGATGAGTCTTTTAATCTCTTCCCTAAGTTGCCTATAGAATTCAGTAGTGTGGCCATGACTACGATGAAAGTGACAGTACTGATCTTGGTTTCCTGTATTCGGCTTCAAAGGATGCGTCCACTTCACTTTGTCCTGATCTTGAATTGCCATTAACACATTTGCTCGAGATGTGTTGAGCGGAGTGTACTCCTTCTCCTATCGAGGTTCTCATCGTGGCAATGGGGGCTAGGAGGTAGATTGCTATTCCCTTGCTTTTTCCGTTGTGATGATGGATTATCCATCTCAGGTGCTCCCTTACGCTTCCCAGTGGGTTCCTTGAACTATTTTCTGTGAGCGTTTATTGCCTCATCTGCTGATATCTGCGCTTCCACACGATGGATCAGATCGGCATATGAATGAACAGTATCGCGCATGAGTGTCGAATAGAAGGGGCCAGGACAAAGTCCTCCAAGAAAGACCCCTCTAAGCAATTCTGGGTCTACTCATGGGATTTGTCGAGCCTCGATAGAAAACCGTTGAAAGTACTCTTTCAACGATTCTCCCTCGTTTTGACGAATCCCGGAAAGGTGAGAAGAATTCTTAGCAATTCTTCGGTTGGCTACGAACTGTTCGACAAATACCTTGGCCAATTTGACAAATGTGGCGATCGTTCCGGCTGGAAGTGAATAGAACCATGTTCGAGCTTGTCCTTTAAGAGTGGCAGGGAAAACCTAGCAAAGGAGTGCGTATGAAGCTCGTTGAATATGCATGATGGTCCTGTAATTGTCGATGTGGTCGTACGGGTCGGATGTCCCATCGTAGGATTCGATGCTTGGCAGCTTAAAGCCAGTCGGAATAGGGTGTTGAAGAATGGCTTCCGTCAGGGGTGACGACTCCTGGAAGTCCCACTGACGAAGAGGTTGCCTTACGCCTCCTGTAGGGAACTCCTCCCGTACCAATCGTCGCAGTTTCTGGCGTAGGGCATTGCGAGGGAGCTCAACAATGTGAGGTTGGGCTAGCTCCTCGGGGAGGTCTTGAGGAAGGCCAGATTGCCGACCTGTGTGCGGAGGATGGGTAGAACTTGCTGTATCAGCCAGCTCGTTATCTTGATGTGACTGCGAATGCGTCCTAGGTGGATCTCGAGGGAGAAGAACCTCCTCTTGAGGTGCTAGGGTCGGTTGTCGAGTCTCTCACAGGAGTTGTAGGACCTCGTTTTGAGATTCTTCCATCTTTCAAATTCTCTCTTCTAAGGAGGGTCCCGAGGTCCCTTCTCCAGGTGCGTTTTGCCCCCCGGGGTAGAAAGAGGCAGATATCAGGCGTCTATGATTTATAGACTGATTTCTGGACTGGTGGGAGTTGGAGCGAGAAACTCCAATGATGCGACTGCTGCGCCTGTTGACCATTGTAGCAATATGTGAAGTTGTGGGATAAGGTTCTCACAGACGGCGCCAAACTGTTGCGGACTGAAATATACACGGCGATAGAGTTTAAATTTCCGTCTCAACTTTGTACGTATATCCAGCACACAAACAGAATTGAAATAGTAGATTTTTACGTGGAAACCCCTGGAAAGGGAAAAAACCACGGGGCCACGCCCAGTTGAAAGAGTTCCACTAGTGTTGTTTGAAATACAAGAGACTGATTCATCCTTGAAATTCAGGAAGATCAGATTACAATAAGTATTGAAAGTTGATTACATGGCACAGCAGAGTTCTGACGTCACTCGGGTGTCCGGCAAAATTCTGGCATTACTTGGAAGTTGGGTAGAATTACGACGTTACTCTGGCGTCGGATTGAGCTCCGACGTGCTTCGGGCACCCGGCGGTGGTCGAGGAGGAGCTATTCCCTCTTAGACTTCTCTTATCTTCTTCTTCTCCTCTTCTCTTCTTGGCTTAGGTCCCTTCTTAAGAGAAATGAGGGGTTATTTATAGTTTTTCTGGAGTGGCATAGCCCGTTAATAGATGAGGGATCAGGGGCAAATAAGAAGTGATCCGGATGAACGGCTGATATTGAATCCCTTGATCGGGAACTGTTTATTGAGCATTTTAAGGTCTTAGTGGTATCATAATTCTGCGATCTTGAGCTCGTTGGATTCGTCTCGTCGAGCCGCTCGATTCGAATATAAGATCGTCAAAATCGGAGACTGTTTGGTAACCCAAATTGCTGTTCGAGGTTTCCAACAGCGCTTCGGGTACTTGATTTGGACTCATTTGGGCTTGGATTGAGTCGAATTTGGTGTCGTTGGGTTCGTATTTCCGAGACACTCAGTTCGACTATAAGCTTGCTGAAATCGAAGTTTAAATGGTCTCCGAATTAATTTTTGAAGTTTCCAACTTGAGTTTTTCCTCGAGATTCGTGCTCGATCAAGATAATTTTTTGGTGATATATCAGTAGTTAAAACTTGAAAAACATGCTAATGATTGGAGGTTTTGTTGCCATAAATACTGCTATTTTAACTTTTTTTTGAATATTTAGGCTAATTAAATCAAATTTATATACACATCACATATACAAAACTCAAATCCAAAAGCTTTTGATTAGTAACCAAAACTCCCAACTAATCAGGGGTGGATCCAGCTTCTTTTTTAGGGTGGGCAAAAAAAATTTTTTTGGTAGGGAATGGCAAAGACGCTTAGGATTAATAAAATTAGGATAAAAAAATTTTTTTAGGGGGGACAAAATACCTAAAATATCCAAAATATTTCAAAATATTCTCTCCAAATATTTAAATTTTTTTTTTGAGGGTGGGCAAATGCCCACCCTGAGTATATGGGCATTTGCAACTCAAAGATTCGTATACAGGAAATTCAACCCACTCAAAGCGCATGCAATTTATTTTGGACTACTGAAATTGGATCCACAAGTTCTTAAGAAAATCACATTGTTTTTTATGGATCATTCCTAGCCAATGAAAACAAATCGCACGACTGAAATTTCATTAACTGTACTATGAAATTAGCACGATAACACCTTTTCATTCATCAAAAGCAGAACTCAGCAGGATCAACCAACAAAGATGTAGACAACCACTCTCTCAAGATCATGATGAAAGGCAAACGAAAATGCTCCCCACTTGTCCCTAGGCACTGAAATCTACTTTTTTTTTTAGTCTAAAGAAGCCGCCTGCTCGACGACCCAAGTCCAGCTCTTATAATTACCCATTAATCTCGCCACCACAGTTAACCAAAGTGATCTCTAAACCAACTATGGCTTCCACCTTCCTCTTCTTCCTGCTATCTACCGTTGCCTTAGCTGCCTCTCCACCAGAAGCCGTAGCTCAGAGCCTCCCACCCATAATAAACGGTCTCTCCTTCACCTTCTACAAGTCGACATGCCCAAAACTGGAGTCTATTGTTCGCAAATTCCTTAAGGAACAATTTGAGAAGGATATCGGGCTCGCCGCTGGGCTTCTTCGGGTCCACTTCCATGACTGCTTCGTGCAGGGTTGCGACGGGTCAGTGTTGCTTGACAGGTCGGCGAGCGGGCCGAGCGAGAAGGACGCGCCGCCGAATTTGACGCTGAGGCCGGAGGCTTTTAAGGCCATCAATGAACTCCGCGTTCTGATCGATAAGGCCTGCGGTCGCGTGGTGTCTTGCGCTGACGTCGTTGCTCTTGCTGCCCGCGACTCTGTATTCCTGGTAGCTGCTTCGTGCTTAACCTCAATGCTCTTTGTTTGCTTGCTTTTAAATAGAGAGATTATATACGTAGAACATAAAAATATTTTTATCTCTCTTTTTTATAATCTTTAGGTAGTGTCCATATATAGAAAAAATATATTTTGAGTTAGGATAAAAATATTTTTCAAATAGAAAATATGACTTAGAAAATGAAAAAATTATTAATTTATTTTTAAGTGTGAAAATAAAATTATTATTTTTGAAGGAAGTTAGATAAAATTTTTATTGAATTTGAAATCACTATAGGTGTCTAGTTACATATATTCAAATGATGAATTTAATTAATTATTATTTTTTAAATATGATTCTTTTTCAAAATAATCAAATGATACGTTCAGTATGACATCCATTGGACTTCTATCTTATTACCGTCAACTAGCACTTTGACTCAAATATTATTTACAAAAAAGGATAAACATAGAGTATTGTGGTTCATGAGATCCTAGTGCATTTAATATTTCTATAGATTATTATTGAGTTGTCATGGATCATGTGTTTGTTAGTTTTGTTTGCGAAGATAGTTAGAGACAATTGACACATGTCTAGATCAAATAAAGGCAATAATGAGGGATCATAATCAGTCGACTGTGGCCAGAGGGATTGTAGTTGGGCGACAGTGGTCGGAGGGACTATAATTGGCCGGCGATAGAGGTTAGAAGAACCGTAGTTGATGGGCGAAAAAGTTTGAAGGGATCATAGTCGATGGGTGACAGAAGTCGAAGGGATCGTAGTTAGGATATTATGGTCGAATGATCATAGTCAAGGGTTGTGGTTCGAGGATTGTAATTGGGTGACATTGGTCCAAGGATTGTATTCAAGGGAGACGGTGGCTCGAGTATTATAGTCGGTGGGCGACGGTGGTCTGAGGACTGTATTCGGGGGATGGTGATCTGAGGATCGTAATCGAGCGACGATGATCCAAGGACTGTATTCGGACAAAGGTGATCTGATGACCTAGTCAGATGATGGTGGTCCGAGGATAGTGGTTTTCAGTGGTGAAAGTTTGATGGTGGCTTTCACTAGGCAAAAGTTTGGCAACGGTGGTAGGACCGAGGTTCGATAGCGACGATCAGGCAGAGGAGATTCGACGGTGATGGTGGGTCGACGAAAGTTTTGATGGAGGCCATGTTGAGATCTGGAGGTGGTGCCCGGGAGGAGGTCCAATGGCGACAATTGGGCGACAAGAGTTCATCAGTCGTGGTGCTTTGGGGGAGCTCCGGGATTCATTGAGCCTTAATGCTCTCGACGTAGGTGTTGACGTCAACGGTTTGGTGGATGTCAGCTAGTGAAAGCGCGGCGATGGCTTTTAGTAGGCAAAAGTTCAGCGATGGCGATAGGACCAAGGTCTGATAGTGACAACCGCATAGAGGAGGTCCAACGATGATGGTATGTCAATGATAGCTTCGACGACGGCCAGGTAGAGATCCGGTGGTGGTGGTTGGAGGAGGTCCAACAACAACGGTTGGGCAACAAGGGTTCATCAGTGGTGTTACTTTAGTGGAGCTCTGAGATTCTTCGAGCCTCAAAGCTCTCTTAAATCTATAGCCCATCATCCCCCCCCCCCCCCCCCCCCCCCCCCTTTATGCGAAGAGTGAGGGCCTATTTATAGATTTTTAGGAGAAGCATGCCTCATAAATATGGAAAAATCTAGAGCAAATATGATGCATTCCATCGAATATATAGCCCATATTGCCATCAAGTATAGAGTGTTTCTTCAGCATTTAAGTGCCTTAATGATGTCAGAATTTAGCAATCATGGGATCTTTGGATTCGTCTTGTCGAGCTGCTCGATTTGATTGTAAGCATGCTATATTTGGATATCATTTGGCCATCTCATTAACATTATCAAGCTTTGAAATATGCTTCAAGCTTTTGATTTGAACCCAGTTAGGCTCGGATTGGATGGATTTTGGTGTCGTTGGGTTTGCCTTATAGAGACGTTTAGTTTGACTATGAGGGCATCTCCAACCAAACACAAACAAACGCTTGCAGTCGTCGCGAGCTCCAACTGAACGCCAGATTCAACGGCATTTCGTGCGAGGTGAACAGTGCGACATGAATATTGGCGTCACACTGTTCACAAATGCCATTATTTTGTTGGAGAAAGAATATAATAGGTATATTCCTTTTTGATGTTATGAAATTCAGTTTGGTTAGAAATGAGTTACTGCATTTTATAGTAGTACTGTATTTTAGAATATAAATTGGGTTTTTCGGTTAGAGATGGTCTAAGTTTGTTGAAATCGGAGTCCTGAATTTAATATTAGAAGTTTTTGATTTGAACATGACTTAGAGATTCATGTAAGATCAAGTTGATTTTTGATGATGTATCAATTTGTATTAAAGGTGCCAAGTTTAATTCTTATATATAAATAAATGGTCAAGTATCAAACATGGGCGCTAAAAATTTGATACATAACTTTTGTTACATACTTACATTCATATATTATTTTGATGCAAACATTTTACTCATATGTTTTTTCCTTTCGTTGAGTCTTGGTGGATTTTGATAGAATTTCATTTTGATTGAATATATTTAGATAGATCTAACACGTGTCAGCAGGTGGGTTGACACGAACATCTACTTATGATTCATTTTGATGGTGGGTTGACGTAGCTGATTAATTTATTATGAATAATTATTTTTTTATTACACATTATATATTACAAAAATATAAATAAACATATAAATGAACATTACAAATATTAATTATGCTATCCTAATAATTATTAATTTAATTTGAGGTGAAACTCTATCACCTTCACTTTTCAAAATTTTTTTTTTACTTTATATTTCCAACAAAATGATTCAAAATGAGATTATTCAATATTAGCAAAAATATTACTTTATATTTCTTCACCTGAAAACTTCCATTTCATTTGGGATAATTTTTTTATTACTTTTTTTTTTAAATATTTAGTTAAAAATTTTAATTTTTTATTAAAATATTATTGTAAAAAATAATAAAAAAGCTGTCTTAAATGAAGCCTTGATTTGGAATAATTTTTTTATTACACTCTAAATTAAATTTTTAGTATAAAAAATTATAAAAATTTTAGTAATGAAAATTTTCTTTAGAATAAATAAGAGAGCTATCTCAAAAGAGGAGAAATTATTCTATGCGGAGTCCGAACGGAAAGAATTGTTCGGATTACTACGTATTTACAAATACTCAGCAAATACTCAGTAAACAAGCAGCAAATTAGCAAATACTCAATAATACTCACACTGAGTATTTATTAAGTATTTACAAATACATAATAAATATACAGTAAATCTGAACGATTCTTCTTGTCCGAACTCCACACAGAATAATTTCGCCTAAAAAAAAGCTTTAATGGGAAAAAAAGTTTGTTTTTTATTAATATTTTCTGTACTAACGAAACAAGCCCCTCCCCTCTGCAGTCCGGCGGTCCCCAATTCAAAATTCCTCTCGGCCGCCGCGACGGCCTCCGCTTCGCCACACGCAACGCCACCCTCGCCAGCCTCCCAGCTCCAACCTTCAACATCTCCACCATTCTCCCCATCCTCTCTCGCATCAACCTCGACGCCGCCGACCTCGTTGCCCTCTCCGGAGGCCACACCATCGGCCGCAGTCACTGCTCCTCCTTCTCAAACCGGATCTTCCCCTCGCGCGACCCCACCATGAACCGGGCCTTCTTCGACCATCTCCGGTTCACCTGCCCGACCGCCAGTTCCACCAACACCACCCCGCTCGACTTCCGAAGCCCTAACACATTCGACAATAAGTACTATGTTGATCTTGTGAACAGGGAGGGTCTCTTCACTTCAGATGAAGATCTGTTCACGGACTCGAAGACTAAGTCGATTGTGCAGTCTTTTGCGGTGAATCAAACGCTTTTCTTTGAGAAATTTGTGTTTTCGATGGTGAAGATGGGGCAGCTCGGGGTCCTGACTGGTGGGAAAGGGGAGATTAGGGCTAATTGTTCGGCGATTAATGATGGCAAGATCGCTATGTGGCGAGCGATGGAGAAGGAAGGAGATAAGGCTGTCTATTAACAGTGGTGGGATTTTAATATTTTGTTAAAGAACTCTGCCTATGTATTAGCCTTCCAAATCCTTAAGATGTAAGTCACTCTTATTTTAGTAGTGCCCTCTACAATTGCAATTAATTTTATATTTGGAATCCACTTTTTATCTGCATTTGGCAGTTTGATGGGGCTTTTTGCTAATCTAAATAAGTTTGAAATCTACATATGTTTTAAATGTGTGGACAAGTACTTGTTTATTTGTGATATTCTAAATATAGTTGATGTCTCTTTCCATTTTAAATATAGAGCTGGATTTGTTTCTACTACTAGATGTTTGGTCAAGGTTTGGTTAGGCTTAACATATGGCTTTCAGATTGAAAACCTAATAAGTTATTTTTAAATGATTAAATCTTCTACCTAAAGTTGTCCTTTATATTGATTTAGATATTAATTTTACTCAAATAAGTTCGAAGTAGGTGATCGTGAACTTCAAATATATATACATATTTATACAATTTTACCTGCACAGTGCGCTATGTTTAATAGATGTATGTAGGATTGCATTGCACTCTTATTTCCTTCTTATATGTTTTCCTTACAGTATAATGTCCTTAGAATGTGCTGAGAGTCTCAATGTAAATGTGAAAGTCAAATGTCAAATGTAAAGAATCAAGAATGTATTTAGATTGAGTTGTACAAATAGTTGTAAAATGTTAAAGGTGTTTGCTTATATACATAGGGCTCTAAAAGGAAATATTTTCTCTTCCTTTGAGTAGCATTGTCTTTTGGAATCCTATAGGAGACATGGAGCCAGAAGACAATAAGCAAATGCATTTTAACCTATATTCATAGGTGCAAAAGTCCAAAATTATTGTGATGGAGCTTGGCCATCTTACTTTTTAGCAGATCCTAGTTTATACCTCTTTTTTAGATAAATAAATAAAATATTTTTTCTTGCACACTGCTCTTTTATCACTACTTCATATTATATACATTACATTCATATGGGTGGTAGATTTGTATTAGAAAGTAGCCTTTTTCATAGATTTCTTTCGGTGTGCATGTTTCAAACTTTGTAGGAACATGTATACTAGTTTTAGAATGATACGATAGTGGTACAGTTACACGAACACTTTTACCCTGACATGCATACATATATGCATTTTACTTTCTACAACATACACTAGCCTAGCACACAAGCCAGCAATAAGGGATGAGGAGCCTAAGTGTCGGGGCTATCGTAGTTTTATTATGGGTTAGGGTCGTTATGCAGTCAATTTTTTTTAGAAAGCCCGTACTTAAAATTTTTTAGAAAATTTACTGTTAGCTAAAAATCAAACTTAGGGTTTAGGATGTCTTTGCGTTAAAACTGCATTAATTAGATGCATTTGATTCAATACATATTACTAAACTGATTATAAATTTGAACAAAAATCCTTAATTCGGTTGTTAAAAATGGCTATCTTACCTGCATGCATTAGACCTAGAAATCATTGTTTTAAAATTGTGTGTTTAGATGGTTAGCTGGCAGCGCACTCCAAGCGAACATAAATTCAGATTCATTTACACCCTTCAAATTTTCTTTCGGGAGGATTATCCTGATCTACTAATGAATTTTATAAACTCTTAAAACTTTCAAAATAATTAATTGAAATCTTTAAATCTTAAATCAAATCTATTAAATCATAAATCTAAAATAAGTCTAATCTCCACTTTAATTAAAAGTGTTCTCTTCAGAGATATAATTAACTATTTATGCTTGACTCTATAGGAACCCAAGAACTCAGATTAAAATAAACCCTATTTTATTTTGCTAGGATAGGAGAAAAATCTTTTGGATGCAGACTAAAGCATATCCTTGGTTAATTTTATTTTCAAAATGATAGGTGAATATTTCTTTTATCATTCAGGATGAGATTTACATTCTTTATGCTAAGTTTGATTATGAAAATAAATTTCGTTTTTCTTTTCAAGCGATAGTGAAGCATTAGTCTATCTCTCAAGATAGTATAATGTTACTTATACGAATTTGATTAAAGAACCACAAATTGAATTCAGTGGCACATTTATTTGTCTATAGTGTGTATGCTAGGTCTATTTATACGTTGATGAATACTGTCAACCATATGGTTGGCGTATTCCCTAAGCAGTTTAGATTGCTTATTTTCAGAAAGTTGTTTAGCCATTTTAAACTCTTCTCAAATTTTTTTAAGTTTTCTATTTTTTCTTAAAGTTTTTTTTTTTTTTCAATTCAAGAGTCAAACAATAATTCTACTAGTTGTATAATACTATGCATGCAATAGTAAGCAACACAATAGAAAATATAAAATACTGGGCAGTAATAGCAAGTATATATCAAAGCAAGTAAAAAATTAAGTAGGTAAATATTAGAAAGAAAAAAGCTAGATTAAATCAATAGTTTGTTTAGCAATATAAAATGTAAAGCAGGATAATAATCTCTCTAGTTGTGTGTTCCTGAGCAATGACATCAAAAACTTGACAGGACACTATTACTGCTATTATTTAGCTGATGCAAATGCAGAGTTTCGTGCTTTGGCTTACAACACTAATCAGTTTTCTAATGGAGTTTAAATTTTCTACGATGTAAGTTTTGTTTTAATGTAAGTGCATATATCTTATCAAGTAATATAATGATAAAAAAATGTCAATCCCATAAGGAAACACTAGAACTATCCTGCTCTCATTTTACTATTGCCTACTAAACTGATGTTTTTATCTAGCTAAGTGAAATGCAAGTTAAAAGTAAAGTGCTTGAAATCACAAAAAGAAAGTTCACTAATTTTAGAAATTATGAACATATGATTTTTTAAAAGAACAAGATTGTTTTATAGAGGTTTATATCCTATTATTATCATGGATCGGATCAACTGATCAAGTATATTCCTCATTTTTGTCAAGCTCATTGGAACAAAAGCTAGGATCAACAAGCTACAACTCCTTTATCTCTATAAGACCCTATACCACCATATAGGGGTGTTAATTTCGGGTTACGAGTCGGGTTTGGGTCGAACCCGGAATGACCCGCATTCAAACGGGTCGACCCTAACCCGACCCGGATAGGTAAACGGGTTGGAAATTCGAACTCGGACCCGACCCGGCGGATTGCCAAGTTGACTCGACCCGACATAAGAAATCGGGCGAACGCGGGTGCGCTAGCGGGCAGGCGGGGGCGGGCACGCGAGCGGGTGCGCGGACGCGCACGTGCGGCTGGGCAGGCGGGGGCGGCAAGCAGGCAGCAGCACAGGTTGCTTCAGCCGGCGCGCGCGGGCAGGTCGAGCGGTAGCCAGGGCAGGGTCACGGGCAGGCCAGGGCAGGGCGGGTAGGCTTCGCGGGTAGGGGTTTAAACAGGTTTTTGTTGACCCGGCAACCCGTCAGGTCAACCCGAACCCGACCCGTTTTTCAAACGGGTCGAATTCCTGAACCTGAACCCGACCCGTTTTGAACTCGGGTCAGGTTCGAGTCGGGTTTTTTGGGTCGGGTTCGAGTCGAGTTTTCGTGTCGTGTCAAATATTGACACCCCTACCACCATATATCTATGTTATGGCTAGGGGTGTCAATTATTGACACGACTAGACAACTCGACCCGAATCCGACCAAAAAATTTTGGGTTAGGGTTGACTCGTTTAATAAATGGGTCGAGTTTGGGTTTCAATTTTCGACCCGTTTAAAAAATAGGTAGGGTCCGGGTCAACCCGGTAACCCAAAATTGACCCGGCTGCCAAGTGCCAATCGGCCTCGCGGCCCTCACGTAGTCGCATCTGTGCCACAGTCTCGCCCTAGCCCAATACCCCTCACGTCGAACAGCAGAGCCGCACCGGTCACCGTAGCCCCGCGTTGCGTAATCGTAGCCGCAGTCTCTCCCTAGCCCTCGCCGCTTCGTGTGGTCGCATCCGCGCTACCTAGTCGGGCTAGTCGCCATCTCGCCCTAGCTCTCACGTCGAACTGCGGAGCCGCACCACGCACGAAGCATCGCAGGACGTCGCATGCTCGCGCAGGTGCGCAGCACTCACCCTCGCTCGAGCCACGCCCGAACTCCATATCTCGTTCTCGGGCTTGTGGGCCGTGTCGGGTCAACCCGGTAACCCGCACAATTCAGGTCCAGGTTGACAAACCTGACCCGTTTGCAAAATCGTGTCGGGTTAGTGCCAACCTGTTTACGGCCGGGTCAAGTCGGGTTCGACTCAAACCCAACCCGTTGACCCGAATAAACACCTCTAGTTATGGCCAGATTTCATTTTAAGTTCTCTAATTATTCTTTCATTCCTCCGTCAAGGCTTTAGATCACACTAAGTTTTTAATTTATGTATGGTTTATACATAAATCAATTGAACCACAAAGAAATTAAAAATAACATGGATATTTTAAAAATAAAACCTACTCTAAGCAATACATGCTTTTCTAATCATCATAAATTCAGAGAATATGTTTTGCTACTCATGAAGTTGTTACACATAACAAATATAACAAACATCACAAATGTTTTATTAAACTGAATGATTAATAAGTACAAACTGCAACACAAGATAATAATGCAAATAAGATAAAGTAAAGTTTAGAAGTGACCCGGACGTAGAACTATAATCCCTAGTTCACTTTCTTGCTTTGCTCCACTCTAATACATGAATTTAGGTACAAGAGCACAAGCTACACTCTCCCTAAGATAGTCCTCACACTCACACAAACTCCCAAAAAGACTCCACAATGTGCCTCCCCCTTATAAGAAGTATGCTACTATTTATAATTTTGCAAATTAACTAAACGAGCACTGCAATGCTAGCTTGGTGGCACTACTGAACCGGTGCATCGATTCAGCAGTAGTGGTTTCGGTTCACCGATCCAATTAACTCCCACTGTAGTGCTGGGCTATTTGGCGTTGATTGGATAGCTCTTAGACGCTAAGCTTTCTAGCAAATTTTTCATAAACTCTCCGTTGCAATGTTGAAGGTGTGGTGCTGCGGTGCTGAAATGAGTTCTAGCACTGTGGCACAACATTGGTGGCGCTACAGTGTTGCGATGCTGGTCTAATTTTCATGATTTTTCACTTTTTTTTGCCACCAAATACAAGGATTACAAGCATAAATAACATAATAAATGTAATATGGAATGAACAATTTTTATCTATTCACAGACTTAAATAGATCAGAACCTGAGACCTCAGCTACTCAATTGGTTTTTTTCCCTTTTCTCGACCTAAAATAGAGTGCAAAATAGGTGAGGGCTAACACAACTCAGCGAGTCACACCCACTGATATAAATTTTTAAATGTTTCACTTATTATGCATTTAATTGAGTTTTAAAAGCAGTTAATAATAATTCATTGTACTAAACAGAATAATGCTTTTGATTATCTGATATCTACATAACAATGTAGGAAAAGTAAATAAACAAATATTTTATGTATCATAATAGAAAATAATAAAATTCTGTCAAGTCTTATACCTCACATTAGAAATAGATATCATAATTTAAGCTCTCATGGCTCCATATGCTAGCATATTAGAATACATGTCTTATGACTCTCAAATACTTAGCACATCGAATATTCATAAATTTAGATCCTTATAAATCCCGGTGCATTTAGCATATCAGAACTTTCTCCAATCTCAGATCTCCTTAGAACCAAATATTTCAAATAGACAAGCATGTATATTATTGCAATTTAGTAAAAGCATTATAAATAAATCAATTTGTAGAAATTTACAGATAATCTACAATTTTAACAACTGAGCATAAATTTAGTATTTTTGAAATTCACCAGATTATCAGGGATTGTTCAGAGTGTCATTTTAAAACTTTTACTGTACTATATCCTTATTTTTTTGGGATCAAAATTATTTTCTAATTTAATAAAAAGGCACATTTTTTGTCTCATAAAAATTTTTCAGAAAAATATATAAATGTCCATAACTGCTATATCTATAACATACAGAAAGTTATACGGAGGAAGTTTTATGTGTACAAAGTTGTTCTTATTTTTATTCAATGAAATTATAAATTAAATCAGAAAAATCTCAAATTTTTTGTATTTTTGAAAAATAAGATCGGCAGAAATTTTTTTTTTCTTCTTTTAATAAGATAGGTAGAATATAACTTACCTTAATCAGGACAATTTCTTGAACTAGGCTGACAACAAAAAATCAACTTTCTCTCACTAGAAATCTCTTTTTCTCTCTTTTTATCCAGTTGAAAGAGGGGGGGGGGGGGGGGAGAGAGAGAGAGAGAGAGAGAATAAATTTTGATAAAATGAGTATAAATGGATTTTCATACTTTTATAAAAAATTTGGCCCCGCAATGCTTGACCCTTCAGCACTGCAGTGCTTTTTTTTTCTCTATCAATTCATTCACTGTTTGGATAGGTAACTTCGAGGAGCTTGACCCAACTTTCTACTTAGGGGTGGTTTGATTGCATGAAAATTTGGCCCCGCAATGCTTGACCCTTCAGCACTGCAGTGCTTTTTTTTTTTCTCTCAATTCATTCACTGTTTGGATAGGTAACTTCGAGGAGCTTGACCCAACTTTCTACTTAGGGGTGGTTTGATTGCCTGAAAAGGAATGCAATGTAAAATGAATACTTTGGAGTTATTTGGATGAGTGCAAAAGGAATGCGTGACTTTACTTTTTTTATTATTTGATATGAAGTAAAGTGAATGTAATGTAAAGTGTAAAATGGTTTTGCCCGGGGTAGCCGTCGACCGGAGGTGGTTGGCGGCTGGTGGTGGGCGTCGGTGGTGAAGGCAGCCGGCGGCGGCAAGTGGTGGGTGATAGCAAGTTGGCGGTGGAGACGGTGGTCGTCAGTGGTGGTGAGTCTCCCTCAAAATTGGGCCAGAACGGTTTACCTCAAAAATGAACTAAAATAGAATACATTGCATTTACTTTACTTTATCTTGGATTTGTTTTTCATCCAACCAAATACCAAACTTTCCAAAACTCATGCATTACTCTAATTTACACTCTAAAATATTCCAATCAAATAGCCCCTAAAGCCAGTTTAAGCATTGAGAGAGTAGCCTCCTCAATCTAATTTGAACGGTAAGAGATCATCTTTGAGGCTTCATCCTTACTCAGAGGCAAAAGTTTCTATAATAAAAGAAATCCATATAGTGCTAAACTCTACATTTGATCCCACCTTCAAAAGTGTTCTAACCCTCATGTCCCCCACTATAGTGTCTTCTAAAGTACTTTCAAGGACTATACTCTCTGAAGCATCTGATCTCTTTTTAGTAATTTTTTGTATCACCAGGCCTTGTCAGCAACAAGCATTTATGCTACGCATGCGAGCTCCTATCAAGCTTCTATTTCGCATTCATTCCTCTTTTTTCAATGGATGCATCTCTACTAATAAAGACCTCTCAACATATGCAAAGTCTCCCTATAATTCCTTCTGAGTTTATCATCATCTAAGAAAATGGTGAAACTTCTTCTTTTCCAATAGATCATTCTTAAGGCTCATGATCCCTTTATAAGAAACAAAACTTATATTCTCATTAACCATATAAAAACAAAAATTGTAGTCTATTTTTTTCCTAAACAAGTGAGTGATTCACCTTCTTTATTTCTTATATTTTATTTTTTTATATCCTATCTCTCAAATCATTCAAATCTAACATATCCTAAAGCATCTAGCAAGATAGAAAAATTTGAGATCGGGTCTGCGGCCGAGTGGTCGACGGAACACGTTTCTCCCATCTCATCCGGGCTCAAATCTCCTAACTGTCAAAAAAAAAAAAGATAGAAAAATTTTTCTCAGGAGTCAATAAGAATGGACGAATTAATGAATTTTTTTAAATAAAAGGTGTTTTTAATAATTTCTAAAATATGTTAATTTTTTTAAAATTACAATCAAAATAAGTATCTTAAATCCCACAAGAAAGATGCCTTATAACATAAGTAAAGTTTTTATATCTATACTAATTTTTGATATGTCTGTAAAATTAATTTGATCAGCTACGAATTTGAATGAATATTTAAATTAGAAACTTCTAAAATCAAATTTAAAAATATGCAAATTTGAATTTTAGTAAACTTATAATTAAACTAGATGTAAACACATTGACACAATAAGTGATCAAATTCAACTCCAATTGAACCCAAATTAAGAACTTAAAAACATAATTATAAACTCTTGGATATTAATTGGATGACTAAATGATCTCCAAATTTGACATTCTTATGTTCAAATTTAGCAATTCAATGAAACTAATCGAATGAGCTCAAAATCATTTGATTTTGATATCATTTTGACACTTAAATATTGAAAGAGTGTTATTTGATCAAGGTATTCAAAATGGGTTATTTGATGAAGTGTTCTGGATTCTTGCTATATTTATGAGACATGTCACTCTCAAAATTTATAAATAAGCCCTCACTTTCAACATGAAAGGGATTTTTTACCTTTGGCTTGAGGTTCACAAGAGCTTAGAGGCATGAAGAATCACTAGCTCCATCAAACACCACCATTCAACATTTGTTGTCAGACTACAACCAATGGACCACCACCAATAGATCACCTACACCATACCACAAATGATCGACCACTGGTATCAAATCAGACCATTGATTCTGACCATTAATATCAAATCACCTTTGTTGGACCACCACCATTGAACCTCCACCCTCTGACCATCATCGCCTAAATATAATCCTCTGATACTATTACCAAACTATGATCGTCCCACCACCATTGTCCGATTATGATCCTTCGAGTAACATTACCCGACTATGATTTTTTAACCACCATCGCCCGGCTACAATCCTCCGACCACTGTCATTAACTACGATTCTATGACCACAATTGCTCGATTATGGTAATTCAACCACCATCGCTTGACTACAATCCTCGAACCATCATTGCTCGAGTACGATCCTCTAATAACCATCATTCGATTATCGTCCTTCGGTCATCATCACTCGATTACAATCATTCAACAACTATCCTCTAACAATGGTCCCCCAATTATTATCGCCCAAATATGCTCTATTGACAATCTTTATCTGGCTACGATCTTCTAGCCACCGATGCATGACTACATTCTCTTGACCATAATTGATTGATTACATTAATGCCTGCTAAGTTTATCATATGTTTTCGCTAATAGCATTGTTACGCACCATCACCTATAAGATCAATGCATGTCGTTGAAATCAACTCTAATCCCTAACATCAATACTAAAATTTATGCCAGACTTATTGATCTCGTATGCAAATAACAAACGAACTCTTGAAGACAACTACCAGCCACATGGCTCTCCTAACTTCCATCATAGAATCCATTCTATATAATTTGATATCTACTATATTGTATCATTGATTTTCCGTGACTTTTCTCTTTTTATTTTTTTTAATGTAAAAACTCTAATGCCTTTTATAATTCTTCTTTTTATCTATGTATGTAGAATATTCGTACGATATTAGGTATTTTCTTTCTATTATCATTAGTACTCTAAAATGCAATAATTTTTATGAAATTTATTTATTTGCTAACGTAAAATATATTGATCAACAACAACAACAATAACATCAAATCTTTATCCCACTACGTAGGGTCGGCTATATGAATCCTTTTTCTCCATTGGATCGGTAAAATATATTTATCAATATAAATCAAATAGAAGTTTTTGTAGCACAGTTAGGCCAATTAAGATAAATTCATATATATATCACATATACAAGATTTAAACTCAACATTTTTTAATTTATAATCAAACCTCCGAACCAATGTATCCAAAAAAATTGCCTAAAAAAATTGAAGTCGCCAACATAATATGTGGTTATAAGCCAAAATTAGTTTGAAATGGATTTTTCAAAAGCATCGGGATGCGGCTCCACCAATCCAAATGCGAAAATGCGAAAGCCGAAATAAAAAATAAAATGTTTTAACACGAAAAATTCGGCCAAAACATTGTCCAAAGAAAAAAAGTCCTTGAGTAGCTAAAGACCTAAGAAGTGAACAGCAAGACATTCCAGGCTTCCAGCTAAGACCAAGGGGTATATTGGACTTTCGATCCCTGCTTATTAAACGAGGAAAAAATCGTGGGAAGCTGTTCCCCGCTTCTTTTTACAATTATGTGCCGATAATGACCCTGTAATTTAATTTATTTCCCTAATGCTATATGCTTTACAAGGACCGCCCTCTATTGAATTCAAGGGTGGGGGATTGAGAGAGAAAGAGGGGAAAAGAAATGCCTTCTTCCTGTTTCTCTTAGGTCCCGTGGCAGAAAATTCTGACGTTTTTGTCTTCTGGACCTTCTTCTATCTCTATTTTTTTTGGTGAGCGGATTAAGATGCAAGAGTTTGAGGTCCGCGTTTTCGATTTTCTTCTTGTTTATTAGTACGGAAGAACATCGTCTTCCATGGCCAAGCGAGTTTATCAAGTTTGGAGAGGGAACAATGTAAGAGCTCAGCGTCTTTTCTTTTATGGAATTGCTTTTATTGGGTTTTATTTTTGGATATTGCCTAAACGAGGAAAGTTGAAAGGTTTCAGCAGTAGTTATTTAAGGGCTTAGCTATTTAAAGCTGGGCGTGCCAGAAATTTGGAGATCTTGTTAGGTGTTTCCACTTTGGGCTTTGTTTTGTGTTTTATGATTCGTTTGTGGTGCGGGATTTTGGTTAAATTTGGAGCAAGATTAGCTATTTTTGGCGGACTTGTCTGACGCCTGAAAGCAACTTGGTTTTTGTCCATGATGGCGTGCTAGTGAGTGCTTTGGTGATTGGGGTGATGGTACAGCTTGCTATTTCATTGTGTTGCTACGTTAGGTTGTATTTTTGCTTGATTATTAAGTTTTTGTTTTACTAGCTAGATCTTGATTTCGACACTTCGCTTAGGTATTTGGACATTTTACTGTACTTAGCATCATCACTTCTCTTAGCGAAGATTGGTTTTGATTGTTTGTGCTATCTATGCACGGATATGTTTATGCAGGCTAAATGAGCCGGGCATTCTATCAAAAATGTTGTTTTTGGTTCTAATATATTAGAATTGTATACGTCTGAGTTAGAAAGGCTTCTTCACCAGCTCTCCATACTGCATTTCACTACTAAATAATGTTGCCTGTGTGTTATCCTAGAAACAATGCCACTCTTACTCAATGCTATAAAGTTTTAATTTGGCTCACTAAATCTGATTTGACCTCAGTAGATTTTCCTTTGTAGTAGGTCTGATTGAGTTTAGCAGCTAATGGGTATGGCTTTTCATATTTGAGAAGTTGAAAAACTGTCCTCAGAAAAATTGTGGGGAAAAGCTATTGTTTTTTTTTAGCTCAACAATTTTACTTGTTTTGATATAACGTTTTATATGTGGTATAAAAAAGATGAAAGAAGCTGCTATATTGCCAAATGTTGTCGGCGATGGATAATCATTAATATCAATGGATGATGAGGAGAGGAGCCCGGAGGTGTGGGAGGTCGTGCATCTCCCAAGGTGAGGGGTGATGAGTTGAAGAGGCCAAGAGGGCTTTCATGATCACATTCTATGGGGCATTCAATGACAAATTTGTTGGAGGGTTTGGATCAGCACACAGTGCGACTACTATAGAATGTGCGGAAGGAGATCATCGCTATTGAAATGTTGCAATGGGCGGAGAGCTTCTAGTTGACGGTGCGACTGTTGTTGTTGTTGTTTTTTGAGAAGTTAGATGGAAAACCATTATTGAAAAAATTTATGGTGAAAGCTATTATTTTTTATTTGGAAGATCTGCGGTTGACTTGCTAGTTGTAACTCAATTGTTTCACTTGTTTTGATATAGCATTTATGTGTGCAATAAAAATAGATGAAAGAAGCCATGGCATTGCCAAGTGCTGCTAGCTATGAATGTTTGGTAATCTCAATGGATGATGAGGAGAAGAACTTGGACATGAGGGAGGTTGCATAGATCACAAGCATAGTTTGGGGAGTGTGCTGATGAGACCAAGGAGACTTTCATAACCGTATTTGAAAAAAAACATTTGATAATGCACTAGGGGAAGGGTTTGGATTAGTACATGGTGCGGCTATTGTAAAACGCGTGGAAGGAGATCATCACCATTGGCATGCTGCAACGGGCAAGGAACTTTACGATGATGGGTGGGGGCCAGGGAAGCTTGAGGACAGTTACAAGGGGAAATGGGGAAGGAAGCAATTGTTGCAATAGGAGTATACGCCTAGGGTGGACAGATCAATGGCCATTATTCTTTGTGTGGTCTCTATAGGTGAACATTTTGTCATTCTTTGAGTGGTTAGTTGGCCCATCTTTTTACACAACTTCTATTTATGCGACCTTTGCTGTACTCCTCTTTACTAATCCTTAATACTAATTTTATCTGACTATCTTATTGTTGCATCTTCATCATTTGTTGTACATGTTCAAATCACAGTTTATTATCTACTACCTTATATTCAATAGATGCTACTTCCTCCAACATTTTAATATAATCATCTTTTAATCTATATTTTCTAGTTTTCCCTCTCATCTATTTTAATATTATCATTTTATCACCCTCAACTTGGCTATCTATCCAACACCCATAAATCGGGTCTATAAAACATAATTAGCCTAATCATAATTTGTATGATTTATCTTTAATTCTGTCTCATGTCACATAATGCTATTATGATATTGCACCTTTTTAACAACTAACATTAATTTTTGAGGTCACATTCTTATTCTTTGGTAGAATAGATCATATTTATTTAAATCTATAACACATAGGTATTACTTATCTTTAAGGACTGATAGTTGTTAATTATCACACCACTAAAATTTTCTATTATATACTCAATCTATTCTACTAACCTTGATGATAGAATATCATTCTTCCAAACAAAGCCTATGTTATTCGTAAATATTCGTCCATAACGTGAATTCTCTCATCTATATTGAAAGTCAAACTCATATAGTAAGAAGAAATTGTTGAAAATATGCAAGTAATCTAATAATATAGAATGCATAGTAATATTATATTTTTGAATTTTTGCTAATCTCAATAGTGATTTTGGCACAAATCTTTAATATTTTCTCGAATTGTTTAGATTTCTTATGATTTGATAGGATGTCAATATTAGCTAGGGATGATTTTCCGCATGATTATAGCTACATGCTCCTTGATACCTTGGGAGGTATTAAACATTCATTTTTCTGAAAGGATGGACCTTTGGAAATAAAAGCCTAGTTTGGTACTATGTAGGATAAAATTCTTTCCGTTTGTGATCAAACGAAACAATTGAAGTTTTAGGCTAATTATTGCCACGAATGATGCCAAAATGATTGTATGAACATTGATATCAGAAGTGCACTTGTACTTGTATTTTGTTCTCTAAATATAAATGGAGGACAAAGGTGATTGAATGTCACAACCTAGTTTGGAAGCTTAGAGTACCGAGGTGTTAATAAATGATTGATTATAGATCTAAAATTTCATCTACTTGCATCAACTAATATGAAAATAATTGTTCAAACTTTTCATGATAACAACTTCAAATGGACTGGAAGGGCCACTAAATCATGAATTTTTTTTAATCGAAACTATGACAAATCTAATGCAAATACCTTTCTCTTGTAGTGCCACGTCTACGATAAACCTGTTCTCTTCATCCACTCATTTAGTTTGTAATATCTTATCTTGAACACATTAATTTCAATAATGATGAATTCAAAGAATAATATGTATGCTTGTTATATATAATAAATAAATTTGCATAAATTATTTAGGGATTCATTATATTCAAATATGACTATTGTAAAATTTAAAACATTCCTCTATACATAACCATATCATATCATATATTATGTATCTCATTTCTTATATAATACAACCATCACAAAAGCACTGCCTAAATTATACTATTTAAGATATTTAATTTCTTTTTTTTTTTTTTTTCATTTTAGGTGCAGGTACATTAGTGTCTCCAACATGCACATGAAAACACTTATGTATTGTTTATCTCATTTACATATTTAATCTCATTCAATAACTTTTTATAGTATACATTATCTGGTATAATTTATTGAAACATATATAATAACTATCGCCTATTTCAACATGATTAATAATTTCATTGGTGAAGACAAGTCATGATTGATTTTACAATAATAATTAATTGAACAATTAATGATATCTTTCAATGCATTTTGTTTAGAAGAAGCAACATTATTACTATAAATTAGATAAATCAGTATGACCTCAACCTCAAGTGGCCCCTATTTGCCTTTATTGTCCGTAACTTCATCTCTTTCAATTGAATGTCCATAATCATTCTTATGAAATATCCATGTGATTTTATCTGATGTATATTACCAATGTATGAATTATTTATAATTAAACTTTAATTTATGTAAGTATTGAAACCATAATTTATGTTTGTATGTTTTTAAATTTATTATCCAAATTAACCACACACTTGAATTATTAACCTAACAATTTATTCTTAACTATACACAAATAACATTCACGTTTCCATTGCATTACTCTTAAAAATTGATTAATTTTAAAAGTAAAGCTTTTGATATTTTTAATTTAACAATTTTCTTGTTTTTATCAATTTATTAAATTTATTCAATTAAGTTATCGACTTCTATGTGAAATCTTAATAAGTCCTAATATAAAATTAAAAATTTCTAATCCACATATGGAAGTGAAAAATTATTCCTACAGATATACATATACATGCATGTGTCCTCCAATCTTAATATTTATAAAAAATTTAATATTAAAAAAAAAACTTATAAATTTCTTTCATTCAAATGCTCACCTCAAATATTTAGGATTTACTCATTTTGAATAATTAACTTTTACATTTTCATATTCTAAAATCAGAAAGAAAGAAAGAAGACACTTTTACTTTGCTCTTGCTTGGCTTTGTTCAAACTCTTATCTTGCATGCTCCACCTCCCTTCCTTGATCTTGATTCCCTTCGTATCTTCTAACCTTCTCTTTCTTTCTCACTTCGTCTCTCTTACTTCTTCCTCATCTCTCACAGATTTTGGCTCCCTTTTTTGCTCTCGATCTCACTCTCACTTGTCTGGTCATCGCAAGCTGCATGCTCGGCTTTTCCTCTTACTCGCCCAATCTACATCTTCTGGGCTCTAACTCACTCGATCGCCTTCACTTCCTCTTCATCTCCCTCTCATCTGTTGTTCTGTACACACGCCCTTCATCTCCCCTCTCTCACAGCTTAATAGGTGGGATTGATTAATGTTGGTTTAGTTGAACTAGCATTAGATGGTTACTTTGCCTATTTAATTTTATTTTTTTAATATTGGATTTTACACTAAAAGAGAACTTCTTAATGTTGAAAGTCTATAATTTGTTTTCTTAAACAAATTAAGTATGATTGGGTTTGTTCAAATTAAGTTGATCCAAAAGAAGAAACTGTAAATCTTCATGGGAATGATATAAGAAGTTTACTAGCTGTGAGTTTATAATGTCATAACTATTCAATTGAGTTCTCTGCCATTCTTTGTAAGCATGTAAAACATGGGTATAATCCCATCTTTGGCTTAACTAGAGATCTCTCCTTTTTTCAGCGGGTTGTTAATGTTTCTTTATTTTGGATTATTTGTATTATGAGTTACTTAGAATTAACATTTATTTTCTTACTCATTTTGTTGTATACACTTTTGGGGTTTTGAATAATCAGTTCATTGTATGTTTTTCCCCTTTTTTATGGTATCAAACCAACCTCTGTTCTTTTCTCTTTCTCATGGCAAAATAATCATGTTTACAACAACAACATCAAGCCTTTATACCACTATGTGGGGTCAGCTACATGAATCCTTTTTATTCATCGTGTCCTGTTAAGAGTCAAATTCTCATTTAAATCTAATAAAGAAAGGTCATTTTTAATATTTTCTAACCAAATCTTTTTAGGTCTATCTTTACCTTTCTTAAAATAAGCCAAATATAATACATCTACTTTCTTAACCAGGTCATCAGAAGGCCGCCGTTTTATGTGTCTTCTGCTGGAGCTGATCCAACCTTTTCATATATATGCTCATTTCATATCATGTTTCTAAGAGTAAAGCCACTCATCCACCTGAGCATCCTCATCTCTGCAACACTTAACTTAATATTATGCTTCTCTTTTAATGGCCAACATTCTGCACCATAAAGCATTGTAGGTCTCACCACCATCTTATAGAATTTTCCCTTAAGTTTGAGGGGGACTTTTCTATTACACAACAAGCCCGATGCATTCCTCCATTTCAACCATCCAACTTGAATTTTACTAATAATATCCCTATCTATTTCATCATCACTCTGAACAATAGACCCAATATATCTAAAGTGTACTCTTATTAATTACTTGATCGACCAAAGTCACAATCCCCCCATTAGATTTATTACTACTAAAATTACACTCCATATATTCAGTTTTAGATCTACTCAAATGAAAACCTTTAGACTCTAAGGTTGACCTCCATAATTCAAGTTTACCTTCAACTCCCTCTCTAGCCTTATCAATAAGAAGAATATCATCAGCAAAAAGCATATATCGGGGTACAACTTCTTGCAAATGTCTAGTGAGAACATCCTCGACTAAAGCAAAAAGATATGGGCTTAAGGCTGATCCTTAATGTAATCCAACTGAAATAGGAAAATACTTGGTCAAACCACCTTGTGTTTTAACACAAGAAACAGCTCCTGCATACATATCCTTATTGACTTGAATATAAGCTTCATTAATCCCTTTCTTTTCTAGAACTTTCCATAGCACTTCTCTTGGAACTTTATCATATGCTTTCTCTAAATCAATGAATATCATATGTAGATCCATCTTATTCATTTTATACTTCTCCATCAAACCTCTCAATAAATGTATAGCTTCCATAGTCGACCTACCTGGCATGAATACAAATTGATTTTGAGAAACATTAGTATCACGCTGCAACCTATGCTCCATAACTCTCTCCCTAGTTTTAAAGTATTGCACATTAACTTAATACCTCTATAATTCGCACAATATTGTGCGTCATCTTTATTCTTAAATTTAGCAATCAACACACTCATTCTCCAATCATCTGGCATCTTTTTAGTTTTCAAAATAATATTAAAAAGTTCAGTAAGCCAAGAAATTTCCTTCATCTCCTAAGCATTTTCACACCTCTATTGGAATATCATCAGGTTCAAAAACTTTTCCAAACTTCATTTTCTTTAAAGTCTCTCTAACTTCAATTTTACTAATACGCCGATAAAAATAAAAATCTTTATTTTTATTTAGGGTGCTAAGGTTACTAAAATCAATCGTATTCTTTATTTTCATTAAAAAGTTTAGCAAAATATCTCATCCACCTTTGGTGAATATCCTCTTTTAATAAAAGCACTTTTTGAATTTCATTCTTAATGCACTTAACTTGAACTAAATCTTTATTGCTTATATCTCTTTATTTGGCTAACTTATACATATCTTTCGCCCTAGTATCTAATCTACTATATAAATCATTAGAAGCTAAAATCTTTGCATCGCATATTGCTTAATCATGTATGTGATACGGGAGAAGACAATTCAACCCCCCTTGTGGGGCCCATTAAACCTATCATTACATATGTGAGAAGAGGAATTAAGGAAGAGATTAATTAAGAGATGTTTCCTAATTAAAAAGGTTGATTTGTGGGCTGATTAATTAGGAGATATTTCCTAATTAAAAAGGGCATATTTGGGGGCTGAATTGGAGGAGATTAATTAGGAGATATTTCCTAATTAGTGATGGCTGATTTGAAAGGAAATTGGGGGAGGGCTGTTTTGAAATTTGTTGTTTTGTTGTTTGCTATAAGTAGTAGGATTTATGTTATGTTTGTATGCAGAATTTGATAGGAGAGTGCTATAGTTTTCTTTTTGTGAGGGATCCTAGCGGCGTCTAGGATTTGGGAGAGAAGGTTATCCTCTCAAAAGAGGACCATTGTACCTTGCTTTGTTCGTATTTGATTTTCTATCAATAAAAATATATTTTTGTGTTGAATCTCTTGGAGTTTGTTGCTGTTTTTGGTACCAAGACATATCAAATTGGTATCAAAGCCATGTCTTGGACCAAAATTACAATTCTCTTCACTGATTTATGTTGCGTACTTCCTCCCCGTTGTTGATTTTTGCTGGTTGAAGGCCATAGTCGCTGATTTTTGCTGTTTTTTATGGTTTGGAACTTAGATCCGTGAATGACAGCAAAGAAGGTTGATGCGTTGGAAGGGGAAGTGGAGCAAATCAAATCAGGGATGGAGAAAAGATTTTCAACTCTGGAAAATCAGATGAAGAACCGATTGAGAGGGATGGAAGAGATGATAAAGAAGCTCATGGTGATGCAATCCAAAGCCCCACCGGCGATTCCGATTGCTAACTCTCAACACGATTTGACCGGGGTTCCCTTGGTTGAATCGAAGGGAAAGGAGATCGAATGGGAGGAGTTTGACGAGACAAGTTTCTTCCATCAAGAACCACCCCCTGGGTCTCCGAGAAGGGGCGGATTAGGGTTTCCGAATGAAAGGATAGTAGGAAGAGAGTACTATGATGGGATTTATGGAGGAGTTGGCAGGGTGACTGACCACTATAGGAGGCCGTTTGGGCAAGGGGAGTGGACAACCGGAGAGGGAGGTGGACAAGCTGAGCCATGGGGATCGGGTCATGGGAGGTGGATGGAAGAAAGGTGGGATTGCTACCCTCGATACATGGGAGGAACTATCTACATGAGAGAAAGTTAAGGTGGAGAAGCAAAGGTGAGGAAGTTGAAGATGTTGGTGTTCGAAGGGGAGGATGCCCATGGGTGGGTATATCAGTTGGAGAGGTATTTTGCGGTGAATGGGTTAAGAGAGGAGGAGAAGCTTACAGCCGCTGGGTTATGTGTGGAGGGGAAAGCTCTCGCTTGGTTCAATGGAGAGAGGCTAGATACTCGATCTGTTCATGGGAGGAGTTTAAGGATTGCTTGTTGGAACGTTTCTGAGCCATTCGGGAAGGAGACCTATACGAGCAATTCCTTACCTTGACATAGGAGAGGACTGTCATGGAGTACATGGAGGTTTGAGTTGTTGTCAGGGAGGTTGAGGGGAATTTCAGAGGCAGTATTGGAGGAAAATTTCTTGAAGGGGCTAAAGCCTGACATACGAGCAGACCTTCGATTTTTGAGGCCAAGGGGGTTGAAGTAGATGATGGAGCTAGCACAAATGGTAGAGGATCGAAGGCAGATGGAGAGAAGCGGTAAGAGCGGGGTTACAGGAGGCTTTTACAGAAGTACCTCAACTTCATTGGCGCTAAGGACCCAAACAGTATCATTTTAGCTGGAGGCACCAAAGAAGAAGAGTGGGGGAATTTGCCCGAGGCCATTCAGGCCTCATAGAGGCAGAGGTGCAGGACAAGAAAGCGAATTGTCTGTGTTTTCGCTGTGATGGAAAGTATGCACCAGGCCATCAGTGCAAGGATTGCACACTCCAAGTCGTTCTGGTTTGTGAGGTGGAAGAGATAGACAGTGAGGACCATGTAGAGGAAGCAGAAGGAAGAGAGCATCTGCACTTTGATGTGGCGGAAGTGTCCCTAAATTCTGCGGTGGGATTTACACCAAATCACACTATGAAGGTGAGGGGATAGATTGGGGAGCAGTTAGTGGTGGTCTTGGTGGATAGCGGGGCTACTCATAACTTCATCTCCAACCGGATTGTGGATCAGTTGGGATTGAAGTTGGTGGATACAAGGAGCTTTGGAGTCATGATGGGAACGAGAAAGGTAGAGAGGAGTAGGGGAATTTGCAGGAAGTTGGTGTTGAAACTTCAGTATATACAAATAGTGGAGGATTTTCTTCCCTTGGATTTGAGGAGCACTGATGTGATCTTAGGGATGAAGTGGTTACAGACGATCGGGGAAATGAATGTGGATTGGAAATCTCTGACTATGGAGATTCAGGTAGAGGAGAAAAAGGTGGTACTGCGGGGAGATGACAATCTGTGCAAAACTATGGTTTCACTTAAAACTATGGTTAAGGCGATACAAGGAGCAGGGCTGGGCTACTTGGTGGAGCTGCAAAGATTAGAGGAGTTCTGAGACTTAGAGCCGAGGGAGGTCTCTGATTGTGTACAATAGCTTCTGCGGAAATATCTGAGGTCTTTCAGCAGCCTAACGGGTTACTGCCACCCTTGGAGCACGAGCACGCCATTACCTCGAAGGAGGGAGCGTCGCTTATCAATGTAAGACCATATCGATACCCACATATTTAGAAGGATGAGATCGAGAAGCTCATCAGAGAGATGTTTGAGGCAGGAATTATCAGGCTTAGTGTGAGTCCTTTTTTTCATCCCAGTGCTCTAGTAAGAAAGAGGGACGAAAGTTGGAGGTTTTGCATAGATTACCGGGCCCTAAACAAGGAAACTGTGCTGGACAAGTTTCCTATCCTTTTAATCGATGAGTTGTTGGATGAGCTGTTTGGAGCGGTCATTTTCTCGAAGATTGACCTGAAGTCAGGATACTACCAGATCAGAATGAAGCCAGGGGATGTACACAAGATAGCTTTCAGGACTCATGAGAGTCGCTACGAGTTTTTGGTGATGTCTTTCGGCCTCACTAATGCCCCAGCCACATTTCAGTCTCTCATGAATCGGGTTTTTTAGCCCCACCTCAGAAAATTTGTCTTGGTAATTTTTGATGATATTCTGATATATAGTCGTACGGAAGCAAAGCATATGGGTCATCTGAAGATGGTACTAGAGACGTTGAAGGAGAATCAATTATATGCCAACCTGAAGAATGTTCGTTTGCACAACTACAAGTGGAGTACCTGGGACATGTGATAAGCAAAATAGGGGTAGCAGTAAACTAGTCCAAGATTGAGGCTATACTAGTATACTGGATTGGCCTTTACCTAAGAACCTGAGGGAATTGAGAGGGTTCTTAGGCCTCACTGGATACTACTGAAAGTTTGTGCAAGGGTATGGCATGATAGCATGACCATTGACTGAGCAGCTGAATAATGACAATTTCAAATGGGGGAGGCGGCTACGTAGACTTTCAAGCAGCAGAAGAAGGCGATGACTAGTGTACTAGTGTTAGCACTTCCCAATTTTAGAAGGCCATTTGTGGTGGAGACAGATGCACCAGGATATGGATTGGGGGCAGTGCTTATGCAGGATTGACAACCTATCTCCTATTTCAGTCAGGTGCTCACAGTCAGGGCGAGACTCAAGTCTTTGTACGAGAGGAAGCTGATGGCTATTATCTTGGCTATTAAAAAATGACGACCCTATTTATTGGGGAGACATTTTCTAGTCAGGACAGATTAGAGGAGCCTGAAGTATTTGTTGGAACAACGAATGGTCACGGAGGAACATCAGCGGTGGTTATCCAAGTTGCTTGGATATGACTTTGAAATACAGTACTGATCGAGCTTAGAAAAGAAGGCAGCAGACACCTTATCTTGGAAAGGAGAAAGAGCCTCAGTTAGCAGCTTTGTCAGTACCCATGATCCTAGATTCTAAAGCTTTGAATCAAGAGGGTGAGCAGGATGAAGGACTGAGGTATATCAGGTCCGATTTGCTGCAGAACCCGAATAGTCATCCTGGTTACACGTTGAGAGGAGTTCAGTTGTTACATCAGGGGAGATTCGTTCTACCGAGAGGATCGGGATACATTCCCACGTTGTTATAGGAGTTTCACGACAATGCAGTTGGAGGACATTCAGGAGCTCAGAAAACCTACAGTCGATTGTCAGCAGAATTATACTGGGTGGGGATGCGCCGTGATGTAGAGGACTGGATAGCCAGATGTGATGTGTGCCAAAGGCACAAATAGTTAGCCATGACACCAACAGGGTTACTATAGCTTCTAGCCCTGCTGGAGAGGGTGTGGGAGGAAGTGACGATAGATTTTATTGAGGGGTTGCCTCTTTCAGAGGGATTTTCAGTGATACTGGTAATAGTGGGTCATTTGAGCAGGTATGCACACTTCATCCCTTTGAAGCACCCTTACATTGCAGTCTCTGTGGCTAGTATTTTTATACGAGAGGCGGTACGCTTGCATAGATTTCTAGAGTCCATTGTATTAGATAGGGTTAAAGTGTTCCTTAGCCACTTTTGGAAGGAGTTGTTTCGTTTGCAGGGAACGGTCCTGAAGACAAGCACAACATGCCATTCCCAAACAGATGACCAGACAGAATTGGCCAACAGAAGCATAGAGATCTATTTGAGATGCTTTGTATCAGACACACCGAAGAGTTGGGCAAGGTGGATTCATGGGCAGAATATTGGTACAACACGTCATACCATTTAGCAACAAAGACCACTCCTTTCAGGATTCTCTATGAGAGAGATCCACCCCATCTGATTTATTATGGGCAGAGCGCTACACCCGTGTCCAATGTCGAGCAGTACTTAGAGGAGAGGGACAAGGTATTATCTGAGCTAAAGGGACATTTATTTAGTGCCCAACATATCATGAAAAAGAAGGCTGATGAGCACAAGAGAGAAGTAAACTTCAAGCCAGCAGATATGGTTTACTTAAAATTGAGGCCCTACAGATAGAAAACACCAGCCAGAATAAGGAATGAGAAATGATCCCCGTGGTACTTTAGGCCTTATGAGGTCATGGAGCGTATTGGAGCAGTAGCTTATCGATTGATGCTACCACCTTCATCAGCTTTGCACCCAGTCTTTCATGTCTCATAACTGAGGAAGGCAATAGTAGAGCATACACCATTATCTCTACCCCCGACTTTGACAGAGGACATGGAGGTCATTTTGGAACCCCTGGAGGTAGCGGGTGTGCGTAGAGGGGAGACAGGGGCACAAGAGGTGCTAATTAAGTGGAAAGATCTGCCAGAACATGATGCCACATGAGAGGCATACGAGGCAATTAGGAGACAGTTCCCTACCTTTCACCTTGAGGACAATGTGCATTTTGGGGAGGGGAGTATTGATATGGGAGAGGGAAATTCAACCCCCCTTGTGGGGCCCATTAAACCTATCATTACATATGTGAGAAGAGAAATTAAGGAAGGGATTAATTAGGAGATGTTTTTTAATTAAAAAGGGCTGATTTGGGGGCTGATTTGAAGGAGAATAATTAGAAGATATTTCCTAATTAAAAAGGGCAAATTTGGGGGCTGAATTGGAGGAGATTAATTAGGAGATATTTTCTAATTAGAGAGGGTTGATTTGGGGGCTGATTTAGGGACTGATTTGAGAGGAAGTTGGGGGAGGGCTGTTTTGGAATTTGTTGTTTTATTGTTTGCTATAAGTAGTATGATTTATGTTATGTTTGTATGCAGAATTTGATAGGAGAGTGCTGTAGTCTTCTTTTTGTGAGGGATCCTAGCGGCATCTAGGGTTTGGGAGAGAAGGTTCTCCTCTCGAAAGAGGACCATTGTATCTTGCTTTGTTCGTATTTGATTTTTTATCAATAAAAATCTGTTTTTGTGTTGAATCTCTTGGAGTTGTTTTTGATACCAAGATGCATTAATATGGTGCAACAAAAAATGAATTCTGCTGATGTTTCTTCTAGCTTGATCTTATCAAATTCCTTATCCACAATGTTGTAGCATACTCCTTTGTTGACAACTTGTGATCATTACTCCCTTCAAATTACCCAACTCTATAGGGTTAACCATAGATGTCAATGGCGTAAAATGGCGCGCTCCATTCGCCATTAGGGAGTAGTCTCGGTCCATTTTATTGATGATTTGCCATTGGGGAAACGAAACAAAGGATGGTGAGATTGGCTATACAACTTTAGGGGTTGAATTCCATGGGAAAAGTTTGGTTTATAAACTCATTGAAGTCGAAAATTGATTGAATAGACCTCTTCTATAAAGGAGTTTTTTTTTTCTCAGAAATCTAGCACAATGCTCGAAATTCGGGCTGCTCTTAAGAATACATGCCGAGGGTATTATGATTGTGACCAAATCCTTTAATACTCTTACGTAATTATGACAATAAATGAATAAGTTTTATAAAATCAATTGGATTTTTTCAAAAGATAAATTGAAGTATAGATAAATGCTTGAGAACTAACACATATTTAATTTCCTTATTGGATTGAATAAAGATTTGAATTAAGAGGCCACTTATTGGGAATGAAAATTTTTCTCAACATACATAAAAGATATGTAGAATTATCAAATATATTATAGTAGAAGTATAATAGTATCTAAAGAGTCGTTTAGGACTCAAGAAACTGCTCAAAATTAGTCTCCCAATGACCAAAATCAACTACAGTTAATTTTCCAACAATCCACGTCAGCTAATATATGAAACAACTAACGTTCTGGTAAATCATAATAAATTCATTTTAACATATAAAATCACATTTAAAAAGTCGAAGGACTTCAATGGAATATGAATTAAGTCTGAATTCATTAGTTGTAACATATTTTCTTTATCAGTACCAATTTTTACATAGTTTCAATAAATTTTACATAGATTAAATGAACTTTAAAAAATCAGTTGCATACCTTAAAAATTTCAAGCAAAAATAAAAAGTTTAAACCTACTTAAAAATTAATATGATATAAGATAACAATCCATAAATAACATAATTAAATATGATTAGCATGTAAATAACAAATCTAATGATAGAAATATAAACTTAAACTCAAATATACCTTAGAATAATATTAGTAATTAATTCTAAGATGAAATATTGTTTTAGCATATTATTAAGAAATAGTAATTATTCTAAATCATGTAATAATAAATATTAGTAAATTAAACAAATAAATCTTTAACATAAGTTTATGTTCATCATCGTTAAGATATTTTAAAATAAATACAAATAAATCTTTAACATAAGTTTACGTTCATCATCATTAAGATATTTTAAAATAAATAATAATATTCATTAGATGGAAATTCTCATAATCCCAATATTAATGTCCGTATTATAGGGAAGATAAAAAATAACCTCCTCAATTACCTTAATGATACTTTAATTTTGTGCCTTGCCGTTATCTAATATACTCATTATGTCCATGCTTGAGTATGAATTACACAGGTTCTGTCATTGTTTGGCTTGGTTCTGAAAGCTTTCTTTCTGCTATAAATTCACCTCAATTATGTAGGGCTTACCTCATTTGCAATCTACTTGGTTTTTGTCTGGTTTCTGTACTAGTCAGGACCATTGATGCTAATTTTTTAGATTGTTTCTGAATATCTGAAATCTTTTTCTTGTAAAAAATTTGGTCTCTTTCATCATTTGGAAAGCTTAACAATTTTCTTTGACTTTTGTAGAGGTTCATCTGTGGTGGGAGGTTGATATTTGGACCTGATGCGCGGTCGCTCTTTATCACTATTTCACTTATAGTTATTCCTCTTGTGATATTCTGTGTCTTTGTTGCAAGACATCTTCTCCACAAATTTCCTACATACAATGCAGGATATGCTATTTTGGTGGTTGCAATTGCTTTTACTATTTATGTAAGTCTTCAAAGCTTTCACTACGAAAAACGTGCACATCCACATTGGTGGACAGAGCATGTATTTATTAAATCTAATTTTTGTTTGTGTTCACATACCATTATAAGCTAATCTGGTATTTAAACTTTGTTTTGTTTTTGCTTTTTTATGTTATGATCATAGTTTTAATGAGTTCAGTTTGACAAAACATTCTGTCATTATTTTACACCGACTTTTCTCTAAAAGCGTTGTTTTTTGACTCATCTTCTCACATAGTATTTGTTGTCTAACAAAACACGCTCAACAATAAACTTAAAGAAGCACAATTTTCAAAATTCGAAAGTTGCTTGCAGACTGTATTTTAAAGGGTTCCCTTCAACTCCCTCAACTTCGACGGATTCAATTTTGGTATATTGATGTGTAATGTAGTTCAACGCATTTGTGCTATGTTTTTGGCATCTCATTTTATTTCTTCTTTTTTAAGGGTGAATGGAAAGAAGGATTCATAAAGGAATGGGGACAAAGGTTCATAAAGTTAGTCCAAAATAGTTGGTATAAAAGCCTAATGATGAGGAGGGTTACATTTGATGTGGTCAAAGCTAAGAAATGCATTCTATTAAGATTTCAAAAACATTGGTTCATCACTAACTTTTAAACATTATTCTATTAATTGTTCCTTAAATTATACATTGATCGAAGCTTATAAATGCATTTTATGATTACCATTCTTCTAGATCTCTTCAGTGGTATCCTAAACATCTTAGAGTTTGTTTGAGGCGGTTGCAAATTTTATAAAGGTGGTTGTAAAATTTTATAAAGGTTGTTGTAAAATTGTTGTGGGGAAAATAATATTTTTGAAAGTTGTTGTTAGTATTATAAATATTTACTTTTTTTTTTTTAAAGTTTGACAACAACCTTTTTTACAGCTACCACATATTAGCATATTTGATTGTAAAAATAACTTTCCATCATAGAAATTGGTGTATAGCAGTAGCCAAACAAAAATGAAAAACGATTTGAAAAGGAAAGCAATGAGAAAGTTGTCCCAAACAAGCCCTAAGGCTTACTTTGGCATGTTTTGCGCTATAGTATGAAACAGTCATTGCATGTCATGGAGGTTGACAAGTTGCTCTACAATTATGTTTTTCTTTACCGTGAAGCTTTGGAGGGGTTGTGCTTGATGGCTAGGAATTGTTGTTGTGCATTTTTGGCTATATAGTGAAATTCTCGTCTTCCACACTATATAAAAGCAGTATATTATATGTAAAAGAAACTCAGCAATTGAAGCCTTAATTTTATTACACAATGAATATGTGAGACTTGTCTTCCACGCAACCATTGGTTCTTTCATTGAGTCACTCTTTTCTGTCATCCAATGGGTTGCTCAGTAGCATTGGTTTTAATGATTGAGCTAGTTTTTCTAGTTCAAAAATTTTCTGTCTCAATATTTCATCAGATTTGGTTTCACTTTTGATATGACAAGTACCTGTATATTTGGGTGGAAATGCATTTCTGAATTTGGTTTTCATGTTAATTAGTTGGGAATCTGCAAGTATTACCATGTTTATGCTAATAGCAATATTTTGTTTTAGGTACTTGTGCTGCTGATGCTTACTTCAGCACAAGATCCTGGTATCATTCCGCGGGCTTCCCATCCTCCAGAGGAAGAAATCTCCCATGATTCAAGTATTTTGGATTCGACACCCAGCAACCAAATTCCTCGTTTTAAAGAAGTGATGGTTAATGGCTTGCCTGTGAAAGTCAAATACTGTGATACTTGCATGCTGTATCGGCCGCCTCGTTGTTCACATTGCTCAATCTGTAATAATTGTGTGGAACGCTTTGATCATCACTGTCCTTGGGTTGGGCAGTGCATTGGATTGGTATTTGAATGCTTTACTGTCCATTCACAGCTATAATATGCATAATTTCCATAATTTTAATGCATTTCATCTTTTGTTTATTATTATTATTTTTAAATATTTCATCTATTTCGTATTGCTATTTCTGGAATTTTTTGTATCACATTTTTTTGATGTGGACTAAAAAAATGCTATACATTTATTTAGAGGTTTGATAGAGAAGTATAGAGAGAATAAGGAGGATCTATAAATGATATTTATTGATTTAGAGAAAGCATATGATAAAGTTCTATGATAAGTGCTATGGAGAGTTCTAGAAAAGAATGGGATTAATAATGCTTATATTGAAGTCATTAAGGATATGTATGCAGGAGTCGTTACTTGTGTTCAAACACAAGGTGGTTTTATCAAGTATTTTTTAATTTCAGTTGGATTAAATCAAGGATCAATTTTGTAAGCCCATATCTTTTTTGCTTTAGTCGTGGATGTTCTTACTAGACATTTGTAAGAGGATGTACCCTGGTGTATGCTTTTTGCTTATGATATTCTTCTTGTTGATAAGATTAGAGAGGGAGTTAAAAGTAAACTTGAATTATGGAGGCCAAAAATCTTAGCAGTCTAAAGGTTTTCATTTGACTAGATTTAAAATCGGATACATGGAGTAGAATTTTAATAGTAATAGTCTAGTGGAGGGATTGTGACTTTGGGCGATCAAGTCATTAATAAGAGTACATATTTTAGATATTTCGTGTCTATTGTTCATAGTGATGGTGAAATAGATGGGGATATTATTAGTATAATTCAAGTTGTATTGTTGAAGTGGAGGAATGCATCGGGCTTGTTCTGTGATAGAAAAGTACCCCTCAAATTTAAGGAAAAATTATAAGATTGTGATGAGACATGCAATGCTTTATGGCGTAGAATGTTGGCCATTAAAAGAGAAGCATAAAATTAAGTAAGCGTTGCAGAGATGAGGATACTCTTAGAGACAAAATGCAAACAAGCATATACGTGAAAAGGTTGGAGTAGCTCCAGTGGTAGATAAGATTAGAGAGTCATCTTAGATTGTTTGGTCATATAAAACGTCAGCCTTTCAATGACCCGGTTAGGAGAGTATATGTATTAGATTTGGCTTATGATAAGGTAGAGGTAGACCTAAAAAGACTTAGTTAAAAATATTAGAAATGACATTTTTTTATTAGATTTAAATAAGAATTTGACTCTTAACAGGACATGATGGAGAAAACTGATTCATGTAGCCGACCCCACGTGGTGGGATAAAGGCTTAATGTTGTTGTTTTTTTTTTTTTTTTTTCATGTGGGTTGGAAGTGGCATTGCTTGATATTGCTTTGATGTGCAGATGGTGGATAAATTGTCAAATAATTGCAATTCATATCGCTCCTTCAATTTGGTTAAGAGAGGGAATCAACATGGTCCTTTTATCTCACTATATGAGATTGGCTACATGAATCATTTTTCTCCATTGTTATAGACATTTACAAATGTTGCATCTTGCTGCTTATTTTGTAATTTTCTATTTGTGTTCATGCATGACTGTTTTTATTTCAAGGAGTGAGTGGGGGTGGGGGTGAGACGTGCAAAGTAGGTTGATAGATATTCTCATTATTTTCAAAAATAGTAGGCTCACTCGAGTCGATATGGCTACTTAACACTTGAGGCGGTAGGTATCGTTGACTTGAGCAAAGTGGGACACAAATAAATAAATAATCATACCGAGCTTATAAATTTATTTTCTTATGAGGAATATTGTTGAGAAGTATAAAGTGAGGGCAATCAATTAAATTATGTTGGAGTGTAGCGAAGGAATCAACAACCTCATTTTGATTGTTCAAGATTCAAATATGGTTGAATACTTGAATATTATTCATTAGTAAATTACGTTTGAATTTATAATGTTGTATATATTCTTATTGTTTTGGTAGGCTAGTTTCCTATTCTTTTCTTAAAAGAGTTTGTATTTATTGACATGTAACTATCACTTTGATTCATAATTAAAGAATCATTTTTTTCTTGGTCTTCTTTTTCTACATGGTATTAGAGCTTATGTTCTTTTATGATTTTTGAGTACAAAAAGTAAATTTGTTTGCAACCTTCATTGTTGCCTATGATGCACCAACATTTCTCCTCAAAGAGCCGTGTAGTGTCCGATACGTATCCGACACGATACGCCTCTGACACGCCTCCAACACGTGTCAGACACGCCGAAAACGTGTCCGATTAAAAAATATTAAATACAGATTGGACACACGTCTTAAATATTTTATGAAAAAATGTTTAAATATAATTTCTTATATTTAAAATTTTTATTTATTTAGAATATAAACTAAATTTTTTATTTATCTTTGTTCAATGTCGTCTTAACATCGATTACCAACACCCTCTCAACATCGATGATAGACGCCCTCTTGACATCGACGCCCAACACTTACTGCATAACATCGATGCCTGACTCTCGACAGCAATGTCATCTCCTCCCTCGATGCCTAATACACGGCATCAACGTTCGACTCTCGAAATCCTAATATTAATCATTTTAAGCACAAATTCTAGTCAAGTGGCTTATTATTTCTAATTATTTTTAATATTATACTTATTCAATTTTTATACACTAATTTTAAAATATAAAAATTATAGTACCGTGTTCAACCCGTGTATGTGTCCTATATTTTAAATAATTAACGTGTCCCGTGTCTGTCTCGTGTTGTATCCATGTCGCCGTGTTCCTGTTTGTGCATCATAGATTGTTGCATTGCTTTTGTTATGTTTTTTTCACTTCCTTCTCATGTGTTGAATTTTGTCACCAAACCAAAAATTTCAGCTTCTTTAGTTTCAATTTCTCCACGCATCTAAGTTTGTTGTTTTTTGCCTTCATCTCCATCGTTATGTATCAACTTTCATTGTCAATTTTTTTTATGCTTCTGATAAATTGGTCATTGGACTGGTGCCGCAAATTCCTCCTTTGGCGCGGTCTAGTAAGAGGCCATTAATTGTGCTTAGGAGGGAATTTTATAAGGAGGGGCTATTTAGGGATTTCCTTCATTATTGTTTGCTTTAAGTGGATTGTTTTCTTAGGGTTAGAGTTATCGAGTATTTTGCTAAATTGAGTTGTTCTTCACTATTTTGGGCTCTAGCGGCGTCTGTAGGGCTAGGTTGTAAGACCAACTGTACGGGTCACTTAGCTTACAGGGTTAGGTCGTAAGACCCGTCACAACTACTAAATTCAGAAGCCATAAGACTTGTCTAAACACCCAAAACCTCTGGGCATCTTAGGCTATAGGGCTAAGTTATAAGGCCCGTTGTTTGGGCCACCTCTAATAGAGGCCATAAGACCCATTATTAGGGTTACTTTCAAATAAAAGCCATAAGCCCCTACCCAAATCTAAATTACACGGGCAGCTCTTAACCAAAGCCATAAGACTTAACTCAAACCAAACCAAATTAAAATCCACATTTCTCCACTTCAGTTTACTTGGTATTCCTGAGAGGAGGCAACCCATGATTGCTAATCAGATTCTCTGGACACTACAATCAATGGTTGTTAGTGTTGGTAGACTTAAACCCACGGTATACCCGGGATGACGAAACCATGGGATCTTGATCAGGTGTACCTTCAACCCCCCGAATAATTAAGATTAAAATGTTAAAACACTGTTGCACATTTTCACGCTCATTGCATGAACTAAATATATTTCATTCTTAATCGAGAGTGCTATTCTAATGCGTTAGGATGGATAATTAACTATGAGAGCTTGCACTCATAGGAAGTAGAGCCCATATCTAAATAAACCCTGAGACTACTCTCAGGGGAAATCTGGTTAATTTTAAATCCAATCTCCTCAGGAAAAATAAGGAACTTTCAGCTTGCGAGAGCGAGGTTTGCTTAATTATTTTTCCAGAGCGAATAAATTAATACAAAAGATACCTCTTGAAGAAAGAGTTTTTATTTGAAGAGATTTAAATGGACATGTTGGTAGAGAGGTAGATTTTAAAAGCATTCATGGCGGCTATGACTTTGGAGCGACTAATGAAGGTGGTAAGACCATATTAGATTTTTTTTTAGTTTATGTAAGGATTTAGTTCAAGTGAAGTGCTTTAAGGATGAATATCAAAAAATACTTTTTTTTAAAAGAGGATATTCAACAAAGGTGGATGAGATATTTTGCTAAGCTTTTCAATAAAGATTGTGAAAATACGATTGACTTTAGTGACCTTAACAATCTAAATGAAAATAAAGATTTTTATTTTTATCGGTGTATTACTAAAATTGAAGTTAGAGAAACTTTAAAAAATGAAGTGCGGGAAAACTGTTGGACATGATGATATTCCAATAGAGGTGTGGAAATGCTTAGGAGATGAAGGAATTTCTTGGCTTATTAAATTTTTTAATATTATTTTGAATACTAAAAAGATGCCAGATGTGTGGAGAATGAGTGTGTTGATTCCTATCTTTAAGAATAAAGGTGATGCACTAGATGTTGCAAATTATTGAGGAATTAAGTTGATGTGTCATACTTTAAAATTATGGGAGAGAGTTATGGAGCATAGGTTACAACATGATACTAATGTTTCTCAAGATCAATTTGGATTCATGCCGGGTAGGTCTACTATGGAGGCCATACATTTATTGAGAAGTTTGATGGAGAGGTATAGAGAGAAAAAAGAAGGCCTACATATGATATTTATTGATTTAGAGAAAGCATATGATAAAGTTCCAAGAGAAGTGCTATGGAGAGTTCTAAAAAAGAAAGGGATTAATAATGTTTATATTCAAGTCATTAGGGATATATATGTTGGAGCTGTTACTTGTGTTCAAACACAAGGTGGTTTGACCAAGTATTTTCCAATTTCAGTTGGATTACATTAAGGATCAGCCTTAAGCCCATATCTTTTTGCTTTAGTCATGGATGTTCTTACTAGAGATTTGCAAGAGGATGTTCCATGGTGTATGCTTTTTGCTGACTATATTCTTCTTGTTGATCACCTCCAGCTTTCGTCCGTTAGACCTCGCACGAACAAGTCCCCACCAGACCCTACGGCTTTCTTCCGTTCCACCTTGCGCGAACAGCCCGCACACAGACACTTTGACTTCTGTCCGATTGACCTCTTGCGAACAAGCCCGCACGCGGACCCTCCTTCCTCCCAAGCCCGAACACCACCTGTTGTTCACTCCGAATCACCTCCCAAACCTTCTGCGCCCGTCCAACCAAACGAACAGCTCCCGTGCGAATGAGCTTCCCTACCTTCCTTCCGTCCGACCTCCTGTGTAAGAACGAAACCGTATGATCCATAGTGTCGGCACTAGCGTGCGATTTCCTCTTGGCAAGCTCTTAAAGCCTGGTGAGCTCCAGCTCCTGGCAAAAATTACAATTGTAAGCTCCAGCTCCTGCAACTGTAGCCACCTATGAACTCTCCAGCTGTTGTAACTGTTGTCCACAAGCACCGTAAACAAGTAGACAAAAATTAGCACATAATAAATAAAATTAATGCTGAAAAGTAAAATTAGCAAGTAAAGCTAACTACTGCAGGCAGAACAAAGTGCTGGAAAGTGGGTAAAGAACAAACAACAGTGCTAAAGTAGAGTAACAAACTACTGTAGTAAAAAAAAAGCTACGAGCACAAAATAACAAGCACACTACTGAAATCTAGAGTAGAAAACAACTGATGGCTAGTAGGTGTCAAAACAACGACTGCAGGCTAGTACTGAGGCAAAGCTGGCAAAACAAGATGCTGACGCTGGTGTTAAAACACCGAAGTGTGTAAACATTAAATTTCTATCACGCTGACAACTTTCAATGAAAGCCGTTAGTCCGATTTTAGGGGAAATCTTTAGGCAAAAATGATCTAACCCCTAATCCCTGATTAACACGCCGTCAGCTTCTAATAGAAGCCGTAAGTCTGACTTTTGAGGGAAATGTCTAGGTAATAGCATAACCCTAGCTCTCTCACACGGGCATCCTGGTCTATAGGGCTAGGTTGTAAGACCCATCATACAGGCTACTTAGCTTACAGGGCTAGATCATAAGACCCATCGCCAGACAATTTCTAGATCTAGAAGCCATAAAACCTATCTAAACATCCAAACCCACCAATGGACATCTTAGTCTATAGGGCTAAGTTATAAGACTCACTATTTGGGCCACCTCTAATAGAGTCCGTAAGACCCTTCATTAGAGCTACTTTCAAATGAAAGCTGTAAGCCCCTACTTAAATCTAATCACACGAGCAACTCCTAAATGAGACCATAAGACCCAATCCAAACCTAAACTATGGGCAACTTCTAAATGAAGTCATAAGTTCCTACCCAAATTAAATAACTAATATATATATCAACCTCAGCCTACTCGGGATTCTTGAGAGAAGGCAACCCATGACAGCTAATCAGATTCCTTGGACACTACGATTAATGGTTGTTAGTGTTGGTAGATTGAATCCGACGGTATTCTTGGGATGACGGAATCATGGGATCTTGATCGCATCAACCTTCACCCCCCATAACCAAGGTTTAGAATATTCACACACTGTTGCACACGCATCTACACTTCATGCACATACTAAATATATTTTATCCTTTATTGAGAGTGCTCTTCTAATGCGTTAGAAGGGGTAATTAACTATGAGGGTTTGCACTCATAGGAAGTAGGACCCAGATCCAAATAAACCCCAACACTACTATCAGGGAAAATCTGGTTAAATGTTAAATCCAATCTACCTCAGGGAAAATAAGGACCTTAAGTTTGCGAGAGCGAGGTTCGTGCCTATTATGGATGTAATATTAATTTTGGATATTGAACCTTTCTTAGTGTGATTCTTATAACATAAAGAAGTAAGAAGCAAAATTCAGCGACAATATCAAATGATGAAACAGAGTTTCAAGCAAAGATCAGGGTGTTTGTGAATTATTGGGGTTGAAAATTGTTTGCGGATTTGAAGAATCAGTGGGATGGCTCATTGCGATTTTATTGCGACTATAAATATACAATCAACATTACCTACAATCCAGTGCAGCTTGATCAAAAAAATCGTGTAGAAGTTTTTTGATGCTTCATTGAAGAAAATCTAAACAGTGGCTTGATTTGCACACCCTATGTATCCATTGATTAACAACTTGTAGATATGCTTGCCGAAGGATTAAATAGTAGGGTTTTTCAAAGAGTTGTTCTAAAGTTGGGAATAAAAAGTATTTATTCAACAACTTAAGGGGGGTGTTAGAAAATGCACATTAAAGGACTCGACAACCTCATATGGATAGTCTGAGATTCAAATTTGGTTTCAAATAATACATTAGGGAAGTTTTTACGCTTGAATGTATCATCTAGTGGTGTAATTGTATATATATTCTTGTTTTGCTGTGGGCTAGTTTCCTTTCTTTTCTTAGAAGAATCTATATATATTGGCTTGTAATTAGTACCTTCAACCAAGAAGAAATGAATCGATTTTTCTGGATCTTCTTTTCCTTACAAATTATGTTGGAAAAATAAATAAATTTTTAAGTTCAATTGCATTTCAAAATTGAAAATTATGCCAAATAGATTATTTTAAATAAGTACACTAAAGCTACTTACGTTTGTAGCATGTAGATCTAAGGATAATCTATTTTTCATTCTATCTTTGTATCATCCCTGCTCTCTTCTCTATTATTGAGTTTTTAGCCCCCAATCTCTTACTCAGATTTCTCATAATCTTCTGCTTTGTCCTAAATATTTAGTAATCGATAACTTAGATTGTTGCACCTACTTTTGATAATCAGTCAAGGCGCATATCTTACTACCCTACACCTTTAGAGACCAATGCATACCTCACCAATGTTGCCTACCTAGGAGGTGTGTGAACTGCTATGGCCTTATCTTGCCCAAGCACTTAGTTGAGTTCTCGGATTGGCCTTAACAACACTAGATATTTCTTCATGATAATGATGTGTGCTATTTAGTTGTGTTTATTGGAGTCATAATATGCTTTATTGGAAGTATTATTGTGTGGATTATCAAAGTGAAGTGAACCTACTGTTTATATCCCCATTGCATTGATTTGAATATTTTATGATATTTTTTTAATAATGGCTATTTGTCTTTTTGAAATTTATTTTCTTTTTCTATTTATTATTTTCAGTATTTCTCACTATATTTGGTTCCTTGTGCAGTGAAACTATTGCTACTTGTTCTTTATCATTATTTCTCACTATGTTTGGTTTCTTGTGCAGAGAAACTATCGCTACTTTTTCTTCTTCGTCTTCTCATCGTCTCTTCTTTGCATCTATGTGTTTGCCATGTGTGCGTTGTGCATTAAGTTTCTCATGGGTGGAGATTACCCCACGGTATGGAAGGCAATGAAGCAATCCCCTGCTTCTGTGATTCTCATGATATACTGCTTTATCTCTTTGTGGTTTGTTGGTGGACTTACTGGTTTTCATTTTTATCTCATCAGCACTGGTCAGGTCAGTTTTGCCTTTTTCTTCCTCTGCCAGATGTGTCAGTGGTTTCATATTAGCTTTGCCTCTGTTTTTGGCTGTTCTTATAATATATGTTTTTCCCCTTAAAGTTAACTGATTGCATAGATAATTTGTACTGGATCATGTAAGCTTATATTTGTATTTAGCTCTGCTTTTGTGAAAACCTGACTATTTTAATGAATGCAGGGTACCCTTTTATTGACAGTCTGGCAATGGTTTTGTTTTGATTCACGATTATGATGCAAGGACGTTCAAAGAACTCTATTTCCATTAAACTAAAGAAAGATAATGTAGATCAAAAGAGTTTTTCCATGTCTATGTGCACTTACGAAACAGACAAATCCTAGTTAGATCTACAATCGTAAGTTTTGATATCAAATTCAATATATTACACCTTAGGTTCTAAGGTTTCTTATGTTGATCTATTTTGAGATACAGAAAATCTTGACACACAAGATTCGCAGGTCAATAACTCTTAATCATTTAATAATTATTTGATAATTTCAATGAAAATTGAAAATGCAAAGGAAATAAATTTATAAAAAAATTTAATTTATTTCTACTAGAAATTTAGAATCCAGAAAGTCATGCAAATAATTTGAAATACATATACTTGTTGAAAATCAGATTCCATCCAATTTGTTAAAAATCATTCACATTCTCAAATGTATAACAATAATTAGTTTAAAAAAAGGTAGAAGGGTAAGAATTCAACTAAAATAAGCATCGTGTTTATATAAGGAGATAATATCTCCGAGAAATCTTTAATCTCTTGATTTTGGGGTTGACTCCTAAAATTAGAAGAATAGCACATTCAATTATAATTTCATTCAAGAACCAATTTGATTTGTGCATGTTTCAAACACTTATTTATAGTAACAAATCTTCTTGGAATTCCCTGATTAATTAATCAAAGCAACCAAAAAGTTGCATATGGCTGCAAGATATAAATTCTTAATAATAGTGGAAATCAACCCAATCAATTCAATATAAGCAATGGAAAGAAAAGATTGCCACAACCTAGCTTTACATATGACAATGGAAACTCACCAAAAGTGAGAGAAGGCTGCCTTGTTAGATAAGGATCCATGCAGAATACTACTTGAAAATGATATTTTCTATGACCTACATGTATTTACAAGAACGACCAAACCAGAACAAAACTATCATATGCCGTAATGATCATAGAAGCCAATTAAGTGAATGTCAAAGCTGAAGAACAAAAGGATGGTAAAAACCATTAAATACATGAGGATCATAAGGAGATGTTGAACAAAGAATCAAACGCATAAGTCGTTAGAATAAGGTCCATTTCAAATCTTTTATTGTGAAATCAAAGTGAGTGTATTTGGATATTTCTCTCAGTTAAGAATGTCAAACACTTCTACTTGCTAAGGTGCAACTACAAAAAAGGCCCCATGCAAGTGCTTAAGCAAAATAAGACAAAGCCCAACCAACAATAGAAAAATGGTAGAAATGAAATGAAATTAATTAATAAGTTTACAACCACTGGCTGAACATATTTATATAGTAGTATTGTTAAAACTTCTAGTTTGTCACAAGGCTATGTGGTTTCCCATCATCGAATGCATTAAGTGCCAACCTGGGTGCTTTCTTGAGCGATGTGAAATGGTTAAAAAATGGTTGTATGACTCACAAACTTAAGAATGTGGCATATTTTTAAGTGTATTAACTAATAATTTTCACTTTAATCTAAGCAGAGAATAATTCTGAATTGTCATTTTTCACCTTATCCTAACTTCAAAATTTTTTACAAGTAGACATCTTAAACAGGGCTAGTATCTTTTTTTAAGTTTGTGTCATTTATATCATTCAAAATATAATCTTCGTTGTTATCTATTTCATTTTTGTCAACATTATACTCTCTTTTTAATTATTAGATTTGTATTTCTCCATCTCTTTCTCTATTGCTGCATATTTATTGCTCTAGATCTTGAAGCTCTAGTTTTTATATATAGCCTAACTTATTTTCTGGTGCCCATCACCATGTTTCTTACTCTTGATGCTCTTTTCACACCACCTCATGCCAAATTATTTTCATGAAAAGCTAATTTCATCTTTGTCAATTGTTAGACCGGTCCAGCAGGGACCGACCTCTATTACAGGATGCGGACATGTTCTGCCTCAAACTCCCACTCCCTCTTTTTGGGGTGGGGTCTAACAATAATTAGAGAAGGAATTAAGGAGGGTTAGGGGGGAAAATTCAAAAGGAGGGGTTGTTTTGGCATTTGGCTATGTTTTGTATGCTTTGAGTAGTTCGTTTAGGCTAGGGTTCAGTTTTTGAGCTTGTGTTTGCTGAAAGTAGAATTTTTTAGGTTGTGAGGGCTCTAGCCGATGGCTAGGAATTTTGGGAGAGTTGGATCTTCTTCTCCAATTGAAGATCTACTTGTATCTTGCTATTTCCGTCATAAATCTTTCAATAAAAAATGTCTTGAGTGTTTCTATTCCTAGTTTTCTTGTTGTATGTTCTCTGGTTTTGCTAAAATCAAATTTCAGCCTAGGGTTTTCTAAATTTTTGCAACCACTTCCTATCAAATTGGTATCAGAGTCGTTTCCTAGGCTGAAATAAAAGTCTTCCATGTTGATTTCTGCTTCTTTTCCTCTCCGATCATGCTATTTTTTGCTTCTTGGAAGCCATATTCCCATCAAAGTTGTTTTTTTTTTTGCTATTGGAGCCTAAATCCAAGTACCTATGATAGGAAGAAAGGTAGAAGTGTTAGAAGGGGAGATCGGACAATCGAAATATGAAATTTCAGATCTCCAAACTCAATTTTCAAATTTCAAAAGTCAAATTTCAGCCGTCCACGAGAAGATTGATAGGAAATTTTCTATCCTGGAGGAGATGTTGAAGAAGTTGCTCGAGGGCCAACCCAAAATTGCATCGTTCGAGGCAAGGGAAGTTGCCAAGAACCAAGGAAGTGGGAAAAATCGTAATCCAATAAGGTGAAGGGAAGATCAAGAGGTGGAGTTTCTAGAGGGAGAAGAGAGAATGCCTCCCCTAGAGCCTATTCCTTGGGAGGAACCAGGTTGAGGATATGGGGCGGAATTTGAAAGGGGATGGGCTAATTATGATCGAATGGGTGCTGAATTTGAAAGGAGAGGGATTGATTATGATCGAAGGGGTGTTGGATTTGAAAGGAGAGTGGCTGATTATGATCCAAGGGGTGCTGGATTTGAAAGGAGAATGTGAGAATTTAACAAAAGAATTGGGTACGAGCATAGAGGGGATGATTGGGACACTTGGGGGAACCACCCCCTTGGGGAGTGGGAGATTATGGAGGAAACAAGGGGAACGAAGGAGATTCGAGGGTGATGAAGGTGAAGATGCCTATTTTTAAGGGAGAGGATGCACATTGGTGGATTTGTTGGGTGGAAATGTACTTTACCGTCAATAGGTTGACAAAGGAGGAGAGACTGATGGCGGCCAGGATGTGCTTGGAGGGGAAAGTGTTGGCATGATACCAGTGGAGGGATATGATGCAACCCATACGAACTTGGAGAGAGTTTAAGGATTGCTTGTTGGAACGTTTCTGAACCAGTAGGGGAGGGGATTTCTATGAGCAGTTTTTCACCCTGACACAGGAAGGGACAGTCGTGGAGTACTGTGAGCAGTTTGAGCACTTGGCTAGCCAATTGGACCGGCTCTCAGAGATTGTACTGGAGTGGAACTCTATGAAAGGGTTCAAACCAGAGATTTGGGCGGCAGTTAGAGTGATGATGCCTTGTGATTTAGGAGAGGCTATGGAGCTAGCCCAGTTAGTGGAGGATCAGAGGCACTTGGAGAGAAGGGCTGGAGGCTAGGGGTGTCATTTTCGGGTAACGGGTCTGGTTCGGGTCGAACCCGGAACTGACTCGGCATTGTTTAGGTCAACCCGAACTTGACTCGTTTTTGCAAACATGTCGGTTTTTGGGACCCGAACCCGACCCGCTTTGGGTTTCGGTCAACCCGACCCGACACAAATTTCAATTGCGACCTCCCGTTGCTAGTCGCAAATGGATTCAATAGACTGCGGGACAGTTTGAGTGTTTGACCCGGGCAAGGCAGCGACGACGGACCGGTGCCACGGTGTGTGGGAGTGGGACAGAGACGTCGGCGAGGATGACAAACTGGCGACCCAATGAGTTATGAGGCTACGTCAATACGAGCGTCGAGCGGGAAACCGACCTGTTTTTGAGACGTGACGGCTGAGGACAGCAAGGATGGCGTGGACGTCGACTGACGCGATTGCTGATGGCCTGCCTGACGCGGCATCTCTTCACGCGACGACTGACGCGACTGGACGCGGACGGAGAAAGAGCGGGAAACTGCTAGTCCGGGTCAAAATCGGGTTGATTTCGGGTTTTCGGGTCAACCTGAACCCTACCCGGTTTGGGTTCAGGGAAACCCAAACCCGAAATTTTTGTGTTGGGTTCGAGTCGGGTTCTCGCCATTTGTGATGACGAGGAAATTGAGGAGGGAGCAGTCTTTGCACCTTGCAGACAAGGTGGGCCTTTGGGAGGGGGGTATTATTAGACTGGTACAGGAGGGACCGACCCCTATTACAAGAGGCCGACATGTTCCGCCTCAAACTCCCTCACCCCCCCTTCCCCCCCCTTTGGGGTGGGGTTCAATAGTAATTAGAGAAGAAATTAAGGAGGGATAGGGGGAAAAATTCAAAAGGAGGGGTTGTTTCGGCATTTAACTATGTTTTGTATGCTTTAAGTAGTTCGTTTAGGCTAGGGTTTAGTTTTTAGGCTTGTGTTAGCTGAAATTAGGATTTCTTAGGTTGTGAGGGCTCTAACCGGCAGCCAGGGATTTAAGAGAGCCGGATCTTCCTCTCCAATTGAAGATCCACTTATATCTTGCTATTTCCTTCATAAATCTTTCAATAAAAAGTGTCATGAGTGTTTCTATTCGTAGTTTTTTTGTTATATGTTTGTTGGTTTTGCAAAAATCAAATTTCAGCCTAGGATTTTCTAAATTTCTGCATCCACTTCCTATCATCAACATTTATACTCTCTTTTTAATCATTTGATTTGTAGTCCATTTCCTCATCTATTGCTTCATATATTTATTTCTCTTGGCCTTGAAGCTTTTGTATCAATAGTTAATCCAACTTATTTTTTGATGCGCATCACCATTTTCCCTACTCTTGATGCTTTTTTTTTGCATCACCTCATGCCAAACCATTATCATGAAAAACTAATTCATCTTGTGTAGTTGAAGTATGAGCACCTAACTCTTAATGCTTTTTTTGTTTTAATTCTTAACTCATGCTTTGCTGTTTGTCACATTAAGGCAGGCACGTGCGTAGGCGTTGTTGATCTAAAAAAAATGAAAAAAAACTTTCATATTGATGCACGAATCCCCAACATTGTCTCCTATGATCTTGTACCATGTCATCACGCGCAGCCACTCCCCCTCCATGCCTCTATCTATTCTTCACTTTTTGATCTCACTCTCTCACGCACTCACAATTTTCTTATGCATTCTCTCGTTTCTCTCACTCTGTCTTACTCCCAGCTCCCTCAACCTTTCTCGATAACTCGCCCTGACACCGAGTGGACCTATCCAGATCGGTGACACTGGGTGGACCTATCTAGACCAGTTCAGCCAGCCAAACCCATCTCCTCTCTATTTATGTTACTTCTTCCTCTTGTTAGTTTTTTTTTTAATTTTCTGTAAAGGGATCCTTAAGGTAGCCTTACTTTATAAATAGAGGGCTATCTTATCTCTTGTAGGTAGGTTAGAGAGATAATAAATGTTTTCAAATTCTGTTTTTTTTCGATATGTATCCTGAGCAGTTCAAGTGGTGTTACCCTTCCAAGAAGCTCGTTCTTGGTTATTGTTTGAGCTGCTGTTTTGTGTAGTTCGTGCCTTGTTTGATGTCATTTGGTATCAAAGCCGGCAAGATGCCACCTCAAGGGAGAGTTTTGTTTGATTAATTCTTTGGGTTGGAGGTGGTGGTTACCTGCCTTGTCTATCCCAGGTAAAGCTGGACGTTCTTTCTATGAGAAGATCATGCTCAGGTTGGAAGAGCTAGACATTCTTTCTTCGTGAATTAGGCTCGTAATTCCTTTGGGTGGTGGAATTCAACAATTCAGTCGAAAAGAGCGGAGTTCTACTATCTTGAAGCCAGCCCAGGCGGGGCTAACTTTGATATCAGTTCGACTTCTTATCCTCTTCCCTCCGTTCGTTAGTCCAGCATCAACAATTGAAGTCCAGGTACCGCCATTCTTGCTTCCACACCAGCCGCAGGAGTTCAACAGCAGTTCTTGTTGTCTTGTTGTAGTAGTTCCAGCCATTCTCCTCTCTTTCATCTTCCAGCCTTCGACAGCCTGTACTTCATAGTGTGTACGTATCAGAGATTCTGCCCCAAAAGCTAAACCTGCATGGATCGACCCCATGTCGCGCTCTTTGCCCACGTGGCCCGAGCCGCGCCTCATGGCTCGCATTGGTCCGCCCAATCCCCCACCCCGTGCTTAGCTCGTTTACATGTGTTGCCAAACCGTGCGTACAACGCCCAACCGCGGCTCGACCATGTCGCCAAATCGACAGTGCAAGAATCCCTTCCAAGAAAGCCTGGGGGCTGTCGTTCTTCTTCTAGCTATCAAGGCACCTGCGACAAACCTATTCCAGCCACTAATAACAGAATTCTTGGTTCTTGGTCCAGATATCAACAACTAAACAAAGCAAGATGTTGCCTAGCCGGAAGCCACATAAAACAGCACAAAAAGTGGTGATTGAGGAATTACAAAGAGAAATTCAATAGCTTCAACAAAGGTTAGCAAGATTGGAGCAATGGAAAGCTAGGGAACGTCAAGAAGAGGACGAAGGCATTTAGCTTTTTCATCAAGATCTTTCGAGTGATGAAGAGGCACAAAGACGACATCAGAACCATGCTAGGCGAGGATTATGAGATGATGGAGATTACGAGATGATGGAAGAATCAAGATTAATATACCTAATTTTGGTCAGATCCCTTCTTCCTACGAAGACATGTTTGAAGAGCCACCCCGTAAGTCCTCATCCACACCCTCAATCGAGTTCATCTTCAATGGATTTAAAAGGTCAATCGTCGTCTCTGCTTGTCTATGATGAGCCCGTGTTTGATGACAACGTATTTGTTGGAGTTCTTGGTCTTAATAAGCCCGTGTATGATGATTACAAGAGCAAGCTGGATGCACCGCTGGAGTTATTCATTTATATCATTCTTGATAAGGCAACAAATATGCTCACCTTCATTGATAGCGGAATTGGTATGACCAAATCTGATCTTGTCAACACCCTTGGTACCATCGCATGTTCTAGAACAAAGGAGTTCATGGAGGTGTTGGTTGCTGGTGCTGATGTTAGCATGGTTGATCATTTTGTTGTCAGGTTCGATTCAGACTTTGAAGATGCTGTTTGAAGGAGCTAATAAAAAGCATTCTGAGTTTATCAGCTATCCCATTTTTCTCTAGATTGAGAAGACTACCTAGAAGGAGATTTCTGATGATGAGGATAAGAAAGAAAAGAAAAAGAGCAAGATTCTTAAGTTCATCAGCAAGTTTCATCGACTTCAACTTATGCCGAAGTCTATCCTAGATGGAGAGAATGACACCGGGTGGACCTATCCATACCGGTTCAACCAACCAAACCCACCTCCTTTCTATTGTTACATGTTACTTCTTCCTTTTGTTAGTTTTCATTAATATTTGTATCCAAAGGGATCCTTGAGGTAGCCTTACTCTATAAATAGAGGGCTATCTCCTTTATTGTAGGCATATTAGAGAGATAATAAATGTTTTCATATTCTGTTTTTGCGGGTTTTGTATCATGAGTAGATCAGGTGGTGTTACCCTCCCAAGAAGCTCGTTCTTGGTTATTGTTCGAGTTGCCATTTCCTGCAGTTTGTCTCTTGTTCGGTGTCACGCCCTCTCTCATTCTCATAGCCATCGATACTGCTAGCCGCCGTCCTAGCTGCTTCTACCTGGCACCCACCACAGCTTCAGCTGTCACACTATGTCTGCCATCGTCGATGCTGTTGTCTGCACCTGTGCCACCTTTCACCTCCTTTCCCTTCCTCCTCTCTCACTTTCACTCTCTTTCTATTTCCCATACTCTCTCTTATCTCTCTCCTCTCTTTCACACTCTCTCTAACTCCCTCTTTCTCTTTCCACTCTCTCTCTCTATCTCTCTCTGTCTCAATCTATTGCTCTCTCTCCTCTCTTTCTCTCCCCTTTCTTTCTGAAAAGAACAAAAGAGAAAATATAAACCAAAAAGAAAGAGAAAAACAAAAAAAGAAAAAAAAAGAAAAAGTAAAATAAAAGAAAGAATAGAAAAAAAGAAAAATAAAAGGGTAAACTCGTAAGCATCTTTTGCAATGCAGCAGGTAAGCCTTTTGCGTGCTTTTGTTATAATAGCGAGAAAAATTCAAGTAACTTTGTACTTGTTTTTTGATGCGGTGGGAAAAATATTATGAGTTCCAAGCAGGTACATGAAGATCAATGCATATTTTTTTTGGCATCGTGGGATAGAAGATCCCCAACTGTGGTGTCTTACAATACTGATTATACACACCTTTCTTAGCATGGTAAAAATGCCTAGTACTCTTAATGGTGCCTCTTACACGGGGAAGACATTAGGCGAAGTCGAAATTTACATTTATAGGGGACCCGAACTAGGAAAAAAAGACCATTGAAATCAATTTAACTGTATGTGCTCCAACTAATGCATCAAACTCTCAAATTGATGTTTGATAATGCTGTGCTAGCTGAAGATGAAGTGAATTAAAATTCTTTCGCTTTAGAAAATATGCGACCGCTCTACAAAGCTTCCAATTATTTTGAAAATCATATAGTTTCTTAATTTAAAATCACTCACGTGTTCCAACAAATGCATCAAATTTCTAAATTTGAGGTCTGAGAATACTGCACAGGTTAAGGTTAAGATGAATGAACTTATTCTCTCACTTTATTTAAAAAATGCATGACTCCAAAAGCAAGCAATTTTTTGAAACTTAACAAATCTCTTATTTTTCAAATTCAAGCTAGTCCGCATGTGCTTCGACATACGTTTTAAGTGCTTAAATGCAATGTCTAAGAATGCTACATGGTTTAAAAATAAGTTGAAATTAAAATTCAATCCACTCTGAGAATCATGACAGTAGAAGAATGAATAACCATTTTGGAAATTCACAAACACGCCCTCAAATGTAAAAGTCAAATTTATTTTTGCACGATTCTTCTCGAGCTAGTCGCCCTGCCTATAAGGTAAGGTCATAAATTCCTCATTTCAAGTTTGATTCTCCTCCTTGCAAGGACTAGAGTTGACAAGACTTGAATTTAATAAAGGATACCCAAACAAAAAGTTTTAAATAATTTAGCATAAAACTTATTCTTACAAGTGAACATAGGACCGCAAAATCCGTGAAGATATTTGGTTTTACATTTGCATCAGGCCTTCAATACCTTTAGCGAAAGAAATTCATTACAAAATGCTAAATTCAAAGTTTGCCGCTTTTATGGTAGCTCATAAAGTTGATATTTGAACTCAATCTTCTGTTAGAAAGCAGATAAAGTTGACAAGGTTCAATTCAAAATAAAATATTCAAACCCCAATGATGGCTGCATTGACTGAAAATATCAATCGGATGAGATTATATCTTTTAAAATGCCCTCAAATCTCAACGTAGATACTTTTGGGGTCGCATTCAAAAAATTATAAAAGTTAAATAAAATTATAGAAAAAAATCTAAAATGTTTTTTGAGAGAAATTCATCTCACAAAAAACTTGGAAGTAATACTCGTCCACCTTTCGTAATTATTTATCAATGTTGCTGAATTCAAGAATAATCTCAGCTAACAAAAAGCCAATTTCTTGTCGAGCATATCATTATGATTTATTTTCAAACGACACCTCAACGGTAAGGATGGGGCGCATGTTCCCTAATCGCAACAACATGGCATTACAGATAAATAGTTATGACCATGTCCCTTTGATCAGGTGTTATTTCCATAAAATAATTCTATTAAATTACAATCACAACCAAAGCTTGCAAGTTCTCCAATAGTTAAAAGATTCTTGAGTAAAAAAACATAGTGTGCACTTGATAGGGTATGAAGCTCTCTATCAAAGCCCTACATGGGGTCCTAGTTGGGTACCCATTGGGTACCCATGCTCTACATGGGCGTGCTTCGCCCACCCACACCCACCCATGGTGACTTTCAGGATATCGTACCCACCCATACCCACCCACTTTCCATACTTTTTGAACGTAGTCTGCCACAGACTGATGACATTGAGGCTTGTTGCCCTTTACTATGATTGCAAACTTTCAAGCTGCATATCAGAATTTACCGTGGTCACAACGCAATTCAGTGATGCACACTACATAGTGAAGATTGTGATAATATACAATATACAGTAATTAGCATTATAAATTAGTTTATCCCTCGATATAGATCTGTACCCACCCATACCCACCCATGAGGCTTTGGGCGTACCCATACCCACCTATACCCATTGGGTATGGGTGGGTACGTGGGTGGGTGTGGGTATGGGTACCCAATGCAGGGCTCTGCTCTCTATTAGTTAAGGTCATTTTAAATTTATCCCCTTCGAAATGCTTCCACCCCAAGACCATAAGGTTCCCTTGGACGCCCATGATTGCTGATAAGGATTTCAATCAGGTTGGGTCGACGACCTCCTTTGACTAAATAAGTCAGGGATAATGACAACTCATGATGACAGAATCATGAAATTTTGATTTGGCTCATCATCATTCTCCCTACCATATGTTTTAAGTTTATGGTGATAAATTTTAAATCCAATAGCAAATTTATTGCTACTATATTACTTATTACTTATCTAATGATTAGTCTTAATAAAAAATTCTCGCTCATTATGGGGAGGGGTAATTAACCATAGGGGTTATCCCTATCCCATGAGAAATTTAGAATTAGATTATAAAGTCCTCGCAAAATGAAGACGAAATTTCTAAGTGATGTCTTATCTTCAATCTACTCAGTCTTTTAAAAATTTGAATCGAAAACCACCTAAACTCTCCAAGTGAGAGGCCGGGGAACAAATTTTCGAAGCCCGCAGGCATAACTTACTAATGATGCCTGTTTGAGAGGCTTGTGTAGTGCTATGACCTCATCTTACTTCACTGAGGGCATAGGCAAGCATCTTGTGCGATGTATAGCCTCATCTTACATCACTGAGAGCATAGGCAAACATCCAACTTACCTTTAATAATATTGCTATATATAATTCAAAAAAGCTTGAAGTTGAAACAACTTATAGGACATATAAGGCTGTATAGCTTATTTTTTTAACATCTGGAAATTTGTAATAAGTAGCAGTTAAATAGTTATATAGTTTTTGAAAGAAGTGAAAAGATGCAAACTTGTAAACTACCATGAAGACTGTTGCAAGTTGATGCGGCTAGTAGTTCTTATAGTCTTCTAACTATACTCGTAACAAATATAATTGGTTGCTTAATCAGCTTATGTTGAGCAAATCAGGCTAACTGGATGCTGCTGTGATGGCACAGTTCTAGTGCTGCGATTTTAGGTCATCAAAATCCACAACTATTTCATTCCACTGATGATTCAATGAAGTAATTTTTTGATAACGAAGTTTTTGAAATGTTTAAAATCAAGCAGGTTGATACATTTAAGGAGTACCAAGTATTTGAATGAAACTCGTTTGGTTGAGAAATTACTAAAGCGTGATGTGTTGAATCCTTTCTTAAGAAATTGTTTCCGGACTCCTAATTAATTTATTGAGCTTCTTATTATTTTAAAACTCTATCTGACACTGGCGGATTTAGGGGGGGGCGTAGGGGGGCACGTGCCGCCCCTCCCCCCCCCCCCCCCCCCCCCCCCCCTTTTCCATTTGAAACCACGACCGGGGAGGCGGAGGGAAGTGACGCCGTTGCTGGAGGAGACAACCCCTTTTCATTTGCACGGTGACAAGATGTGTTCCAACTTCCAAGGGAGCTCCATTCGACCAACAGTGTTGCGGAAGGCTATTAGGGCAGAGCCGTCTGCGGCGAGATCGGCCGCTGCCGGTGAGAAGACGTTCTGGGCTTTTCCTTCGCTATATATATGAATGTGCGAAATGGTCAGAAACCCCCCGTAATGCTACTATTTGTTATAAATCTGTTAAAGAGACAATTATTTAGGTTTATTTATACTAAAATAACTAAAACTATAAGCCTTTTCACTCACTAGGTAGGGCAGCTTATTTGTTTTTTTTTCTCCATTATATTTTATTAAGAGTAAAATTTTTATTTAAATTTATAAAAAATATCATTTTTAATACAATATTATGCATATATGTAATTTATAAAAATTTATAAAAAGTATTTGCTCATTGTTACAATGTTCCGCATATATGTAACTAAGAGATTCAACATAAATAATGAGTATAAGCTCACCTTGGCTTATTGGTTGAGAGCTTAGGCTTCCAATTAAGTGGTCTTGGGTTCAAGTCTTTGTGTATGCAATGTGTGTATGAGTTTGTCTTAATTGACCTAAATGTCTTAAAAAAAAAAAATTATGAGATCCATGTCATGAAAGTTACTTTCAAAGGAAAAAATATTTAGTCAGAGTGATTGATCAATACATGATTGTTTTATGGTTCTCTCATAAAAGCTTTTTTTTGGGAAAATATATTTCTTATTTAATTTTAAATGCAATTTTTTTTTTTAAATTTTCAATGTTGAAGAAAAAAAATTTGTTATAATTAAAAAAAATTATTTGGCCCCCCCTATAAATACTTTCTAGCTCCGCCACTGCTATCTGACGTCAAAAATTAGGTTTGATAAATAGTGAAGTAATTCAGGAAAATATAATTCAAGCGACACTCCATATACAAAGCTTAGAAACATCATATGACATCAGTGCGGTGAGTGTAATGATGTTAAAAATGAAAGGCAGCAGCAGAGAAGTCTTCCAGGTGGTGAAAACTAATTAAAATACTCATTTGTATGAAAAATTTGTAAGGCAAAATAACTTCTGTTAACTCCATAAAATATAGCCAACAAAATATCAAGGGAACTTGTAAATTTAAAGGACATGACGAAGTTACCTCCAGGAGTTGGCTTTAATGATGAAAAACCCAAAGGACATGACGAAGGTGAGATGAAATTTTCATTGGTTAATTATGTGCTTCGCTGCCGCAATATCCTTGATCAATTCCTTGGTTATTAGGCATCATCTCTTATTACTTTATTAAGAAACTTCTATATGATGGTACAGTTTATGGTTTCCTTGGCACTTATACCCACCTTTTGAATGCTTGATGGATGCTACATTTTCTTACTTGCAGCTCTCCAAAATGAGTTCAGGGCACTAAAGCTTATAAAACCCTACTTTTGTGGTCTTTACATTCGAATCTGAATTTTGCAAACATTTTATTCATACCTTTGTTTATGTCTTTCAGAACCTTTTTTTTTTATTTCATTCCTGGCTTCTTTTTATAGCAAGATTCCAACATATTCTTGTACTCCAGACCACATATGAGAATTTCAGATATAGAGCTGACATCAGGCTTAACGTATATGACCGAGGTTGTCTGAACAATTTCCTGGAGGTATTCTGCACCAAGATCAAGCCCTCAAGGAATGACTTCCGTGCCATTGTGCCAGATGAGTCCCCCCAACCACCACCCACAATTCGCCCTCCGGACCTAGAAGATGATTCAGGAAGTTACCCTCGCTCCAAAGTACAAGATGACCTTAGTATCAGTGCAGACCTATCAATGATCTCCCTGCGGCACAACATCGAGGAGTTTGATGAGGAGATAGGTGGGAAGAGCCCAACACACATTCCGAGCATCACCCCGGAGTCAAAATTCGCCTTAGTTTTGGATAGACAGCTCCCTATCATGACAGCAGATGATGAGAAGCTAGTCATGAATTTGAATCAGAGCAGGGGAATTGATAGCTTCGGGATCTTGCATGATACTCTTGAAAGGAGCTCTTCTCAAGCTGGCAGTTTGAAGGATGAAAAAGGGGAGGTTTGTTGATGCAAGAAAGGATTAGCTGGAGAAGTTAAACGGCATACCTGTAATTACCTCAGGTGTAGAGCAAGGATGGATTCCACTGCCATTATTAGATAACCAGGCCTCTTTCTGTCAGCTTGGTTATACATTTATGTTATGATAGTGGTTTTGTTCTTTCTGTATAGTACAGAGAACATGGATTTCTTGAACTTTCCGTGTAATATCTTCCCCTTTTTTTTTTTTCAATTTATCTTGTTTGTAGCATTCTTCACTTGCCAAACAATTTGCAAAGCAATTGCTGAATCTTTCAATTTAATTTTATTTACATTGTGGAGTTATTTTAAATTACTTGTAGACTGGAGTGTGTCATGTGTTAACCTGGGAACTGATGAGATTTTTGTTCTGATGATAAAGATTAAAGATTGCAAAGGAAAACAGTTTTTAGCATGTTGATCTCATTTTTGTATGAGGCCATTAAGATCCAACCCAGATCTCAGATTAACCCAGATCCTATGATCTACTCTAGACTTTAGGATTCCTCCAGACTCTGCACCTTAGATCTTTTTAGATCTTAAGATCATTCTAGATCCTGGACTTTAGGACTTCTAGACTTTAGGATGCTCCTAGAGTTCAAATACTAGGATCTACTCATGTTCTAGATCTATCCAGACTCTAGGTCAATCAATATTCCAATCAAATTTAGATTTTAAATCAATCTTGAACTCCAATCAATCCAGACCTTAATTCAATTAAAACCTCAATCAAAATCTAGTCCAAATCCAGACTTTTAAATCAAACCTCAAAGTTAAAGACTCAGGTCCTAAAAACCTTTTTCAGCAAATTTTTAAACACTTCAAAACCCTATCAAATAACTTCTGATTCAAGGTTTGTCAGTTGTATATTGATATGACATGTCTCTAGAGGCAACCCTCCAAATTTGAGCTCATTTTGAGGTCTCTAGCCCCATAAATTGAATCAAAATCTAAAGGCTGTAAAACTTTCAAATATTTACAGCCCATGCCATTGGATCTTCCACCAAACGGATTTTGACCTTGGAGCCTTCTCCAAAGTCTCCAATTACTTCCAGACCCTTGACTATCTTCTATTGAACAATAAACTATATTTTGTTGGATTCACTTTGACCTCCAGTTGACTAAAATCCAAAATGACCAAAATACCCCTTAGGGGGGTCCAAATCCCTATTTCAAACCAAATGATCTCCCAACTGCTTGGGATTACTTCCAGCAATTTTCAAATACCAGACTGAACTTGTTGAGCCTATTCCCAGCTCCTGGGTCAACCTGGTTGACTAAGTCAACCAGGGTTGACCCAATGACACATTAAGGGCCCAAGCATGTCATTTTCACCAAATGATCTCACCAGATCCTGAGACCATCACCAGTAGACTTAGAATATCATTTTGAATTGATTGAGCCCAGTCTATGACCCTGGGTCAACTTGGTTGACCAGGTCAACCTAGTTGACCCATTAGGCCCATTAAAGGCCTAAATGGGTCATTTGATCTAAATAACCATCCCAGGCCCTGAAACTACATCCACCAGACTCCAAATATCTTATCAAGTTCATTGAACCCAAACCCTGGCCCTGGGTCAACTTGGTTAACCAAGTCAAGCCAGGTTGACCAACCCAATCCTTAAGTTATTTAACTTTGAATCAAACTCCATATATGCTCAAAAACTCCATCAAAACTCCTTGAACATGTGCTTGAGTGGCTAGGCTTTGATTGGACCCTTGACCAAACCAATAGTTGACAAAGTCAACCTAATATGTTTGGTCAAACCTCTTCAAATTATCATATGTTCATTCAAGCTCCATCCTTTGATCTTTTGAATCATTTCTAATCCCTTAAAATGCTTCTTTAGGACCCTCTCCATCCACCTCATCAGCCATGTAGGCTGGTTGACTAGTCAACTTAGTCAATAAAACCTCCCAATGGCTTTAAATGGTCAAACTTTTTGTTTAAGCTAACATATTCACCTTCAAACCATTTGACTCATTCACTCCAGCAGTTCAAAACATTTCCCTTGCCACCTCAGCCCCCATTGACTGGTTGACCAGTCAAAGAAGTCAACAAACCTTTAAATCCCTTCTTCCATGGTCAAAGTCACATGCAAATCCCTTTTCTTTGATCTTAGCTACTGGTTTAATCCTAAGATCAGCCTAAAGCATTCCCTTTTAGCTCCCAAACCAAGTATTGGGGCTTGGTTTAGCCTATAATGGAAATGGTCCCCACATGAGCCCAAACCCTCCAATGGGAGCCCCCCCTGCTCCAGCCTTTTCTCCTGCTGCCCAACGGCCTAGGCCACGTGTCCATCATCGAAGGGAGGCCTCTGATGCATCAGGGCCGTCCCTTGAGCCTAGGGTCATTTGAATAGGGGAAAAGGATCAAAAGGCTATCATTCTTCACCCTACACTCTCTCACTATCTAAGCTCCTCCTGACTTAGCCTCCAGTTCCCTTGAGCTCTAGACTTCTCTACCTTCAATCCCCAACCAAACTCCACCGTCAAAACCTCGCCGGCGACGAGCCCTCCGGCAAACCTAGCTCAAATTCGTCCAAACAACCATTCCACTCGATCTAGATGTCGTGAGCTCGAGGTGTCTACATCAAAAACTTGCGTGGACAATCTACAAGTTCAGAAAATCCAAAAAATTCGAAATCCATCGGTAAACTCTCTTGAAAACTCAAACCCTAGCTAGGCACACTTAGTTCAAATTAGCTTTTTGAAAAGCACTTTTAAAGCCATGAAATTTACTCCACATTATTTCTGTTCATAAGTACAATGTGCGTTTAAAATTTCGTCCGATTTCATGGGCTGGATCGAACGAATAAGTCGTTTTCCTCGTTCTAGGGCCAATTCGGAGCCTCTCTACGCATGCACGGCGTCTAGACCGTTGATCTTATGATCAACGGTCCGGATTCCGCTGATCTGCAGCCCATCCAGCCGTGTATCAGTGGGTGGGAGCTCCTATTTGGTTCGGCTTGATCTCAGCCTTCCATTCGATACGGCGGGATTGATTCCTTACCGTCGGATCTCCCTTAGCTGAGATCGTACGGCGGGATCTAATCCCTGCTGTTGGATGGAATAAAGGCAGATCCGAGGGCTGTTGTTGGCCGCCGACGTGGATTAGTGATGCCACGTGGACCCCACGCGGTTTCCCCAATCATTGGCCGCCGCCGCATGATCAAATCCAGCGAACCACGGGCTGCCACCTGGTCCTCCCGCTGCCATTTTTCTTGTAAAACTAATTTTAATTAGTTTTAATTATGTTTTAATCAATGAAACTTCATTAAATTACTAAAAAATCAATTTTAATCCAATTTTAACATATAATATATCAAATCGAGCGTATTTTGATTCTCTTTAATTTAAAATTAAATTTATTTTAAAATAATTAATATATTTTGTTATTTTGAATATTTAATTACTGTTTTTATTTATTTAATTAATTAATAATTAATCAAAGAGTAATTTAAATATTTGATCGAAATTCTTTTTTTAATGACTTGAATATTTAGATAAGATATATATATACATGTATGTATACATATATATATATATATATATATATATATATATATATATATATATATATATATATATATATATATATATATATATTAAATTAAATCCATATTAATTCAGAAAATCTTAAATAATAATATATATGTTAAAATTTCTGATTTTTTTATTTTAATTTAAAATTAGTTTGAAAACTCAGAACTTAATTTATTTAAATAAATTGAATTTCTTTAATATTTTAATATTTAATTAAAATATTATATTAAGTAATGTAAAATTCAAAATTTATTTTCAATTAACTTTCAAAATCAGAGGACCTCTCAAATATTTTGAAATTAGTTTAATTATATATTTAAATTATTCTAATTTTAATACTTATTTACATATATATATATTAATATATATCTATATGTATATTTTCAAATTATTTTAAAAGTTATATTCATTTAAATCTTGAACGTTGAGAGATGTCTTGAAATTTCAAACATAGGTTGAACTACTTGAATGGAATTTGTGGGGAGTATTGATTAATGAGCAATTATTTTGTTAATTGTTCATTAATCAATCTTTTCATTAATTAAGTTTTTCCTTAATTTTTGCATGTGTAGGTGCACACACACACTTAGGGCTCTCTTAGATTTAGGTGTTGAATGTGTTTATGTATTTTTCTATGCTACATATACATGTCAAGTTAAGGGTCTAGAAACTTTGATTCAAACCCAATTAACTTAGAGACATCATTAAGGACAATAATTAAGGACTTGATTAGAAAACTTAAAAAAATCCAATAATTAGGATTCACCTCCTTTTGATTTGGAACTTGAACCAATCAAACTTAGTGACATGTTCAGCTTATAGAAAAATTCCCATTGAGGTTTGAAGTCATTAAGCCCCTCAACTACCTTAATCAAAATCAAACCCTTAACCAAATATTAAAACTTCTAGAAAATGTAATAAATCGTATACAAATCCAAAAAATACAAGTGACCCCTCAAACTGATCATGATTCAACCCTTAATCAAAGAAAATTAATACCAACCAGATTTGACATCAAATTTAAGAATAATTTAATTTTTATTGAAATCTGAAATTAAATTAAATTAATTAATTAAAAAATAAATAAAAATCCCAAAATTTCTCAAACACTTGATAATCTCTCCTTAGATCATTCCTGATATTTGGGGATGATTTCAAGAAGTTTGGAGATTATTTGGAATCAAATCATGAAAAGCCTTCTAATTAAACAAATTAAATAATTCAAATAAATTGTCAAAATTTTAAAAATTCATAACTAATTCAAATAAACTCCAAATTGAGCAAAATCAAAGGCGTACAACTTCAATTACGGTCTAATAGTTATCAAAAATATTAAATTTCCAAAAATCAAATAAATTTGAAAAAAGTCAACTCTTGGTCAAACTTAGTTCAATTCTAAGTCAAAATTTCAAACCTTCGCAATTAAATCTAGAAAAATCCAATTTTAGCTTAATTACAGTCTAACTGGTCGTATTAAGGTCTAGTATTTTAATAAAATGCTAACTTTCTATAAATAACTTTAAATCAAAAAGTCAACTTTTGACCCCTTAATTAAATCATTAAAATAATCCGGAAAATTCCAAAATCTAATAATTGGATTTTAAGTTCCAGAAATGTTAAGTTAATGTTTAAAACACTCAACCAACCTCTCAATACACAACAAATACTCCTGAAATGAAGTTTTCAGGCTGGACTACTCCGGACTGCGGGGCTACGTATCCTAAGAAGGCTTTGTTCCTCGAGAATTGTGGAACAACACCACGAATGGATTCTAAGGAGTGCTAAATTTAAAATGAATTGATTCTTAATGATTTAACTAAATTTAAAATCTTTAATTCAAATATATTAACTTAGTTTATCGGCTGGACTACTCCGGGCTGCGGGGCTACGTGTCATAAGGAGGCTTTGTTCCTTGAGTCTGGTGGCACAATGCCACGAACTGGTTAATAAAAATTTTAAATAAATTAATATTTAAAAAAGAAATCAGCAATCAATTAGTTTCAACCAAAATTTAATTAACCTTTAAATTTAATTAAAACCAAATCACTCAACTGTACGATTATCACTGGGTAACCCAGGCCTACGAGGCTATTAGCTTAGCCCCAAGGAAGGTGAAACAAATTTCATGACCTCGGTGAGCAACAAAGGTAGTAATCATTTAACTATTAAAATAGGTTTAGTTTAAACTTTAATATACTAATATTTAAACTTTAGTTAAGCCTCTCTTTGAGCATTCCACAAATTCAAATATTAGATAATTTGAACAAATTACCCATCCTAGGATCTACCCCAGCCACACGACCTACTACACACACTTTAGATGGTTTGCTAGGACAACAAACTCTAGATCTAGGCTAGGCCGGTGTTTAATTTTTTGCTGTGTGTCGGGTTTTCTAAGCTTTCATTGCATGTTGTGATTGAAATTGATTGATGTGTTTGTTTACTTTTACTGCACTCTGTGGATTGATGTGATGGGCGATTAGATTACCCTTACGTTAGGAACGATCTGGATGCTCACTGAATTTTTTGAAGGTGGCTACGCTCGTGCAGGACAATAAGGGGGGCTAAATAAATAATAAATATAAATGCTACAGGTGCTTCAGCTGCTTAGCCCCCAAATAAAAAGAGCGTGGCCAAGTGTGTTTACTTTTCTGCACCTACATACATATAACTACTTGGGATGTGTTTTAATATTTAAATGCTTAGGATAACCTTGCAAGAGAGTCTAGAATTTTTATTTTTATATTTATGTAATTTATTTGAGTATTGAGTTGTGAAAGTGGCACTTTGAGTTTGGGTTACATAAATCCAAAGGTTGGATTCCAAAGAGGAAAGGATACCCCTTATTCATTTGGAACTCTAAATTTGGATCATTTTACTACCCAAAATAGAAAGGGTAACCTTCCCCTCAAGGGAAGAGTTCTCTTTTTCATTTGGGTATCCGATCACGAAGAATCCAAGGAGCACGAGGAGGAGAAGACCGAGGAGTTGAAGACAGAGAGTATCCCACTCAAAGTCACTTGCGTCTGTATTAGGATTAGAATCCGGGTTGTTGTCAGTGGTGCCTGACCACTTTTAATTTATGTAAATCTGAGTTGTAATAAGCAAGGCAATTTACCTATGGACATTTACTTAATTAGTTTGATTATTCAATATGTTTTGATTTGATTTGATTGCGTATAGGATTACCTACTTTTCTTAGTTTTTTTGGGCGAGTGCATTTCATTCTTTTTGTTTTAGCCTGGACTTCGCTAGGCTCTCTAAGGACTAAAAATATTTTTACTCGTAACTAATATTTAAAATTTTAAGATTTAAATAACATAGAAACTTAACGACCTAGGGAATAGCCGGAATCGTCCGGAATCGCATGCATATTACTGCATCTCTCTCCCTATTTCTATAAGACACTTCCCCGCCTGTGGGTAGAGTCCAGATAATCTGATCTATGAGGATGAGGTGCTGGATCTGGGAAAGTATAGTCTTTTTAAAAAAATTATTTTATAAACCTTTTTAAAATTTCATGCATACCTGATTTGGAGATTTTAAAATTTGACCAAATTACCAAATATTACATAAAATAACATTCTGAAGCATTTGTTGTACCAAAATATTATTTTTAGACGTCAAAATAAATTTTTAAGTAGGCAAAAATTGCTGTATTTTTAAAAATCACTCGGTAAAAATCTCAAATAAATACTCAAAACATTCATAATCTCGATCTCTATAACATACAAAAAGTTAGGCGGTGCAAGTTTTTCCAATACAAAGTTATTCATATTTTTCGATAATGGAAACACAAATTTGATCAGAAAAATATCAAAAATATAAAAATTTTGAAATCAGAAATATGGCAAAGATTTCTTACATTGAGACGTGTACATCTCCTAACAGGCTCGACAAACATAAATCACACTACGGCCTCAAAATCTAGGTTTTTTCTTTCTCTTTCCTCTCATTTCTCTCATTTTTTCAAAAAGCTTCTCTGTTATGCCACTACAGGAAATTCAGGCTTTACCGGCGGCTAAAAGACCGCCGGTACTACCGGTGGCTAAAAGACCGTAGGTACTACCGGCGGTTAACTAGGTCTTAAACGACGGTTTCTCCGGCGATTTTTGATAACAAACTGCTGAAATTAGCGGCGCTTTATTAACCCCCGGTTTCATATTTTACCGTCTCCAATACCGGCAGGAAATAGACCTAATATTGGCCACTCCGAGCCCTTTCTCTTCATTTCTTCGGTTTACTCTCCTGCATATGGTCGCTCGCCGCTATCATACCTCTAGCTAACTCTGTAGGAATCTGACCGCCGATGAGCTCCCTCGGGCCGACGATCTCGCCCCCACTCTGGTAGCTGAGCCCTCCCGCGAAAGCCATGAAAACCGAGTATATTTTCCTAAATTTGCAATGCGAAGAATTATTTTCATATTTTGGTTGGATTAAATCAAGTATCAGCATTAAGTTCATATCTTTTTGCTTTAGTCATGGATGTTCTCACTAGACATTTTCAAGAGGATGTACCTTGGTGTTTGCTTATTGCTCATGATATTCTTCTTGTTGATAAGACTAGAGAGGGAGTTCAAGGTAAACTTAATTTATAGCTGTTCTCACTAGACATGGATGTTCTCACTGGATAGTAATGTTTCTCAAAATCAATTTGGATTCATGCCAAGTAGGTCTATTATGGAAGCTATACATTTATTGAGAGGTTTTATGGATAAGTATAGAGAGAATAATACTTATATTCAAGTCATTAGGGATATGTATGTAGGAGTTATTACTTGTGTTCGAACACAAGGTGGTTTGACCAAGTATTTTCCTATTTCATTGCCCCATATCTTTTTTGCTTTAGTCATGGACGTTCTCACTAGATATTTTCAAGAGGATGTACCTTGGTGTTTGCTTATTGCTCATGATATTCTTCTTGTTGATAAGACTAGAGAGGGAGTTCAAGGTAAACTTGATTTATAGCAGTTCTTACTAGACATGGATGTTCTCACTGGACAGTAATGTTTCTCAAAATCAATTTGGATTCATGCCAAGTAAGTCTATTATGGAATCTATACATTTATTGAGAGGTTTGATGGAGAAGTATAGAGGGAATAATGCTTATATTCAAGTCATTAGGGATATGTATGTAGGAGCTATTACTTGTGTTCAAACACAAGGTGGTTTAACTAAGTATTTTCCTATTTCGTTGCCCCATATCTTTTTTCTTTAGTCATGGATATTCTCACTAGACATTTGCATAAGGTTGTACCCTGGTGTATGCTTTTTATTGATGATATTCTTCTTGTTGATAAGTCTCCCTTAACCTTACGGAAAAATTTTATAAAATGTTGGTGAGACCTACAATACTTTATGGTGCAAAATTTTTGCCATTAAAAGAGAAGCATAATATTAAGTTAAGTATTGCAGAGATTAGGATGGTCAGGTGGAATACTAGCTTTGCTCTTAAAGACATGATATGAAATGTGCATATACATGAAAAGGTTGGAGTAGCTCCAGTGGAAGATAAGTGATGCATGCAAATTTCAGTTTATTTTAGTTTCTTTTATTGTAATTTGAATATTATAATTTTTTTTAATTTTTTTATGCTACCATATGATGGAAGACATCCAATGAGCATGAGTAGGTAGTGCTTGGGCTTGGCAAACTTTGGGTGTGCTAGCTAGTTGAGTTATGGTTTAGTAGACGTAAAACATAGCAGAAGATACGAGAAGTTTGATCCATTTGTGTTAGCAAGTCAAGTTATTCAAGTTTATTGCAGCAAATATCCCAGTGGTCGTAGGGATAAACAAGATTGGCTAGCTATCATAAACACAAAAGCACGGGGGATAATTGATCAACAGTACGTCGTGACAACTGCACATCAAGAGGATGAGATGTCAAATTATAGGTCTGTTGAAATTGAGGAGATGCCAACTACAAGATATAATATTGAAATGCAATTAGAAGCTGTGAATAGTTCAACTAGCTCATCAAGTGAGAACGAGGATGAAATTAAAGATACCCTGGAGAGCAGTGAAAATATTTCTGATTCTGAGTAGTTTTTGTAATTTAAGTGACTAAATTAATTATTATGTACTTAATAAATTATATTTTTTTGAAATCAAGTTAGTAAATGTATCATTGTGTATTCTGTAATTTATTATTCTGAGTAGTTTTTTCAAATCTATTTTATAAGTTAATTATTATTATTTTTTAATTTTTACTTATGCAAATCTCGAAACACTCACAATTTAATTTTTAAAATGTTACAATGATTTACTAATTGCTTCTTTTAATACAGATGGCTTCAGGTGACGATCCTCCTCGTAGATCCTACACCTCAAAGTTTTCTCGAAAAAAGTTAAGTGTTGGAGGACCTAGCAGACCTAGATAGCCTGATGAAAGTGAGGGGCAGAATTCACTTCCACCAATGATACCATCACCACCACCACCACCACCATCACCCAGTGAGTAGGGTTAGGGCCAGTTAGATCCACCTATTGTTAGTGTACCACCACTTTTTCATGGGTACTTTCCTCCTGCGTCGACGAGCCCTCGATTTCTCTCTCTAGATCAGGCACATGCAGCTCCATTCTATCCATATTATCCCCCAACAGCATCACAAACTGGTACATCCACCATACCTTACCCTCCTTACCCCCCCCCCCCCCCCATTTTATTATCCATATCCGGTGCAACTAGAACATGGTAGACCATCTACACCAACAGCGGTTGGTGCTGGGGATCCTGTAGCTACAGCAGATAAGCGTCTATACATTGAGCATGATGGTGATATGTAAGTTCAGTTTATTTTGTTAAGTTTATTATAATTTGATATAATATATATTATTGATAAAAAGTTTAACCTGCAGCTTATGCTTATGAGGGCAGTTCATCCACATCAGCATTTTATGATCCTAGTGGAGTTGAAGAAACTGTTAGCGAGGGGATTGCAGCCTTGGCGAGAGAGATAGAAGAGATGAGAAAGGTATAAAATGAGATGCAAGCAGAGCTGTGAGCCTATAGAGATGACAGCAAAAGAAAAAGGATCAAGAGCAGACACATGAAATCCCAGGCAGTGAGGAGACGGAGGATGATTAGTTCTTTTATTTGTTTTATGAACATTTGGTTTGATGAACTAGTTCTGTGAAGGTTTAAACTTTTGGTTTAAATGATTTGATGAACATTTGGTTTGATGAACATTTGGTTTAAACTTTATATGTTATGTTTATTGTTGAATTTATTTGGTTTAAATGTTATATGTTATGTTTATTATGGATTTTTCATCTTCTATGTCTTTCAATTGTGTATGGCTTCTAGAAATTGTGGATTGATCATAATGGTGTGTTACCTATATTTGTGATAAATGATTTTCAGTTTTGTGCAGGTTTGTAAAAATCTGAGTAAATAGAGGGGGGCTTTCAATTTTTTTTTCAAATGCTACAGGTTTCCGGCTGCCAACCAGCGATTTGGTCACCGAAAACCTCGATACCAGACAACTTATTATAACGGCCAAAAGTATAATGAATCCGCCGGTAACTACCAGCGGTTAGACCGCCGGTCGTCGACGATTTTATCGCCAGAAACATCGATACCATACGGCTTATTATAGCGCCGGAAATATAAAATGCCGCCGGTAAATACCACCGGTAAAACCGGCATTTTTTACGGCCGAAAAGCCGTCGGTGATTAACCGGCGGTCACCGGCGCTATAACGGTCGAAAATTACCGGCCCCCTGAATCGCCGGAAAGCCGATGATTTTTCTAACCTCCAAAAACTAGCCGCCGAAAAATGTTTCCTACGCGCCTAATACCGGCGGTTTAGGAACCGCCGATAAGCCGCCCTTAAATTCGAAAACTGTCAGAAAAAAAATGTTTACCGCCAATAATAGCTGCCGGTAAAATCTGAATTTTCTGTAGTGTGCAAAATCAAATGGGAAAAGTGATTGGAATAAAAAATCTTATAATTTTTTAAGATATTTTAATATAATATAATATAATAATTTAATTAATTAATTTAATCAATTTTTTTAGTATAAAATTTAAATAAATTATTTTAGTTATTCAAAAATTACAAAAAAATTCATAAAATAAATCATTTTATTTAAAAAATATCAGTGAAATCGGTTTAAAAATTGGACACCTGACAGTCCCAAAATTCCCACTTGTACCGATAGGTGTCAATTTCTTAAGAAATTTCACTGGGCCCAAAAATTATAAAAAAATTTCGTGCAAGTATACTACAATAACAACACTATGACGAAGATGATTTATAATTTAGAATTATAATAACTCCAGAAAAAAAATTATTTACCTCGATCAAAATATGGGTTATTATAACCTACCCACATTAAGAAAATGTTTTCCCCGATATTTTCCTTAAGGATTCGGGCATAAATCAATATCAACCAAATCCATACTATCAAAACTTAAATCAAATTGAAATCAAAATCAAATTTCATACAAAATTATATATTTGTGCAATTCATTCCATCACATGTCATTCAATTATACATGCAAACTAATGCACCTTAATATGCCCGACTCAAAATTAATTCCTACAGCTCTGATAACAATCAATTCTTCCAACAAATACTTTGATATCAATTGTGATGCCCCTGAATCTAAATCTAAAGAATTATTCTTTTAATTTTTTAATAAACAATAATCAGAGCTATCTAATATCATATACAGTAATAAATAGCAAAACATATTCTATAATAAAACATCAATATATACATCTATATTCAATCCCAAAAATGATATATAATACTCAGGATCTATACAACTATCATCACATATCTATCATGTGCTGAGTACAAAAGAGTAGCTAAGATAAAAAGAACCTGAACTTGAAGAAATCATGACCAGCCTTACACTCCTGATTCTCTACCCTGACCTGAAATTATTTAACCATATATAATAAGCTCATAAGCCCAGCAAGTAACCAAAACTTATAACTGAATTCAAAACACGACAATTGAGCAATATGCATGTCAAGGATCAAATCATAGCAGTTACATTTATATGATCATTAAATCAGTGTAGAAACAGTAAAATTCACATGCAGTTGTAGTAGAATCTATAAATAGTAAGACACTACGGTACGGAAGCCAGTAAAGAAAGAAATCAGTATGAGTATCAAATCTATAAAATGATCATCGTATCTACAATACCAATTAGCACAAAAATTATATAAAGTATCAAATCAAAATATTAATAAAGATTATTAAAATTAAATCATTATAGTAAAATCATATAGGAATGTACATATGTTATCTAGTTATTCTATATTAATATTAAATTGATATTTTATATATATAGTGTATCACATGCTTATTGTACAGTAAATCAGTAGTATCGATATCTAAATCAGTAACAATAACAATCTAATGGCAGGAGCAATAGAATAATGCAATAATAATAAATTCATGCAGTAATAATAAGTCCATATAATAATAAGAATAATGCCTCAAGAACATGCATTTCAGTAGTCACACTAAACAAGTAAGAAGTTCTGGCTATCACAGTATTTTTAGTATTATTTTAGTATCAGTAAACCATTGACTCAGTAAATAAAGTCATCACTCTTTGCCCGTCGGCACAATAATCATCTCCTTATAACTCTCAATTAGTATATCACGTGAATAAGTAGTGGATAACACCAAACTACAATATTATAAGGAAAGCCCTTCGGTCCACCATCCTGTATAGGTCAATCAGTCACCAACCAACGGGTCAACCAGTCTTTACTTATTTTTTACATGACACGTGCATTATTATCACAATATTATAACAGTAATAGCAACCAGCTATTACTCAAGTATATATCCACATTCATTTATAATATATTACGGTAAATAAAATATAATTGAGCATAATCCAGAAAATTTCAAAATGTACTAACGGTTGACAACAAAAATCATACTGAGCAAAAATTTATATTTTTAAAATTTGACCAAATTATCAAATATTACATAAAATAACATTCAGAAGTTTTTGTTGAACTAAAACACTATTTTAGATTCAAAATAAATTTCTAAATAGGCAAAAATTATTGTATTTTCAAAATCATTCGATAAAAAATTTCAAATAAATACTAAAAATATTCATAATCTTAATCTTTATAACATACAAAAAATTATGTAGCGAAAGTTTTGCCAAAACAAAATTATTCACATTTTTCGGTAACAAAAATATAAATTTGATCAGAAAAATATTAAAAATATAAAATCTTTGAAATCAAAAATAGGGTAAATGTTTCTTATAGCGAGACGAATAAATCTACTAACAGGCTCGACGAACTAAAATCGCATTGCTGCCTCCAAATCTCGGCTTCTTCTTTCTCTTTCCTCTCATTTCTCTCATTTTTTTCTAAAAGCTTCTCTATTATACAAAATCAAATGGGAAAAGAGATTGAAATAAAAAATCTTATTAATGCTTTAAAATATTTTAATATAATATAATATAATATAATATAATAATATAATTAACTAATTTAATCAATTTCTTTTAGTATAAAATTCAAATAAATCATTTTTAGTAGTTCAAAAATTATAGAAAAATATTTATAAAATAAATCATTTTATTTAAAAAATATCAGTAAAATTGGTTTGCAAATCGAGCACCTGATAGTCCCAAAATCCCCACTTATACCGACATGTGTCAATTTCTTAAGAAATTACACCAGTGCACAAAAATTATGAAAAACATTTGTGCAAGTAAAATACTACAATAAAAACACTATGGCGAAGATAATTTACAAGTTAGAGTTATAATGACTCCAAAAAAAAATTATTTACCTGGGTCAAAATACAGGTTATTACACTCGTAATGTGGTGGAATAAAGCCCGGTGCAGTGCTTATGACAAGGCGGGTAGGCCCTGTACACTCTCTTCATAGCGTGGTGAAGATAACCCTAAGTACCAGTGTATGTATCATTACGCCTGCAAGAAAAAATATTTTTTCAAACAGGTATGTTGAAGACCCATACACGCTCTTCGTAGTGTGGTGTGATTGAAAAAAATAATGTCTACGATGTCACCCAACACTTACTATACATGCTCTTCAGAGTGTGGTGGGAAGGCCTAAATTCTTAAATTTTTTCTAAATGAGAGAGATGCCGAGAAGCTGTTGAAATTCAGAGCAAAGGGAATATGATTTGAATAAAATGACATAAAACTTGAACAACTATAAGGGACTTAAGTGGACAACAGGGAACCAGACTTGAATAAATGCATAAAACAAATCTATAATTCATAAAATGAAAAATAATTTAACACATATAAATGAACATGGAGCTTATAATGAACAAAGAACTAGCAAATACAACTTACTTATAAGCGATGACATGATTACAAGTCGTGATATGGAATTCTTGAACAATGATAGTTGACTCGCAATATTCATCTTAAATCATGCTTATAAATGAATAGATACAACCATAATGAAAGGTGTAAGTACTAGTAACCTACAATGAATGTAACAAGGTCCTGCATTCGATATCAACATATGAACAGACATATTAAATCCTACAAGCAATGGTGAGCAACATGCAAGGGATGTAGCATGCCTACAGGCAAGATAAGAAGGTTGTAAAGGGGATGGCCTCTTTGTCATCAATATCGATCAACTTATAGATGAACACCTAATAGCCTATACATGGATGATAACAATTAGCATGCAGTGAATGTTGTGATATCCCTACAGTCAATGTCAGTTCACTTGTAGACAAATACGACCATTCCCCGTATACGACGATGGCTGATCGATCTATTTGTGGAGAACAACAATGGATATGTCACAAGTATGGAAGATCCCCTGTGAATATAAGTGCACACACTATCTACAAGCAAGGACCAAGAACCTGCAGCAAAAATGAACCCTCATGAGTGTATGCTGGAGACATGTAGTGAGCAGGATAATTGTCTTACAAGCATGAGTGTGAGCTTATGACACACACAATAGCCCCTTTACAAGTCATTATATGGAGACTGCAAGTGTTTATAGGCGACAACACAAGATGTGCAAGTGAATACCATTACTTGCCAACCAACAAATCTGGGGAGATCAGTGATGAGTGCAGCCCACCCGACAGTTTGCATTAACATGCAATGAATGCTATGACATCCTTCCAATTAATGCCAGCTAGATTGCAGATGCATGCGACAGCCTCTTACGAATGACAAACTAGTATGCAATGAATATAGCAGCTTCCAATCAACATACACGAAAAAACTATTTGTGAGTGTAGCTCACTCGACAATCAGTATTAACTTGCATATGAACACACGCATCCGCTTACAATAATACTGACAGCCACCCTACAAATGCAGATAAGGGAACCACAACAAATATAACAGCCTTCCCACGAGCGATATTAGCCAATTTGTAAATAAACATATTAACCCTCTACGAATAATGTCAGCTAATATAGTTCGTATACAAGCAGCGATGATAGATGAACCAACAAAGAATATAAACTCCTACAAGCCATGGTGGAAGACTCACCATACACACTACATGATGATATCTACAAGAAAGTATAGAAGATTTGTCAGTACACGACAGTCTACCTGCATAAAGCAGCAAATGACCTGCAATATAATGTTACAATTCACCTATAAGTAAAAGCATGGAATCCGTAGTAAAAAGTTGCAGGTCAATGATAAAATGAAGTAGTAAATTTATAGCGTCATTGTCATACCAAATAAATTAGCTTATTTGCAAGAGACTGGTATGAGATCCCTAACGCTCCGTACAGCTCATTTGTAGGTTGAAGTATATTCTTGAACGGTAAATGCTGAGAAAAATGGCAACTTGTTGAAGTCTGAAGATAAGATGAACTAAACAACATTGCCGATACACAACAAATACAGTACAATGCCACTCCACCAGATTCGCAACACTTATACAAGCGGACATAAGGTGTTTATCAAGCCTCAAATGAAGTTTTTTTTGCACCAACTTTAGCAACAATCACTTAGCACAAATAATTATATTTAAATATTTAAATGCTCCCCCCTCATATATTAAAATATAATTACCCATATGGGCTCTGATGAGCATGATGTATGCACATATGTGACGTCTGAGGATGTTGCACAGGTTAAACATGAATCTAAGTTTGAGCTTGGTCATTTTATGTGAATAGATAGGAGTTGATGAATTACCATGTAAATGTATGATCGGGCATTGACCGGGATATTTATTTTATATGTTCATATTAGACCTTCAAGGTCTATAACAAGAAAAAATACTATAAAGGCATAAAGCCAACAACGAACCCGATCCTCTGTCGATGATGGCCATGTTGAAAGAAAATCTCAACTAGAGGGGACCCTAAATATTTGAAAATGCCAATGAAAACTCAAAATTCTAAAAATACTAGATGTTAAGATATTTAAAATGGAAATCACCAAAATTCTAAGCAATATATCCATCCATCCTTCGTAATAGTTTGCCGAGATGGATAAATATGAAAATCACTTTAGCTCATAAGGTGCAAATGTCTGGTCAGGAATATCACTAAGATTCATTCTCAATCAATCTCTTACTAGTAAAGATGTGACACATGCCCTATAACCGGTGGTTTTATCGCTAAATAACACCATAGGTAAATTGTATGACTGAGACCCTCTAACTTGGTGGTTTTGCTGCTAAATGGTACTATTAAATTACGGTCATGGTTAGAGCCCGTATGTTCCCCAACGGTGCTAAATCATCGAGTAATGAATCAATAGGATATGATCGATAGGGCATAAAGCTCTCTGTTAGCCAAGGTGGATTCAAATTTGTCCCCTTAAATAAATATTCACCCCATGTCTATAAGGTACCCTTGGATGAAGCAACCCATGGCTACCGACAAGGATCTTTCGGTCAGGTTGGGTCGAGTACCTCCTCTGACTAAGTAGACCAAGGATCATGATGGCCCAGGACGATGGAACCATGGGATCTTAATCGGGTCTATCATCATTCCCCCCACCATCCGCTTTAAGTTTAGGGTGGGATCTTAATCGTATCTGTTTGACGGCTAGTCTTAATCAAAAGTTCTCTCTCATTATCGGGAGGGTCAATTAACTATAGGGGCTTGCACCTATAGGAAACCTGAACTTGGATCATAAAGTCCTCACAAAATGAGGGTGAAATATCTAAGTAATGTCTAATTTAAAACCCAATCTGCCTTCTACAAATTTGCCTCAGAACATACTCGTTAAAACTCTCCTCGACGAGCCAAAAAAGAAAGAAAGGGGTCGTGGAGAGGCCGGGCGCGAATTTTTGGAGCTCACACTTAAAAACTATGAAACAAAGAAGCTCCAACTCCTTGAGATAATTGCAACTCCGTACTCTAAAAGCCTTGAGAATTGAAGTTAAGGTTTCATTTGGATTAACTTTTTACCACTGCTTTTTTTTTGCTACTTCTAAAAAAATTTGTATTATAAAGTTGCTTTAGAAAGCAGTAAGAAAACCGTCCCAAACAAACCCTTAGTGATTGCTTGAAGCCTTCATTTGAGCATTGAACACTACCTCTGTCAATCTCATCGATAAAATTACCTATGGGTTCCAATGAAGGATGAAGTCCATAAATATACATATAAATGAACAAAATTGAGTTCAAGTTACCTTTAATTTACACTTGAGCTTAACTAATTAATCAAATTTAAGCTTTAGCTGGACATAACAAGTTTGAGTTTGCTCACGGGCCAACTCATTTATTATAAATGAGAAAATATAATTCAATTAATGTAAATGTTGCAACAAATTAATAAGCAAGATGAGAAATTAGATGAGTAATAATAATAAATAATTTTAGATAAATAAGAGAAAATTTTTAAATAATTGTAATAATCTTATTCTTAATCTATCAAAATTTAATATATTTTAGTGTATTTATATTAATATTTTAAAATAAGTTGATTTACGAGCGAATGAGTTAAGTTGAGGTTAATAACTACTCATTGAGCTAAGCTTGAGTTGATTCTCAAGCTAGCTTAACTTAATTACACGCTAGTTATAAATATCAATATCATTTTAACAGAAATGTAAGAAGCCCATTTTTCTATTGAAAGAGATGCGTATCCCATTTCAAACGTTGCTAATTATATTTGATCTATTCGAATCTTTGAATGAAGGCACTCTCAAAGTCAATCATTAAGAATTACCAACTTAAGCTTAAAGTGGAGAATAAATCATGGGTGAAAGTCTAATAAAGTACCCTTTTTTTCCTTGTCTACAGCTAAATTTAGGACAAAAAAAAAAAAAATAAATGGTAGATATTGGATTCAAATTTGTCAAACCTTAATAGCAAGCAAGCTTTGGGAGTATGACCTAAAGATTGTATGAGAATATGGAGAGAGAGAGAGAGAGAGAGAGAGAGAGAGAGAGAGAGAGAGAGAGAGAGAGAGAGAGAGAATAATCCGCTAGCTCAAATATATGTAGTATAAGTGCTAAAAGATGTAAAAGATGCAAAAAAATTAAAAAAAAAATCTAAAATGATCATCTTCACCCATTATTATAGGGATATGAGGGCATACAAAAAAGGCTACATTAGTAAATGAATAAAAAATACATAAATTTAATGACTGTAAAATGCGTTAGATAAGTGTCACGCTCTCTTTCTTTGAACTTGACCTATCTCTATTTTTAGGTGAGCTCAATAGTACTAAGTGCCTATGGACGAGTAAGTGCAAACGAGTTCACTGACGAGTCTTGAACAGATGGAACCGAGACTGGCCGACACCCTAGAGTCATTAGTAGCTCATGCTGGAGCCCTACGTCACCTTGTAAAAAGAAGCAAGGTTGAATTTCAGGGTGGATAAGCTCTATGGTCAATTGATTATGATAGGCAAAGCTGAGGATCTCTCGAGTGAACCTCATCATTGTAATTAGAGTGGCAAGTGAGATCAACGAACCCCCTCACCCACCCTCACACAGGCTCATTTGTTTTACTAAATCCCTGAAAAGAATTATGCGAGTATAAATTAAATTTAAATAAGGTTAGATGACTCTATTTTTGAATAATGAGATATTTTCTATAAACTATAAAAATAATAATAAAAACATTCAAAGGTAATTAATTTTTGAAAGATAAACATTATTTTATAGAACAAAAAGACTGTTTTTTCAATCAAACAAAAAATCTTACATTGGAAATTAAATTCAAATCATAATAAATTGACCCAATTTCATTTAGTCAATTTTGGGTGCTGAGAAACTAAAACTAAGACCTTCTATTCTATTTTTTTGAATTTTTTAAAAAATTCAAAGTTAATGTTATCCATGTCCAAATAAATCTCCCAACTCTATTGTACTTTGTATATTATATCCATTAAATATAACAATACCTTTAATTGACCCAATTGAGTTGATTAATCATTAAGATGTTGAAAAACTCAACCCCCCTCAAATATATGAATGTCAAGGTCAGCTCCAAGTGATGGTGTTAGAATTCCTTACTATGCAAGTGCTCATAAATGAATAATAATAATAATAATAATAATAATAATAATAATAATAATAATAATAATTTTTTTATTGCTTTTGAAAGCAACTTTTTAGTACAAAAATTTTTAGTTCAAAATATTTTTGTACTAAAAAATTACTTTAGAAAGCAGTAAGAAATTTATCTCAAACAAAACCTAAAAAGAAAGCATAAATAGCACACAGGCTTCGTTTGGGACGGCTTTCTTTCTGCTACTTAAAAGCAATTTTTTAGTACAAAATTTTAATTTTTATACTAAAAAGCTGCTTTAAGAAGTAGAAAGAAAATCATCCCAAACGAAACCTCAATATCTACTATTGACCAGTGATAAGAAAGAGTTTCAAAGGTAGAGTTTTTGGTCTATCACACAATTGAACAATCTCACATTAGGTACAGAATTTAGACCAAAAGACATCAGTTCTCTTTGAACCAAACCTACTAAGATCAAAGCCATCACGTTTGAAGACCAAGCAACAAACAGTTTCCTCACAAAAACTTCCCATCTTCAAGACTACTGTTTAGTATTCAATTAACCATGCTTTTATCATACCAAACGCCTTCTTTTTTCTTCACGACGACATTGAAAGTCTTCAATGCGGATGAAGCAAAGTGGGAAGAAAGTGAGAGTTGAGCTGAAGTCCAATTCATTTTTAAATCTCTGAGAATTTGAAGAGCAGAGGCTGATCTGGATAAGAGACATAAAGGTCCTCTGATAGGGATGGATCAACGAAGACTTTAGGGTGTGTTCAACACACAGATCACATCATTCTACTAGCTTGCAACTGGTAAGGGAGTAGACCAAAGAAGATGCAGATGTTTGGCTTTTTTTAACAATAGTAAAAGCAATTTCCAGCCAAAATAATTTAAAACTATCTGTGAATAGGATAGTAGTAAGATTTGGACCCAATATACTTTTCAATCGTTGAATGTGGAACTAAACCAAATAGTTTCATCATATATTTTGATAAATTTATGAGTTGCAGGAGCTCTCCAAATCAACCATCAAATCTTTTTATGCTAATTACATATTTTGCAAATAGAAACCACTCAACCACAAACATTATCGGATTCACATCCACTTGAAGTTCAATCAATGTGGCATATATCACTAAAAGCCATAAAAGTCATAAATCCCAAAGACAACTTGATCTCAACCACACATTTGACTCAAATTGTGGACAAAAAGATTATTAGAATTGAATTTAGGTTTTATTTTAGATAATTTTCTTAATGCTTGATAAAACTACTGTAGAAAATAATTTTTTTTAAAACTATTATATAAAACAATTTCCTAGCACAAATTTTTTGAAAACAAAAAAAAAATAATAACTAAATAGAAATTGTAAAATTGTAGTTACGATCTAAAAAACAAAACAGTAAAATGGCTAAAATCTCAAACGAAGTCTTAATATACTAACAGTGAAACCCATTTTCAACCTCAAAAAGCAAGCTTAAAGTGTGAACAAATTAATATTCCTATGCCAATATAACTTTCACATATTTAATGTAAAACTAAATCTAAAACCCTCAAATATTTTAATACAACATAAGAATTAGTGATCAAAACAAAGAGTAATATCAACTTCCAAGGGAGAAATGCATTTGCTAAAGGGCCAAAAGAGGCCATAATTAATGTGAAATACAATTAAATGCCACATTAAAGATGGACTACTTTAAGAACAATATAATGCACTTATTGCAGTCGAATAATTTAAGTTTTAGCAACTGAACAATGACTCCATGGAAGAGGCTAGATGAGCTGCAGCTTCGACTTACAGGTAGTAAGTCACATCAGCGAGGACTTCTGGATGCACAGATAGTCGAAGCACTGTAATGAGATTTAAACTAAAGTAGTGATATCAGCTTCCACAAGCCATGCAGGCATCTCTATTTTCTAAAGAACAAGCAAGTTGTGCCATGCCAACTTGTACGCCATTTTCCATTGCTTGCTCATTCTTCTGCATGCATCGAGAAAAGAACTAAATGGACAAGCAAAGATATGAAACCAGGAAAACATAGAATGAAGATAAAAAAACCAAAGCTTACTGTGAGAAGAGATGTATCAACTGTGAACTTGATTGCATCAGCTGCTGCACGTGAACGGAGATAATACATGCCTGTCTTAAGACCCTTCAATACAAAAAAATGTTCCAAGGATTAGCCCTGATAAATACAAACCAAAGGGGATATAATGTCATTTGACATTGTACCTTAGACCAGGCATAGAAGTGTAGAGAAGTCAGTTTTCCAAAATTGGGCTGATCCATATGAATATTTAAGCTCTGACTCTGATCAATGTAGCATCCTCTATCAATAGCCATGTCAACAATAGTTCTTTGCTTTACCTCCCACACAGTTCTGATAAAAAATTTATGCTAATTTTTATCATAGAATAGGAACTTGTTATAATCCACAAAATAGGGGAATCAGAATAATACAGTACTTGTAAATTGCCTTAAGGTGCTCAGGAACTTCTGGTATCTTAAGGATGGAACCATCTTCATAAATAATCTTGTTTTTTAGAGTACTAGACCAGAGACCCATCTCAGTTAAATCATTTAGCAGATGCTTGTTCACTACAACAAATTCTCCACTGCAGAAGTCAAGTATATATTACTGTTAGAATAGCCTGAAATTTGCAAAGGGACAATACAAACAGAACAGGCAGACCTTAAAACCCTGCGACTATAGATGTTTGATGTGTATGGCTCAAAGCACTCATTGTTTCCAAGAATCTGACTAGTAGAAGCAGTGGGCATTGGAGCAACAAGAAGGGAGTTTCTTACTCCATTCCTAGCAATTTTTTCTCTCAAAGCAGGCCAATCCCACCGGGATGAAGGGATTACATTCCACATGTCTGGTTGGAGAATGCCCTACAGAACAGCTTCAATCAGATACCATGAAACAGATAGGACAATGAAAAAAAAAAATCTAACGAAGTGTCTACAATGAGGCGCATCTAATGTGTAAAACCTTTTGCTATTTAGAATTCTGTTCTTTTTTTTTCAAACAAAAATTATTTTTGCAGAGGTGCTTTAACTTGTTTTTCCAGTTTTTTGAGAGAAATAATTCCGTATACCTGATCCGTATATCTAATGTAGTAAATCCTTGCATGTTATAATTTTAGTTTTACTTGTTATTGTAGCAAAGTTTCATGCAATATAAATGCCAAAAAATGTGCATGTTATCTTGGTAAAATTGAATGCAAATATATATAAACATGATGAGATTAAATAAAGAGTTGGATTGTCTTAGGGCCATTTGATTGCTTTAAGTTAGAAAAAATGTTTTTAAAATATAATGAATTTAGTAAATTTCTTAATTTGATATAATGTTAAAAATCTACGTTTATCCAAAAATCTTAACCTCAACAAACGGCTTCAAAACCTCTTGCATATTATGATTTCAATTTCATAATAGAAATGAATAAAAACAAAATCATCATTTCCTAAAGTAAGTTTTCAATCTACAAGCAACAAATGAGCCCATAAATCAAAGTTTCTTTTTTTACTACAGACCTTACTAATTGGACTTCCTTGATATGTTTCATATGGGCCTTCTTTGGAAGCAAGTTGAGAAGAAGCATTCAAAGCATGGTAGTATATGGTCTCAAAAATGTCCTTGTTCAATTGTTGGGCCTAAAGAAAAAAAAATTAAAAATAATGATTAACCATCAAAACAACATATTCAACTAAAAAGGAAAATTTTAAAGATATGCACTTACCTCCGCTGAATCAAAAGCTAAGCCAAGTAAGATGAAAGTATCAGCCAAGCCTTGAACGCCAATGCCAATTGGCCTATGGCGTAAGTTAGATCTCCTAGCTGTTTCAACTGGGTAATAGTTAATGTCAATTATCTTGTTGAGGTTCTGTGTAACTATTTCAGTCACCTTCAAGGACAGGAAGAGAAGAAAATTATGAGATTATTGATAAAAGTGTAAAAAAAGTTTTGAATGAAACAAAAAAGTAGTGACACCTCAGCTAACTTGTCAAAATCAAAAAATCTATTTTTCGCTCCAATGCTTCCAACCAGCTTTGATGGATGTGAATCTATAGGTACATTCTGCAAATAGCAATAGCTTTAGAATCCAAGGTAGCTACTTGCAAGCATAGATAAGGAGAATTTACCTTTTCCATCACATATCGAGGTAAAGCAATTGATGCCAAATTGCATACAGCAGTTTCATCGGGACTGGTGAACTCTATTATCTCAGTACACAAATTTGAAGACTTTATGGTTCCAAGGTTGTTTTGATTGCTTTTTCTATTGCAAGCATCCTTCAAATAGAAGTTTGAAAGTGGGACAATGAAAAAGAGATGGAAAGCAGACAGATTAAAAGAAATGATAATGGAAAAATTAAATAGTGTACCTTATATAACATATAGGGTGTTCCAGTCTCAATCTGGGATTTAAGAATCTCAAACCATAGGCTTTGGGCCGAAACAATCTTCCTGGCCTTGCCCTAAAATTAGAATAGGTCCTAAGTAATGACTAACACAATATATTCTATTAAACAGCGCAAACTGTAAGAGTTTATCATTAAAAATAAAGGAGTGATAGCTAGCCTCTTTTTCATATTTTGTGTACAAGTAGTTGAACTCTTCACCCCAAGAGTCAGACAAACCAGGAGCTTCGTTTGGGCAAAAAAGTGACCATTCTTTATTGCTCTGGACCCTTTCCATAAATACATCAGGTATCCAGAGTGCATAGAACAGATCTCGTGCCCTGTGCTCTTCCTATAAGATTTATCAAGAGTTAAAGGTACAGCTAATTGTAATTTCAGTTCAATTGAGGAATTGTTACAAAAATAACATTCTCTTACCTCCATCAGTCAAATGTTAATCAAATATTACTATTCACAACTAAGAAACAGCTTATATTTTTCTCATTCATGAAATTCCCAAGAGTTTGCTAGTGGCTCGTGCATGGACTTGCTAGTTTTTTATGTTCGAATGGATGATAGTTTAGTGAATAGGATATATTTGAATGTTTATGCCCATAAATCTCTCTATTTTTTACCATGAACCACATAAGCAATAAGAAAACAACAAATCACTTGAAGGTAATGACTGAACCATCATTAACCATATACCATTTATTTGGGATGGGTAACTTCCATGAATCATGCCAATAATTATTAGTGAGTGTTGCATGAAGGCTTATTGCTCTGCTTTTAAAGTTCAACGTTTTGATATCTTTAATCTAAGACTTCTTCATAATCATTCCATGAATCATACCAAAAAATATGTAAATACATTTTGCACAAAGCTTATTGCTCTGCTTGGATCATGATATCTTTAATCTAACACTTCTTCATAATCATTCCACATTGATTTGATACATAAAGCAAAGGCTTCAAGTCTTGTATTAATCTCATTTTACAAACACGGCACCTTAGAATGAATTTTATTAATGTTATTTGGGTGATTTTATGACAAAAAATTATAATGTAAAGTCTGATCAACTGTAAGGCTCAAAATGCTTTTAAAGTTCAATGTCCCTCTTGAATTTTGAGTTTGAAAGTACTATTCATAATACTTTTCTTTCTACCCAAACTTCTCATTTATTTACATCCTCTTTGGTATCATCTAGTTAGCTTTCTATTAATGATTTATAATTTTACATTTTCTTATTCCATAAAGTTCACCTCAATTTTGTAGTCCATCAGTGTAGCTTCAGTGACAGATTTACGATACTCTAGAACAAGAAATCAAAAACAAAAAATTCCTACTTAGGTGGTAGCACCTCATACCTTCCCATGATTTTTTCTAAGATCAAGGAACTCAAAAATGTCAGCATGCCATGGTTCCAAGTACACCGCAAATGCACCTAGAACATTGTGAATAGGAATGAATTAATAATCATGGCAAACTAGTATGCAAACCAATGAAATAAGACCATGCTACCTTTCCTTTTCCCTCCTCCTTGATCAACATAGCGAGCAGTATCATTAAAGACCCGTAGCATTGGAACTATGCCATTTGAAACACCATTTGTCCCACGAATGTAACTCCCAGTGGCACGAATATTGTGAATGGAGACGCCAATTCCACCTGCAGATTTGCTTATTATAGCACACTCTTTTAAGGTATCATATATTCCCTCAATGCTATCATCTTTCATGCAAATGAGGAAGCAGCTGCTTAGCTGGCCAAATCAAACAAACCCAAAATCAGCATATGTTAAAGTAAATGAACTAAAAAGTCAAGTTTTATGGATACCTGAGGCCTAGGAGTGCCCGCATTGAATAAGGTAGGAGAAGCATGAGTAAACCACCGAAGTGACATCAGATGATAAGTTTTGATGGCAGAATCAATATCTTCTTTATGAATCCCTATAGCAACTCTCATCAGCATATGCTGGGGCCTTTCCACCACTTTCCCAGATAATTTTAGAAGATAGGACCTCTCGAGAGTTTTAAAGCCAAAGTAATCATAATCAAAGTCTCTATCATAAATGATCTCACTATCAACACGAGTGGCATTCTGCATATGCATATTAATGAGGATGTTAATCTGAGAGCAAGCCATCCAAGCTTTGCAATTAAAGAATTGGGAATGATAAATTATCATATGCTTGTTGTGGAATAGATATTTAAGCGACCAGTAAATATGAAACTTGCACGTTAAGATTAACAGATTTAGGGGCATACCCATTTATCAAAGTTAAAAGCAGATCCAACTAATATCCTTAATTTGGCCATTGGATCCATCAAGTTAGAAAAATGATGCTAGAGGACAAGGTTTTATCATTACCAAAAAATGCTTCTAAGGAAGAAACAACACAGGATTACAGAAAGCTTTCAAGGATTAAATAAGCAATTCAACCACCAGCAAAAAAGGCACCATCTGGCGAAGAACGAAGGCACCATAACATCATGGAAAAGCAACAATCAGAAGTTGTTTGGCTACAAGTAGGATTTATATCGAGTAGGATATGGTAAATCCAGTGAATACAAATTCAATAAATCTTTGGAGTATTGAATCCTACAAAATACTTGGCAAGATAGATAATAAGGCTTCGTTTGGGACGGCTTTTTTATTACTTTTTAAAACGGAGTTTTAGTACAAAAATTTTAATTTTTGTACTAAAACTCCGTTTTAAGAAGCAATAAAAAAACCGTCCCAAACGAAGCCTAAATCTGACTAAGTTCGGATAAATTGTTAGGGAATTATATTTAGAATTCAAGATTTAAATGTGTTAAAAATTTTCTCCTGCTTAGAAATCTTAAATCATAAAACAAATAGCAAACAAGTTATCGATACTTACCAAAACTTAGTAGTTATCATGTTAAATAACTGCCATGTTTTAATCCGCTCAAGATTAACTAAATCTGGATTAAGAAGATTTACTATATCCTGCTGAGATTTACTAAGCCTCAGTACCTAAGCACGATTAAAATACTGATACGCTAAAACTATCAACATAACATGAAGCCTGATGAAAATTGCATATCAGAAGCCAAAATTAACATTTGAAACAAGCAAGAAAATTCACCTTCATGATGATCTCATAAACATCATCAGAAATCAAAGGCGCCCTTTGTCCCGACCTCTCATTGAAATGGTTGTACATATCCTTTATCCTGAGTACAGATCAACCAATTCAAAATTCAGATATCAATAAAATCATAACACCCAAAGAGAAAAATAAAATCCTGAACAGTCAACTAGATCCCTTACGTCTCAGAAAACGATTTCTTTGTATTCTTGTGCAGATTAGAGACCGCGATCCTAGCAGCAAGCTAAACGAAATAGATCAAAGCATGAGAACGGAGAAAGACCTAGGCCAAGGCTTGACATGAATAAATAGAGAAAAGAAAGTATAATCACCGAGGCATAGTCAGGATGATTAGTCGTCATGGCTGCAGCTGTCTCGGCAGCAAGCTCGTCAAGCTGTGTGGTGGTGACTCCCTTGTAGACCCCAGCGCATACTTTTTGGGCAACGAGCACAGGGTCGCAGTGCTCCTGGCTGAGGCCATAACTAAGTTTCTTCAGCCTTGCGGTAATCTTGTCAAAGTGAACCGCCTCCTGCCGCCCGTCCCTCTTCACCACGTACATCTCTGATAGATGGAAATCCTGAATCTTACTTTCCCTCTGGATGGGAGATTTTATCGAGCAGTTGATGGGCGGATGTTATAGTGACGGCGAATAGGATAAGGTGCGAGTGATTGAAGGGTTTGAAAGGCGGGATCTTGATTTCAGTGCTAGGGTTTTGAATTTCAATTATTGAGAGCTTCTTTTCGATCGAAATTTTGGCGCGAAGATTGCCGTTTGACAACGATTTTTCCCTCTCTGGACGGTCTTTTTGTGTTTCTAGCGGCAGCGCGGGAAAACGGTGACAATACGGTAAATCAGGGTATACCAATGAACGGTGTATAGATGAGACTAGCTGTTTATTCTAGTTTGGCTCCGTCGACATTATTTCTGTTTGAAATCATCTACTTTTCAAAAAATTTCTTGAATATTATAGTTGTGTTGAAATCGTTTTACTATAGATGGATTCATTCAGCTCAAAATTTGCGTGAATTATTGAAAATTTGTATTTACAAAATAAGTAATCACAAGCAAATAAATAAATAAAAGTTCACAAATGTTTATATATATATATATATATATATATATATATATATATTATTAGTTATGTGTACAATTTGATTGTATCGATCAATCGGATTATATTGTTGTCTCAGACTTCAATTTTATCATCGAGCTCATCGAAAAGTTGCAGCGACCTCCCCCTGCTTGGGTTATGAGGGATTGCCCCCCAAAAAAACTCTGTGCAATCAAACAACATTGCGATGTTGTAGTCACTAGTTGGAGACAGAGATTAAAACGTTGTAGCACTGTAAGTTGCAGCGCCATGCGCCATGGCACTACAGGGTGGCTCAAAGACATAGTGGAGCACCGCAGCTTATGATGCACCGACACTTCTCCTCAAAGAGACGTGCAGTCTCTGACACGTATCCGACACGACATGCATCCGACACATGTCAAACACGCTAAAAATATGTCCGATTAAAAAAATATTAAATATAAATTGGATACGAATGCCCAACACCCGTCTTAAAAACTTTATGATTTTTTAAAACATAATTTCTTGTATTTAAAAATTTTATTTATCTAAAATATAACAAATAAATTTCTTATTTCCTGTTCACATTATCAAATCAATCGCCCGTACTCAATACCCCATACATCGAATATTCTCATTTTCATTTCTTTTTGGTGGATTGCGACTTTGATTTTACAATAATGACGTATGTCATCTCAACACCGATGTCTTACGTCGTTACAATATTAACATTTCAAAATCATCTAAACATCAAAGTTTGACATCATCTTGATATTGATGCTCGACGCTAGCAATTTCTATACCCACAACGTCATCATAACATCGACAACAAAACGCCCTCTTGATATTGATGCCCTATACTTATTGCTTAACATCAATGCTCGACTCTCGACAACATTATCATCTTCTCTCTCGATGCCTGATACACGGCATCGATGCCCAACTCTGACATCATAATATTAATTATTTTAAGCACAAAATCTAATAAATGACTTATTATTTCTAAATCATTTTTAATATTATATTTATTCAATTTTTATACACTATTTTTAAAATATAAAAATTATAATACCGTGTCCAACCTGTGTCTGTGTCATATATTTTCAATTATTAACGTATCCCGTGTCTTTGTCGGTGCATCATTGGCCGCAATGCTTCAAACTTTGTTGCGCAACATAGCTATTCGGGCTTGGTCGTTTCTTTCTTGTTTTTCATGTTTAACATGAAGGATCGCATTCCTTCATATTTAAAAGTGCCGTATTTTTGTCTATTTTGTGTCAAAATTGAGTGAAGAAGTAAAGCTAGACAATGAGAGAGTGAAATAGATTTGTACAATTTCTCTAAATTTTCATTGTGAATTTCTTGGTGTGGTGTTGCTCTGTGAGTATTTTTTTTTTTTTAATTTCAAAATTTTTCACGTTAAATCCTAGCGTTCATTTTTGCTATTTTTTTTCTTATTTGTTTCGTTGTGGGGTTTACTTTCAAAATATATATGAATAATTAATGAGCCGAACAATAAAAAAAATCTATTTGTGTTTGGCTCGATCAATCAAGGAACAAATTGAACATGAGCTCCTTAGCAAGTAGAGCTTTTCGTGACATACATTTTTTTAAGCCCCGCCTAGTATAGATCAATAATTTACTTAAAACACATATTGGGTAACGTGGGATATATTAGGCCTTCAAATCCATAACCTCCTAGGGTTGTTGCTCTGCAATTTGTGACTACTTCACTATCCTAAGAACTCAACCTACTTGTCCCTTGACCCTTGAATCCCCTATAGTGGCAAGTATTGCAATTATAAAGGTAGGTGGATATAAATCCTCTTGGTAAAATAAAGGAGTTTCAATAACCTCACATCTAATGGAGGGCAAACAAGTAATCAATTTTATTTTTGTTCGAATATGCGATGGGTATTGATACATCCTCGAAAAATTATCTTGATCGGGCACGAATCTCGAGGCAAAATCAAGTTGGAAACTCCAAAATCAAAATTGGGACCATCCGAACTCTGATTTCGGCAAACTTATAGTCGAACTGAACGTCTTAGAAATACGAACCCAACGACACCAAATTCAACCCAATCTGAGCCCAATTGGTCCAAATCAAGGGTTTGAAGCATTATTGGAAGGTTCAAACCATAATTTGGACTACCAAAATGGTCTCCAAATATGACGTGCTTATAGTTGAATTGAGTGTCTCGACAAGATGAATCCAACGAGCCCAAGATCTCCAAAATCTAATATCTCTAAGGCCTCCAAATGTCCAGCAAACGGTCCTCGATCAAGGGATTTAACATCGGCCGTCCATTCAAACCACTCCCTAATAACCCTTGATCTTCCACCTATTTACGGGCCATGCCACTCCCAAAAATCTATAAATAGAGCCCCCTCTCCTCCTTAAAGAGGGCACCTAATCCTAAGAGGAAAAGAGAGAGCTCTTGACTCCTTGCTCCTCCTCGACCACCGCTGTAGTTCTGCAGCACCACCGTCGTTGCTCCACCGGACCACCACCTGAGGCCCTGCACTTCGCTGGACCACCACCTGAGGCCCTGCACTTCACCGGACTACCACCTGAGGCCCTGCACTTTGCCGGACCACCACCTGAGGCCATGCTCTTCGCTGGACCACCACCTGAGGCCCTGTACTTTGCCAGACCACCACTTGAGGCCCTGCACTTCGCCGGACCACCACCTGAGGCCCTGCTCTTCGTCGGACCACCACCTGAGGCCCTGTACTTTGTCGGACCACCACCTGAGGCCCTGCACTTTGCCGGACCAAAACTTGAGGCCCTGCACTTTGTCGGACCACCACCTGAGGCCCTGCACTTCACCGGACCACCACCTCAGGCCCTGCACTTTGCCAGACCACCACCTGAGGCCTTGCACTTCGTCGGACAGCTACCTGAGGCCCTGCCCTTCGCCGGACCACCACCTGAGGCCCTGCACTTCGTCGGACCACCACCTGAGGCCCTGCACTTCGCCGGACCACCACCTGAGGCCCTGCTCTTCGCCGGACCACCACTTGAGGCCCTGTACTTCGTCGGACTACCACCTGAGACCCTGCACTTTGCCAGACCACCACCTGAGGCCCTGCTCTTCACCGGACCACAACCTGAGACCCTGCTCTTCACCGAACCACCACCTGAGGCCCTGCACTTCACTAGACCACCACCTGAGGCCCTGCACTTTACCGAACCACCACCTGAGGCCCTGCTCTTCGCCGGACCACCACCTGAGGCCCTGCTCTTCACCAGACCACCACCTGAGGCCCTACTCTTCACCGGACCACCAACTGAGTTCCTGCTCTTCATCGAACCACCACCTGAGGCCCTGCACTTCACCAGACCACCACCTGAGGCCCCTGCACTTTGCCGGACCACCACCTGAGGCCCTGCACTTCGCCGGACCACCACCTGAGGCCCTGCACTTTGCCAGACCACCACCTGAGGCTCTGCTCTTCGCCGGACCACCACCTGAGGCCCTGCACTTCGTCAGACCACCACCTGAGGCCCTGCACTTCGCCAGACCACCACCTGAGGCCCTGCTCTTCACCGGACCACCACATGAGGCCCTGCTCTTCACCGGACCACCACCTGAGGCCCTACTCTTTGCCGGACCACCACCTGAGGCCCTACTCTTCGCCGGACCACCAGCTGAGGCCCTACTCTTCGTCAGACCACCACTTGAGGCCCTGTACTTCGCCGGACCACCACCTGAGGTCCTGCACTTCACCGGACCACCACCTGAGGCCCTGCACTTCGCCGAACCACGTCCTGAGGCCTTGCACTCCGCAGGACTGCCGCCTGACATCCTCAACTCTACAGGACCGTCGCCTGACATCCTCAACTACGTTGGACCCTCACATAAGGCCCAAAGTTCTACCTAACCATCATTTAGGGCCTAAAGTTCTGCCAGATCACCGGGTGACCCCAAAGTTCCGCCAGTGTTAAATTAGACTTTCACATACCTCCGACTTCAACCCTACAGTTGATACTTGTAATCTAATCACCCTTAGAGGCGAGTCAGGCCACTGTAATCTACTTAAGTTCTAGTAGAGTTATTTCAACTGGGTCAAGCCCCGTGGTTTTTCCCCGTTCCAGGGTTTTCCACGTAAAAATCTTATGTTCTCTATGTGTGAGCTGGATATCCGTGCAATGCAAAGACATATGATTAATACTTTACCGCCGAGTATATTCTAGCCCGCAACAGTTTGCCGCTATCTGTGGGAAACCAATCCCACTATCCTAAGCACAACTTTGATGGCCAACAGGCGTTACGATCATGTCCTGGGAGCCTCCCGCTCTAACTCATACCAGTCCAGGAATCAGTCTATAAATCATGGACGTCAAGTATCTAGCTCTTTTTATCTTGGGGGATAAAATGACGCTGGGGAAGGAACTTCAGGACCTTCCTTAGAAGATCACATCCGAAAGATGGAGGATTCTCAAAAAGAAATCCTTCAACTCCTACGAGAGACCCGACAACCTGCACTAGTACCCCCTGATGAGATCCTTCTTCCTCGAGATCCACCACGAGTTGAAGATGTTCCACAAGAACATCTCCATGTCGAGTTTCCTCTTCCTCCCCTAAGGAGACGCCCTCCAACACGTCAAGATGATGAACTTGCTGACACAGCCAGCTCTACCCATCCTTCGCACGCAGATCGGCAACATCACATTCTTCCGGGCACCCCCGAGGGTTTAGCCCAACCCCATATAGTCGAACTCCCTCGCAACGCCCTACGGAACGAGCTGCAAAGGCTAGTCTGAGAAGAATTCACTAGGGAGGTGTGAGGTAACCACTCCACCCATGAGACTTCCAGGAGTCATCACCTCTGACTGAGGCCATTCTTCAGCATCCTATTCCGACAGGATTCAAGCTACCAAGCGTTGATCCCTATGACAGTACATCCGACCCATACGAACACGTCGACCACTACAGAACCATCATGCACATCCAGCGAGCCTCAGATGCGCTCCTCTACCAGGTCTTTCCGGCTACTCTCAAAGGACAAGCCCGAATGTGGTTCTATTCACTCCTTACCGGAACCATTCTAACGTTCATCAAATTAGCCAAAGTATTTGTCGAATAATTCGTTACCAACCGGAGGATGATAAAAGACTCTTCCCACGGACTCAAGGAATACTTCTAGAGATTTTCTACTGAAGCCCGACAAATTCTAGGAGTAGATCCTAAATTACTAAGAGGAGTCTTTCTCGGAGGACTCTGTCCCAGTCCCTTTTACTCAGCCCTTATGCGAGACACGGTTCCCTCATATGCTGACCTGATCCATCGTGTGGAGGCACAAATATCAGCGGATGAAGCTATTAATGCCCACAGGAAGCAATTTGAGCAAACTTCTAGAAAGCGCAAAAGCACCCCTATAATATAGGACTCTTTCTCACAATGAAAGAAAAACTTGTCTCATAAACCCCCGGTACCACGATGTGAGTTTCGACAAGAGGAGGAGTATACACCACTCAATGCCCCTCGAGCAAATGTGTTGATGGCCATTCGAGATCAAGAAAATATTAAGTGGCCAAATCCTTTGAAGCCGAATATAGAAAATTAAGATCAATATTGTGATTTCCACCGTAGTCGTGGACACACTACTTAAGCTTGCAAATAACTCAAGGATGAGATTGAGATGTTGATCCGACAAGGATATCTCCAAAAATTCATCAAGAGCCCACCTACTCAAGATGATGCTGGGGGGCAAAATCAATAATAATAATAAGGACAATCATTGAATAATATTTAAATAGTTGGTGAGATCAAATGATCATACAGTGTATGCATTTGTGTTAGTAATAGTAGTCATTTTGTTTCATTGTGTCTCTTTTATAAGTTGGGTGTTTCTTTGATGTCTATAATATTTTCCTTCCAAGTCAAATATTGTGTTGTCCCTGTACGTATGTGTTTAGCATGATGTAACTCTTGTATCCCTAAGTTATACCAGAGAGTTATTATATTGTCTTACATAATATAGTGGTTTCATTTTGATATTATCTCCTTCATTAAAATAATAATACAAATTAATGATAAATTCAATCAAATCTTAATCCTTGATTCAAAAAATACGCAATCTTTATTGTGTCTCAATCATTGGACGATCAATCTCAGGGGGATTCGATCTCGGCCTCTTCCACACAGGTTAATGTCATCGAGCAGGGCTTTGACATACAACCTAGGATAGGTCATACATCCTTGGTGGATTCTCTCGACCTCTTCCACACAGGTGTGGACCTCTGAAAGGACACAAACACCATCGCCCCGCGAGGGGAGGCGGTATCTGGCCAATGGAAGGGCAGATTCGATCATGCATACGATTAACCATTGAGGATAGTGGATCTCACCAGCACACCCCGATGGATAACAATATGTACGATCTAATCACAACGGGTTTCCCCCACCCGATACATTAGCTCGAATGGGGTTTATTTGAGAGTGGGATTCGGTTTCCCACGGGCGCAAGCCCCCGTGGTTAATTACATCTCAAGCCGGAGCCTGAGAATACTCTCGATTAAGAATTCTATATTATACTTTCTGAATTGGGATTGGCACATAGGGTGAAGACTAGGAAGTCCTACTCGAAGGGAAAGAGAGGTTCAACTAGGCTTAGTCAACATGCACGGCTCACATCAGCATCCGGAGGGACTAAGGTAGTGAGAAGAAACTGGTGAAAATAAATAAATCATGCACTCGAAGCATGCAGGAGGGAAGGATGGAGGTGGCGTCATCCGTGTGATGTGGATATGTAGGGTTTAGGGTCTCTGGAAGACAGAAAACTTACCTACTGATGAGGCGTACTACGAAATAATAATAGCCTTGAATCCTAAATCTAATGGGTTTAGTGTTCAACACAACACTAACACCCGTGTCCTAACTAATGCAATGCAAAATCTGGACTTACCCCGGCCTGGATTGGGGAGCCAGCTAACCACCTAGTCGCTTCAAAACCATGCTGTCCAGTCATTTATGAAAGATGGGTAGGTAGGTTATAGTTCTTGGAGGTAGGGCCGACGTCTAGAGGATTTCCTAGTTGGCCCCAGACTGATGTTGGGTGAATGCTCCTATGACTATTGCAATTAAAATTTTGATTTAGTTGATTTCTAATGCAATGCATGCTGGTTAAAGTATCCAAATCAGATATGCACAGGATTTTAAAAAAGGCTTATAAAAATAATTTTTAGAATTAGACTGGGCTTCCCCAGGTCCGGCATCTCATCCTCATAGGTCAGATTATCCGGACTCTACCCGCAGGCGGGGAAGTGTCTTATAGAAGGAAAGAAGGAATGCATTAATATGCATGCGACCCCAGACGATTCCGGCGATTTCCTAGATCGTTAAGTTTCTAAATTGCTTAAAACTTACAATTTTAAATATTAGTTGCGAGTAGAAAAGGTTTTAGTCCTTAGAGAGCCTAACGAAATCCAGGCTAAAACAAAAGCGGCATGTAGATCGCCAATAAACTATGAAAAGCATACAACCTATGCGCAATCATCATCAAATCAAATATAATACATAATTAAGTAAATCAATTAAATGTCCATAGGCCAACTGCCCTTAATTACAACCCAGGGTCTGCAGAAAATTAAAGTGGCCGGGCACCACTGCCAATAACCCGGATTTCTAATCCTAAGACTGACGCAAGTTATTTTGAGTGGGATACACTTGGTCTTCATCTTCTTGATCCTCTCTTTCTTAGACTCCTTGGATCTGAGCTTCCTTGGACTCCTTGGACCTCAGCTTCCTTGGACTCCTCGGGTTGTAGAATAATCCAAATTTGGATTCCCAAATAGAAAAGGACTATCCTCATATCGGGTGTCCTTTTCTCTTTGGGCATCCAACCTTTGGATTCTTGTATCCCCACTCAAAATAAATTTTCACAACTCTATACCAGATTACAAGTGATTTACATTAATGAAAAGCAGTAAATCTAGACTCCCCTGTAAGGTTATCCTAATAAAAGTCATCCCAAGCAGTTTAATATATCACAAGCAGTTGTAAGAAAATGAAATGCTCATCACAGCCACACTTGGCCATGCTCTTAATTATTTTGAGGGCTAAGCAAGCTCTGGAGCTCCTGCAGCAATTTATAATGATTTTTAATTAGCCCTCATTTATTTAGGGGGGCTGAGCAATTTCTGAAGCACCTGCGTAAAACAGCATTATTATTTAAATCATGATTATTGCCCCCCTTTTATTTAGCGCTGTGTGAGCATGGCCACCTGCAGAAGACATCATTAGTATCAAAATCGATCCTAACCTATGGGTAGTCTATCGTGCAATCACATCAAATCCCAGAGTACAGTAAAAGTAAGCAAACACATCAATAGTTCAATCACAACATGCAATGAAATCCGGAAAAGCTCGGCATGCAATGGAAAAGTAAACACCAGCCTAGCTTAAGTCTAGAAGTGGTGCCCTAGCAAACAATTCTATGGTGGTTGTAGAAGCCTGTGTGGCTGAGGTAGGTCCTAAGCTGGGTAGTTAGTTACAATTGCCTACTGTCCGGGTTTGTTGTAGGTCTGAAGAGGGAGTTTTAATTAAAGTATAAATATTAGTGAATTAGGATCCATTTTAATTAATTTAATGTGTGGATCTATTTTATTGCGTAGGGTAATGATATTTGAAGTTTAAATTGCATTAGTGAATTTCAGGAGGTTCGGGGTCCCTACCTACTGAGCTAGGGGGTCCAAAAGGTCACTAGGATAATTGAGCTAGGTTTGGGATTCCTAACATTTTAGTTAAATATTAGACCTTAGTATGAGCAATTAGACAGTTAGTTTGCCGGATTTGGAGTTTCCTACGCAAAGTTATGAATTTTAGGAGTTTCGGGCCCTAGACTATAGGTTGCAGTTGACCGGAAAGTTGACTTTTTATTTTAGGCTGATTTCTGGATACCTAATATTTTTAATAAATACTAGACCTTAATTAGAGTTAGGTGCCTTTTAGTTTGCCCATTTTGGGGTTTTCTGTAATTAGTTATGATTTTTAGAAGTTGGGGCAATTAAATGAATTATCGGAATTGCCTAATTAGGGGTACTTTGGGGGTTTTGGCCCAAATCAGCTCCAAACTGATTGGAATCACCCCCAAAGGTCAGAAATGACCTAAGAAGGTGTTCCCAAGTGTTTGGGGAAAATTTGAGATTTTTAATAATTTTTAATGATTTAATTAAGGCAAAAAGGTGGTTTTATATTAAGGTTGAATTAAAGTCCAGATTAAGGTCCAATTAAGGGGCACTAATTATCTAAGGTTGGGGACTGAATTCTGGAGAGTTTGAGGTATTATGAGTATTTTTCTGATTTAAAATGGATTTATTATATTTTTCTGAAGTTTTTAAGGCTTAATTAACGGGTAAATTAGGGTTTGCTAATTAAGTATTTTAAAGGGTCCAAAAAATTCCTAGAAAATTCTAGGGGGTTCCAGATGTCACTAAATGTTAGTGTTTAAAGTTTCACAGCAATCCGGGATCTACCCTAGCTCCTAGAAATATTCTAAGTTCGCTAGACGATCTTTAATTATTGTCCTTAAGGTGTCACTACGTTATATAGGAATAAAATGAAGTAACTAACCCTTTAGACATTCGCACATATGTAAATGGATTTAGGGATCTATAACAAAATAAGAGAAGAAAATTACTTAAGAATTGAAGTTTCTACAGGGCCCTAAAGGTGGGGGAACGTGCACACAGAAGGCTCCCTAAAGGCTTTCTAAGTTTTAAGGAAACTCACAACACCGGGGGCTATGACCCGGTGGTTCCGCCCGTAGCACCCCCACCAGAATGAATGGGGGCGATTGATGCCCGAATCCGATTGTCCAAGCTCCTTCGTCAAGTGCCTAGTTGCTCTTTACCTTAGCTCTCCCAAAGGTACCTCGCAAATAACGCGAAGAGAGAAATATGTGTCAGAAATTCGTGTATTTTACTTCCAAATTAATATACAAGTAAAATTGAAGATAACATGTGATAATGATCGTGCATGTAAGCAAGATATGAAACTATACATCATCTTAAGACCTATGAAATTATTAAGTGAAGTTATATTTAAAGCAAAAAAAAAAATCACATGAATTATGATACATTTATTTACATGCTAATTAGAAAAATCTAAAATTAGGATATAACTTTTGTGTATTAGTGCAAGTGCTTTATACATGTTACTTATTAGTAAATGAAGGTGACATGAGAAATGATGACGATGTCCTTAGGCGATGAATAATTAATAACACCATAATTTACTGAACGTAGCAACATCGTATGTTATTATTTATTTATATTATCAACTACAAATATGGTAAAAGCAACAAGTGGATATATACTCATGAAAGTACTATCTGTATAACTCATATTATTTTGATGATTAGCAAGTAATTATATCCATAGTAAACTTTAGGAATAAAAGAAAACAATCATGTCTTGTAGCTAGTCAAACAATAAATGAGAGCTTATGAGGATTCAAATCTAAATGCACTTTTAAATTACATGAATCTTGACTTAAATAAATTGATGTATGAAGTTTATGAATAAATAAACTCTAATTGCATATGAAAAGCTAGATTAATTTCTAATCAGGTTCTTTTATTTTAAAAGAAAATTTATAATAATTACATCTTTTTTTAATAAAATCGGAATTATACCTTTGTAAAAATAATTAAATTCTACAAACTTGTTATTTAAATGACCGACATTGCCCCTCATGAATAACATAAACAGAGAAAATAATAAAAAAATAGAGTTGAGAATTTAATACATATTGATAAAATAATAAGCATAGCAAAGCCAGGAATTAAGTCGGGTAGTTTGAATTACCTTCTTTTCGTTTCTTTTAAGTTTCTTTCGATTATTTGTAGTACAACAAACTCAATGAATGATGGCCATAGATCTGACCCTTGTTTGAATCAATTTATAAATTCTTCTGAAAAAGTTTATATTGAAATGAAAGTTTCTATTAACATTAGGTGTTATAATTATTTCACGGGAGTCATTTTTAAGGACTATGAGGTTATAGCACTAAATATTTTATAAATTTAATATTCATTTAAGACCCCTTTTTTTTTACAAACAGGTTGCAAGCAAACTCAACTATGGCCACCATATATGCTTATACATATAACCTACAGGATTTCATTTCTTAAACTCCCTAATCTTACATTGATGAATGATTTATATCATTTTGATCTAATTTAGTTCGTCTTAAACAAATGACGGTTATCCATAAATGAAAATTAAATTTTAACAAAATGAAATAAAGTAAAAAAAAAAGAGTCATAGATCCAATAAATCCACTGCATATTCCTCATGAAACTATGAATACAAAAGACCAAGCATAAGCCTTGAGATACAGAGTTATTTGATAATGACTTTCTTGGTACAAGTGAGCAGGAGCATATTATGGAAGAAACGAAATCCAAGCAGATGAAAATCTGTTGTTTACTAAAGTGTGAAGCACTAGAAATATTTACATGTTATTTTCAAACTAACACCAACGATCAGATCTACCGGAATATCCAGAATCATTCACACATGGCTCAAAATAATAGTGAGCATATAAGCATGTTGTAATAAATCGGTGCATTCCATTTAAGGAATAATAAACTCAAATCATTCAGGACGATCTACTGCAGTGGCATCTGTGATGTATTCGGCAACAAATATTTGCAAGAAAATAGAGGAAATTTATAAATGTATATAAAATAATTTAATAAAAAAAATGGTAATAGTAATAATAATAAAATGAATAAAAAAAATCTAATTATTCTCTTCAAATGAACAGGGAGTTCCGAACAACTCACTTCACATGATACAAATTTTTGCCTGATTTAGATGAAGCAAAAGTCATCAAAATCAACTTTCAAAATTAGAGTTCTGGACATCATTATGAATCAAGTAAAAGGACAACAATATTCTTGCAATGATTAGTGGAGAAAGGAATTACCCATAGAGCATTAGAATATCTCCTCAGGTAAGTGGCTTGTACAGTTTCTTCTTCAACCTCAGAAATCGGATCATAATGTCCAATCTTCAAGGTGCTCTTCTAGTGGAGGAAAGTGAGGCGTTGCTGCTTGCCTCTTCTAGCATGATTTTAAAGAATTGTGATGGGTTGTAGACCAGCAGTAAGGTGGCTCGAACAGAACTGAATCAGGGCGGCTTGAAGGCCGGCGAGAAGGCTACCGCTATGGTCGGAGCCAAATGGGCTGGAGTCGGCCGGCGTCGAGAGAGCTGGGGATCGGCGGCAAGATCTGGCCAAGAGGGATCCCTTTTTTTTTTTGCTGGCTGAGAGAGCGAGAGCTCTTTTTCTTTTTATCTCATGTTCTGCTACTTTTTCAATGAGAGCCTTCCTTGTTGTCCGTGAATAGAAGGAGGCACCCAAAAGCTTCTGCGACAAGAGGGGGGCGAGAGCCAGAGAGAGCAAGCTTTGGGGTAGGGATCCTTTTCCTGGAGTCTTTGTACAAGGGAGCTTTAGGGATGAGAGGGGTCGGGCTGTCCTCTTGCTTGTGCGAATTAGAGCAAGACCAGCAAGAGAGCCGGAGGGACGTCTGGGATGTCTCAACTCTAGGGAGAGCCTCCTCGTCACATGCCAATCCAGCCTTTTTGAGAAAGATTGCCTAGAGTAAATTCATGCTCAAAATGCCGCGCCATCATCGCCTCATCCTCCGCTATTTTTGAAATTTTGCCTTACATATTTACGGCTAACGATGCGATCCTGGCTGAATCGCAGATCTTGCTCGATCGTGGCTGTCGAGGCGACTACTTGATTTAGGAACGGATCCAAACCTAATGCAAAAATCAATTAAGTTTTAATTGAAATTAAATTAAGCAAATTGAATTAAAATCAGGTTCAAAATGGATCTGATTCGGGTCAATTTGGGTACGATCAGGTTTAATTCGGACTCGACCAAATTTAATTAACAAAATTAAGCTTGAATAAAATGCGAATTAAATTTGAATCGAGCTCGACGAGGCTCAAATGAATTAGTACGATTTAATTGAATGCGATGGAGACTAATTCAACTCAGTTTCAAGTTAATTAAAATTTAATTGAATCTCATTAAATCAATTCGATAAAGTTTGAGCTTAAACCGACACATTTGAACTCGAATCGATGTTGATTTGAATCAAATCGAACTCGACGGGGGTCAGGGGCATCGATTGAGGATAACTAAACCTCTTCGGGTCTAAATTCGACTCGATCCGAGTCGTCCCGAGTTTAAATTAGACTCGGCTAGGTTCAATTAAGCTGATCGAACATGCTCGAGGGTGCTCGTATGAAAATTGAGGTCAACAACAGGTTAACGTCATCGAGAAGGGCTCGTACATACAACCTAGGATAGGTCATACATCCTTGGTGGATTCTCTCAACCTCTTCCACACAGGTTAACATCATCGAGCAGGGCTCTGACATACAACCTCAGATAGGTTATACAAACTTGGTGGATTCTCTCAACCTCTTCCACACAGATTAATGTCATTGAGCAGGGATCTAACATACAACCTCGGATATGTTATACATCCTTAGTGGATTCTCTCAGTCTCTTCCATACAGGCTCATGCCATCAAGAAGCACTCGACAATGAACTTCTACCCGACGCTTGACTTTTGCACATCGTCGGACCTTCATCAGATTCCTACCCGATGCTGAACTTCTACCCGACGTCGGACTTCTGCCCTTTGTCGAACCCTCATCGAATTCCTACCCGACGCTGAGCTACTACCAAACGCCTGACTTTTGCCCATCTCGGACCTTCGTCGGATTCCTACCCGATGCTGAACTTCTACCCGACGTCGAACTTCTGCCTTTCGTCGGACCCTCGTCAGATTCATACCCGACTTTGAACTACTACCCGACGCCTGACTTTTGCCCGTAGTCGGAGCTTCATCAGATTCCTACCCGATGCTGAACTTCTACCCGACGCCTGACTTTTGCCCGTCATTGGACCATCGTCGGATTCCTACCCGATGCTGAAATTCTACCCGACGTCGGACTTCTGCCCTTCGTCAGACTTTTGCCCTTCGTTGGACCCTCGTCGGATTCCTACCCGACGCTGAACTTCTACCCGTCGTCGGACCCTCTTCGGACTTCTACCCCTCACCGGGCTTCTTCCCAACGTCAGACTTCCATCCATTTCTAGACTTCCACCGACTAACGTCGGACCTCCGCAAGTTCTCTAGAAGAAAAATGGAGAAAAATCTCCTTCTTGCAGTGAGGGGCCCTAGCCTGGACAAGGCATACCGCCTGTGCAGGGCCAGGGAAGGCCTCAAAAGAAAGAAGAGATGATAGAGAGGGAGAAGAGAAAACGGGAAAAAATCTCCTTCTTATAGTGAGGGGCCTTGGCCTGGACAGGGTATACCGCCTATGCAGGGGCAGAGGAAGGCCTCAAATGGAAGAAGGGAAGGCAGAAGGGGAGAGGGACGGAAGGGGGAACCTCCTTGCAGAGAGGGGCCCTAGACCTGAACAGGGGATGCCGCCTGTACACGACCAGGGGAAGGCCTCAAATTAAAGAAAGGAGAGGGAAGAAGAGGAGGTGCAAGTTTTGGAGGCCCAGGGGGTCTATTTATAGCTAGGATGAGGGCATTTTGGTAATTTTCAAAAAAAAAGAAAATTTTTTTTTGACCTAACCGTCGACGGTTAAGTCAGCCGGAACCGGCAGTCAAGCCAACCACCGGCAGTTACTTCCGGTCAACCCACGCGCACAAAATCGCGCGGGCAGCGGCACGCTAGCGGACAGGGCAGGGGCGCTCGGGCACGGGCCGGCAAGCCAAAGGTGCGGGCGCGCGGGCCAGAGAGCGCAGCGGTGCGGTGGCGGCGGGCGGCGGCTTCTTCGTCCCAGCTCATTTTTGGGCCCGGAAAGGTCAAATCGGACATTTTTAGCGTACCGGGGACTATTTTTCGACGTTCCGGACTCAATTTCGGCTCTTTTGAAGCCGTTTGGGACCTCGACAAGCAATATTGGTTATTTGCAAACTTTGAATCACACGAAAAAATTTCTCAAAAAATTATAACGCATATTTTCAGACTTCTAAAGCTTCAACGTCTAAAAATAGGGGGGAAATGATACATCCTCGAAAAATTATCTTAATCGGGCATGAATCTTGAGGCAAAATCATGTTGGAAACTTCCAAAATCAAAATTGGGACCATCCGAACTCTGATTTCGACAAACTTATAGTCAAACTGAATGTCTCAGAAATACGAACCCAACGACACCAAATTCAACTCAATCTGAGCCCAAATCAAGGGTTTGAAGCATTATTTGAAGGTTCAAACCATAATTTGGACTACCAAACGGTCTCCAAATATGACGTGCTTATAGTCGAATCAAGCGTCTCGACAAGACGAATCCAACAAGCCCAAGATCTCTAAAATCTCATATCTCTAAGGCCTCCAAATGTCCAATAAACTGTCCATGATCCAGGGATTCAACATCAGCCGTCCATTCAAACCGCTCCCTAACTGCCCTCAATCTTCCACCTATTTACGGGCCATGCCACTCCCAAAAATCTATAAATATAGCCCCCTCTCCTCCTTAAAGAGGGAACCTAATCCTAAGAGGAAAAGAGAGAGCTCTTGCCTCTTTGCTCCTCCTCGACCACCATTGTAGTTCTGCAGAACCACCGCCGTTGCTCCGCTGGACCACCACCTGAGGCCTTGCTCTTCGCCGGACCACCACCTGAGGCCCTACACTTTGCCAGACCACCACCTGAGGCCCTGCACTTTGCCAGACCACCACCTGAGGCCCTGCACTTCGCCAGACCACCACCTAAGGTCCTGCACTTCGCCGGACCACCACCTAATGCCCTGCACTTCGCCGGACCACCACCTGAGGCCCTTCTCTTCACCGGACCACCACCTGAGGCCCTGCACTTCGCCATACCATAACCTGAGGCCCTGCACTTTGTCAGACCACCTCCTGAGGCCCTGCACTTTACCGGATCACCACCTGAGGCCCTACTCTGTTACAAATCTGGGTTTCAAGGACTATGATTTTTATGATAGCAAATATTCCTGTTTCTGATTGATTGTCTAATCTTTCAGGTCCGTAGGATCAATTGCAAGTTTAAGCCAGCCTAAGATCGAGTGAGTCTGTTTTGTAATTCAGGTATAATGTACTATTTTTATTTTTATTGAGTCAAATATAATGTAAAGGATCCCCTAGCTAAGTAACCTTACACACACACACTATGGAGGAGAGTTTTAGTGAATTAGAGTTTTTGTTTATTTTTTGTTCAGATCATCCTAGACGATCCAGTGAAAATAGAAACCCTAATTAGGGCAACCAAGTTAAGTCAATCTGATTAAGCAGATCTTCCTGGATGATCCTTGGATCGTACCGGACGATATGCTCAAATCAAAAATTCTCAACCACCAGATTAAGTTAGGCAAGTTTTTATTTTTAGAGATTTGGTCTGATCATCCTGGATGATCCATTACAATCATGCCTAAATTAGTCTGGTGATTAAGGAAAGTAATTAAGGCCTAATTGATATGATCATATCGTCCTGGAAGATCGTAGGATCGTACGGGACTATGTGTTAAAAATTCTGACCGTCAAGTGTCTATCACATATACGTCCAGAGCTGTGTATAGGATGATATTATTAATTTTTAACTAATCATATGGGATGATACCCATATCATCCCGGACGATCAAGTCATTTTGAAATCGTCCAGCATGTTATGACCTGTACGTCCAGAGATGTGAACCGGATGATTTTGGTACTTTTTAAACTAATCGTACATGATGATAGACATATCGTCCTGGACAATTAAGTTATTTTGAGATCTTCCAGCACAAGTTCCCCTAGATGACTAAAGCTATCTTCTAGACAAAATTCCTGATTTACACTAATCATCCCGGACGATCACCAAATCGTACGAAATGATCTGATCAACTCTTGTCTACTAATCGTCCAGAGGAACCTGATCGTCCAAGCCAAAACAGTTAATTTTGAATTGATCGTACAGGACGATCGACCGATCATCTTGGACGATCTTTAACGACCAGTTGAGATTTAAGGCAATTTTTGAGCCCTCCTTTAAAAGATCTTTTTTTCAATAAGAAAAATCTTTTGCCACTTTCCTTTCCAGAGAAACTCTTGAGAGAGAGAGAGAGAGTTTGGGAGAGAGAGAAAGGATCTTGTGAGGGGAAGTTTATGAGGGATTCACAAAGGTTGCTCCAAGCAAGGATCAGAGTCATCTTCTTCGCTCGTCGTCTCTTATCTTGTTAGTATTTTTTGTGGGAGGATCATTCGCAAGAAGATCTGGGTTCTCTGCCTACTTCAGGAGGAAGCGAAAGGAGTTCAGATTCTCTGCCTGCTTTAGGAAGAAGCGAAAGGAGTTTAGGTTCTCTGCCTCACCGGGTTGGTGGAAAGGAGTTTTTGAATAGGTTTCTCCGCCTTGCTGTGGGAGCAGAAGGAGAGTCACTTTTGTGTTAGTGCAATACCCAGAGGGGAGGCTCCGGGGAGTGGACGTAGGTCAAATTGATCGAACCACTATAAAATCTGATGTGTTCTTTCTTATTATTTTCCGCACTTACTTTTCTATTGATGATTGTATGATTGTGCCTATTATTCTGTTAGCATTAAATATTCATAAATCATCGCATAACTGCAATCATTTTAAAATATTCATAAAGATTTTCTAAATCATCATTTTGCTTGTGAATTTTTAAAACTACCAATTCACCCCCTCTTAGTTAGCCTTGGGACTAGTTCATAAGATCTTAACATCCCTATCGAACTTTCAAGTGGTATCAGAGCGGGATTCAAAAATTAAGTTTAAAAACTTTTGAATTTGATTTATGGCTAACTTTGGTAATCATAATACTGCTGAAGGTTATTCTATTACACGACCACCATTATTTGATAACATACCTTTTAATTTTTGGAAAACTCACATGTCCACCTTTTTACAATCAATTGATTATCACATGTGGATGCTTGTTAAGGATGGCTATGAAGTACCTTTTAGAATGGCTAATAATGTTACAATTGAACTGCCTTTCACTGAATGGACTCTTGATGATCGGAACTTAGCCCAACTGAATGCCAAATATTTGAACTGTTTTTTCTGTGCCTAAAAATCTGAGGATTGCATGCGTGTTTCTACTTGTACAATTGGTAAAGAAATTTGAGATAGATTATGCATCACTTATGAAGGTACATCTGAGGTTAAGCAATCTAGATTGAACATCTTACTTCATGACTATGAACTCTTTCGCATGAAATCTCATGAATCAATTTTTGAAATGTATAATAGGTTCACTCAAATTATCACTTCTCTACATGCTTTAGGAAGAGAACTCACTAACTATGAAAGAGTGAACACAATTCTTAGATATTTGCCTTCTTCGTATGATGCTAAGATAACTGCGATCACTGAATCTAAAGATTTGAATACTTATTCTATTGATAGCTTACTTGGATCACTCATTGCTTACGAGCAAGGGGTGAACCAAAGACAGCTTGATGTAGGTGAGAAGAAGAAGGAGAAAACTGTGGTGCTAAAGGCCAATGATACTGACACTGACTCTTCCGGGTCTGATAGCGATGATGTTGCCTTAATCACTAGGCAATTCAAAAGCTTTCTAAAGAAGAAATATAAGAACTTTCAAAAGTGGAACAAGGGTAAGTCCATTAAAAATTTTAAAGATTCATCTGATACTATTTATTTTGAATGCAAGAAGCCTGGACATATCAAGGCTGATTGTCCTACACTTAAGGCTCAACCAAGCAAGAAGAAGAGTGAGGAGAAACCCAAGTTCAGGAAGGATAAGAAGCGAATTCAAAAGGCGTTCTAGGCAGATTCTGCATCCGACTCCTCTGAGACTGAAGCTGAGGAGGAGACTACAAATTTGTGTCTAATGGCTGATGATCATCCTGGTTAGTCTGATCAAGAAGAGGTATGTGAGCTTACTTACGATCAATTGTTTGAAGTTTCTGAAAAAATCCATTCATCGTATAGGAAGCTTAAGAAAACTCATGCTAGCCTGAAACTAGAATTTCTGAATTTATAAAAAGAGCATGAAATTTTGATTAAAGATTATTCTACTGTTGATTGCAATCACATGTCACTACTTGATGAATTTGATGAGTTGAACAAAAAGCATTCTGATTTAATTATTGAGTTTGATTTATAAAAAATCTCGCATGTTGATTTAGAAAGAGCTTTTAAAGAATTATACAACATGGTATGTGAAGTGGAGAGTAGTAGGGGAGCATTGAAATTTGAAATTATAAGTTTGAAGAAAGAAAATGAATTTCTGAAATTAGGCCTCATGAGAGCATGTGGTACCTTGACAGCGAATGTTCAAGACATATGAAAGGAGATCCAAATCAGTTCATTTCGCTGGAGATCAGAGCTGGAGGCAAGGTTACACTTGGAGACAACACCACCAGGAAGGTAGTAGGAGCAGGTATAATTAGTGATTCAAAAAATTTCATTATTGATAATCTTTTGCTTGTAGATGGATTGAAACACAACCTGCTGAGCATAAGTCAACTCTGTGATAAAGGATACAACATCAAATTCCTGCCCACTTGTTGTATTATAAACTTAAATGATAAAATTATTTTGCAGGAATAAAGGATCAATAATGTCTATATGCTGGATGTAAGTTGCTTTAAAGCTGATGTTTCAATTTGCTTAAAAACTATTACTGATGAGTCTTGGCTGTGCCACAGGAGATTATGTCATGCTAGTATGAAAACCCTTAGAAGAGTCACCCAAAAGGACTTAGTTAGAGGTGTCCCCAAGCTTAAGTTCACTAAGGACCGCCTGTGTGATGTCTGTTAGTTAGGGAAGCAAGTCCAGTCCTCCTTTCACTCAATTAAGGACATCAGTACCTCTTGACCTTTAGAAGTCATTCACATTGATTTGTTTGGACCCATTAGCACTGTCAGCTTAGGGGGGAGAGTCTATGGATTTGTGATTGTTGATGACTACTCAAGATTCACTTAGATTAAATTTGTCACATAAATTTGAGTTATTTGATGAATTTAAGTCTTTCTCCACTTGGATTCAGAGGAAGTTAGGTTGTGAGATCTTGACTATTCATAGTGATCATGGTGGAGAGTTTAAAAATATAAAGTTTGGAACATTCTGTGAGGAGCAATGGATTAGCCATAATTTTTCAGCTCCTAAGACCCCTCAACAGAATAGGGTAGCTGAAAGGAAGAACAGGACCTTAGTAGAAGTCGCTAGAGCCATGCTTGCTGAGTATTCACTTTTAAAATACTTTTGGGCTGAAGCGGTGAACACTGTCTGTTATATGCTGAATAGGGTGAATGTTAGAGTCAATCTGAATAAGACACCTTATGAGATCATTAAGGGTAGAACTCCAAACCTGTCCCACCTCCATGTCTTTGGCTGTAAGGTTTTCATTCTAAATAACGAGAAATCATTCTTAAAAAAATTTGACCCCAAATTTGATGAATGAGTGTTCTTAGGCTATTCTAGTGTGGGAAAATCCTTTAGGGTGTTTAATAAGAGGACTTTGGTGGTGGAAGAGATAACTTATGTGGTGTTTGATGAATCTTATCCTAAGGAGACTAGAGTTGAGGAAGAAGAAGAGGTATGAGAGATTACCCAAGGGGTTGAAAATATAAATCTGGAGGAAAGGGTAGAACCTCAAAATAACTTGCCTAGAGATTGGAGATATTCTTCGAGTCATCCTAAAGAACTGATCTTGGGAGACCCTTCTGAAGGTGTTAGGACTAGGCATGGACTTAGGAAGGAAGTAAACCATTCTGCCTTTATCTCAATGACTGAACCCACCAACATCAATTAAGCCCTTTCTAATGAGTTTTGGATCTTAACTATGTAAGAGGAATTGAATCAATTTATAAGGAATGATATTTGAGAGTTAGTAGAAAGACCTAAGAATCAAAGTGTAGTGGGAACCAAGTGGGTCTTTAAGAATAAGATGAATGATTCTGGTGTGGTGGTTAGGAATAAGGCAAGATTGGTGGCTAAGAGGTATAATCAAATTTAAGGGATTGATTTTGAGGAGACCTTTGCCCCTGTAGCTAGATTGGAAGCCATTAGGATGCTACTAGCTTTTGCCTGTTATAAAGGATTTAAGTTGTTTCAAATGGATGTCAAGAGTATCTTTTTAAATTGGGTAATAAAAAAGAATATCTTTGTAGAGCAATCCCCTGGTTTTGAGAGTTTCTAATATCCAAATCATATTTACAAATTAAAAAAGGCCTTATATGAATTGAAACAGGCACCCAGAGGTTGATATGAGAGGCTTAGCACATTCCTTTTAGAAAGAGAGTTTGTTAAGGGCAGCGTAGACACCACCTTTTTCCTTAGGAAAGTAGGAGATGATCTACTCATTGTCCAGATCTATGTTGATGATATACTTTTTAGATCTTCTGATAAATTCCTATATGATGATTTTTCTAAAACAATGAGTATGATGAGAGAATTGTCCTACTTTTTGGGGTTTAGCATAAGACAAATGGATGATGAAACTTTTTTGAATCAATCAAAATACACTAAGGACATCTTGAAGAAATATGAAATGGACAAAACTAAACTAATTAACACTCCCATGAGTTCCAGTGTTCAGTTGGATAAGGATTCAAATGGAAAATCTATTGATCAGAAGAAGTTTAGGGGAATAATTGGATCACTATTTTACCTGACTACTAGCCGACCTGATATTATGTTTAGTGTTTATCTTTGTGCTAGGTTTCAAGCTGATCCTAAAGATTCCCACCTGACTACTGTTAAGAGAATTCTTAGATATCTTTTAGGGACCCCAAACCTAGAAATCTGGTACCCTATGCACATCACTTTTTTTGAGATTATTGGATATTCTGATTCTGACTTTGCAGGGTGTATAGTTGATAGAAAGAGCACTTCTGGAACTTATCAATTCATAGGACACTCTTTAGTCTCTTGGTCCAGTAGAAAATAGAACTCAGTTGCACTTTCCACTGTTGAAGCTGAGTACATTATCTTAGGAAGTTGTGTGGCCCAAGTCCTTTGGTTGAAGCAACAAGTTTTGGATTTAGGATTACCTGTTGGCATAATTTCTGTTCTGTGTGATAATACTAGTGCCATGTGTATTTCTAAGAATCCAATCCAACATTTTAGAACCAAACACATTGATATAAGGCATCACTTCATTATGTACCATATTACAAAAGGGGACATTGAGCTACATCATGTAGCAACTGAAGATCAACTGACTGACATCTTTATTAAACCACTGGCCTTTGACTGATTCAGCATTTTGAGAATCAGACTTGGTGTGATTGACATAAATGCATAAATCTGATGATTACTGATTTCTGATATTTTCTTCATTTTACTTTAGTTTTTATTTGATTTGCTTATCCGTTTTTACTTTAGAATTTTTTCTTTTCCTGCTGATTTTCATTTATTGATTTTCATGTGTCTATCTTTCTTCCGTCTTATTTTTATTTATTACTTACTCACTTTTAAATCAGATCACTACTCACTACTACTGATAATTTGGATTTCTGACTGAGAGTTTTGCTTTATTTTTATTTGAAAGCTTGTAAGTAGTGATTGACTCCTTTGGATCTATTAAAGGGAAGAAACATTGATGATTATTTCTCTTCCTCTAACTCCTTTAATGGTGTATTATTTATTTTAAATAAAAATTTTCTTAAAAATTAAAAAGTTAGTTTTTAAAACAGAGATCTATTTTATCTTCCTACAGTAATCTACCTCATATGAATAGTATTTTCAAAGCTTTAAATTATTGTTATATTTTTCTTAATCAAGTGATTACACTTATCATATGATGTATGATTTTTATTTTATGAATTACTCTTCCTTACTGTAGAGAGTGAGTTTTGTCATCTCTTCTATCTGGAAGGTAATTTCACAGTTGAGATTCTTTAACGATTATGAAAAAAGCAAACTTACAAAAAATACGCAGTGCGCTAAATAAATTGAAAAAGAGGCACAAAATGAGCCCAAAGCTGAAAAGATGTGAAATGTCACCAAACTGAAAGATACACAAAGTGTATCAAAAATCAAAAGATGCGCATAGCGCCAAATAAATTGAAAAAGAGGTAGAAAATGAGTCCACCAAGAAATAAACTTTCTTCCCTTTCAGATCTTTAAATGTTTTAGAAAAATTTGTGCGCCACTTAATATTTTCAAAAGCTTGAGAATGAAAATCATGATTTCTGATTCCTTACTTTGTAATACTATTTTATCAGATATTTTTCTGGAACGAGGCTTGAAAGGATCTCTTTTTGAATCTAATTTCTTTTCTTCTGAATTAAACTTTTGTTTAAAGGGAATTTGATCCTGTAAGGTGTCCGAGGTGGGAGTTACGAAAGTTAATTTTCTAACTTTTATGGATTTCAACGTTGTCGATTTTCTTCTTGTTGGCTTTTGAATTAAAAATCAGGTAAAATTCTATTTTACTGGAGCAGATCAAAAAAAGTTTCTTTATTAGATTATTTGTTTTACTTTGTTTGTAATATTTTAGTTTGCTGTTATTTTTATCTTTTCTGTTCCTCCTTTTGTGATGTCAAAAGGGAAAGTTATTTTTGTGTTGTAGAAGTTTCATTTGTTATTTTTATTATAGTTATGTTCTTTATTGTACTGAATGTCCCTAGTTATTCATGATTAGTAAAATTTATCATCTTTCGCCTATACTTTAATTACTGTAATCTAGTTAATTTGAAACTACTGAATAAATATTTGTCATCATCAAAAAGGGAGAGATTATTACAAATCTAGGATTCAAGGATTATGATTTTGATGATAGCAAATATTTTTATTTTTGGTTGATTGTCTAATCTTTCAGGTCCACAGGATTAATTGCAAGTTCAAGCCAGCCCAAGATCGAGTCAGTCTATTTTGTAATTCAGGTCCAATGTACTATTTTCATCTTTATTGAGTCAAATGTAATGTAAATGATCCCCTAGCTAAGTAACCTTGCACACACACTCAGGGGGAGAGTTTTAGTGAATTAGAGTTTCTGTTTATTTTTTGTTCAGATCGTCCTGGACGATATTCACATCGTCCTGGATGATCTAGTAAAAATAGAAACCCTAATTAGGGCAATAAAGTTAAGTCAATCTGATTAAGCAGATTATCCTGGACGATCCTTGGATCATACCTGACGATAGGCTCAAATCAGAAATTCTCAGCCGCTAGATTAAGTCAGGCAAATTTTTATTTTTAGAGATTTGGTCTGATCGTCCCGGATGATACGTATAACATTCTAGATGGTCTATTACAATCATGCCTAAATTAGTTTGGTGATTAAGGAAAGTAATTAAGGTCTGATTGATACAATCATATCATCTTGGACGATCGCAGGATCGTACGGGATGATGTGTTAAAAATCCTGACCATCCAGTGCCTATCACCTGTACGTCCAAAAGCTGTGTGCAGGATGATATTCTCAATTTTGAACTAATCGTACGGGACGATACCCATATCATCCCGGACGATCAAGTCATTTTGAAATCGTCCAACATGTTATGACTTGTCGTCCAAAGCTGTGAACCAGACGATTTTGGCACTTTTTGAACTAATCATACAGGACGATAGATATATCATCCTGGACGATCAAGTCATTTTGAGATCGTCCAGCACAAGTTCCCCTGGATGACCAGAGCTGTCTTCTTGACAAAATTTTTGATTTACACTAATCATCCTGGACGATCATCGAATCGTACGGGACGATCTAATCAACTCTTATATGCTAATCGTCCAGAGGAACCTGATCGTCTGGCTGAAACAGTTGATTTTGAACTGATCGTACAGGACGGTCGATCTATCGTCCTGGATGATCGACCGATCATCCTGGACAATCGACCGATCATCTTGGATGATCTTTGAAGACCAGTTGAGATTTATGGCAATTTTTGAGCCCTCCTTTAAAAGATCTTTTTCTTCCAATAAAATTTTTTTTTTGCCACTTTCCTTTTCAGAGAAACCCTTAAGAGAGAGAGAAAGAGAGAGTTTGGGAGAGAGAGAGGATCTTGTGAGGGAGAGTTTGTGAGGGATTCACAAGGTTACTTCTAGCAAGGATCAGAGTCGTCTTCTCCGCTCGTCGTCTCTTATCTTATCAGTGTTTTCTGTAGGAGGATCGTTCGCAAGAAGATCCGGGTTCTCTGCCCGCTTCAGGAGGAAGCGAAAGAAGTTCAGGTTCTCTGCTTGCTTCAGGAGGAAGTGAAAGGAGTTCAGGCTCTCTGCTTGCTTCAGGAGGAAGCGAAAGGAGTTCAAGTTCTCTGCCTCACCGGGTTGGTGGAAAGGAGTTTTTGTACAGGCTTCTCTACCTTACTATGGAAGCAGAAGGAGAGTCACTTTTGTGTTAATGCAATACCCGGAGGGGAGGCTCCGGGGAGTGGACGTAGGTCAAGTTGATCAAACCACTATAAAATATGGTGTGTTCTTTCTTATTATTTTCCGTACTTACTTTTCTGTTGATGATTGTGTGATTGTGCCTATTATTCTGTTATCATTGAACATCCGTAAATCATCGTGGTGGGAAAATTTATGACACCACGCAGATTTTGATTTCTCCTGTTTTGTAATCGAATACTACATCCAGAATAAAATACAGTCTCGGGAGACTGACTCAATATTCTATAATGGATTCAATATCAAAATAAGGTTTTATAAAATAATATTTCTATAGTCAAACATAATTCTACGAATAACATATCATCTCGAGAGATGAACATGAAATTCTGTAGAATATGTTTAAAAATAGAAATATAGTTTTAAAAAGTTCATCCATCTCTTTATTTAGGTGTAATAAGGAGAATATTGTATCATCTAAAAAGACGAACATAACATTCTTCAAAAACACCCAAAAGAAAGAATGGGTTTTATAAAAGTCATCATTTCTAAAATTGAATATAATAAATAGAATATTATATTACCTAGAAAGATAATAATAATATTCTATAAATATATTTAAAGTTAAAAATGAGATTTTAAAATATGTCTGCGTTCCCAAAGATTTTTCCCTTATTTTATAAAAATAAAACAAGGTTTATTTTAATCTGGGGTTCTCAAATCCCTATAGGGGCAAGCCCCTATAGTTAATTACATCCTAGGAGCGGTACTCCTAAGAAAACTCTCGATTAAAGCAGTGATTTCGTACCATCTGATTACAAAGTAGAAGACAAGAAAAGAAATAAGAATTTTCAAGGAGAAAACTCAACATTGAATAGTTATTAACGAGCCAAAGGAAGAAAAGTAGGCGGTGCCGGATTCTGAGAAGCTCAGAGGCAACCTCAATCTACCCTATGTTAGGCTTTACATTTTAAGAGAGAAATTTTTAGGTTTGAATTGACATTTTATTGGAAATTTAGGATTTTATTCTCGAAGGGTGAGGACTTAAGATTCATAAATCTGCCTCAGAACCTAACTCTAATTTGGGTACTACAAAGTAGTGACCTAAACCTAGCTAATGCAGTGCAAATCTGGACTTACCCCGGCCTGGATTGGGGAGCCAGCTAACCACTTAGGGAATTTATTTAAGTTTTGAGAAATTGGGGCCGACATCTAAGATAAAATCTAATTGGCCCCTTTACTTATGTAGGGTAACTGATGCCTGAGAGCATAATGCAATTAAAATTTTAGACTCTTTTAATTTGTATCTAATGCAATACATGCTAATTGACTTGGATGCATAAAATGATTTATGAAGCAGTTTTAAAATCAGGCTTAGAAAATAGATTTTTCCCTAGACATTACACAGCATCCCCTTGACAGAACTGCACCCTAATAGGCCAAGTGGTCTGCCAGAACCCGCAGGCGGGGAGGTGCCTAACAAGGAAGAGAAAGTAATAATATGCTTATGCTGACTCTCAGCGGTCCGAGCTTACTTCTTAGATTCGTTAGAGTTTCTATGTGAGCCTAAAATTTTATTTTTAATTTCAAGTAAAAAAAGTTTATCGTGGTCCTTACCAAAAAAAACACTCACATTCGTATCCAGGCTAAAACAAAACACGGCATGCAAGAGTCCTAAAAAAAAAGCTACTGCACAAATAATGTAAACACTCAAATTAAATTATCTAAAAATATAATGTCCAATGTCCAGTTTAATTATAACTCAGGGTCTGCTGAAGATGTAAAGTGGCCGGGTACCACTGACAACAAACCCGGATTCTAATCCTAAGACTGACGCAAGTGATTTCAAAATGGGATATACTTTTCTTCTTATCTTCATTTCTTCGTCTTCTTCTATTCGTCACTTCTTTGTCTTCTTTCCTTTACAAGCTTCTTGGATCCGCTACGAGCTCCTTGGATCCGCTATGAGCTCCTTGGGTCCGTCGGGGCCTGAATATCCAAATGAAAAGAAACTCATCTCCGAAGGGGTATTTTCTTTTCTCTTTGGATATTAGAACCACCCTAACTTGGCTTTCCAAATAGAAGAGAATACTCCCCTATGGGACATTCTCTTCTCTTTGGATTTCGAGTTGGGTGTGAAATCCCACTTTTGAATCACTTTCACAACACTTGACTTTAACAAATAATTATATTTACATCACAGAAAGAAAAAGAAAATCTAAACACACCTGCAGGGTTATCCTAGACATTTATAATAAAATCATTCCCAAAAAATTATATATTCATATTAAATTTATCAGCCACACTTGGCTATGCTCTTTTAATTTTAAGGGGGCTTAGCATTTTCTGAAGCACCTGCAGAAATTTTATGTTAGTTTAAATCTTTAATTTGCCCCCTTTAATTTGGCCCTACACGAGCATGGCCACCTGCAGAAGATTATGTGAGCATCCAGATCGTTCCTATCCTAGGGGTAATCTATCGCCCATCACATCATATCTCAGATTGCAGATATAAATAAATAAACATACACACCAATCATTTTTACAAACAACATGTAATGAAAACCACGAGAAAGCCCGTCACACAGTAGCAAGAAAGTAAACACCGGCCTAACCTAGAGCTATAGTCGGTTGTCCTAGCAAACAAATCTAAGTGTGTGCGGTAGGTCATGTGGTTTAAAGATATCCTGGGTTTACTATTAATTAAAGTTGTCTAATTGATTGAAATTAGTTTTTTGAAGGGTCAAAAGGGAATTTTAGTTCAGATTTAAGTTTTAGTGTCTTTACTGTTTTGAAGTTTGCTTTAGATTGATTTTTAATTGTTAAAGTTGATTAATATGATTGGTTCTTTAGTGCATTTGAATTAATCATTTTTTTAAAGATTATTTAATTAACGATTTATTGAAATTTTCTAATGATTTATTAAATATTTTAACGTTTTGTTAATCTTAAATCATTTATTGAAATTTTAATTGACTTATTAAAGTATTAGTGTTTTATTAAAATTTTAATGATTTTATTTAATTTTTTAATGATTTATTAAATTGTTGATGATTTATTGAAGTTTGAAAATTTTATTTAGTTATTATTTGATTATAAGATGATTAACGTATTAATTAGATTCAATTTTATTTTTATGTTCAAATTTAATCTCCTAGTGGTTATGTGTGGTAATTATGACTTAGTTATTAGAGGTTATATGATTTTTGTATATTTTTATTTGGATTATCATTAGTGTATTTGAAATTCTCATTAATTGATTATTTAAGTTTAATTAGACTTGATTAAGGTTGTATTAATAACATACAATAATCCTAAGGGGAATGTCACTAAGTTTTCTATGTTATGCATTTCTACCCTAAAGTGTGCATGCATCATAAGTCTAAGTTTTCTAGGACTCAATCCTTAATTTTTGTCCTTAGATGTCACTAATATTATATGGAATGAAAAAAATTTTGTTGTCACTAACCCTTAGGACTTTACGCACGTGTAAAGAGGTTTAAGGATCTAAAATAAAATAAATAATCCTAATAAAATTGAAGTTGCTATAGGGACCTAGAGGGGAGGAGTTTGCAACAAAACACACCACGGCCTCCTAGGGGCTTTCTAAGTTTTAAGGAAACTTACAACACCGGGGGCTACGACCCGGTGGTTCCGCCCGTAGCACCTCTACCCGGTTGGATAGAGGCGACTGACACCTTTAATCTGCTTCCTCTTGTTCACTTCATTGGTACCGTTCCTCGCAGTTCATGCAAATAAAGACAAGAAAATAATGAATTAGAAACACATTTAATAATTAATAATGAAACAATTGAAATTACTAAAAATAAAAATGTACCTTTCTTCGGGCTTGAAGACCAGCACAAGCTGTCTACCTTTTGAACTTCTCACTCTTGAAAGCATACTTTGTATTCTTTCAACATTTATCTCGAGGCACAAGAAGGAAGAGTAGTAGAAGAAGGAGAAAGAGAGGGGTAGAGAGAGAAAGAGGGGCATTATTTTTTTAACACCTTCATTTTCCAATACACACTCAACTAACTCACTCTCTAACACAAACCACCTTTCACTTTCAATTTCCACAACTCACACACTTTCCTCTTTCAAAACATACAGTTCCCACAATTTCACTTTTTAAAACAGTCCTCAAGTTCCACTTTTCACACACCTCAAGTTTCACTTTTAAAACAACCAAATTTCTACCATTCTTAATGTTCCAACATACACCTCTCTTTTAACACAAGCCCTTTTCAAATATTTCATTTTCCCACACAAATATTTTCAAAACAATTCAATTTCTAATATACCTTTTACAACACTTTCCCTTTCAATGCCAACACTTTCATTTTTGCAAAACATACACTTTTCTACTTTCACTTTTCAAACTTAGACACAAAACTTATTTCATGTTTCACTTTTTAAAACCACAAAATTCACTTTTCAAAATTATACACACACTTTCACCATTTAACAAACAAACACTTCACTACTACTCACTTACAAGTTCACATTTCAAAACATACACCTTTCGTCTTCCAAAGATCACACAAATACCTTTCAAAACATACATACGTCACTTTTACTTAGCATACACATATTACTTTTCAAAGACATACACTTGAGCTCCACTTTTCAAAACACCCACAAGCTCTATTTTTCAACCTTTATGAAACTCAATCTTTTAAAATCCACACACTTTCTAATACGCACTTTCCCAAAATATATCATCTCCCAAAACACACATACCTTTCAAGATAACACATTTCACTTTCCAAAATCAATCACATATACTTTACTTTGCCACAATTATACATTTTACCTTTCAATACACACACCCTTTCAACATTCACACTTTACTTTCAACATTTACACTTCGCTACTCAAAACTCATACACTCCATTATTCAAAACATACATTTTCCAACACTCATACACACCTCACCTCTCCAAAATTATACTTTTCACTATTCAAAGCTCATACATTTTACTACTCAACATACACTCTTTTCAAAACACTTTACCTTTCAAAATCACCCACTTCATTTAAGCAAGACAATGCAAAGTTCAATTTTCCAACCCCCTCCTTTTCCCAAAATATGAAGAGATGTCACATATGTATAGCATGAAGGCCAACCTTACATAACATTTCTCATCAAATGTTTTCCACCACAATTCCTTATATGTCTACTTCCCAATATTCTCCAACACTTCTCCAAAATACTTTATACAAGACTTATACATGCTCACCATTGAAAAAGAAAAGAAAAAGAATGCTTTTTAACATTTTTCATTCTTACTTAGCATATGAATACTCTCCGATTCATTTATCCAACATAAAATATATCATAAAATATATGAATGTGTGAATGCATTTTTAATTAGGACATGAATGACTTCTTTCAAACAACAAGAATCTTACCACATAACCCATCTCGAGTACATTTCAAAGCTATCTAACTCGGCACAAGGAACTGTCAACCATTCACAACCCATTACATAATCATTTACTAAAAGTGGAAAACCAGCATTAAATATTCTAATTGATTTGACAAAGAGATCAGTATTCAATTGAATATAGCCAAGTATGAAGCATATGTCTCATCATATCCCTACCTATTTGAGATTTCACACTTTATGCAAACTACCACAGATGGTCAGAACGAATCAAATTTACATGTCGCAAGAATGGGAGAATAATATCCTTACAACCTCATTACTTTACTAATGTATGATAATACAAACCGTATTAGTAATCGGAAACCCCATCGCAATACAAAGAAATTAAATCTTGCCAACAAACATAACAATCATCTATGAATGACCATTCTCTCAAATGCTGAAATACCTAAAATTTCAGATGAATAATAATAAATCTCAAAGAGAGCTAGATGGGATCAGAGAGAGCTAGATGGGATCAAACAAGAACAAAGCTTCAATTCCATTCAGATCATGAAAATCTCTCAAGGAATCAATCCTTATCATATAGAAATTCATTTCATAGGAATTTTACTTCCTAAGAAAATGCAACATAGGATTTCCATAGTGGATTTTCAATGGAAGGCAAGATCCAAAAAAAAAGAACAAGAAAATGAGAGGGGATCAAAGAAAGGTTTACCACTTCCTTTTGCCTCTAGTCCAGTAAATTGCAGTATAAGAGTTCGGTCGGGTCCCTAGGGCAAGAAATCAGTTGGCTAGGGCGGCTTCGGACTGGGACGGTGGCTGCAGGAGGGGAGATGGGGTTTGCGCCTGGGGTTTTGATCAGAGGCTAGAAAGAGGAGGCCGGCTGCTTCGATCCTTCCAGGTGTGCGAATAGGGAGGGTCGTCGGCTTAGTCTTCACACGAGAGAGTTGAGAGAGGAGAGGGATTTCCGCTGGGACTCCTTGCGAACAGAGAGGAGTGACGGGCTGGAGTTCTTGCGAACTGGGAGGAGACGGGCTTCAGTCCGAATGAGAGGGATCAGAGTAGTTCGGGTGGTTTCCGAAAATAAGAGGGAGAGGGAGAGATCGTGGGATGGGTTGGTTAGATTAGCCCAAACATAACTTAAAACCACCTCTCAACTTGAATCAACGGCTGAGATTGATTAGGGCTTTAAATAGGGATTTAAATGGCTGATTTTGAAATGAAAGTTTGAAAGTCATTTAAAGATAAATTTAAAATAAAATTGATAGTTTAAATTAATTATTTTATGTAAATTTTAAAATTAGAGAATAATAATAATAATAATAATAATAATAATAATAATAATAATAATAATAATAATAATAATAATAATAAAATGAATAATTTTATCTCATTTACAATGATTTGATCTCGAGGCGAATCAATATGGATTAATAGAAGTTTATGTCGTTACATTAAGTTCAAGTCGAATCTGTTTTATTTAGAATAGTGTCAATTCAGGCTGAATTAGGAAGTTGAGTCACCGCTACGTCAATAGGGGTATCCACCTAAAGGAGATCCTAAAGGAGCGACGTCTACACTAGGCTACAAAAACCTAGGCACTAGAGTTGATTCCAGAAAATTGACCTCGAATAATGAGGTCAACACATCGCATAACAATAATCATTTTAAAACATTCATAAAGATTTTGTAAATCGTCGTTTTGCCTATGAATTTTTAAAATTACCAATTCACCCCCCTCTTCGTTAGCCTCGGGACTAGTTCATAAGGGCTTAACATCCCTATCGAACTTTCATGCTCTTCACCGGACCAACACCTGAGGCCCTGCTCTTCCTCGAACCACCACCTAAGGTCCTGCACTTCGTCGGACCACCACATGAGGCCCTGCACTTCGCCGGACCACCACCTGAGGCCCTGCTCTTTGCCGGACCACCACCTGAGGCCCTACACTTCGCCGGACCACCACTTGAGGCCCTGCACTTCGCCGGACCACCACTTGAGGCCCTGTAGTTCACCGGACCACCACCTGAGGCCCTGGACTTTGCCGGACAACCACCTGAGGCCCTGCTCTTCATCGGACAACCACCTGAGGCCCTATACTTCGCCGGACCACCACCTGAGGCCCTGCACTTCGCCGGACCACCACCTGAGGCCCTGCACTTCGCCGGACCACCACCTGAGGCCCTGCACTTCGTCGGACCACCACCTGAGACCCTGCTCTTCATTGGATAACCACCTGAGGACCTACACTTCGCCGGACCACCACCTGAGGCCATGCACTTTGCCGGACCACCACCTGAGGCCCTGCACTTCACCGGACAACCACCTGAGGCCTTGCTCTTCACCGGACCACCACCTGAGGCCCTGCTCTTTGTTGGAACACCACTTGAGGCCCTGCACTTTGTCGGACCACCACCTGAGGCCCTGCACTTCGCCGGATCACCACTTGAGGCCCTGCCCTTCACCAGACCACCACTTGAGGCCCTGCACTTCACTGGACCACCACCTGAGGCCCTGCACTTCGCTGGACCACCACCTGAGGCCCTGCACTTCGTCGGACCACCACCTGAGGCCCTGCACATCGTCGGACCACCACCTGAGGCCCTGCACTTCGCCGGACCACCACTTGAGGCCCTGCCCTTCACCAGACCACCACTTGAGGCCCTGCACTTCACTGGACCACCACTTGAGGGCCTGCACTTTGTCGGACCACCACCTGAGGCCTTGCACTTCGTCGGACCACCACCTGAGGCCCTGCACTTCGCCGGACCACCACTTGAGGCCCTGGTCTTCACCGAACCACCACCTGAGGCCCAGTACTTCACCGGACCACCACCTGAGGACCAGCACTTCGCTGGACCACCACCTAAGGCCCTGCACTTCACCGGACCACCACCTGAGACCCTGCACTTCACCGGACCACCACTTGAGGCCCTGCACTTCACCGGACCACCACCTGAGGCCCTGTACTTTGCCGGACCACCACCTGAGGCCCAGCTCTTCATCAGACCACCACCTGAGGGCCTGTACTTTATCAGACCACCACTTGAGGCCCTGCACTTTGCCAGACCAAAACCTGAGGCCCTGCACTTTGTCGACCACCACCTGAGGCCCTGCACTTCTTCGGACCACCACCTCAGGCCCTGAACTATGCCGGACCACTACCTGAGGCGCTGCACTTCGTTGGACCACCACCTGAGGCCCTACACTTTGCCGGACCACCACCTGAGGCCCTGCACTTCATCGGACCACCACCTGAGGCCCTGCACTTCGCCGGACCACTACCTGAGGCCCTGCACTTCGCTGGACCAACACCTGAGGCCCTGCTCTTCACCGGACCACCACCAGAGGCCCTGCACTTCATCGGACCACCACCTAAGGCCCTGTACTTCGTCGGACCAACACCTGAGGCCCTGCACTTGGCCGGACCACCACCTGAGGCCCTACTCTTTGCTGGACCACCACCTGAGGCCCTGCACTTCACCGGACCACCACCTGAGGCCATGCACTTCGTCGGACCACCACCTGAGGCCCTACACTTCGTCGGACCACCACCTAAGGCCCAGCTCTTCGCCGGACCACCACCTGAAGCCCTGCTCTTTGTCGGACCACCACCTGAGGCCCTGCACTTTGTCGGATCACCTCTTGAGGCCCTGCTCTTTGCCGGACCACCACTTGAGGCCCTCCACTTCGTCGGACCACCACCTGAGGCTCTATACTTTGCTGGACCACAACCTGAGGCCCTGCACTTCATCGGACCACCACCTAAGGCCCTGCACTTCACTGAACCACCACCTAAGGCCCTACACTTCGCTGGACCACCACCTGAGGCCCTACTCTTCGTCGGACCACCACCTGAGGCCCTGCACTTCACCGGACCACCACCTGAGACCCTGCACTTCATTGGACGACCACCTGAGGCCCTGCACTTCACCGGACCACCACCTGAGGCCCTGTACTTCACCGGACCACCACCTGAATCCCAGCTCTTCATCGGACCACCACCTGAGGCCCTGTACTTTATCGGACCACCACTTGAGGCCCTGCACTTTGCCGGACGAAAACCTGAGGCCCTGCACTTTATCGACCACCACCTGAGGCCCTGCACTTCGTTGAACCACCACCTCAGGCCCTGAACTTTGCCGGACCACCACCTGAGGCCCTGCACTTCACTGGACCACCACCTGAGGCCCTACACTTTGCCAGACCACCACCTGAGGCCATGCAATTCGTCGGACCACCACCTGAGGCCCTGCACTTCGCCGGACCACTACCTGAGGCCCTACACTTCGCTGGACCAACACCTGAGGCCCTGCTCTTCACTGGACCACCACCTGAGGCCCTGCATTTCATTGGACCACCACCTGAGGCCCTGTACTTCGTCGGACCACCACCTGAGGCCCTGCACTTGGCCGGACCACCACCTGAGGCCCTGCTCTTTGCCGGACCACCACCTGAGGCCCTGCACTTCATCGGACCACCACCTTAGGCCATGCACTTCGTCGGACCACCACCTGAGGTCCTACACTATGCCGGACCATCACCTGAGGCCCTGCTCTTCGTCGGACCACCACCTGAGGCCCTGCACTTTATCGGATCACCTCCTGAGGCCCTGCTCTTTGCCGGACCACCACCTGAGGCCCTCCACTTTGTCAGACCACCACCTGTGGCCCTATACTTTGCTGGGCCACCACCTGAGGCCCTGCACTTCATCGGACCACCACCTAAGGCCCTACACTTCACTGAACCACCACCTAAGGCCCTACACTTCGCTGGACCACCACCTGAGGCCCTGCTCTTTATCGGACCCCCACCTGAGGCCTTGCACTTCATCGGACCACCACCTGAGGCCCTGCACTTTGCTGGACCATCACTTGAGGCCCTGCAATTTGTCGGACCACTACCCGAGGCCCTGCTCTTCACCGGACCACCACCTGAGGCCCTGCTCTTCGCTGGACCACCACCTGAGGCCCTCCACTTTGCTGGACCACCACCTGAGGCCCTGCTCTTCGCTAGACCACCACCTAAGGCCTTGTACTTCGTCGGACCATCACCTGAGGCCCTGCACTTTGCCGGACCACCACCTGAGGCCCTACACTTCAGCAGACCACCACCTGAGGCCCTGCTCTTCGCCGGACCACCACCTGAGGCCCTGCACTTCACCGGACCACGACCTAAGGCACTGCACTCCGCAGGACCACCGCCTGACATCCTCAACTCCGCAGGACCACCGCCTGACATCCTCAACTCTGTCGGACCCTCACATAAGGCCCAAAGTTCTACCTAACCACCATTTAGGGCCTGAAGTTCTGCCAGATCACCGGGTGACCCCAAAGTTCCGCCAGTGTGACATTGAACTTTCACATACCTCCGATTTCAACCCTACGGTTGATACTTGTAATCTGATCGCCCTTGAAGGCGAGTCAGGCTCCTGTAATCTACTCAAGTTCTAGTGGAATCATTTCAACTGGGCCAGGCCCCGTGGTTTTTCCCCTTTCCAGAGTTTTTCACGTAAAAATCTTGTGTTCTCTGTGTGTGAGCTGGATATCCGTGCAACGCTATGACGCATGATTAATACTTTACCGCCGCGTATATTCTAGCCCGCAATAGCTATATTATCAGTAGAATTCAAGTTAGAAGATTGAAGTGGAGGAATGCATCAGGCTTGTTGTGTGATAAAAAGTGCATCTCTATCTTAAGTGAAAATTTTATAAGATGACTGTAAGACAATGCTTTATGGTGTGGAATATTAGCCTTGAAAGAGAGGCATAAAATTAAGTGATGTTGAGATGAGGATGCTTAGTTGGATGAGTGACTTTATGCTTAGAGACAAAATACAAAATGAGTATATACATGAAAAGGTTTGAGTAGCTTGTCATAACCCAACCCATTAGGACCCACAAATTGAACATGCCCTATCGTGTTGAGTTATAACAGATGAATCCCAAGATCTAAGTATTGAAATTTTTTTTAAAAATTTTATTCCAAATTAACTTAAAAATAATAATAAATACAGAATTGCTAACAATATCGAGTATTGAAAGTAAACTCATCCAGAAGATTCATTTTTTATTTATCATCAAAAATACATATACAATTACAATGCATGACTATAAACAAAAGCTACTAAACAAAGTAATAAAAATTAGGCATGATTGTGCAAAAATTAAAAGAAGAAATGCCTACATACATAGATAAGATTCCTGAAATTGCTATTAAATAGGTTCCTTCCATTTCTCAGACCCTGAAAATATAATGCAAAATAGTAATTAGTTAAAACAATTTAGCTGGACACAAATATCAATCTAAATTGTAATTCTTTTATTAAATATTTTCCAAAATTACCAAATGTAATATAACAATTCACCGTGCTGAGCAAATCATAATAGCATAGCATCTATCTGAACAATTAAATAATAATATTGAGAAATATAATAAACTGAAATTTCATATAAACTTACTTTCACAGAACATGATGCAATAGATTTCTCTAGTCCCATACATAATATAAAGATTCTGACCCCTTATAGCTCCCAACAAATAGATTTTCTTATCTTTCGAATAGAATTCAAGATTCTGACCCCTTATGACTCTCAACAGATAGAATTTTAAAAAGTTTCAAATTTCCTGCATTCGATATAATCAAAATGATTCTAATCTCTTATATCTCATAGCATACATTTCTCATATTAAAACTCATATAAATCAATCAATATAATACATAATTCATTGTAATATAAAAATTAAAACATAAAGGAACTCAATGCAAAATCTCTCAATTTTCTATAACGATAGGCAATATAACACACTATTGAGTAAAAACGTAATATTTTAAAAATTCACCAAATTATCAGGGATCGTGCATAACACAATTTCAATATTTAATCGTACTACGACATTATATTTTTGGGTTCAGCGTTATTTTCTATTCAATTAAAAAGGTGCACATTTCGGAATACTTGGTATAAATTTTTTAGAAAATATTCAAAGTGTTTAGAATATATATATTTAAGTGTTTAGAACATCATTCTCTATAACATACAAAAAAATATACGGTGAAAATTTTATGAATGCAAAGTTATCCCCATTTTTTTATAATGAAAATATAAACTTAATCAGAGAATTTGGGAATCTCTATGTTTATGAAAAATGAGATAGACATGATGTGACCTACCTCAATCCGAATAATTTTTAGAAGTATACCGATAACAGAAAACGACTTGAAGAGGCTCAAATAGGACTTTTACTCTATAGGATCTTTCCCTTTCCCTCTCTAAGTTGGCTACCTCAAATGAAATGAATCGAATGAATAGTGGTTTGAGACATTTTAAAATAATCAAACTTTTTCTAATGTCATGGCGCTGGCCACGACACTCTTCAGAAAACCCATAGAGCCACCGCACCCACTGCGCATTAGAGTGCCAAATTAAATGCAAATATTTCTGATACTCTCACGCTGGGGCACTACTAAATCCAGTGTCGCGGTGCCCCATGAGGACAATTCAAATTTTACAAACATGCAAAAAGATCTCTGGGACCCACTCCAAAACACATGAAAACTTTCTCATGCATACCAAACATTCTCAAGCACATGCAGAAGGGTTTACAGTACAAGGATTCTAGCAATTACCTCTTTCAAATTAGGTTAAACAGGTTGAATTGAATGATCAATATGTAGTTGTCACAACTCTCCCATCCTCAAAAAAATGTCATCCTTGACATTTCAAAACTCAAATCTCAGATTACAAAAATAGATTGGGATACATCTATCTCATCTCAAACTCCTCTTCACAAGTAGCTTCTCTCTTAGTTATGTTCTTTCATTGAATTTTAACCAGCTGAATCTGCTTGTTCATTAACGTTTTGACATCATAAGATAGAATCCTACTTAATTCTTCTTTTTAGATCAAGTTCGAACGTACCTCGACTTCTTCAGCAGACACGTGATTTTCAGAGTCAGATTCTTATTTCTCAAGAGCGATATGTGGAGTATATTGTGAACTTCAAACATATGATCTGACAATTGTAACTTGTAGGCAATTTTCTCAATCCTTTCAATAACTTCAAAGGGTCCAACATACCTTGAACTCAACTTTCTTTTCCTACCAAACCTACTAATGTCTTTCTTTGGTCTATCTTTATATATACAAAATTTCCAGCCATAAGCTTTAGAGCCCGATGCTTAGCATTAAAATACTATTTATGTATGTCATGTACAACTTTGAATCTATCTTTAATCAAAATGATCGATCTATTCAGTATCATCATGCACCAAAGCTGGCCCAATCAAATTTCTTTCACCCACTTTTGTCCAAGATAATGGGGTCCTACATTTTCTACCATACAAAATTTTATATAAAGTCATACCTATGGTTGACTGAAAATTATTGTTGTAAGCAAATTCAATCAGAAGAATGTAGCCTTCCCAACTACTATTAAAATCCAGAACATACAATCTCAAAAGATCTTCCAGGACCTAAATAATCCGTCTAGATTGTCCATCAACCTGTAAATAAAAACCCGTATTAAAATATAATTTCATACCCAGACTTTACTGAATAGCCCTCCACATTTTGGAGGTAAACAGAGTCAAATACCAAGTTAAAGACAACTCTAATAACTCATCAATTTTAAAATCAATGATATGCTATCAAAGAAAATTTGAAATCTTTGGAGAAAGCATCACATCACGTAATTAATTTTTCTAAGCACTTTGAAAAAAAAAAAAGTCTAATCTCAAAGACTTTACAAACTCTAAACAATAAAGATTAAGAATAAGAATCCACAACAAACTTCTTCTTGATTTAAATAAGAGTAACCATTCAAATCAGTATGTAGAAGCAACAAAGCATTTTGCCAAACAGTCAAACTCGAAGTCCTCCGAACGCTAAACTATGTGGCCTAAAAATAAGAGTCCCAAATGAACTTTGCAAAATCGTGATCCATATAATTAACAAATAAAAGATAGCGAGTCTTCTTTGTCTTATAGGTTTTATCTTCTGCAGGTCATCATCAATATTCTACAAAAAACAATTAGGAATTTTCTTCATATATTTAATTATGTCGTCATCATGACAGCTTCTGCAGTATATTCAACCGAAAAAGATTATATATATATATACTTACTTATAAATATTTAATTTTTAAATCATATAAAATATTATTATTATTAGGTTATTTGTCAAAAGATCAATAATACTGTGTTAGTGTTGCATGATAACATAGAGGCCAATGTTTATAAATTTAGGGAAAATTACATCTATGCTATATATACTACTAATATTTTGCCTTCTCTCTTTTTTAGGTTTTGTTTGGAATATTTTTCTTAATTTTTTTACTTTTTAGATCTAAATTAGTATTTTTATTTGATCATTATTTTTTTAATGTTTTCAAAAATTTTATACTAAAAAATTGATTTCTACAAAAGATTTAAGAAATTATTTTCTTTATAGCAACTTTATAAAGTGAAAAGAAAGTTGTATTAAAAAAGTCTTAGGTTTTGTTTGTGACGACTTTATTAATACTTTATAAAGTTGCTTTTTAGTACAAAAATATCTTAAAAGCAGGAAAAAAGTAGTGGTCTAAAGATATCCCAAACGAAGCCTTAATATGATAATCATTTTTTTGCTCTGCTCATAAACTAAGACTTCGTTTGGGACTACTTTCTTACTGCTTAGTAAAATTGCTAAATAGAAAGTAAATTTTTAAAATTATTGTAGAAAATAAATTTTTTAAAAGTAGCAAAAACATAGTAGACAAATAAAACTTTTAAAAACGATCTGAAAAATAAAACAGTAAGAAAATTCACCCAAACATTCACCCAAACGAAACCTAAAGCTCTAATGAAAACTAATATGCGTGAAATTCAATCTGTACAAGTCTGCATCTTAATTAACTCAAAACTTTTACATTGAAGAACAAATCAATAATATCGTAAATGGTCAACTCCTACCATATATAATTCAACATTCAAAATACCTATCAAAGTGCTACAGAGCAAATCAGGTCTTGCCTAGCTAGAACATAATATCATAATATATATGACATCGTACTTTGAAATTTTTAACACATCTGACCTTAGTAAAGACAAAAACAAAATTAGTGAGGGGCCTCCATCAAATAAATAAATTTATATAATTGTATACAAAATAAAAATTTTCTCGGAATGTTTTGCAAATATATACATTGGAGAAATATTTTCCCCCTAAATTGATAGTAAATATTGTTATTACCTAAGCAGCTATTTAATTGGAAGTAAAGTGGATGTAAAATATTTTTTTTACAAGGATTTTGAAAATATTGATGTTATTTGAAAAAGAAATACATTGTAAAGTATTCTAAAGAGCTCTTTGGTTGGCTAAAATATGAATGCAGTGTAAAAGGAATATTTTTGAGTTGTTTGGATGACTGTAAAGTAAATGCAGGTGAATATTTTTTTTTGAAGTAAAATGAATGTCCTGTAAAGTTCAAAATGTTAACGGCGTTGAGTAGCGGCTGATGGCAATGAGTAGCAGTTTTGGTTGTGGCTGGCGGCAGATGGTTGCGGCGACTGACGAAGAATGGGGGTGGCGGTGGCTGGTGGTGGGTGATGGCCTGCAGCAGGTAGCGGCAACCAGCAGTGGTGGGCAATAATGGGTGGTGGCGGTCAAGCAAACTTGATTGTGATGTAAACCGTTTTTGCTCAAAATTGAAATAGTTTAATTTACCTGAATTTGCTCATGCGGGCCCTTACAAGCGCCACGTAAGCTTAAAAAGCTCCAGTAGGCCGATATAGGTTTCAATAGGTGCTCTGGCGATGGTACAATGCGGTTAGCCCAAGTACAGGTTGAAGAGTTATTCATTTGATCACTTGCTTTTATTAAAAAAAAAAACTGTAGAAAATAATAATACTTCAAAGATTTTACGGTTTGGACAAAGTTTGTTGACTTTTATTAATTCTTTGGCTCACGTAAGTCAATGTTTACAACTTAGGTTTAGATTTCCGTTTATGTCATCTTAAATGCTTTGGTTTCTTAGTTTCAATACTTCTGTTAGTTTTGATATTTAGTTTTTAAATTTTTATTTTAAATTTAAGTTTTATTATATATATTTAAAAAATAATATTTAAAATATTAAATGAAGATGATTATTTAATAAAATTTTACTTTATAATACATAAGAATTTTAATAGAAATTAATTTAGTCATTTAGTACAATATTAGATACAATTCAATGATCACACCAAGCTTTTATAAATATATAAATTTAGGGTTTGTATGGGTTAGGTTTCTCACTGTTTTGTTTTTCAGACAATAATTATAATTTTATTTGGTTACTATTTTATTGTTATTTTTAAGAAATTTCTGTAATGATAAGTTATTTCCTGCAATCATAATAGTGAAGTTGATTTCTCTATAGCAATTTCACAATCATAATAACGTAGATCATAATTAAGCAATTTGAGCTTGCTCATGCTCGCAGAAGACAAAGTAAAGAGAAAAAAAAAAGATAAAAGTGTTAACTTTATCAATTTTTTATGCCTCATGCTTCTCAATTGGGATATTTATAAGCCTACAAGAAATTAGTACGTACTAATTAATCTACTATTACTACTAACTAATTATGTTAGATTTCACATCGCAGGATCTTTTACAAAATAAATACAATATTATCATATAGTAAGCGCACATTAACTTATAATTTTAGATCAAAATCTTTTATTAGATAAAAATGAGTATGTAAGTATCTTTAATTTCATAAAGATTTTAGATTTCATATAGTGCTTAAGATAGAGAAAGGGAATAATATATGAATTTCACCACATCAAATTTCTTAATTATAATAACTATATATTAAGCTTTGTTTGAAACTGGTTTCTTATTATTTTTTACATCAATTTTTTAGTGCAAAAATTTTATGGAGGATTTACATACATACCAATTTACTTCATGCTATTTACACATCTAACACCTAAAACTTTAATATTATATATCTACCATTCATAGAATAAATATAGGTACATGAAATGAAATATTAAATTTTATTGGATGATATGGGTTGTAAGAGTGAAATATAGGAGTGTTATATTTGATATTAAAAATTTATATGAGTGATTAGAATGTAATATTAAAATTTTGAGTACTAGAGATATGTATGTAAATCCTCCAAAATTGTTATACTGTCCACTCAAATACAATAATTGTTTTGTTAAAAAAGTTTAAATATGAAATTTCAAGAAGATTGTCCTTTAAGTAAATCAACGAGTCACAATCCTTCATTAAAATAAGGGTCAGTCCACTGCAACTCATCAAATCCAAATCTAAGACCTCCTCGTACCCCTTCCCTATCTCCTTCACAATTGAGGCGGTCAAATCCGTGTGAACCGCCTTGCCAGCCGACCTTTATCTCACTAAAAAACAAACCGGTTTAAAATTTCGAAAGAACACTATGTCGGTTCGGCCAGTTGAGAAGTAGTTCATCGATTTATCCAATTGAGAAACTTTCGCCAAATAACAGAATACCAACCAACAAGCTGCCAAAACGTTAATAGTTTACTGGAGCCGTTTCTTTGAATCCATTAGATTATTTTATTTTATTTTATTTTTTTAAAGATTAATTTTTTTAAAAAATTAAATTTATTTTAAAAAATAATATATTAATTTGATTATTTACAAAACAATTAAAGCTCATCTTGACTAATTTTAATAAGAATATCCTCAAATAGATTTTATTCTTATGCTTCAAGTCTTTTTAGTTGACACTTTCTCTTACTTCTAGAATTTATTTTTGCCTTTAATTCTCTAAACTTTTTTGAAATAATGAGTTATAAATCATTAAATTTATGTCTCAATTCTATAATATCAGAATTACAATTCTCTTTACCAATTTTAAAACAACAAAATTATAATACCACAAACATCATTAAAAATTTGCAAATCTTTTGAATCTCATCACTATTTCGATGTCTTTGCATGCCGCCAGTAATATTGAAAACTTCGTAGAAAATTAATCTGATCGCCACCTTTGCACGCCGCCGCCGTCCCGACCCTAGTTTCACATGGAACGATCTGTTGCAATCTCCAATGAGATCGATCCTGACCATCATGGCCTCTAGCTACATACTCTTCAAGACTACAAGTAATTTCCATCATAACCTCCTAGTCTTCGGTCTTTGACCCAACACATATTAAGGATGATGTAATAGTGAAATTTGAATATTAAATATATAAATGAGAAAATTTTAAATGTTATATATATTCTTCTATTCTCTTTTAACAAAATCTTTTTGCATTGATTCTTTTAAAAATAAAAAATTTTCAATCAACTATATTAAAAAAAAAGTCATTTAAGTTTTGATAAATATATATATGATAGAAGTTCTTTATATTTTATATAATATTTTTTTTATATTATTTTTATATTCTTTAAATAATCAGTAAAATTTTTAAAAATTTATTATAGTAAGCACCGTTTGAATCTTTAAACTTTGAACCAGTCGTTGGATTTTCAAAACGTTAAAAATTCAAAGTAGTGGAAAACCCTCTGTAACTAAAGCGGCGCGGCGCTGCACGTTTTAATGTTTTTTCCTATTTATTGACGTTGATCTCCTGCGATTCAAAAGGGTCGATTCAAAGGGCCGAAGTTCTTTTTTTGTGTTCGAAGCGAAAAATAGACTCGCTCCAGCTTTCATGTGCATTGTCAAGGTGGCGAACCCAAGCGAGTCAGATGATATTAAGAGGTTCCTCTCTGCGGGAGAGGAGGAGGAAGAAGAAGAAGCGGGACCCACCGCCCAAACTGCTTATGTAACGGTCGCGGCCGCCCAAACAGCTGATGTAACGGTCGCGGCTGCGTCATCGGCATCGCCGGTCGTTGGGCTGCTATCTAGATTTGGTGGGGAGCAGGAGATGTCGGTTATAGTCTCGGCTTTAACACGTGTTGTTACCGGCAGTGAGCAGCCGGCGGGGGCGCCGTTGTCGTCGGCGGCGTCGTCGTCATTCACCTCAAGAGGCGGCAGCGGGATTAAGAGAGAGAGGGAGGAGCTCATCAGTCCGAAGCTTGTGAGGCATTACACAGGCTTCTTAGCAGGGGAGTCTTCTTCGAGTTCTGCAGGTACGTAAAAGAGAGATTTTTATGAATTTGTATATATCCCTCATTTCTCATCTTCCTCTGTTTCATTCTTTTTCATGGGCGACGCAAAAATGCAAATTTTTTATCCTAAAATCAAACTATGTTTATTTTAGGGAATTTAGTGCCATGATTTAATATAGATTTAGGTGGAATTCAACCATGTAATTTCGAACTTGAACCCTCTTTAAATTTTGGATTTGACTGAATTCAGCTCCAATTCTAAATTTATTACTGATTAATCTCAATTCCAGAATTTAAGGAAATGTGTAGGATTTCAGAATGTGGTAAATCCTTTTATTTATATCCAAAAAAATTTTAAAAATGAAGTTATGGAATCTTATACCAGACAGCCATAACATTTCCAAATTCCGTTAAAGTTTTAATCTTTTTTGTTATTTCTGAGAGGACAATTTTTCATGCGAAGAATCTTCACGTTTGCCTTTTATATTTGTATTAATGCTGACGAACATGTTCTAATACACGAGAATTTTTTGTAAAAAAGATGTCTTTTTGATAGAAATTGTTTACTTTTTGTTATTTTCAAGCGTACAGTTCTGATGAATCGATTAACTAGATTAAAAAAACAATTATTTCCATTTTCCGAAAGTGCAGATAAACTCAAAAGACTTGTCTCCTGGTGAGGGTGACTTAATTTTTCTAATATTTTAAGTCTTTCGTATCCTTATCTACTCGTTTCGCTTCGTTTATCTTCTAGAAACATTTACTCTTCTATGATTAAACACCTCTATCAGTCTTTTCTCAGGAGTCTGTGATAATTGAACGGAATTAAACAAAGATTTAAATAACTATATGATAATTATTTTCTACTTCTTGATATTCCTTCACCTTCCCTTTATAACTCTCATTACACTTTATAACTCTCATTACACAGCACAGAAGCTTAGTCCGCAGAGCTTTCCACCAACAGCACAATCCCCTGTTCCATCAACTCCGGCGACACTGCATGAAGAACCAAGAGCATCCCCCGACGCCGAGAAAGAAGTTCACCGGAGATACAGAGGAGTCCGGCAACGGCCATGGGGAAAATGGGCGGCCGAGATTCGAGATCCACACAAGGCGGCCCGCGTCTGGCTTGGCACTTTCGAAACAGCTGAGGCCGCCGCCAGAGCATACGACTCGGCGGCGCTCCGCTTCCGAGGAAACAGAGCAAAACTCAACTTTCCTGAAGCTGTCGAGCTCCGGCAGCCTATCAATGTATCTCCGGCGATCCGGTTGCCGGAATCTGGTCCTTCAGCTCGAATGTCAGTGTCTTGGCCGTCGCCACGTTCCCAAACAATGGACGTTACTAGAGATTACGTGGAGTACTCAAGATTGTTGCAGGGAACAGGGGAGTATCAGGGGATGCCTCCCACAGCGTTATTGGATCAGTTGATGTATTCGAGCTCATCCATGGCGTCGACTTCTCATACGTCTTCGTCTTTCGGTTCTCATTCGTTGACGAGAGGTTCGAGTTCGGTGTCTCCATCGCCGTTTCCGATGCCTCCATCTTACTCGCCGGCGTCAGAAGCAGGACAGCACGTGAGCATTTTCTGGCCAACGGGCGGTGGCGGTAGTGGGTCGCCGTCGCCGCCGTGGACGGAATCCAGCAGGGATCCACCTTCTCGTTCTGGATAAAGTTGCAAAAAAAAAAAAAAAGGATTTTTCAGACGAAATAGATAAATTTTTTTGGGAATATTTATCAGATATATGTATTCAATTTGGATTTTTATTTATTTTATAAACGTTTTGTAATTGAATTTATTGGTGATGAAGTTTTTTTTTTTTTGGGAAGATTAGTGATGAAGTTAGGTTAGAAAAGGATTGGGTAGGTTCATTTGATCACCTGGCATTTTTTAATAAGTTCGTTGACTGAAAATAGTTTTGGATAGGTGTTGACTGATTATTTGGAGGAGTTAGTTGGTGTTTTAAACGAATTAAATATTGAGCTTGTCGTGATTCACTTGTCAATGATTTTCGAGTAAGATCCGAGTCATGCACGTTTAGGTTCTTCATACGGCTAATAGATTTTTCTTTATTTTCTTCAACGGGAAAATCATATGGTCAAATGTAAATTTATATATGTTCATGTAAGGAATTTATAGGTAACTAGGAGCTCTTTGGTTGGAAAAATAATAATAAGAAGAGAGTAAAAAGAGTACTATATATTTAACATATTTAAAATTATTTGGATGAATATAAAGTGAATGTAGGTGATTATTTTTTTATCTCAAATATAATGGTGGCGGGTGAGGATGATGGCTTACTGTGGTGGGTAGTGAGGGTGGAGGCGGTGGCAGCTAGTTGTCATCGGTATCAGTTGATGGTGGCCAATAGCGGCTGGCAGGCATGGCAAGCAATGGTAGCCAGCTGCGGTTTTCACAACCATGCGAATTCCTTTCTCTCCTCCCCCTCTCTTCCCCTCCTCCTCCCTTCCTTTCCTTCCTCGACAAGCTTAAGGGGCTGGGTGAGCAAGTGGCTCAGTAGAGGAGAAATTTATATATAAAAACTCATTTTAGTGTGAAGAGCCACTGCACCTAAGAGAACCAGCGCCGCTGTGCTGCATGTCAAATCTATAATTACTGTAGAACAGAGCCTTCAATGTCACAGAAAGTTTTTGGTATTGCTAAGCTCACAGGCTCAATGTTGCTTCACTGACAGGCACATCGCCGTAGCTTCAATTCAGACAGAAATTCATATTCTCATTTTAAATTTATTTTCATAATTATCATGCTATTACAATCTTGTCACCTTAGAAAAATGTCACCCTCAACATTTCAACAATCAAAACAAACAAAATAAATCAATGAAAACAAATTCAATTCATAAATTTGCCAGAACAAATCAATTCAATTCAAAATAAAGCAATATGTTTCAAAATAAATAAAATCAATTTAAATTTGTTCGCTAATATTCAAAATAGCACTAATCATTGATTTATCATTCATTGCATTCAATCAATCAAGAGTTCAATCACATGCTTATGCATGTTAATCCAATCATATATCATTCAACATGCAACACAATGCTAATCACTTAAATTTAGTGCACATGATTAAAAATTCTACTAGTGGATCCTCCAGGTGCATCTCTATCACTATGCTGAATCAAACTATAAACTCTAGGTCATACTGGTGTTAGTGCTGGCATAGCAGACTGTGCAAGTTCTCATTGACCTTCAATAACTCCTCGTCCATCTATCTTGCTCACGGACCTTTCACTATATCCTCTAGATCCAATAATCCTCTGTTTATAGCCCATGTCTGGCCTTCTCTCCTCTAAACCCAGATCTTTCTCCTTGTCATTATAGTGGACAATCAACCATCTGATGTCATCATTGTCCACATCTGAAACATTGCCTGATCATAGAAAAACATTATCCAGTTACCACATCAGACACACTCATGTACACTTTCTACACTTGTCTCAAATCTTTTCCTGTGGTCTAAAGATTTAATTCTCTTTTCAATTTTATCTTTCCTAGTCATTTTATCTCCCAATCCCATCATGCTCATATCCTGTCTGAATCGTGGTATAAATAAACCATTTTCCACTAATCTTGCTCTCTCAACTAGCTCTGAAAACTCTTGAATTCTTAATGGGACTAGTGGATGTCTCAGTTCATCTTACAGACCCCTAAAAAATCTATAGCATTTTTCTTCCACTGTATTGGTTAACTGTGGAGCGTACCTTACAAGTGCCATAAATTCAGCTTCATACTGTATTACTGTCTTTTATCCATATTCCAATCTCATAAAAGCCTCATGCATTTATTATCAGCTAATGAAGGTACAAACCAGTCTAAAAATAATAATAAATTATGCCCAAGTAATCTCTGCATTCGCTTTCTCTTAAACTTCTCCCACTGCTGTCATATACATCATCTCTTAGCTTCTCCTTTGAACAGAAACACTACTAGTGACACTTTCCTGTTCTTTGGCCACTATATACTATCGAATATTTTCTATATCCTTAACAACTAATATTTTACTATTTGAGGTTCTACAACTCCCTTAAATTATGGCTGCTTCAATTTATAAAACATTTGTAAATTTATATCCTCTTGTTATTCCTTATGTCCATCCTACTTACTTTGGACATCACTCATTTATGGAGCTCCAAAAGGACAAACAAAACATCGCCTCCCCGCGAGGGGAAGACAGTATATGGCCAATGGGAGGGCAGATTCGATCACACATACGATTAACCATTGAGGATAGTGGCTCTCACCAACACACCCCGATGGGTAACAATATATATGACCGTATCATCACGACGGGTTTCCCCCACTCGATACATTAGCTCGAGTGGGATTTATTTGAAAGTGGGATTCGGTTTCCCACGGGAGCAAGCCCCCGTGGTTAATTACATCTCAAGTCGGGGCTTGAGAAAACTCTCGATTGAGGATTCTACATTATTCTTCTCAAATTGGGATTGACACATAGGGAGAAGACTAGGAAATCCTATTCAAATAGAAAGAAAGGTTCGACTAGGCTTAGTCAATATGCACGGCTCAGATCAACATCTGGAGGGACTAAGGTAGTGAGAAGAAACTGGAGAAAATAAATAAATCATGCACTCAAAGCATGCAGGAGAGAAGGATGGAGGTGGCGTCACCCGTGTGACGCAGATAAGTGGGATTTATAGTCTCTGAATGATAGAAGATTTACCCACTAATGAGGCGTAGTATGAAATAATAGTAGCCTTGAATCCTAAATCTAATGGGTTTAGTATTCTACGCTGTTGACCTCATTTTTCACCCGTTTACCCTCGAGCACATTTGATCGACCTAATTAGACCTCGTCGAGTCCAGTTTGAGCTTGAGTCAACTCGAATTGAGTCGAATTAGGGTCAACAAAGTTTAATTAAACTCGTGCAATGCTTGCTAGCCGCATCGAGGTCGATTCAGCTAGAATCAGCATCAATTTAGGTTTAATTTTATTCGTTTGGTCAAGTCAAGTCGAACCGAGCCGAATCAGACCTGATCCAAACATGTTTCTTAGCTCAATTTATATTATTTAATCCTAATTAAAGCTTAATCAATTTTTTGAATAATTTGAATTGATTCTCTAAATCCAGAATTTGCATCTATAACTGGCATCTAGCAGAGCAAATATGGAAGAATTTCAAAAAAAAAATTCGCGAGATTCGATTTCCTTAATTCCGGCATTAGGCATTAACGAGCATGAATATTTCTTTCTGGCTCTGGTTCTCGGAGTGGAGAAGCCCAGACGGAATAGACTAGGGATCGCTCTCTCTCTCTCTCTCGTTCAAAAAAAAGGACCCAGGCAGAAATCCCCTAGGGCTCCGACCTCGAGTTGGCACGCCCCAGACGGAGGTTCCCTTCTTCCTCCCTCCCCATTCGCGTGAGCTAGCCGAAGCCCACATCCTCCACTCGTCTCTTGCCCGATCGAACCCAGACGCAGCCGGATCCCTCCATCCTTTCTTCCCTGTTCGCACTCTCTATCCCGAAGCCAGCCGCCGAGCAGCTCTGCTAGTTCTACCCCGAGGAAGCCGAATAAGCTCACTGAAGTCCAAGAGCAGGCGGAACCCCCCATCTCCCTTTTCTCTCTGTTCGCGGACGCTGGAAGAACCCAGCCGACCCTCTCTTACCAGCAAGCATGTATGGATTTCTGTAAATTTCAACATCAAAAGCTAAGGCATATGGTGAGGGACCCATCAAAAATTTCAAACTATGTGCTTGAACTGTTGTTACATAATCAGGATTGCTCCGCTAGAGCTTGAATCAGACATTCAAACTTCTTATTCCTCTCTATGAATTGGGCTTGGCCTTCCCTAACGTCCGGCTTACACTCTGGAATGATATGAAAATTGTTGTTTTGCTTGGTCCTCTCCTCAAGCAACTGATGTAGTGCCAACCATCAGTTTATTTATGCTATTATTCTAAATGAGACATTTTAATTGAATTTGATAGTTGTGATTGGGCTTCTCAGTTTGCAAACAACAAATGTTTTGTTGCCATTCGCATCATTTCTAAGGTTTGTCTTTCTATCATGGAGTTGCATGCTTAGTTTCTCGTTGGTGCTTCGGCAGTGAATTCATACTTGAATAAATAATTACGGGCAAAACTTAAAAAAAATCTGTAGATTTGTTTTATGTGGGAAAATCTTGTGACTCACTTTGTGTTGGAAACTTCCTTTACGGCACCTTGTGTTTCACTTGCAAGCTTCCTTTGGATATTTGTTGGCATGAAGCATGTGAGATTTGCTCTATGGCAGAAAAGCTTTAAGAGTTAGTCTCTATTTATATATATACATATATATGTAATGTTGGAAAAATCTCAAAAGCGTTTTCATTGTTGGAAATCATTTTATGTCGGAGAAATTTCAAGAGCAGTTGGCTTTAGAGAATCATAGCTAATGGTGGCATTCTTGAGATCTGGAATGTTGGGTATTTGTTTGAACTTATGTGATGAAGGAGTTAGTAGCTTTATGGGAAGATCTTCACATATCTTTTTGTGTTAAGTTTTGGAAATCCATAAATTTTGTGCAAAATGATTTGCCATGTCTCATGTGTCTTGTGGATTCTATGTTGTTGGAGCAACATTTTGCATCAAGTGGAGGTTGTTGGAGTATTCTCTTGAATTGTGGAAAGTAAATGAGCATCAAATGTCCTTTCTTTTGGTTACATTTTTGTTGAATTTCAACATTAAATGATTGTATTGCTTGCTACTTGATTTGGAAAGGCATGGTTTCAGTATTTCATTCTCAAAAATGCGTATAACTTCATGAATGCTTTGCTGAGCTGTGAAAACTTCAGCACCTTAAGTTATTGGTGTTTTGAAATGAAAAAAAAAAAGAAGAAAATTGTGGGTCATTTTACGTTTGAGGGAATTATGTCTTCTTTTATGTTTAATGAAGTTTTGGTGTATTTTAAGTCGGGAAAATGTGTGGTTTGCTCTATGGTTGGAAAGATCTATAAGTTGTTTTATGTTGAAAGCTTTCATGAATGGTTTTGTTGGAGAGATTCCAATGCCACTTGATACGCCTTTTATATACTTGCTTCCTTCTACCCTTGCTTTCACCTTATTAAGGATGCCTTACTTGTGGTGTTGTATGGAAGATCACATATTTTGAATATCGAATGTTTGCGTCGAGATTGATTCTTTATGTGATATGCAAGGTTTGTGAAATAATTATATCAAATCCCTACATTAAGAATTTTATTTCTCTCATTTTGCATTTAGCATAAAGGATGAAGTGAGATGGCTGTTTTGGTATTGGAAGGCTTTGCTATAAGAGTGCTTATGTTGGAAGGTTGTATTAGTGGAATTGTTACAGGTTTGCAAGTTTGGGGAGATTTTCTTCATGATTTGATAAATGTTTGTTCTCAGATTTATTCTATTATTGTTGCTGATGCCATTTTGAAATAAAATTCTTCAATCTCAAGTCAAATAAGGGTGGGCATGGTGTTAGACTTGTATGAAGTATATATATATATATATATATATTGGAAAGCAAGTGTATATGAGCTTTTGATGGAGCATGATAGATAAGGATTTATATACATACAAATGGTACCTTGCTTTATTTCATATGTATTTTCTTCTTATGACACGGAAATGTGAAAGGGGTATGTTTTGAAGGGTGATGTGTTGTTGTGAGTGTTAAGGGTAAAAATGTGGGGTCTTTGAGTGGTGCTGGAAAATATTCTCGATGCTTTATGTTTTATAGAGTCTTCTTTCTTAAGGTGATTTGAGAGCTTTTTGTAGAATTTTGTCATGAACACATGTAACCCTTTGTGGAGAAGATCTATCATTTATTTTATATTGAGAAAGTCAGTGTCTTATTTTGTATTGAGAAATTCTATAACATATTTTATAAATGTTTTATAATGGAAAGCTTTATGGAACCTTCTTGTTAGAAGATTTTCATAGAGTCCACCCCACGTTAAAGAAGCTCGTTATTTGTTTTGCATCGGAAGAAGTTATAGTGGGTTTTATATAGGAAGGTTTTATGAGTTACTTTGTGTGGAAGGTTCTTTGAGCTGTTTTGGGGATTGAGAATTTTATGAATGGTTTTGCATTGGAGACATTTGATGTTAGATGACTCTTTCAGTTCTCTCTTTATGGATGAATTTTCTCTCTTATTTGTTTTTGGTCTCAAAGGCGAGTTTCAAAAGAAATGTGAGTTGAAATTTTTATTTGGATTGTGGTTTCAAGATTGGGTTTTCTTCTATATTGCTTTGAGTTTTATATGAAAGTGATTTGGGTGATTGTGTCAAGTATTTCGAATGCTATTCTAGAACGTGGGGACAATAAATAGCATCAAAATCTCCTCTTGTTGTATGTGGCTTAAATGCTGAATTAGAACTAAGGGTAGATTAAAGGCATGCCTGACTTTGACAAGGCATGCCTATCAATGAGATGCTAACATTCCAAAAAAATAATAAATAAAGACCGTTCTTGTAACAATGGGGGGAGTTCCTAAAATTTGGGTAATTCCGGAGGGCAAACAGCCGAGCTAACATCCAGACGAAAGGAAAGGTATATTTTTATTTAATAGCATTTCATTTTGATTATTTGCATATTGAATATGATCCTGCTCTCATCCAATCCTCTTTCTTTTCTTTGTTCTCTTGCGAGGTACCTGTGGGAAAGTAAAGAGAAGGAGTTTCTTGGAGCACTAGACGAAGGAGCTTGGACAATCGGATCCGAGCATCAGTCGCCCCCATTCATTCTGGTGGGGGTGCTACGGGCGATACCACCGGGTCATAGCCCCCGGTGTTGTGAGTTTTCTTAAAACTTAGATAGCCTCTAGGGAGCCCATCTGTGTGTACGTTCCACTACCTTTAGGGCCCTGTAGAAACTTCAATTCTTAGGTAATTTTCTTCTTTTATTTTATTCTTATATCCCTAAACCCACTTACAAATACACGAGTGTCTAAAGGGTTAGAAGTAAAACCTCTTTTCATTCCCTACAACACTAGTGACACATAAGGACAAAAATTAAGGACTGAGTCTTAGAGAACTTAGACTTAGGATGCATGCTCCCTTAGGATAGAAACATTAAACATAGAAAACTTAGTGACATGTTATCCTAGGGTTAGTTTTCCTCAATTCATTAATAAAACAATAAAACTAATTATAATCTGACTCAGAAATGCATTAAAACATTTAATCTTCAATCAAACTACAATCAACATACGAAATCACTAGGAGGTAGAATTTGAACATAAACTTGAATTAAAATCTAATTAAAACATTAATCACCTCCTAATCAAGTATTAACTAAATAAAAATCATTAAAATAAACTTAAATTCTAGGAGTTATAAAATTGGAAAGTAAATCTAACTCAAACCTAAAAGACTCATAATGCCTAAACTTTGAAAATTCATAACTAATTCTAGAAAATTCCAAATCAAGTAAATCAAAAAGCACTCAACTCTAATCAAAGTCTACTATTCATTAAAAATGTTAACTTTCCAAAAATCAATATAACTTGAAAAGTCAACTCTCCGATCAGCCGTAGTTCAATAACTAGGGCCCGAAACCCCTAAAATCATAACTTTGCCTAGAAAACTCCAGATCTAACAAACTAACAGTCTAATCACTCGTGGTAACGTCTAGTATTTAATAAAAACACTAACTCCCCTAGACCCAATCTGTTTCTAATATTGACCTTTTGGACCCCTCTTAACCTAGCGGATAGGTAGACCCTGGACCTTCTAAAATTCGCTAATATAACTTAAACTTTAAGGATCACTATCATAACTAGTAAAATAGATCCACAAACTAAACTAACTAAAAATGGACTCTAATTTACTAATATTTGAACTTTAACCAAATCCTCCTTTTCAAACCTTCAACAAATATTGACACAAAACAACTCAAACCATTTACCCAATATATGATCTATCCAATGCCACACAAACTTTCTACACACACGTAGAATTGATTGTTAGGGCACCACTTCTAGATCTAGGTTAGGCCGGTGTTTTCTTTCTCAATTATTTTCTGTGTTGTGATCGCTTTTGCATGTGGCACGTATGCTGTTTGTGTTGATTTGATGTGAGTGTTTATTTTATTAGTGCACTGTATTTTATTTGCGATATTATTGTTTGTGCGTTAGATCTACCCCTAGGCTAGGGACGTTTTATACTGACTCAATCTTATGCAGGTGGCCACGCTCATGCAGCGCTAAAAATAAATGGGGGCTAATGTGATAAATCATAAACTATAAATGCTTGCTACAGGTGCTCCAAAATGCTTAGCCCCCAAATGGATAAGAGCGTGGCCAAATGTGTTTTCTTTTCTGCTTAAATATAAATTGCTTGGGATGTTGTTATACATATAATTGCTTGGGATATTTTTTTATTAGGATAACCTTACAGGTTCAGTTCGGGTCTAGATTTTCCTTTTCATGATGTGATTTGTAATTCATATTGAGTTGTGAAAGTCTTCAAAAGCCTGACATTTCAAGTACTATGTACCCAAAGAGAAAAAGAAAAGCCCTTCATAGGAAATTTCTTATTCATTTGGGTATCCTTTTGGAGGACGGTCCATAGAAGAACCAGGAGACGACCCACGTGAAGGCTTGAAGGTGAAGACTTGAAGATGAAATGCCTGGCTTTTAAGACTTGCGTCGTCCAGTAGGATTAGAATCCAGGATGTTGTCGGTGGGGCCTGGCCACCATTACTTTTCTGTAAACCCTGGATTGTACTTATACGGCACTTGCCGTGGACTGTGAACTCTTTCTTACTCTGCTCTGTGGATTTATATTGATGTGTTTATTTTGTGTGCGCAGTAGAAATTGCCTGCTCTTCTTAGGTTTCTTTCTTGCATGTGCTTGGCCTGATTTCGTTAGGCTCCTTAGGAACAAATCTTTTCTACTCGTAATAAAATTCTAAAATTTTAAGAATTAAATAATATAGAAACCTAACGAACTAGGGAATAGCCGGAACCGTCCGGGGTCGCATGCATATCAATGCATTCTCTCCCTCCTTGCTATAAGACACTTCCCCGCCTGCGGGTAGAGTCCAGATAATCCGACCTATGAGGATGAGGTGCTGGATCTGGGGAAGCCTAGTCTCTTCTAAAAACTATTTAATAAGCCTTTTTGAAAATTCTATGCATATTTGATTTGAGATCATTAACCAGCATGCATTGTATTAGAAACTAATTAAATTAAAATTCTAATTGCATTAGTCTCAGGAGCATACACCCTACATAAGTCTAGGGCCATTTAGGAGACTCTCTAGACGTCGGCCCTACTTTCGATAACCAAACTACCTACCCATCTTTCATAAAGACTTGGATAGCATGGATTTTATACGATTAGGTGGTTAGCTGGCTTTCCTTTTCAGGCAGGATATAAGCCCAGAATGCATTAGTTAGGACACGGGTGTTAGTGTTGCGTAGAATACTAAACCCATTAGATTTAGGATTCAAGGCTACTATTATTTCGTAGTACGCCTCACCGGTAGGTAGGTCTTCTGTCTTCCAGGGACCATAAACCCTACATATCCGCGTCACACGAAGGACGTCACCTCCATCCTTCTCTCCTGCATGCTTCGAGTGCATGATTTACTTATTTTCTCCAGTTTCTTTTCACTACCTTAGTCCCTCCGGATGCTGATGTGAGCCGTGCATGTTGACTAAGCCAGTTTGAGCCCTTCTTTTCCTTTGAGTAGGATTTTCTAGTCTCCGCCCTATGTGCCAATCCCAATTTAGAAAGAATAATGTAGAATCTTTAATCGAGAGTATTCTCAGGCCCCGACTTGAGATGTAATTAACCACGGGGGCTTGCGCCCGTGGGAAATCGAATCCCACTCTCAAATAAACCCCATTCGAGCTAATGTATCGGGTGGGAGAAACCCGTTGTGATTAGATCATACATATTATTACCCATCGAGGTGCGCTGGTGAGAGCCACTATCCTCAATGGTTGATCGTATGCATGATCGAATCTGCCCTTTCATTGGCCATATACTGCCTCCCCTCGCGGGGCGATGGTGTTTGTGTCCTTTCGGAGGTCCACAGGTTTCTGGCGACCACAGTGGGATAGGGTTCTCTCTCCATCTTTGGATTCTATATTATTCTTTCTTGTGTGTACTCCGGGATTGGTACTCCTTAGATTAGGTCCGTCCCACTCTTAGTTAGGGTCCTTCCTTAGTTAGGATCGTTCTTCTTTTCCTTAGTTAGGGTTCCCCCCTAGCTAGGTTTCTTTCTTTCCGTTCTTCTTAGTTAGGGTTTCCCCCCCCCAGCTGAGTTCCTTTCCTTCCGACCTTCTAGGTCATTCCGTCCCCTATCTATCATTCATCTTCTCTTTATTTGTTACTAATTATTCCAAATTTCTTTTCTTCTTCTTGGCAGACAGTGCTATGGCTTCCTTCGTGCCTTCTGTTACCTTCCGCTTTGGTACTGACACCCAGGTGACACTCCCTAAGTCCCTGCTGGCCAGTCCTCCTGCTGAAGGAATCACTTTTGGTTCCTTCACCGACTCGGCCTTTGCCACTCTTGGCTGGCCAACCCCGGCTGAGGCTGCTGCCTTTTCTCCTCCTCAGAGGAGAGGTCGTGCAGCCATGCGACCTTTTGGACGTCCAGTTGCTCGGCGGACAGCCCATGCACATGCTCGTCCTACTCTTGTTCTACCTGTTGTTCAAACTGCCCCGACCCCTCAGCGCCGGCAGGCAGTAGTTACCCCTGTTGTTGTTCTGGCAGAGGCAGCTCGTGTTCGGGTTCCCCCTCCTTCTTCCTCCAGGAAGAGGGGTGCCCAGACCGAGGCTCCTTCGCCCTCCTCTCGTCGGGTTTCTATTTTTGCTCGTTTGTCTCACCCAGAGACCGTCGAGCAGACCCCGACGCTTCTTGTAGCTCCTGCTCCCCCTGTCACTCAGGTAGTGAGTTCAGATGTTGCTTCGTCTTCCACCTCTGGCCTTGGGAGAAGGGCCAGGAGGAATAAAAATCGTAGACTCCGATTAGCTGCATCCGAGGCAGATAGATAGCGGATGGCAGATTTGTTGGCTCACCAGGAGCCAGTTCAGAGGAGAGTGGTCCCTAGACAGTGGGCACCACGACCAGTTGCAGTTTCCCCTACCCCAGAGGTTGTAGTCACTCCTGAGATAGAAGCAGTTCAGGGAGGATGCTTCTCTCCACTGACACATAGTGGTGATGAGGATGACGTTGCTCGCATTGCGTCGGCCCCTCCTGTCACTACTACTTTACCATGCGCTAGGGTCCCTAGGGATGATGCTGCTCGAACCCTCTCTCAGAGGATTCGAAGCATTATCCGCTTAGCGCGGAGTCAAGGCCCTGTCAGTCGGGAGAGGTTACTCCGCTAGATTGCTCAGGCGTCCGTTCACTTGCTGAGGCAGAGGTACCAATGGCGGAGAGGACAGCCGCCACGACAGCCAATTAGTTTAGTTCCTTCAGTTAGACCGCAGACAGTTGCTCCCACTGTTGGACGACCCCCACGTCGTCATGGACGAAGACAGCAGCTTGAGCTTACTAGACCTCAGTTTAGTTCAGTTATGGTAGCCACTCAACGGTCAGTTGTTCCCACTGGGTCCCGTCGTAGTGGACGGGTATGGAGATGACGACATGCAGACTCTCTTGTCGAGGCAGTGCAGCCAGTTTAGATAGTTGGGCAGTTAGAGACAGTTGTTCCTTCTGGATCAGAGGTAGTTCCGATGGTCTACGATACAGTGGCAGATGTTGATGTTATAGTCCCTCCTGGTTCACCAACCCGGGGAGAGGTAGTTTCAGCTCCTAGCCCCCGTAGGATTTCTTCCCCTATGGGTCCATGTATGGAAGCGCTTTGTCAGACCTTCTCCGAGGAGGACATACTCGAAGAGTCAGATAAAGATATACCAGTGCACCGAGTGTGTGTGATTACTAGACGAGGTCTCTCGGATGAGCAGAGAGAGGCAGATGATGATGATGATGAGCAGGGAGAGCCCGAGGTGGGTGGATCTCCCAGGTCAGTTGATACAAAAGCTACAGTTTTAAACCTTCAAACTCAGATGGCATGGATGGCTAGAGCCATGGCAGTAATGACCGCTCAGTTGACAGCTTTGGGGGTCATGCCCCAAGTTGCGGGCGTAGGTACTCCTACTACGTCCAGGGATGAACCAGTAGTACCACCTGTAGTAACACCAGACCCTATGGGAGTGGATAGGGTCCAGAGAGCAGTCCCAGTGTCACCTACGGCAGTTACTTTCACTACCCCAGTTCAGAGTCAGTTAGCTCAGTTGTCAGCAGGACAGATTCAGGATTTGATTGCCCAGAAGGTCGAGCAGGCCATTTCCTCCAGGAAGTCTGGAGAGGTAGTTAGCAGGGGGAGACCTTACCCAGTTGAGTACGAGCACGAGCCTTACCCCCCTGGTTTTGTCCCTCCTAGGTTTAGAGTTTTTGATGGATTTGGGAATCCAAGGCAGCATGTAGCTCAGTACCGGGCTATATGTTGCAACATAGGAGGGAACGATGCTCTGATGTTAAGATTGTTCGTTAGCAGTTTAGTTGGAGTGGCGTTTTCCTGGTACGCCGACCTCCCCAACGACTCAGTTCGCACATTTGCAGAGTTAGAGCAGTTGTTTTTATTCAGAGATTTATTAGTGCTGAGCACCGGGTCACAGTTGGAGAGTTAGTTGTGGCCAGACAGCGTCCTCGTGAGACTTTACCAGATTATATTGTCAGATGGAGGAACCTCAGTTTGCAGTGTGAGCCCCAATTACAGGAGCAGCATGCAGTAGAAATCTTATTAAAGAACATAGATGGTCCTATAACACCTTACTTGAAGGGTTTTAATATTAAAACCTTTCAAAAGTTGTTGACAAAGGTGGTCAGTTTGCAGGACAACATACCTGATGCAGTCCCTCCTAAGGTTGAGAGTCAACCCTCGCATAGACCTCAACGGTAGGAGTCTTCAGGGGCACCTCCACCTAGGAGAGGGGAGGTACATAATACCTATAGACCATCAGACAAGGGCAAGAAGCCCTTAGTCAGTTCAGTACCACAGCAGTCATCGTACACACCTAGGCAGTCAGCAGTACAGGCTAGTCCTCCCAGAGGACTTCAGAGGGTCAGTTGTCCTTACAGGAGAGGCTCGACAAGGAATATCCATTTAAGAGGGAAAGTGTGCAAAAGATATTTAAATCCCTTGTTAAAAATAATATCATAATATTTCCATTTAATAAGAAAAAAAATGAAAAAGGGCTGACAGAGCACCCGTTATATTGCCCCTTTCACCGGCATACTGGGCATGTCCTTGAAGATTGTTTTGTATTCAAGGATAGGGTGGAGAGCCTTATGGCTAGTGGGAAGATTCACTTACAAGATAGTGATTTAGTGCAGCCTCAAGGCAAAGGGGCTCAGGATGTGCAAATGAATGCAAGCCCCAGTCAGTGTGATGATTGATAGCAGTTAGCAAAACATCTCTTAGTTCTGGGGGGAGTGATAGCTCGCACTCTCTCGCAAGACAAGGGATATGACCAGACATGCAGTTCAGAGTTCAAAGACAGTTGAGAGGAGGCCTGGATAGGCCAAGTCGACAGTTGTCACTTCAGCTCTTTTACCTATTTCTTTTCCTTTATTCACAGTAGTGCATATTGAGCACACTCCCTTTCTTTCATGTACTAAAAAAAAAAGAAAAAAAAATAATGATGATAAAAAAAAGAGAGAAGCTCTCAATTGAGAAAAAAAAAAACCGGTTGCCCTTTTCACAGGAGGAACCCGGTAATACTCTCCAAGAGCTCAAATTTCCCAAGCTATTCTTTTCCCCTCCTTTGTAGCGTCTCGACGGTTGCTTCAAGGATGACCCTACTCTTACATTGTTATGATTCTTTATGATTATAGTAATCTTTATTAGTGATGTGGTACATCTTATTCTGGATGTTAACATCACTCCTTTGTAGGCTTAGATTTTTATAAAGAAAGATCAGCCACATCTTTTACTCTCAATCAGTAACTCACTTTCTCATTCATATCCTACTCTCAGCTGCTAGAGCAACTTATGGATGTAGCGATGTCGCTTTCATCTCTCACAGTGTCCCACCAGTTAGTGTGGGTGTTACCGATGTGAACTGTTGATGATTATTATTCTTATTCTTAGTTATTATCCTTAGTGGCGAGTGTGTCCCCTCGCTACCTTGAGTTATTTCCCTAGTTGTGATGTAGTACATCTTATCGCAGATGTTAGCATCACTTTCTCAGGAGCTTTAATTTTCTAGCAGAAGATCAGCTCCTTGGTTTCTTTACCGACATAATTCTTCATTCATGCCCTACTCTTAAATAGAAGAGTAATTCTATGGATGAGTTGAGATCACTCTCACTTTTCACAGGGTCCCACTAGTTTGTGTGGGTACTACCGCTGTGATCTTCTGTTGATTGTTAATCATATTCATATTTACTATCCTCGATGGCAGGTGTGTCCCTTTGCTACCTCGAGCTGTTTCCCCAAACGACGATGTAGTACACCTAGTTTTAGGTGTTAGCATCGCTTCTTTGTGAGCGTTGATTCTCTAGCAGAAAATCAATGCCCTAATTTCTTCGTCTATATACTTACCTATTAGGACCTGTCTCTTGGCTGCCAGAGAGGTCCCGTGGATCTGTTGATGTTGTTTTTTACTTCTTATAGGGTCCCTATCAGTTAGTATGGGCCCACCACTATAGTTTCTTGATGATTACTTCTTCTTGATATCATTTTATTCTTTATAGCGGGTGTGCCCCCTCGCTGCTTTAATTGTTTCCCTCCCGGGATGAGATTGCCCCTCTCGTGCTCTACTGAGGTCGTATCTCTTCCCATTGATCCTTGAGGCATCAGTCTGATGCTTCCTTTCTTTTCATGTGATGTTAGTGTTGCCTAAGAAATTCCGCCGGCATTCGGATACTCGTGGCCACGACGATTTGTCCTCTACCACGTGGTAACCAAAGCGCTAGCTCGGGGTTTCTTAGACAACTTCTCCCTCAGAGTTCTTCTACTTACCTTTCCTTTCTCCCTCACATCCCTACACAGACCTGTGTTAGGTTGGTGTTGAGGTGACTCTTTTCTCTCCACATCATTGCAGGCATATGCGCCGGGTGATTGTGTTGAGTGTTCTTTCTTTATCCTACTACAGGCATATACGCCGGGTGATTGTTAAGTTTCGCCTTTATCCTACTGCAGGCATATGCGCCGGGTAGGGACTCTGCTGCAGGCACATACGCCAGGCAGAGGTGACTATTTCCTCTCCACATCACTGCAGGCATATGCGCCAGGTAATTGTGTAGAGTGTTCTTTCTTTATCCTACTACAGGCATATGCGCCGGGTAGGGACCCTGCTGCAGGCACATACACCGGGCAGAGGTAACTTTCTCTCTTCTTATCACTGCAGGCATATGCACTAGGTGATTGTTGAGTTTTCCTTTATCCTACCGTCAGACATATGCGTCGGGTAGGAACCCCGCTGTAGGAACATACACCAAGCGGGGTTGGAGTTTTCACTGATTGTCTTACTGCAGGCATATGCGCCGGGTAGACATCAGACTTTACTTGGTTGAGAGAGCCCCAACAGAGTCCCTGGGAGGGCATACCTCACCACTCCTTTTTCCCTGATTGTCCTACTGCAGGCATATGCGCCGGGTAGACATCAATCTTTACTCTTTACTTGGTAGAGAGAGCCCGACAGAGTCCCTGGGAGGGCATTCCTCACCACTTTTTTTCCTGATTGTCCTACTACAAGCATATGCGCCGGGTAGACATCAGACTTTACTTGGTTGAGAGAGCCCGACAGAGTCCCTGGGAGGCATACCTCACCACTTCTTTTTCCCTGATTGTCTTACTGCAGGCATATGCGCCGGGTAGACATCAGACTTTACTCTTTACTTGGTTGAGAGAGCCCCGACAGAGTCCCTGGGAGGGCATTCCTCACCACTCCTTTTTCCCTGATTATCCTACTGCAGGCATATCTGCCGGGTAGACATCATACTCTTTACTTGGTTGAGAGAGCCCCGACAGGGTCCCTGGGAGGCATTCCTCACCACTCCTTTTTACCTGATTGTCTTACTGTAGGCATATGCGCCGGGTAGACATCAGATTTTACTCTTTACTTGGTCGAGAGAGCCCGACAGAGTCCCTAGGAGGCATTCCTCACCACTCCTTTTTTTCCTTGATTGTCTTACTGCAGGAATATGCGCCGGGTAGACATCAGATTTTACTTGGTTGAGTGAGCCCGACAGAGTCCCTTGGAGGGCATTCCTCACCACTCTTTTTCCCTGATTGTCCTACTGCAGGCATATGCGCCGAGTAGACATCAGATTTTACTTGGTTGAGTGAGCCCGACAGAGTCCCTGGGAGGGTATTCCTCACCAATCTTTTTCCCTGATTGTCCTACTGCAGGCATATGCGCCGAGTAGACATCAAACTTTACCTGGTTGAGTGAGCCCGACAGAGTCCCTGGGAGGCATATCTCACCACTCCTTTTTCCCTGATTGTCCTACTGCAGGCATATGCGTCGGGTAGACATCAGATTTTACCTGGTTGAGTGAGCCCGACAGAGTCCCTGGGAGGCATATCTCACCACCTCTTTTTTACCTTATGTTCTGCTATTTCCATATTGTTAAGCAGATAGTTGGTCTACTTTACCTTTTTACTTTTTGTTTCACTGTTTTGATATAATCATGTGAACACCGAGTTGTCCACATTCACTGTTTCGATATGATCAAGTGGATGTGAGACCCTTTACCTTTACTTTCTTCTCTATTCTGCCTTTACTATAGGGTAAGGCATATAGATGATCTACCCCCTTTCTCTGGTGGTACTCCTTGCTTTACTTTGATTGTTATCTGTTACTATTTTGATTTGATCAAGTGATTATTGGATCTTCCTTCTCCTCGCATCATCTTAGACATGTTCTAGGTGATCGTTGAATTTTCTTTTGTCCTTTATGATTTCGTTCCGATTCTGCTCATGCGAGCATGAAATACCTTTCTCCTTCTTCTGCTCTGCTGCTTACATGTGGTCGAGTAGATAGTTGATTTTCTTTTCTTGGCTCTCCCTCACTATTCCGAGCTCGTTTAATGAGTACAGAGCTTCTTCTCTTTCGCTATTTCGAGTCGATCAAGCGAATTCTTGGTTTCTCTCTTCCTTTCGTCCCACCATGCTTGCATGATTCTGTGACCATTACATGACTGCATGATTGTTATATGATTGTATCTTCCTCGAATCTCATTAGTTGATCATAGGACTGCATCTTCTTAGTGAATCTCGTTAGTTGAGCATAGGGTTGCACTGTCCTAGAGGTAGGGAGGTCAACACCAACAAGTACGGTTCACTCGTTGTTCACCGCACCTGTTGGGGGTCTGTTTGTTGACCTCGTTTTTCACCCGTTTACCCTCGAGCACATTTGATCGACCTAATTAGACCTCGTCGAGTCCAGTTTGAGCTTGCGTCAACTCGAATTGAGTCGAATTAGGGTCAACGAAGTTTAATTAAACTCGTGCAATGCTTGCTAGCCTCATCGAGGTCGATTCAGCTAGAATCGGCATCAATTTAGGTTTGATTTTATTCGTTTGGTCAAGTCGAGTCGAACCGAGCCGAATCAGACCTGATCCAAACATGTTTCTTAGCTCAATTTATATTATTTAATCCTAATTAAAGCTTAATAAATTTTTTGAATAATTTGAAATGATTCTCTAAATCCAGAATTTGCATCTATGACTGGCATCTAACAGAGCAAATATGGAAGAATTTCAAAAAAAAAATTCGCGAGATTCGATTTCCTTATTTCCGGCATTAGGGATTAACGAGCATGAAAATTTCTTTCCGGCTCTGGTTTTCGGAGTGGAGAAGCCCAGACGGAATAGACTAGGGATCGCTCTCTCTCTCTCTCGTTCAAAAAAAAGGACCCAGGCAGAAATCCCCTAGGGCTCCGACCTCGAGTTGGCATGCCCCAGACGGAGGTTCCCTTCTTCCTCCCTCCCCATTCGCGTGAGCTAGCCGAAGCCCACATCCTCCACTCATCTCTTGCCCGATCGAACCCAGACGCAGCCGGATCCCTCCATCCTTTCTTCCCTGTTCGCACCCTCTATCCCGAAGCCAACCGCCGAGCAGCTCTGCTAGTTCTACCCCGAGGAAGCCGAATAAGCTCACTGAAGTCCAAGAGCAGGCGGAACCCCCCATCTCCCTTTTCTCTCTGTTCGCGGACGCTGGAAGCACCCAGCCGACCCTCTCTTACCAGCAAGCAGGTATGGATTTCTGTAAATTTCAACATCAAAAGCTAAGGCATATGGTGAGGGACCCATCAAAAATTTCAAACTATGTGCTTGAACTGTTGTTACATAATCAGGATTGCTTCGTTAGAGCTTGAATCAGACATTCAAACTTCTTATTCCTCTCTATGAATTGGGCTTGGCCTTCCCTAACGTCCGGCTTACACTCTGGAATGATATGAAAATTGTTGTTTTGCTTGGTCCTCTCCTCAAGCAACTGATGTAGTGCCAACCATCAGTTTATTTATGCTATTATTCTAAATGAGACATTTTAATTGAATTTGATAGTTGTGATTGGGCTTCTCAATTTGCAAACAACAAATGTTTTGTTGTCATTCGCATCATTTCTAAGGTTTGTCTTTCTATCATGGAGTTGCATGCTTAGTTTCTCGTTGGTGCTTCGGCAGTGAATTCATACTTGAATAAATAATTACGGGCTAAACTTAAAAAAAAATCTGTAGATTTGTTTTATGTGGGAAAATCTTGTGACTCACTTTGTGTTGGAAACTTCCTTTACGGCACCTTGTGTTTCACTTGCAAGCTTCCTTTGGATATTTGTTGGCATGAAGCATGTGAGATTTGCTCTATGGCAGAAAAGCTTTAAGAGTTAGTCTCTATTTATATATATACATATATATGTAATGTTGGAAAAATCTCAAAAGCGTTTTCATTGTTGGAAATCATTTTATGTCGGAGAAATTTCAAGAGTAGTTGGCTTTAGAGAATCATAGCTAATGGTGGCATTCTTGAGATCTGGAATGTTGGGTATTTGTTTGAACTTATGTGATGAAGGAGTTAGTAGCTTTATGGGAAGATCTTCACATATCTTTTTGTGTTAAGTTTTGGAAATCCATAAATTTTGTGCAAAATGATTTGCCATGTCTCGTGTGTCTTGTGGATTCTATGTTGTTGGAGCAACATTTTGCATCAAGTGGAGGTTGTTGGAGTATTCTCTTGAATTGTGGAAAGTAAATGAGCATCAAATGTCCTTTCTTTTGGTTACATTTTTGTTGAATTTCAACATTAAATGATTGTATTGCTTGCTACTTGGTTTGGAAAGGCATGGTTTCAGTATTTTATTCTCAAAAATGCGTATAACTTCATGAATGCTTTGCTGAGCCGTGAAAACTTCAGCACCTTAAGTTATTGGTGTTTTGAAATGAAAAAAAAGAAGAAAATTGTGGGTCATTTTACGTTTGAGGGAATTATGTCTTCTTTTATGTTTAATGAAGTTTTGGTGTATTTTAAGTCGGGAAAATGTGTGGTTTGCTCTATGGTTGGAAAGATCTATAAGTTGTTTTATGTTGAAAGCTTTCATGAATGGTTTTGTTGGAGAGATTCCAATGCCACTTGATACGCCTTTTATGTACTTGCTTCCTTCTACCCTTGCTGTCACCTTATTAAGGATGCCTTACTTGTGGTGTTGTATGCAAGATCACATATTTTGAATATCGAATGTTTGCGTCGAGATTGATTCATTATGTGATATGCAAGGTTTGTGAAATAATTATATCAAATCCCTACATTAAGAATTTTATTTCTCTCATTTTGCATTTAGCATAAAGGATGAAGTGAGATGGCTGTTTTGGTATTGGAAGGCTTTGCTATAAGAGTGCTTATGTTGGAAGGTTGTATTAGTGGAATTGTTACAGGTTTGCAAGTTTGGGGAGATTTTCTTCATGATTTGATAAATGTTTATTCTCAGATTTATTCTATTATTGTTGCTGATGCCATTTTGAAATAAAATTCTTCAATCTCAAGTCAAATAAGGGTGGGCATGGTGTTAGACTTGTATGAAGTATATATATATATATTGGAAAGCAAGTGTATATGAGCTTTTGATGGAGCATGATAGATAAGGATTTATATACATACAAATGGTACCTTGCTTTATTTCATATGTATTTTCTTCTTATGACACGGAAATGTGAAAGGGGTATGTTTTGAAGGGTGATTTGTTGTTGTGAGTGTTAAGGGTAAAAATGTGGGGTCTTTGAGTGGTGCTGGAAAACATTCTCGATGCTTTATGTTTTATAGAGTCTTTTTTCTTAAGGTGATTTGAGAGCTTTTTGTAGAATTTTGTCATGAACACATGTAACCCTTTGTGGAGAAGATCTATCATTTATTTTATATTGAGAAAGTCAGTGTCTTATTTTGTATTGAGAAATTCTATAACATATTTTGTGAATGTTTTATAATGGAAAGCTTTATGGAACCTTCTTGTTAGAAGATTTTCATAGAGTCCACCCCACGTTAAAGAAGCTCGTTATTTGTTTTGCATCGGAAGAAGTTATAGTGGGTTTTATATAGGAAGGTTTTATGAGTTACTTTGTGTGGAAGGTTCTTTGAGCTGTTTTGGGGATTGAGAATTTTATGAATGGTTTTGCATTGGAGACATTTGATGCTAGATGACTCTTTCAGTTCTCTCTTTATGGATGAATTTTCTCTCTTATTTGTTTTTGGTCTCAAAGGCGAGTTTCAAAAGAAATGTGAGTTGAAAATTTTATTTGGATTGTGGTTTCAAGATTGGGTTTTCTTCTATATTACTTTGAGTTTTATATGAAAGTGATTTGGGTGATTGTGTCAAGTATTTCGAATGCTATTCTAGAACGTGGGGACAATAAATAGCATCAAAATCTCCTCTTGTTGTATGTGGCTTAAATGCTGAATTAGAACTAAGGGTGGATTAAAGGCATGCCTGACTTCCTATCAATGAGATGCTAACATTCCATAAAAATAATAAATAAAGATCGTTCTTGTAACAATGGGGGGAGTTCCTAAAATTTGGGCAGTCCCGGAGGGCAAACAGCCGAGTTAACATCCAGACGAAAGGAAAGGTATGTTTTTATTTAATAGCATTTCATTTTGATTATTTGCATATTGAACATGATCCTGCTCTTATCCAATCCTCTTTCTTTTCTTTGTTCTCTTGCGAGGTACCTGTGGGAAAGTAAAGAGAAGGAGTTTCTTGGAGCACTAGACGAAGGAGCTTGGACAATCGGATCTGAGCATCACTCGCCCCCATTCATTCTGGTGGGGGTGCTACGGGCGATACCACCGGGTCATAGCCCCCGGTGTTGTGAGTTTTCTTAAAACTTAGATAGCCTCTAGGGAGCCCATCTGTGTGTACGTTCCACTATCTTTAGGGCCCTGTAGAAACTTCAATTCTTAGGTAATTTTCTTCTTTTATTTTATTCTTAGATCCCTAAACCCACTTACAAATACACGAGTGTCTAAAGGGTTAGAAGTAAAACCTCTTTTCATTCCCTACAACACTAGTGACACATAAGGACAAAAATTAAAGACTGAGTCTTAGAGAACTTAGACTTAGGATGCATGCTCCCTTAGGATAGAAACATTAAACATAGAAAACTTAGTGACATGTTATCTTAGGGTTAGTTTTCCTCAATTCATTAATAAAACAATAAAACTAATTATAATCTGACTCAGAAATGCATTAAAACATTTAATCTTCAATCAAACTACAATCAACATACGAAACCACTAGGAGGTAGAATTTGAACATAAATTTGAATTAAAATCTAATTAAAATATTAATCACCTCCTAATCAATTATTACCTAAATAAAAATCATTAAAATAAACTTAAATTCTAGGAGTTATAAAATTGGAAAGTAAATCTAACTCAAACCTAAAAGACTCATAATGCCTAAACTTTTAAAATTCATAACTAATTCTAGAAAATTCCAAATCAAGTAAATCAAAAAGCACTCAACTCTAATCAAAGTCTACTATTTATTAAAAATGTTAACTTTCCAAAAATCAACATAACTTGAAAAGTCAACTCTCCGGTCAGCCGTAGTTCAATAACTAGGGCCCGAAACCCCTAAAATCATAACTTTGCCTAGAAAACTCCAGATCTAACAAACTAACAGTCTAATCACTCGTGGTAACGTCTAGTATTTAATAAAAACACTAACTCCCCTAGACCCAATCTGTTTCTAATAATGACCTTTTGGACCCCTCTTAACCTAGCGGATAGGTAGACCCCGGACCTTCTAAAATTCACTAATATAACTTAAACTTTAAGGATCACTACCACAACTAGTAAAATAGATCCACAAACTAAACTAACTAAAAATGGACTCTAATTTACTAATATTTGAACTTTAACCAAATCCTCCTTTTCAAACCTTCAACAAATATTGACACAAAACAACTCAAACTATTTACCCAATATATGATCTATCCAATGCCACACAAACTTTCTACACACACGTAGAATTGATTGTTAGGGCACCACTTCTAGATCTAGGTTAGGCCGGTGTTTTCTTTCTCAATTGTTTTCTATGTTGTGATCGCTCTTGCATGTGGCATGTGTGCTGTTTGTGTTGATTTGATGTGAGTGTTTATTTTATTACTGCACTGTATTTTGTTTGCGATATTATTATTTGTGCGTTAGATCTACCCCTAGGCTAGGGATGTTTTATACTGACTCAGTCTTATGCAGGTGGCCACGCTCATGCAGCGCTAAAAATAAATGGGGGCTAATATGATAAATCATAAACTATAAATGCTTGCTACAGGTGCTCCAAAATGCTTAGCCCCCAAATGGATAAGAGCATGGCCAAGTGTGTTTTCTTTTCTGCTTAAATATAAACTGCTTGGGATGTTGTTATACATATAATTGCTTGGGATATTTTTTTATTAGGATAACCTTGCAGGTTCAGTCCGGGTCTAGATTTTCCTTTTCATGATGTGATTTGTAATTCATATTGAGTTGTGAAAGTCTTCAAAAGCCTGGCATTTCAAGTACTATGTACCCAAAGAGAAAAAGAAAAGCCCTTCATAGAAAATTTCTTATTCATTTGGGTATCCTTTTGAAGGACGGTCCATAGAAGAACCAGGAGACGACCCACGTGAAGGCTTGAAGGTGAAGACTTGAAGATGAAATGCCTGGCTTTTAAGACTTGCGTCGTCCAGTAGGATTAGAATCCAGGATGTTGTCGGTGGGGCCTGGCCACCATTACTTTTCTGCAGACCCTGGGTTGTACTTATACGGCACTCACCGTGGACTGTGGACTCTTTCTTACTCTGCTCTGTGGATTTATATTGATGTTTTTATTTTGTGTGCGCAGTAGAAATTGCCTGCTCTTCTTAGGTTTCTTTCTTGCATGTGCTTGGCCTGATTTCGTTAGGCTCCTTAGGAACAAATCTTTTCTACTCATAATAAAATTCTAAAATTTTAAGAATTAAATAATATAGAAACCTAACGAACTAGGGAATAGTCGGAACCGTCCGGGGTTGCATGCATATCAATGCATTCTCTCCCTCCTTGCTATAAGACACTTCCCCGCCTGCGGGTAGAGTCCAGATAATCCGACCTATGAGGATGAGGTACTGGATCTGGGGAAGCCTAGTCTCTTCTAAAAACTATTTTATAAGCCTTTTTGAAAATTCTATGCATATTCGATTTGAGATCATTAACCAGCATGCATTGCATTAGAAACTAATTAAATTAAAATTCTAATTGCATTAGTCTCAGGAGCATACACCCTACATAAGTCTAGGGCCATTTAGGAGACTCTCTAGACGTCGGCCCTACTTTCGATAACCAAACTACCTACCCATCTTTTATAAAGACTTGGATAGCATGGATTTTATACGATTAGGTGGTTAGCTGGCTTTCCTTTTCAGGCAGGATATAAGCCCAGAATGTATTAGTTAGGACATGGGTGTTAGTGTTGCGTAGAATACTAAACCCATTAGATTTAGGATTCAAGGCTACTATTGTTTCGTAGTACGCCTCACCGGTAGGTAGGTCTTCTGTCTTCCAGGGACCATAAACTCTACATATCCGCGTCACACGGATGACGCCACCTCCATCCTTCTCTCCTGCATGCTTCGAGTGCATGATTTACTTATTTTCTCCAGTTTCTTTTCAATACCTTAGTCTCTCCGGATGCTGATGTGAGCCGTGCATGTTGACTAAGCCAGTTTGAGCCCTTCTTTTCCTTTGAGTAGGATTTCCTAGTCTCCGCCCTATGTGCCAATCCCAATTTAGAAAGAATAATATAGAATCCTTAATCGAGAGTATTCTCAGGCCCCGGCTTGAGATGTAATTAACCACGGGGGCTTGCGCCCGTGGGAAACCGAATCCCACTCTCAAATAAACCCCATTCGAGCTAATGTATCGGGTGGGGGAAACCCGTTGTGATTAGATCGTACATATTATTACCCATCGAGGTGCGCTGGTGAGAGCCACTATCCTCAATGGTTGATCGTATGCATGATCGAATCTGCCCTTTCATTGGCCAAATACTGTCTCCCCTCGCGGGGCGATGGTGTTTGTGTCCTTTCGGAGGTCCATATACGCAACACTAACACCCGTGTCCTAATTAATACAATGCAAAATCTAGACTTACCCCGGCCTGGATTGGGGAGCCAGCTAACCACCTAGTCGCTTCAAAACCATAAGTCTGGTGACTTTTATGAAAGATGGGTAGGTAGGTTATAGTTCTTAGAAATAGGGCCGATATCTAGAGGATTTCCTAATTGGCCCCAGACTTATGTTGGGTGAATGCTCCTAGGACTAATGCAATTAAAATTTTAATTTAATTGATTTTTAATGCAATGCATGTTGGTTAAAGTATCCAAATCAGATATACACAAGATTTTTAAAAAGGCTTATGAAAATAATTTTTGAAATTAGACTGGGCTTCCCCAGGTCCGGCACCTCATCCTTATAGGTCAGATTATCCAGACTCTACCCGCGGGCGGGGAAGTGTCTTAATAAAGGAGAGAGAGAAATGCAATAATATGCATGCGACCCCAGACGATTCTGGCAGTTCCCTAAGTCATTAGGTTTCTAAATTATTTAAACCTTAAAATTTTAGATATTAGTTATGAGTAGAAAAATATTTTAGTCCTTAAAGAGCCTAATAAAATCCAGGCTAAAACAAAAGCGATATGCAAGACGCCAAGAAACTAAGAAAAACAGAAAATCCTAAAGACACACAATTATAAATGAAACACATCAAAATAATCAAACCAATTAATAAATATCCATAGGTCAACTGCCCTTTAATTACAAACCAGGATCTGCGAAAAATAAAGTGGCCGGGCACCACTGCCAACAACCCGGATTTCTAATCCTAGAACAGATGCAAGTTATTTTGAATGGGATACACTTGGTCTTCATCTCCTTGATCTTCTCTTCCTTGGACTCCTTCGATCTTAGCTTCCTTGGACTCCTTGGGTCTCAGCTTCCTTGGACTCCTTGGGTAGTAGAATGATCCAAATTTGGATTTTTAAATAGTAAAGGACTATCATCATATTGGGTGTACTTTCCTCTTTTGAAATCCAACCTTTGGATTCTTGTATCCCCACTCAAAATAGACTTTCACAACTCAACACCAAATTATAAATAATTTATATTAAAATGAAAGCAGTAAATTTTAGACTCTCCTGCAAGGTTATCCTAGTGAAAATCATCCCAAGCAGTTAATATTTCATCTTAAGCAGTTATAAGAAAATAAAATACTCATCACAACCACACTTAGCCATGCTCTTAATTATTTGAGGGCTAAGCAATTCTGGAGCACCTATAGCAATTTATAATGATTTTTAATTAGCCCTCATTTATTTATGGAGGCTGAGCAATTTCTGAAGCATCTGCATAAAACAACGTTAATATTTAAATCATAAATTTTGCCCTCCTTTATTTTAGCATGGTATGAGCATGGCCACCTACAGGAAACATCATTAGCATCAACATCGATCCTAACCTATGGATAGTCCATCGTGCGATCACATCAAATTCCAGAGTGCAGTAAAAGTACGCAGACACACCAATAGTTCAATCACAACATACAGTGAAAACCCGAAAAAGCTCGGCACACATCAGGAAAAGTAAACACCACCCTAGCCTAAGTCTAGAAGTGGTGCCCTAGCAAACAATCCTGCAGTGTGTGCAGAGGTCTGTGTGGCTGAGATGGATCCTAAGCTGGGTAGTTAGTTACAATTGCCTACTGTCCAGGTTTGTTGTAGGTCTGAAAAGGGGGTTTTATTTAAAGTCCAAATATTAGTGAATTAAGATCCATTTTAGCTAATTTGATGTGTAGGTCAGTTTTAATGATATTCGGAGTTTAAATTGTATTAGTGATTTTTTAGGAGGTTCGGGGTCCACCTATACACTAAGCTAAGGAGGATCCCAAAATTGACTTTTTTATTAAAGGGGATTTGTGAATAGCTAATATTTTTATAAAATATTAAACCTTAACCCGATCAGTTAGACAGCTAGCATGCCCAATTTGGATTTTTCTATCCAAAGTTATGAATTTCTGAAGTTTTGGTCTTATTTTGAACTAAGTTTGACCGGATTGTTAACTTTTTGATTTAAGCTGATTTTTAGAATTTTAATATTTTTAATAAATATTAGATCCTAATGTGATTTTAATGCCTTTAAGTTTGCCTAATTTATAATTTTTTATAATTAGTTATGAATTTTCAAAGTTTGAGCCAATTAGTGAATTATCGAAATTATTTAATTAAAGGGCTCTTTTAGGGATTTTGATCCAAATCAGTTTCAAACTGCTTGGAATCACCCCCAAAGGTCAGGAATGACCCAAAGAAGTGTTCCCAAGTGCTTGAGAAAAATTTGGAATTTTTAATTATTTTTAATTATTTAATTTAATTAAAAGGTGATTTTTAATTAAAATTAAATTAAAGTTCAGATTGAGGCCCAATCAAGGGGCTTTTAATTTTCATAGATTAGGGACTGAATTCTGAAGAGTTTGACATATTATGGGTATTTTTCTGATTTAAAATGAATTTATTAGAATTTTTTGAAGTTATCGGGTCCTAATTATAATAATAATAATAATAATAATAGTAGTAGTATAAATATAAATAATAATAATAAAAATAATTATTTAAAATTTTCTATATATTTTTTATTTTAAAATTATATATAAAATATATTTTAAATAAATACTAATTAAATAATCCTCGGCGGCGGCGGCGGCGGCTCAGTGCGGCGGCGGTCAGACACATGGCGAGCCCAGAGTGGATCCCGCGGTCTCGGCAATGATTGGAGAGAGGTACCAGCGGCGGCGGCTGAGTGGCCACGCGGCAGTCGGTGATTGGGCCTGCGGTTGCGGGCAATGATTACCGCAGCGGTAATGATTGCCACAACCGCGGCTCGACTTATCCACGTAGGCAGATCTGCTCCGCCGTCTGATCCTCCGCTGAAACGAACCAACGGTTCTGATCGAGCCGGACGAGGGCGAAGACCGTGGGATCGGATCCGCTGTCAGACGAATGTCGCGGAATGGCTAGATCCGAACCGTTGATCACGCGATCAACGGTTCAGATCTTACGTAACGTAACGTTACGTAAACTGAACCCTAGATAGGGTTTTTCGCCTCGTTCTCCCCACCCGATGGACCAAATCGCATGAAACTTTAACCCTAGACTCTAAACATGAAGAGCATTGGTGTGGGACCAATATTGCGGTCTAAAATGCAGTTTTTGAAAAGTTATTTAATCATAAGTATTCTAGACTATGGTTTGAGATTTCACCTCGGTTAATGGATAGTTTTGGGAGTTCTTTGGCTCTCTGAATTTGTTGTCTGTCAACGTATAAATCTCCTTCAAAAGTCGTGGTCTGTTGATCCGTGGATCGATCGGAAATCGCTTGGGAAGCTTCCAAGCCTCGGATCGCCGGAGATCTCGCCGCCGGCGGGGTTCCAACACCGGGTTTTTGTTGGGGAAAGTGGAGGGAGGTCTTGAGAGCACTCTCACCAAATCTCAGAGCTTGTGGAGGTCTGGAGAGAGAGCAAGAGCAAAAAGGTCCCTAAGCCAACCCTAAAAACCCTATTTATATCTCTAATCCCTATAATCGTCGGCTAGGATCAAAAGGGGAGTCAAATAGGAGGGAAATTAAGTTGATTAGGATGTGGTTTGAGTTAGGGATCATTAGAAAAGTATTTAGGGCTTTTAAATGGGTTTAAATGGCCCTTAATGGGTCATATGGACCCATTAAGACTTGGGTTGACCAAGTAAAAAGGTTGACTTGGTCAATCTAGTCAATTAGGGTCAATGGAGGCTTGGGTGGACCCTAGGGATGAGCTTGAGTAGGTTAGGGTCTGTTTTAGGCCCATTAAGGCCTATTGGGTCGATCTGGGTTGACCTGGTCAATCGGGTTGACCCAGGACCAAGACTTGGGCCCAATGGGTCAAACCTGACCCACAGAGTCCAGTGGAGGAGAAAATAGGGCTTGGAGTGCCCTGGATTGCGTTTGGGGCCAAGGGAGAAGAATATGGATCATCTTGGGTCAACCCTGGTTGACCTGGTCAACCAGGTTGACCTAGGGCCTGGGTCTGGGCCCAGCAGACTCAGTTTGACCCATTGAACACACGATAGAGGGTCTTAGAGTCAACTCCTTTGACCAAGCCTGGGAGAAAACCAAGGTCAACAAACGGACCCCCAACATGAGCGATGAACAAATTGGTGAACCGCTCGTGTTGGCGTTGACCAAATGTGATAAAAGAAGTGAAGTGAAGACCCAAGAAAAAGAGCACAAAAAGTGGTGAAAGAGAGTAAAGGGGAATCTTCTCCTGGCCTTACCCTATAGCAAGGGCAGAGCTGAGAAGAGAATAAAAAGTAAAGCAGTAACAGGCCACCAAAAGGTGATAGAGTGGGGGAGATCCTTTCTTTGCCTTACCCTATAGTGAGGGCAGAGCTGAAGAGAGAAAGCCCCAAAAAAAATAAGGTAGTAAAGCAAATCGACTATCTATCTGGCCGTATCAAAACAACAGTGATAGAGGGTGAGAAGGTGGTCATCTCTTGGCCTTACCCTATAGCAAGGGTAGAGCCAAGGAGAGAGCAAAGAACAAAGTGGTAGAGTAAACCAACTACCTACTTGACCATGTCGAAACAGCAGGGTAGAAGGTGAAAGAGTGGTGAGGTATGCCTTCTAGGAACACTATCGAGCTCACTCGACCGAGTAAAGTCTGATGTCTTCTTGATCAGAGTAAAACAATCAGGGAAGGAAGTAGTGGTGAGGATTCCCTCCCAGGAACACTGTCGGGCTCACTCAACCAGGTAAGTAAAACCAACCTCCTAACTGATCATTTCAGATAGTAGGATAGAAGGTGAAAGGATCCCATCTCCTCCTGCTCCTTTCGGAACAATAGGTAGGGGTGACTCAATACTTCTGCCTGACCTCAATAAAAGTAAACAAGCCACAAAATTGGAGTCTGCGTAGTCTTTTACAGAACATCCATAGTAAAAATGGGTGGTGAAGAATGCCTCCCAGGGACTCTGTCGGGTTCTCTCAACCGGTACGTAAAATCAACTACCTGACTGTTCATTTCAAATAACAGGATATAAGGTGAAATGATCCCGTCTTCTCCTGCTCCTTTCGGAACAGTGGATAGGGGTGACTCAATACTTCTGCATGACCTCAACGAAAGTAAATAAGCCACGAAATTGGAGTCTGCGTAGTATTTTACAGAACATCCAGGCTAAAAAGGGGTGGTGAGGATTGCCTCCCAGGGACTCTGTCGGGCTCACTCAACTAGTAAGTAAAACCAACTGCCTGACTGTTCATTTCAAACAGCAGGATAAAAGGTGAAAGGATCCCGTTTTCTTTTGCTCCTTTCGGAACAGCGGATAGGGGTGGCTCAATACTTCTACCTGACCTCAACAAAAGTAAATAAGCCACGAGATCTAATGCCTTTGTAGTCTTTTACAGGACAATCAGGGTAAGAAAAGATGGTAAGGAATGCCCTCCCAGGGACTCTGTTGGGGCTCGCTCAACCGATAAATTTTGATGTCTGCTTGATCAAAGCGAGACGATCGGGGTAAAAGAGTGGTGAAATATACCTTCCAGGGGCTCTGTCAGGCACTCTCAACCAGGTAAAGTCTGATGCCCACCCGGTGCATATGCCTGCGGGAGAGCAATCAGGGGAAAGTGGTGGTGAGATATGTCTCGCAGGGGCTCTGCGGGGCACTCCCAACCAAGTAAAGTCTAATGTCTGCTGGAAACAACAAGACAATCAGGGTAAAGTCTGATGTCTACCAAAACGGCGAGATAATCAGGGTAAAAGGGTGGTGAGAAATGCCTCCGCCAGGGACCCTGTCGGGCATTCTCAACCAAATAAAGTCTGATGCCTACCCGGCGCATATGCCTGCAGTAGAGCGATCAGGGGAAAGTCATCTCAACCATACCCTGACACACATATGTGTAGGGATGTGAGTAAAAGGAGAAAGGTAGATTGAAGAATTTCAAGGGGAAGAGCCGACTAAGAAGTCCCAAGCTAGCATCTCGGTTACCACAAGGTAGAGGACAAATCGTCGTGGCCATAAGTATCTAAATGCTGGCGGAACTTCCCAGGCAATATCAAGATCATGCAAAAACTGGATGCATTGGACTGATGCCTCGAGGGACAACATGGAAAGGTATACCCTCAGCAGAGTGAGAGAGGGGCAATGCTCTTCCCAGTGAGTAACAACTGAAGTAGCGAGGGGGACACACTCACTATAGAGAACATAACTATATGAATGAGAAGTAATTGTGAAGAACTATAGTGGTACACCCACATCAACTGGTGGGACCCTGTAGGAGGTGACAATAATACCCACATATCATAAAACTATTCTAGCAATAAAGAGTAGAATACAGATGAGAGAGTATGTCTGTAAAGGAATGAAAGAGCTGATCTCTTGCTAAAAGATCAAAGCTCCCAAGGCAGTGAAGTTAACACCTAAGATCAGGCGTACTATAACACTGCTTGAAGGATAATTCAAGGCAACAAGGGGACACACTCGCCACCAAGGAAAATGACATACGAATAAGATTAATAAATATCAATCATCATAGTGGTAACACCCACCCTGACGAGTGGGACCCCGTGAGAGGTGGGAGCAACACTACTACATCCGTAGAACTACTTTGGTAGTCGAGAGCAGGATAAGGATGAAGAAGTAGATTGCTAAAGGAAACTAGAGAGCTGATCTTCTGGCTAGAGGATCAAAGCTCTCAGAGGTGTGATGTTAATACCTAGAATAAGGTGTGTCACATCACTAATAAGGACTATCATGATCGCAAAGGATCACAACAACACGAGTGTGAACTCCTCCTTGTAGCGATCACTTAGATGCTTCGAAAGGGAGGAAAAGGAAAAGCTTGGGGAATTTGAGCTCTTAAAGAGTATTGCCGGGTTCCACCTGTGACAAGGGCAACCAGTTTTGATCTACTAAGAGCTTCCCTCTTTTAATTTATCAATGCACATTTTTATTTTGCATACTTTTATTTATTCAGAATTATAGATTAAGTATATCCCGTACTGTCGAAGGTAACATACGGTAGAGGGAACGTTTATCATATCCGTGAGTTACCCCTAATATGAGGTATCCTCTAATGATTAGAACACAAAAAGAGGGAGGTAGGATTGGCTTTGATAACCAAGGCCACATTCACCACATAAATAAAATTGGGGGCACAATCATAACAAAATTGATGTAGGAATAAAATTCAAATTAGGATTGTGGATCAACATTACCATTCCTGCCTAATACAGGTTGGTATGGACCCATCATCACATCCCCTAAGGGATCTGAGTCAATGGCTTTAATATCCTAGGCCACACTCAAACTGGTGAGTGAAACTGTGAAAACACAGAAGTGGGGGAAACTCCCACACAACCAGAACTCAAAAGAGAAAAGCGCAATAAATGTGAGACTCATATTAGTCCTTAAGAATGGGCTATAATCAGATGTTGATGTCAAAATATTTTCGTGCATAAATTTTTAAAAGAATACGGCAAGCATTTAAACAAACTCAATAGTGGGACCACTAAGAGATGTTTAAGCACTTACCAATTAATTTGAGAGAAGTCTGATTCACACATTTCTTAAAGAGTGAAAATTTTGTCAGAGAGTTAAAGGACTATTTTTAGAAATAAAAAATTAGCCTCTTAATCATCTTGAACCTTAGGAAAGGTTCAGAAAGTTCAGCAATATAGGTTGACTCCACCTAAACCCAAAAAGTTAGGGATTTAAATTTTGCTAACCTAGCTTCAGCTCCCTATAAGCTAAACTGGGCTCTCTCCCTTATATATTTTGAATGAATATCTAATTCAAAATGGTTTAAATTAGAGAGAGAAACCGAATCTTCTCAATCTTCTTGCATGAAAATATTTTTATATCTAATAGAACATCATTGTACGATGATGAATCCAAAATCATGATTTTCAAACTCAAGTATCACAAATATCAAAGGGTATGGATTTTCTGAGACTTAGAGATTTACAAGAAAGGGAGGCCATTTACTTATTTATTTTGGGCTCATTTTGAGCCCCTCAACTTGGTTTGGCACACTGCGCATCTTTTAGTTATTTGATGCACTTTGTGCATCTTTAACTTTGTGGCGCATTTTGTTCATCTTTTCACTTTTTGATACACTTTGTGTATCTTTGATTTTTGGCGCACTGCGCATCTTTTCACTTTTTGATACACTTTGTGTATCTCTCAATTCGTAATTGGCTCCCTTTCTAAATCCCTAAAAAAAAACTTTCTCAGTTGTACGATTATATTTCAAATATAAGAGAAGAAAACTCACTCTCTTGTGCAAGGAAGAAAAATTCACAAAGCAGATCCAATCCTATGATAAGAATGAACAACTTGAATAAGAAAATTATGAGGTAGATTCATTAGCATGCAAAAGATACCTATGAGATAGAAAATCGCAAGATGACGGGAAAAATATTCATCTCTAAATCTAATTTCAATTTGATATAGATTTCAGTTCAAAACATGAAATCATCCTAAACAAGGGATGAGTGAGAAGGCACAAATTTTTTTTCACGAATCATCACAATTTTTTTTTAAGTGTTTAGAGGAGTCAACCACCAATTACTTCACTTTTTAAAGAAGACAGGGGTAAATTTTTCATTAGGAAAAATAAGTCACGTACTTTCTAAGAAAAATTTCCTCAAAAGTTACTTTGTGTTTCAAACTCTTAGACTTTTTTCAGATTAATTTTTCTTTTAGAAATTTTGCACACATTAAATTTAAAGACCCCATCACTAAAGATAGAACTTGGATCTTTATTTGGCCTGATATGGGTCAAGATCTGGTTTAGAAGAGTACAGCCAAGGGAGATGATAGAGACCAGAGTTCATACCAGTGCATAAATCATATCATGTCACCTCACCACCCCTAAGGATAGCCTCATACTCTTCATAATAAATGTCGTGTGGTAGAGGATAAATCGTCATGGCCACACAGACTACTGAAAAGTAAAGAAGCCCCTCCAAAGGGGGTGCACATACGGAGGAATATTTACAGGCGGTAGGGAGACCCCCCCTTTCTGAAGAGCGAACTCAGACATAGTACTTTTTTAAGCACTGCCCGTTGATGACGGGCATAGGGTGAACACCATTAGCATCAACGAGTAGGTAGGCACCACCCTCATAGACTTGCTCTACAGTGAAGGGGCCTTCCCAATCAGGCTCGAACTTACAACTTCAGCGACGGCGCGAAATGATAGGCCTACGCAAAATAAGGACCAACTCGCCAACCTGGAAAGCACGGGGTAAGATAAGGTGATCATGTGATCGAGCCATACGGGCCTGGTATAGTTTGAGATTTTGATAAGCTTGCAGGCGAAGCTCTTTTAAACCATCAAGCTTTTCCATCCGTAGTCGGGCGTTATCTTCATGGGAAAGATTTTGGCTCACTGCCACACGCAATGAGGGGAGCTCGACCTCAAGTGGGAGGACGGCCTCAACCCCGAAGGCCAAAGCATATGGGGTAGACTGAGTAGGAGTACGGTATGTTGTCCTATAGGCCCATAGTGCCTCTGGAAGTCTGTCGTGCCACTCTCGCTTGTTTGCAACCAAAATTTTTCTTATTAATTATACGAGAGTTTTGTTGAATGCCTCCGCCAAGCCATTGGCTTTGGGATAGTAAATTGAAGAATAGCGCCAATTGATGTTATGGCGTTGGGCAAATCTAGCAATCTTGGTGCTCTTAAACGACGGGCCGTTATCTGAAATGATACGACGAAAGAAATGCATCACATCTTCTGATTTGACTTCCTTAAGTGGCACCGCCTCTACGTACTTAGAGAAGTAATCAGTGGTAGCTAAAATGAATCTATGACCTTTAGAGGAAGGAGGGTCAATAGGACCCACTACATCCATGCCCCAGCCCTTAAATGGCCAAGATGATACAGTATGGTGCAGCGGATTAGGAGGTTGGTGAATCACCGTGCCATGAACTTGGTACTGGTGGCACTTTCTAGCGTGCTTCATGCAATCACGGATCATAGTCGGCCAATAATAACCAAGGCGTTTAATTCTACCTTTCAATTTTTGTCCGGACTGATGAGCACCACAAAGACCTTCATGTATCTCACCCATGACCTTGCGAGCCTCCTCGTTATTGAGGCAACGTAACCACATCTGGTCAAAAGAGCATCGATACAAGGTGTCGTTCACATAAGTGAATGATAGAGCTCTCTTTCTGATCTAAGCATCAAGGGATCTATCATCTGGAAGCCTACCATGCTTCAAATACTCTATAAAGGGTACTCTCCAATCTGACTCTTCCTCAACTGAGAACACTGTGAGGGTCTGATCGGGAGAAGATAAGTCTGTGGGGCGTAGGGCTTGACGGCACTGGATAACTATAGACAGTGGGTTGCCAGTTAGGTCAGCCAGTTCCTTTGCTAACTTAGCTAATGCATCTGCCTTGCCATTGGCAGATCTGGGGATTTTAGCTAAGGTCACTTCGGGAATCAAGCACAAGAGCTCCATTACCTTGTTGTGATAGGGCAAGAGCTCAGGTTTAAGTACTTTATAGACTCCCGCTACTTGATTTATAATCAGTTGTGAGTCTCCAAAGATTTTCACCCGCATGACATTCATCTGAATGGCCAACTCTAGTCCTAAAATCAGAGCTTCATACTCGGCTTCATTGTTGGTATGAGGTTCTGAAAGACTGTAAGAATATCTCAGAGTGTAACCTTCAGGGGATAAAAAAATGAGGCCCAGACCTACCCTAACTATGGAGTTTCATTCAGACTCAAGGCCTTAACGGATGATGCACAGTCAAAGTAGAACTCCCAAGTAGGGGACTCATGTTCATCCACACTCATGATTAGCTCATGAGGTAGCTCATCATTAAGTTGGGAGTCTGCAGGGATCAGGTGAGCAGCAAAAAAATCATCTAGAGCCTATCCTTTGACTGCCCGTTGAGGGACAAAAGTGATGTCAAACTGCAGTAGGCTCATAGACCATCGTGCTAGACGACCTGAGAGGGTCGGACGGGTCATCAGATACTGCAAGAGATTGACTCGAGAGATCAGGTTGACTTTATGTGAAAGCATATAATGCCTAAGCTTCTGTACTGCAAAGATCAAAGCTAAACATTGCTTTTCCATCGCTGGGTACTTCAGCTCTGCGGGTATCAACTGTCTACTGAGATAGTACAAGGTATTTTTCTTGCCTTCCTCATTCTCTTGGGCCAACAGTGCACCCAAAGACTCATCCAGGGCCGTAGTGTAAAGAATTAACGGCCTCCCTGGGATGGGTACAGGTAAAATAGGGAGGTTCATCAGGTAGCACTTTATACTCTCAAAGGCCTCCTGACAACGCTCGCCCTAGTGAAAGCGGGCATTTTTCTTTGCTAGGGCAGCAAATGGGTGACACCTACCAGACAAATTGGAGATAAATCTCCGCAGGAAGGCAAGCTTTCCTTGAAAAGATCTTAGCTGGGTAAGGTTTTTAGGAGGTTTTAAGTCTACTATGGCTTTAATCATGGAAGGGTCAATCTCAATGCTACGGTAGCGAACTATAAACCCTAGGAACTTTCCTGCACTAACGCCATATGCGCATTTTAGAGGATTCATTTTTAAATCATACTTGCGCAGGCGTTCAAAAATGATTCGTAGATCTCAAAGGTGATCTCCACGGACCTTGCTTTTGACCACCAGATCATTCACATAGCATTCAACTTACTCGTGTATCATCTCGTCGAAGATAACAGTTATAGCACGTTGATAGGTGGCCCCGACATTCTTGAGACCAAAGGGCATCACCTTGTAGCAAAATACACCTATAGGTGTGTGAAATACAATGAACTTCTCCTTCTCAGGGTCTATCTTTATCTAGTTATAACCAGATGAACCATCCATGAAGGAGAAAATGCTATGGAATGATGCTATATCTACCATAAGCTCGGGGATAGGAAGAGAAAAATCATCCTTAGGGCATGCCTTATTTAAATCACGGAAATCGATACAGACATGAATCTGCCTGTTCTTCTTTCAGACTGGAATAATGTTGGCAAGCCAAATAGGGTACTTCTCTTCACGAATGAAACCGGCCTCTATAAGCTTCTTAGTTTCAGTGATCACCTGTTGTTCTATCTCCAACCTCATCCTGCGAGTTGCTTGCTTAACAGGGACTGCATCAAGCTTAATGGCTAGTTTGTGGACTGCTACATCTAGGTTTAGACCAGGCATCTCGGTGTAGTTCCAGGCAAAGCAGTCTCTAAACTCTGAGAGTAGCTTGATGTATTCTTGAGCCTCTTAGTCAGATAATAAGACATTATGAAAAATAGGTCTAGGATCCGATTCATTGCCTAAGTTTACCTCACACAGTTTGTCCATGGCGAAAGTGATGCCATCTTCAAACTCTCGAGGATCATCAAGTACTCTATCCTCGTCATCATTCGGGTCTTCTTTATTGGTAAGAGAAATAACCGGATATGAGTGGGAGATATCTCGAATGTTAGCATAGTTAGGTGAGCTCTGCTCAACAAAACATAAACCTTGCTTGGTCTGAGGCATATCGGTTCGCCAAACATGAGCCTATCGTAGAGCTTGTTCGTCCAACCAAGTCGAGATAACTGTACCCCGCTCTACACAGTCTTCCACGAAAGGGGAAAAATAATAAGGGACAGTTGTGACCTTGTTATCCATAGCGGTCTCCGCAGAATCCTGACTCTCAGGACCCAGTAGGGCACCTACACTATGGGATAATGAGGCACACTCACTAGCTCACGGAGGCACAAAAGTTTCGTATAGAGGAGGCGGAGGGCGACCCCTTATTTATAGTGCACAACCATCACTAGTGGAGGGGGTAACCAAAGACATCTGGTGAGACTCCTCAACTCTTATTCTACGTATTTGGCAGGAAAGGGGCTGTTGACTAGTGGTCTGACGTCGGGGGTGTACTTCCTTGTCTGAACCACTGTCAATAACTAAACTACCCTCGGGTATCAAGTACCTACAAAAGGTAGGTAGTGAACTATAATCAGTGAAATCCAGGGCTAACGAGGGAGCTAGGCGATAAGGAACAACAAAAAATTATCTCATCATCAGAGGAGTCAGACTCGACACTCAGAGGAGAAGCGTAAAGATATGAGGGAGGAGGGATTTGAGTGTCGTAGTTTCGTGGCGAGCGAGCCGACCCTCTACTTCTACCTCTACCTCGCTCTCCCCTACCTCTACTAGGGGTTACATCAAGCTCAACTACAAACTGGAAAGGAGATCTAATAGGATCTGCAGTGGAAGTACCTGCCTCAATACTAACATGTGATGAACATCACGTAGGTAGCTGTATATGACCCTGTACAGTACTGGCAGGTATCACTGGTGACTGGGCAGGAGGAGGTTTACTCTTCTTACGAGGTATGTAATGCTCAGCATTATCGTAAATAGAGATCTCGTGCACGGAAAAGGGTTGGGTATCCTGAGGAATGGAATACTCGACTTCATTCCTCATATACTTCATACATTGGTGCATGGTAGAGGGCACCATTCCATACTTATGGAGCCAAGGCCTTCCTAAGAGAGCCCTGTACGAAGTATCAGCCTCGATCACATGAAACTTTACCTCAGTGAGAAAACTTCCAAACTTCAGAGGCAGGGTGATAGACCCTAGGGCGCGCTTTCCTTGGTCATTGAAGCCTTTCAACATAATCTTATTAGAGGTTAACTTCAGATGATCAAGGGAGAGGCTCTTTAAAGTTTCATAGCTCAGGATGTTTACTGAAGCTCCTTGGTCAATGAGGACCCTATTCAACTCATAACCATTGACTTCAACGATGATATACAAGGGATGATTATGATCAGAGGTACCCAAGAGGAGATTGCGATTTGAAAAGGTAATGCATGGTATCTCTCTCAAATAGTGCACATCCCCAATAGATTCGGAAGCAAAGAAGGCTTGATAGGACTCTGGTTTGAGTAGAACTTTTACCAGGGTCTCTCTCAAGTCGGGAGACATCATCAAAGTGTCATAGACACTGAGAAGGGCAGAAATTTTTCTTAAATGGGCTAACACATTATAATCAACCTCCAGCTGAGGGCATTTTTCTTTCTCCTTAGACTGCTCTTGGGAGGAAGGGATGGGATCGTCCTGTTGGGTAATAATATTCTTATCCTTTTCTTTTGCATTTTTAGCCATTCTAGGTGGAAGAACCTTTCCTGAATGCAAGTAAACTTCCTGTATTGAGTCATCTTCAATAAGAGATTCACTTGGTTTAGCAGTGATGGCTTGTGCTGGCTCCAAGGAAAGTGACTGGAGTGGGTTCTCGGATTCATCTTCTGAATCCATGTAATAATTACCCTCCGAAATCATAAAGACCGGTTCTTCATCACACTCGGACTCCTCATTGCATTCAGAATTATTGCAAGAGATATGTAAAATATTAAAAGAGTGAGTGCTAGAAGAAGTAAAAGTAGGAATAGAATACCAAAAGTAGCCAAAATCACCTTATTCTATTATTTCATCATTAGTCGAAGGGAGAACGAAATCCTTCAGCCTAAGTGATGGAAGGCATCCTGTCTTCCCCTCGAAAGTTACAACAATCTTTTTCTTTTCATACATTTTCTTATTACATAAAGTAGGAAAAGAAATGTGCTCAGTAGGCACTATAATAGAAACATAGAAGAAAAAGGTGCTGACAAAGAAACTGGGCTGGTAACTATCGACTTGGCCTGGGTAGGCCTCCTCTAAACTACCTCTGAACTATGAAATGTCTGCCTGATTGTTTGCTTCGTCTTCCGGGAGAGTGCTAGCTGCCACTCTCCCTCAAAGCCTCTAGGTGATCTGCTACTACTGCTCTAGCTGTCACTCTGACTGTCACTATAATTGCTGGAGCCCGAGATCATCTGAACTGTCTGAGATGTCTTCCCCTTGGGCTGAACCAAGTCACTGTCCTGTAGGTGGATCTGCCCACTAGCCATGAGCTTCTCAACTCTATCCTTGAACACATAGCAGTCTTCTATAATATGCCCGATATGCCTATGAAATGGATAATAGAGTGGGTGGTCTGTCTGTCCCTCCTCTACTCTACTGTTGTTCGGGAATGTTAAGATATTCTTCTTAATAAAAAAATTAAAAATTTTCTTTACACTTTTCCTTTTAAAGGGATATTCCTTACTAAGCTTCTCCCGTAGATACTGCTGACTCTCTTGGGTCTTACGAAAGGGTCTAGGCTGCATTGCTGACTAGCCTGATGTGTGAGACTGTTGAGATGGTGCTGAACTGACTAAGGGCTTCTTACCCTTATCTGATGGTCCATAGGTACTGTGCACTTCCCTTTTCCAAGGTGGAGGTGCCCCTGAAGACTCCTGCCACTGAGATCTACGTGAAGGTTGACTCTCAACCTTAGGAGGGACTGCATCGGGTATGCTGTCCTGCAAACTTATCACCTTCGTCAACAACTTCTGAAAGGTTTTGATGTTGAAACCCTTCAGATAAGGTGCTATCAGACAATCTATATTCTTCAACAGAATCTCTACTACATGCTGCTCCTGTAACTGGGGCTCACACTGTAGGCCGAGGTTCCTCCATCTAACTATATAATCTGGGAGAGGCTCTTGAGACCGCTGTCTAGTCACAACTAGCTCTCCAACTATAACCCAATGCTCTGCACTGACAAACCTCTGAACAAATAACTGCTCCAACTCTACAAAGGTGCGCACTGAATCGTTGGGGAGGTCGGCGTACCAAGCAAAGGCCACCCCAACTAGACTGCTGACAAAAAGTCTCAACATCAATGCATCGTTCCCTCCTATATTGCAGTAGATGGCTCTGTACTGGGCCACGTGCTGCCTTGGGTTCCCAAGCCCATCAAAGACCCTAAACCTAGGAGGGACAAAACTAGGGGGTATGGCTCGTGCTCGTACTCTACTGGGTAAGGACGCCCCCTGCTAACTACCTCTCCACACTTCCTGAAGGAAATAGCCAGCTCGACCTTCTGTGCTATCAAATCCAGAATCTGTCTGGCTGACAACTGAACTGACTGACTCTGAACTGGGGTGGTAAAAGTGACTACTGTAGGTGCCACTGGAACTACTCTCTAGATCCTGTCCACTCCTACAGGGCCTGGTGCTACTGGCTCGTCCCTGGACGTAGTAGGAGTACCTACGCCCATCATCTGGGGCATAGCCCCCAAAGCTGTCAACTGAGCTGTCATCGCTGCCATGGCCCTAGTCATCTCTGCCATCTAAGTCTGTAACTGTAGCACTGTGGCATCTGTCTCAACTGATTGGGGAGATCCTCCTACTTCAGCTTCTCCCTGCTCATCATCATCATCTGCCTCTATCTGCTCGTCTGAGTGGCCACGTCTAGTAACCACGCATACTCTGTGCACCGGTATATCTCCATCTGACTCCTCCTCGAGTAGGTCATCCTTAAGTGCATCATCCTCATAGAGGGTTTGATGGAAATCCTCCATATATGGACTCAAAAGGGAGGAGGTCCCGTAGGGGCTAAACTACTAGGAGAAACTGCAACATCATCATCCGTCGCTGCATCACAGACCATCGAAACTACCTCTGGTCCGGAAGGAACAACTGCCTCTAACAGCTCAACTACCTGAACTGGCTGTATTGTCTCGATAGGGGACTCTGCCTGTCTTCGTCTCCACACCCATCTACTGCGATGGGGCCCAGTAGGGGCAACTGGCTGCTGCGGGGCTACTATAACTGAAGCGAGCTGGGGTCTGGGAGGCTCCAACTGCTGCCTCTATCCACGACGACGTGAGCGTCGTCCAACGACTAGAGTAACTATATGTAGTCTCGCCAATGGAACTGAACTAACAGGCTTCTTGGGTGGCTATCCTCTCTGCCACCTGTACCTCTGCCTAGCAGTCTATCTTTGTAACTGAACGGACGCCTGAGAAATCTGGTGGAGTAACCTCTCTCGACTGACAGGGTCTCGACCCCACGCTAAGCAGATAATGCTCTGAATCCTCTGAGAGAGGGTTCGAGCAGCATCATCCTTAGGGACCTTAGCGCATGTTAAAGTAGTAGTGACAAGAGGGGCCGCCGTAATGCGAGCGACGTCCTCCTCATCACCACTGTGTGTCAGTGGAGAGAAGCGTCCTCCCTGAACTGCTGCTATCTCAGGGGCAACTGTAACGTCTAGGGTAGGGGAAACTACAATTGGTCATGGTGCCTGCTGCCTGGGGACCACTCTCCTCTGAACTGGCTCATGATGAGCCAACGAATCTGCCATCCACTGCCTGTCTGCCTCGGATGCAACCAACCGAAGTCTATGGTTTCTATTCCTTCGGGCCCTTCTCTCAAGGCCAGAGATGGAAGACAAAGCAACATCTGAACCCACTGCCTAAGTGACAGGGGGAACAGAGACTACAGGAAGTGTCGGGGTCTACTCGAGGGTCTCTGGGTGAGATAACCGAGCGAAAGCTAAAACCCGACGAGAGGAAGGTGAATGAGCCTCGGTCTGGGCACCCCTCTTCCTAGAGGAAGAAGGAGGGGGAACTCGAACATGAGCTGCCTCTGTCGAAACAACAACAGGGGTAGCTACTGCCTGCCAGAGTTGAAGGGCCAGGGCAGTCTGAACAATAGGTGCAGTAGGCACTGGTCGCCTAACCGCTGGACGAGTGGGATGAACAGGAAGTGGTCTAGGCACTGACTACCTAACCACAGGATGTGCCGGCTGCACACGAGCAGGAGTAGAACGAGCAGGTGCCCGGGCTGTCCGCCGAGCAACTGGACGTCCGAAAGGTCACATGGCTGCACGAGTTCTCCTCTAGGGAGGAGAGTATGTAGCAGCCTCAACAGGGGTCGGCCCGCAAAGAGTGACGAAGGCCGAGTCAGTGAAGGAACTAAAAGTGATTCCTCCAGCGGGAGGACTGGCTAGCAGGGACTCAGGAAGTGTCACCCACGCGTCAGAACCAAAGCTAAAAGTAACGGAAGGTACGAAGGAAGCCATGTCACTGTCTACCAAGAAGAACAAAAGAGATTTGAAATGATTAGTAAGAAATAAAGAGAAGATGAATGATATATAGGGGATAGAATGACCTAGAAGGTCAGAAGGAGAGAAGCTTAGCCAGGGGGGAAATCCTAACTAAAAAGAACAGAAGGAAAGAGACCTAGCTAGGGGGGAACCCTAACTAAGAAAAAAGACCGATCCTAACTAAGAAAGGACCCTAACTAAGAGTGGGACGGACCTAGTCTAAGGAGTACCAATCCCGGAGTACACACAAGAAAGAATAATATTGAATCTAAATATGGAGAGAGAAACCTGTCCCATCGTAGTCGCCAGAAACCTATGGACCTCCGAAAGGAAAAATAAAACACTGCCTCCCCGCGAGGGGAAGATATTATCTGGCCAATGGGAGGGCAGATTCGATCACACATATGATTAATCATTGAGGATAGTGGCTCTCACCAACACACCCCGATGGGTAACAATATATGTAACCTTACATCACAATGGGTTTCCCCCACTCGATACATTAGCTCGAGTGAGGTTTATTTAAAAGTGGGATTCGGTTTCCCACGGGCGCAAGCCCCCGTGGTTAATTACATCTCAAGCCGGGGCCTGAGAAAACTCTCGATTGAGGATTCTATATTATTCTTCCCAAATTGGGATGGGCACATAGGGAGAAGACTAAGAAATCCTATCCAAAGAGAAAGAAAGGTTCGACTAGGCTTAGTCAACATGTACGGCTCAGATCAACATCCGAAGGGACTAAGGTAGTGAGAAGAAACTGGAGAAAATAAATAAATCATGCACTCAAAGCAAGCAGGAGAGAAAGATGGAGGTGGCGTCATCCGTGTGACGCAGATAAGTGGGATTTATAGTCTCTGAACGATAGAAGATTTACCCACTGATGAGGCGTACTATGAAATAACAGTAGCCTTGAATCCTAAATCTAATGGATTTAGTATTCTACGCAACACTAACACCCGTGTCCTAACTAATGCAATGCAAAATCTGGACTTACCCTGGCCTGGATTGGGGAGCTAGCTAACCATCTAGTCGCTTCAAAACCATGAGTCTGGTCACTTTTATGAAAGATGGGTAGGTAGGTTATAGTTCTTGAAAATACGGCTGACGTCTAAAGGATTTCCTAATTGGCCCAAGACTTATGTTGGGTAAATGCTCCTAGGACTAATGCAATTAAAAATTTAATTTAATTGATTTCTAATGCAATGCAGGTTGGTTAAAGTATCCAAATCAGATATGCACAGGATTTTTAAAAAGGCTTATGAAAATAATTTTTGGAATTAGACTGAGCTTCCCCAGGTCCGGCACCTCATCCTCATAGGTCAGATTATCCGGACTCTACCCGCGGGCGGGGAAGTGTCTTATAGAAGGAGAGAGAGAAATGCAATAATATGCATGCGACCCCAGACGATTCCAGCAGTTTCTTAAGTCATTAGGTTTCTAAATTATTTAAATCTTAACATTTCAAATATTAGTTATGAGTAGAAAAATATTTTAGTCCTTAAAGAGCCTAACGAAATCCAGGCTAAAACAAAAGCAGCATGCAAGATGTCAAGAAACTAAGAAAAGTAGAAAATTCTAAAGACACACAATTATAAATGAAACACATCAAAATAATCAAACCAATTAATAAATGTCCATAGGCCAACTTCCCTTTAATTACAAACCAGGGTCTGCCAAAAATAAAGTGGCCAGGCACCACTGCCAACAAATCGGATTTCTAATCCTAGAACAGATGTAAGTTATTTTGAATGGGATATACTTGGTCTTCATCTCCTTGATCTTCTCTTCCTTGGACTCCTTGGATCTCAGCTTCCTTGGACTCCTTGGGTAGTAGAATGATTCAAATTTGGATTTCCAAATAGTAAAGAATTATTCTCATATTGGGTGTCCTTTCCTCTTTTGAAATCCAACATTTGGATTCTTGTATCCCCACTCAAAATAAACTTTCAAAACTCAACACCAAATTATAAATAATTTACATTAAAATGAAAGCAGTAAATTCTAGACTCTCCTGCAAGGTTATCCTAGTGAAAATCATCCCAAGTAGTTAATATTTTATCTCAAGCAGTTATAAGAAAATAAAATACTCATCACAACCACACTTGGCCATGCTCTTAATTATTTGAGGGATAAGCAATTCTGGAGCACCTGTAGTAATTTATAATAATTTTTAATTAGTCCTCATTTATTTAGGGGGGCTGAGCAATTTCTGGAGCATCTGCACAAAACAACGTTAATATTTAAATCATGAATTTTGCCCCCCTTTATTTTAGCATGGTATGAGCATGGACACCTACAGGAAACATCATTAGCATCAACATCGATCCTAACATATGGGTAGTCTATCGTGTGATCACATCAAATCCCAGAGTGTAGTAAAAGTAAGCAGACACACCAACAGTTCAATCACAACATGCAGTGAAAACCCGAAAAAGCTCAGCACACAGCAGGAAAAGTAAACACCGGTCTAGCCTAAATCTAGAAGTGGTGCCCTAGAAAATAATCCTACAGTGTGTGTAGGGGTCCGTGTGGCTGAGATGGATCCTAAGCTGGGTAGTTAGTTGCAATTGCCTACTGTCTAGGTTTGTTGTAGGTCTGAAAAGGGGGTTTTATTTAAAGTCCAAATATTAGTGAATTAAGATCCATTTTAGTTAATTTGATGTGTAGGTCAGTTTTAATGCTTAGGGTAATGATATTCGGAGTTTAAATTGTATTAGTGATTTTTTAGGAGGTTCGGGGTCCATCTATACACTAAGCTAAGGAGAGTCACAAAATTGACTTTTTGATTAAAGGGGATTTATGAGTAGCTAATATTTTTATAAAATATTAGACCTTAACATAATCAGTTAGACAGTTAGCATGCCCAATTTGGATTTTTCTATCCAAAGTTATGAATTTCTAAAGTTTTGGTCTTATTTTGAACTAAGTTTGACCGGATTGTTGACTTTTTTATTTAAGTTGATTTCTAGAATTTTAATATTTTTAATAAATATTAGACCCTAATGTGAGTTGAATTCCTTTGAGTTTTTCCAATTTGGAATTTTCTATAATTAGTTATGAATTTTCAAAGTTTGAGCTATTTAGTGAATTATCGAAATTATTTAATTAAAGGGCTGTTTTAGGGATTTTGATCCAAATCAGTTCCAAACTGCTTGGAATCACCCCCAAAGGTTAGGAATGACCCAAATAAGTGTTCCCAAGTGTTTGAGAAAATTTTGAAATTTTAATTATTTTTAATTATTTAATTTAATTAAAAGGTGATTTTTAATTAAAATTAAATTAAAGTTCAGATTGAGGCCCAATCAAGGGGATTTTAATTTTCATAGATTAGGGAATGAATTCTGAAGAGTTTGATATATTATGGGTATTTTTTGATTTAAAATAAATTTATTAGAATTTTCTGAAGTTATCAGATCCTAATTAAAGGGTAAATTAGGGTTGATCAATTAAGAGGTTTAATGAGTCCTAAAAATTCCTAAAAAATTCTGAGGGGTTTAGGATATCACTGAGTTTAAGTGTTCCAAATTTTAATTCATTCGGGTTCTACCCTAATTCCTAGAATTTTTCTAAGTTCGCTAGACGGGTCCTTAATTGTTGTCCTTAAGGTGTCACTACGTTATACAGGAATAAAGTGATGTAACTAATCCTTAGGCATAACATAGGGGGTAAATACAGCAAACATAAATACACCAAATCATGTCCTTAGATCTAGGAGAGCCTAGGCTAAGTGCTTGTGCATCCTACACATGCAAGGACTACGAAACACTAAGTAAAGGAGCCTAATGAAGTGATTAGTGAATGATTGTGACCCAATCATTCACTAATCCTTCTCCCACATGAATGCTTTTCAAACATAGAATCTAGGTTTAAAGTTTCACAAGAGGTGGACCTCCCAAAATTAGGAGATTTAAATAATACCTAATTTTAAAATACATAAATATTATAAATATATAATAATATAAATTTGAAAATAAGATAATTAAAAATAATTTAGTTCATAAGCATGGGAGGTCTACCAGCCACCAAGGGGTTTTAAAATAATTTTTATTTTAAAATAACCAATTATATTAATTAAATAATATTTAAATAATTAAATAAAAAAGTAATACAGGAAACATCCTGAAAGGACAGAATCACATACATGAAATATTTTTAAATTAAAATTCATATTTTTCTAAAAAATTCAAGGTATTGTGCGTCAAAATCCGATTTAAAATGAGAAAGTTATGAATTTTTGAAGTTAAATAAGTTTAAAAGTAATTTTTACATGATTTAAAATAACTAATATTTGAAAATAATTAATAAATTTAAAATATTGTAAATATTAAATCTCTGGATTTTTAAAATAATTACTAAATAATAATAATAATAAAAGAGTTTTAAAATATTAATAATACTATAATAATTAAGACAATTTTAAAGTATTAATAATGTAATAATGATATTAAAATAATAATAATACTACTAATGATAATATTATCAAAATAATATCAATAATAGTGAATATTAATATTATAATAATATAAATATTAGCATAATAATAATATTATTAAAATAATAACAATATTATTAAGAATAATATTGATATTATAATAATATTAATAATAATAAATAATAATATTATAATAATACAAATATTAGAACAATAATAATATTATTAAAATAATAATAATATTATTATTATTATTTGTTAATATTAATAATAATTAATTATTAATATTATAGTAATATAAATATTAACATAATAATATTACTATTAAAAAATAATCATATTATTAATTATAATATTAATATTATAATAACATTAATATTATAATAATATAAATATTAACATAATAATAATATTATTAAAATAATATTATTATTATTAATTATAATATTAATAATAATAAACATTAAGATTATAATATAAATATTAATATAATAATAATAATAATAATAATAATAATAATAATAAATATTAATATTATAATAATATAAATATTAATATAATAATATTATTAAAATAATAATAATATTATTGATAATAATATTGATATAATAATAATAATAATAATAATAATAATATAAATAGTATAAATATAAATAATAATAATAAATAATTATTTAAAATTTTTTGTATTTTTCTGATTTTAAAATTGTATATAAAATATATTTTAAATAAATACTAATTAAATAATCCTCGACAGCGGCTCGGTGCGGCGGCGATCAGACACGTGGCAAGCCCGGAGTGGCTCCTGCAGTCTCGGCGATGATTGGAGAGAGGTACAAGCGGCGGCGGCTGAGTGGCCACGCGGCAGTCGGTGATTGGGCCCATGGTTGCGGGCAATGATTACCGCAGCGGCAATCATTGCCGCAATGATTGTCGTAACCGCAGCTCGACTTATCCACGTAGGCAGATTCGCTCCGCTTTCTGATCCTCCGCCGAAACGAACCAACGGCTCTGATAGAGCCGGACGAGGGCGAAGACCGCAGGATCGGATCCGCAGTCGGACGAATGCCGCGGAATGGCTAGATCTGAACCGTTGATCACGTGATCAACGATTCAGATCTTACGTAACGTAACGTTACGTAAACTGAACCCTAGATAGGGTTTTTTGCCTCGTTCTCCCCACCCAATGGACCAAATCGCATGAAACTTTAACCCTAGACTCTACACATGAAGAGCATTCATGTGGGACCAATATCGCGGCCTGAAATGCAGTTTTTGAAAAGTTATTTAATCCTAAGTGTTCTAGACTAGGGTTTGAGATTTCACCTCGGTTAATAGATGGTTTTGGGAGTTCTTTGGCTCTCTGAATTTGTTGTCTATCCATGTATAAATCTCCTTCAGAAGTCGTGGTCTGATGAGCTGTGGATTGATGGGAAATCGCCTCGGAAGCTTCCAAGCCTCGGTTCGCCGGGGATCTCGCCGCCGGCAGGGTTCCAACGCCGTGTTTTGGTTGGGAAATGTGGAGGGAGGTCTTGAGAGCACTCTCACTAAATCTCAGAGCTTGTGGAGGTCTGGAGAGAGAGCAAGAGCAAAAAGGTCCATAAGCCAACCCTATTTATATCTCTAATCCCTATGATTGACGGCTAGGATCAAAAGGGGAGTCAAATAGGAGGGAAATTAAGTTGATTAGGCCGTGGTTTGAGTTAGGGATCATTAGGAAGGTATTTAGGGCTTTTAAATGGGTTTAAATGGCCCTTAATGGGTCATATGGACCCATTAAGACTTGGGTTGACCAAGTCAAAGGTTGACTTGGTCAACCTAGTCAATTAAGGTCAAGGGAGGCTTGGGTGGACCCTAGGGATGAGCTTGAGTAGGTTAGGGTCTGATTTAGGCCCATTAAGGCCTATTGGGTCGATCTGGGTTGACCTGGTCAACTGGGTTGACCCAGGACCAAGACCTGGGCCCAATGGGTCAAACCTGACCCACTGAGTCTAGTGGAGGAGAAAATAGGGCTTGGAGAGCCCTGGATTGGGTTTGGGGCCAAGGGAGAAGGATATGGGTCATCTTGGGTCAACCCTGGTTGACCTGATCAACCAGGTTGACCCAGGGCCTGGGTCTGGGCCCAGCAGACTCAGTTTGACCCATTGAACACAAGGGAGAGGGTCTTAGGCCCTAGCTTGGTCAATTTGACCAAGTAAACTCCTTTGACCAAGCCTGGGAGAAAACCAAGGTCAACATCATTATCTATGCATGCATACTAGCAAGTTGCATTAAGCTGTTAGAACTCACTAGAACTGTTGCTGCACTCTATCCATTCAATATATCCTCATCAGTAAGATCCATCTGTCCACTAATATAATTCTCTTTCCTAGTTGATTAACACACAACATAACATACATGTAAATACAAATAAATCAATCAAATGCAAAGATGAAAATATATATTACCCAACTTTTACCCCACTCATAATCAATTTTAAGCTTTAGTTGCTATCTAATTCTTCTAATAATCATTACTCTAATATTAAATTTGTCACATTTCAAGCCTTAAATTGGAAGAATTATCTATTTTATCTTTTAATCGACCATCAGGGTTTTCATAAAACCATCAATGTGTAATTTGAAAAGTCTAGCGGAAGCAATGGAAGAATTATTTATTCATTCTTCAAAATTAAATTTACAATAACCAATAGATCATTTCAATCAATAATCTATCTCAAGCTCTTGACTACAAAAAAATTTAAAAATAATAAATGAAGAAACCTTAGCATCTCAATCCGCCTCACTCCACAGAGTTCTGACTTCTTCCTGACTTGAAATTAATAAAATCACATAATGAGCTTACAAAGCCTAATAAAAATCTAAAACTCACTAATATGCTTAGGCTTCGTTTCGGACGGCTTTCTTCCTGCTTCTTAAAGCAGCTTTTCATTACAAAAATTAAATTTTTTGTACTAAAAAACTGTTTTAAAAAGCAGTAAGAAAGCCATCCCAAACAAAGCCTTAGTTAGTTCATGAAAAGTTGGGTTTGTGGCAATTTGGATGGTTGCTTGATTGTCATGGAATAGTGCTTGTGAAGTGATTGAAATTCCTAAGTAATGCCATAAAAAAATAAAACCAAGTCAATTCACTAATAATGCAATAAACCTAGGTTGAGTAACGAATTGACTTAATTTGTGAACGACAAAAGTGATATTAGGGCATTTGATATGATGATGTATAAGAGATGACCTATCAAACGTATCTATTGGTTGAAATATAAGAGAGGATCACCATAGGTTCCATTGAGTTAGTTATGCATATTAATGGTAGCCTAATTAAGTTTGTTAGCAATAAAGTCGGAGTCCTCTATGAGCTCCAAAATATAATGATGTTGTGAAATAAGAAGCTCAGTGCTTGATTGAATGATCTAAAAAACAATGAAATATTTAAGATCACCCAAAAAATTTAGTTGAAATTAATTGTGAAGAAGAGATTTTAAATTATTAATTATAGAAGATAACAATTGGCAATAATAATGTCATCTACATAAACTAATAAAGTAACAAAGGTCAACCCAATCCCTTTGTGAATAACTAATAAACAAATTTAGACTATATGAATTCAAGGAGTGATGAGCAAGTTTTTAACACCATTGAAAAGAAGCTTGCTTGGCATGTAGATGTAATTGTGTAATATATAAATTACTTTTGGCAGTATCTTAGCAGATGGAAGTTGTTTCTTGCGAGCTTTATTGGTAGATGCCAGGTCGCTAGAATGTTTTTCGACAAAAAATGTTTTTTTATTTTTTTGGCCATAAAAATAGTGCATTTTTCTATAGTAGAACCTATATATTCTAGTGCACATGCTACCGAGTTAAACGTATACTCCCAGCTTATAATAGTAGAGTTTCATTGATACTTGTTTTGCATAACATGTTATGATTGTTCTACAAATTTTACGTTGACAATCAACTACCTAACAAAGTCTTTCACTTTTTTTGTTATTCAAGACTTATTTATTATATACAAGGATAAAAATGTAATTAACATAATTAATAACAATGCACGCGTTGTGAATCGAAAATCTAATCACTAATTACGTAATTAATGACATCATTAAGCTTTTGTAGTCAAACAAATTTAAAAAAAAAAAAGGCTGCCGTCTTAGTTAATCAATCCAGATCAGTGAAAGTGACAAAAGAAGAATCCACATTCTAATATTTCTGCATGTGTGTCACTATTTGACAGACAAATCTGGTAAATAAATAATTGAATTTATTGAATTTCTATTTTTTAAAATATAAATTTATATTTAATGTTAATTATATATTTTTGAGTGAGTTTTTTTTTTTTAAAAAATTTCTAAATCAATTAAGATAAATTTACACACGTCATATACACAAGAGCTATGAACCAACAGATTAAGATGAACTAAGCGAGCAAATCAAAATGAATATGGTATGCTCATCTTTTGCATCTGATTCTTTAATGTCCCTTTTAACTTTTGGCCGCCGTGTTATTTTTTTCATGCCTATAAATAAATAAATTCATCGAAAAGTAAGATTTTAATTTTGACATATAAAATAATTTATTTGTGGATGTAAGTTTTTATTTAAAAATTAAATATCATATTCTTGAGTATTAGAAAAATGAAAAATAGCCATAAATATGAAGAAATATAAAAATATTTAACATGATGAAAAATCTTGCTTTTATGACAATATTATAGGAAAAATACATATAAAAATTAATTGGTTACATATAGTGAACTACCCCAATAGAAAGCATATCCTCACACATTTCTTTTTTTTTTTTAATTTAATAATATTTTAGAAACTATTTTAACCTAAAATTTTAAAAATAATTTTGAAAGATAGCACATTAATCATCAGATAAACAACTAAAATTTTAGCATTATTGGCTCTCTATTTTATCACTTGTTCTTATATTACTTTTGTGTGTAGACTTTTTTTTTTCTTATCCTAAATTTAGAATAATTTAAAAATAAAATTTTATATGTAAATATATATTTTCTCAAATCTAAGGGGGGCAAAAATCTCCTCCAACCTCCTCTTTCTAATTCCACCATTATGCATTGGTTATGCTTAATTCTCTTGCCTTCATATATTTACCACAAGACATTTTGAATAAGTCTTGCACAATATAACAGTATGATTAGGGGTGTAAATGAGTTGAATTCAATCCAGTACTTGCCCAATCGAGTTAAGTTCATTTGATCTTTATTGAGTTCACATTTGGCTCGTTAAAAAAAAAAGGCTCAAACTTAGCTCGATTGCTCAAGATCTTTTGAAAAGCTCTATCTTGACTCGATTATTGATCTTGATTTTGTATCCTTAAATTAAAATTTTTAGTTTTTTCTACAAATAATTTAAAAAAGGTTAAAAGTCTTATAGAATGTTAATTTAATTTTTTTAAAATATATTTTAAGTTAATCAGGCGACGCAATCAGCTTACGAGCCAGGCCATACTGAGCTCGAGCTTTAGCTTATTGCACGTAAGCTCGAGCTCGAGCTCATGAATCAATTCGACTAATGAAATTATTAATGAGTCGTGTTGTAGTTTGCTTGCGAGCCGGCTTGACCCTCTTATACCCTAATTATGTCATACCACGCGATTCTTATATCAAATTACCAGTGGAAACTTCTCCATAGCTCACCAAAGAATCTAAAGCTTTCAAGTTGTGTGTTCATACTCCATACATATACATCAACTTTACATTATACAATCGCACCTTTCTTCACCAATCTCATTCCTTTCTTCCATTAATACAGATAAACATGCAAAAGTTATTTTCCAGTAGATAAGAACGAACCTTAGCTTCTCTGGCAATCCAAACGGCTGCTCAAGGGACTCATGACCTATCAACATTTAGCACGTTCATACGAGTCGTCGCCAAGCTTCTCTTAAAATTCCTCCCAAAAACAAAAACAGAGAGATGTGACAGATACACAACGGGAGAGTGCCAGGTATCAGGCCCTAAAAGAATCCTCGGAAGGTGCAAATCTAACCAAGATTTTGGAATTTCATTTGACAGTGTGAAAGAGACATTTTTCCTACTATTGTTGGCCGACATAGGTGAGAAGCCTTTGCGATCCGTGCTTGCTTGTTTGGACTTTTCTTGCTATGTTGTATGCATAAATGTGTAGCGTGACGTTGTAAATGGGGGTTTGAGAAAGGGGAACGGTAAGGTCATTGATATTTTATTTCAATGTGCCACATTGCTGAGTGGAATTCTACCTGTTGTGGAGTAGCTTGTGTGGAGGATGAACCACACAAGACTCAAGGGGTATGTTTAATATGACTTGAGGTTGAGGGTGGGTTGATGGGTTGGTGATGTAGGGCAAAAAATAAAATGTATTATATTTTTTGATAAAACAGTATAATGAAAAAAGAGAATTGAAAATTTTTGGATCTCCATTAAATACTATTGCTTGATTATGGTCATTTAATTTGACTACTGGCACTTGATTATGATTCTCTAACTACCGTCACTCGACTATGATTCTCCGAACGTTATTGACTAACTTTAATCTTTTGACCATCATCATCCAACTATGATCCCCTAACCACCTTAGCATGAATATGATCATTTAATCATCTTTGCCAAACTACGGTCTTCTGACCATCATTGCTAGATTAGAATCCTTTAATCACAGTCGCCCGACTATGGACCTTTGATCACCTTTACTCGATTATAGTCCTCTGACCATTGTAGCTAGACTATATTCCTCTGATAATTGATGCCCGACTGCGGTTCTTTGAACACCATCGTCTGACTACAAAGCTTCGACCACTATTTTTGGCATATGGTCTTCAACCATTGTCACACGACTTTGTTCCTCTAATTATCATTGTCTGACTACAATCCTTGGACCACTATCCCTCGACGATGATCCTCCAACCATCATCACCCAACTGTAGTCCTTCAACAACCATTGCTTGAACACAAGCCTTCAACTATTGTCACTCAATAATAGTTCTCCAACCTCCATCACCTGATTGTGGTCCTTCTATCACATTCACTCGACTATGATCTTCCAACAATTATCACCCCATTAGAGTTCCTAATTATCATCACCCGACTACATTGATGCTAGCCGAGTTCATTGCTGATTGTCGACAATAGCATTAACACATGTCATCACTTAAAAAGGCTAACATATGTTGTCGTCATAAAGGCCAATGCCCATTAGCTTCATCGCCACCAATACTGATGCACATCATCACCTATAAAACTAATGTAAATTGTCAACACCAAATCTGGCTTCAGACGTTAACACCGAAATTTATGCTAGAGCTTGTACTCTCTGATCTCTACTCCTCAAAGGAGAATGACCAAGATGATATCAAATGATCACTTGAAGATAACTCTTTTGTCACAAGGTTCTTCCAACTTTTACCACAAAATTGGTCGACATATATTATGTCTATTAGATTGTAACAATATCTTCCCAAATTACGATGAATGATATCATTTATAATTGATGATACATGTTAATAGAATCTTTTTAATTTGGTCAAGCCCCATTATCTTAACCTCTTCGGATTTTTCATATAAAATTTTCTTTTATCTTTTTTGTGTACAAAATTTTCGTACAAAATTAAGACATTAAACACTTATTCATCTTCATAGTCTCAAAATTTTTAGCACGCAATTGACTTCATTTTCTTTTTAGGGGTCGTTGATAAGCTAGAGGGTATTTTGCTATGAGCACTCCAAATTAATTATCACACAAACTTGGAAGTAGCAAAACTTTGCATTCTTTGTCACATCATAATGCACTCGGAGGTATCAACTAATTAATAGTCAGCAAGTTCTTTTGTTTATATGATTCACACTCTGAATGAGAGTTCTATTCAGATGGCTGACACTTTGACTGGGAGTCATGTTTACATGATTTACACTCCGACTACAAATAAAAAATTTAAAGGCGAAAACATAAAAGAATTAGAAGGAAAGTTTGATCGACAGATTAAGGTTTTGTTTGGACGACTTTTTTTACTATTTTTTAAAACAGAATTTTAGTACAAAACTCTATTTTAAAAAGAATTTTTGCACTAAAATTCTGTTTTAAAAAGCAGTAAAAAAAGTCATCTCAAAAGAAGCCTAAAAAGAAATGAGAGACATAGATCATCTTGGTTTGTTGGTTGGGAGCTTAGGCTACCAACTAAGAAGTCTTGGGTTCTAGTCTTGTGTATGCGATGAGTGTATGAGTCTGTCTTAATTGACCTAAATGTTCTTAAAAAGAGAGAGAGAGAGAGAGATAAGTTTTCCTGCATCTAAAGGATTTGATTTCTCTCATTAAATGAATGGATATGGAAGATAAAAGAATTGACATAAATAAATTTTCAATAGCATCCAAAATATCATTGCTTTGATTAATAAAAGAACAAAAAATTATAACCTCTTAATTTTACTTTTGCACTGTTCTTCTTGTAAATTAATTAGTACTTAAATAGATTTATTATTATTATTATTTGAAAAGGGTGAGCGTTTGAATATGTAATTTTAGAGCCCATATTTATGATGCGATTGGTTACCCATTACAGCCCATTGAGATAATGGGCTGTAATGCATTTTTTAAATGTAATGCATTTTTTAAATAAATATTGATATAAAAATATGCTCGATTATTTAAGTCTAAATAAAATAAACTCAAACATAGTAAGACAAAGGTAAAGAGAAAATTTTGAACTTCAAAATTAGTATAAATTAATTTTTAATTTATGATTACTTAAAATAAATTTTATTCAAGTCAACTCAATATTTACTATATTTATATAATTTAATTCATAATATGAGAATGTGTTATTTATTAAGCAATAGCTATTTATATTTAAGATTGTACGGATATTTTTTAGTTTAATTTTGAATATATTGATGATATTTGATTGATTGCACCGAGTCTTTTAAATAGTAAAGAGTTCAAAGTTATTCCTTGTTGCGGGCTAAGAAATTCACAGTGATAGAGAGAGAATATTCTATACTTAGCGGTAAACAAAATCTCGGCACACAAACAGATGATTGGAATAATAGAAAAACACCAGGATTTTTATGTGGAAAACTCTAAAAGGGAAATAATCACGGGGCCTCCCCCAGTTAAAAAGATTCCACTATTGTTTGAATGTATTATAAAAGTCGACCTGTCTATCAACTCGAGGACAATGCAAATACAATATGTTGATGATCTTGCTAAACTTCGGATGGTTATGACATATATCATAAATCTGGTGTCAACAATCAGGAGACTATTCTACAAAGGTCTGAAGAAGTGAAGATGGTTGAAGATCTGGTGATATCCAGCAAACAGGAAGAAGTCTGACGATAGTCGAAGAAAGAAGGGAAATTTAGCGATGGTCGGTAAGAGATCTGGTAATAGTCAATGAACGAGCGAAAGTCTGACATCCGTTGGGAGGAGATCCAGCAGCAGTCAACAAACGTGCAGAAGTCCGATGACGGTCGAAAAGAGATGTGGCGGTGGTCTACCAACGGGCAGAAGTCCGGCGACTGTTGGGAAGAGATCCGATGGCAGTCAACGAACGGGCGAAAGTTCGGCAATAGTTGGTGGTTGGGAAAAGACTCAGTGGCCGTCGATGAACGGGAGGGAGTCCGACGACGGTCAGGAAGAGATCTGATGGCGGTCGATGAAGGGGCGGAAGTCTGGCGATGGTCAGGAATAGATACAATGGCGTTCGACGAATGGGCAGAAGTCCTGCGACAGTCAAGAAGAGATCCAGTGGCTATCGATGAACGGGTGGAAGTCCGACGACGATCAAGAAGAGATCCGACGACGGTTGATGAATGGGCGGTAGTCTGGTGATAGTATGGAAGAGATCCAGTGGAGGTCGCCGAAAGGGCGAAAGTCCGACGTCGATCGACTAACGGGCAGAAGTCCGGCAATGGCGATGGTCGAGAAAAGACCTGGCGGTGGTTGGTGGCAAGAGAATTCCTCAAGTTTTGTCCTTCTCTTACTCTCTTCCTCATTTTTTCCTCCTCCCCCTCATGTAAAGAATGGGGGACTATTTATAGTTTTTTGTAAATGACATGGCTTGTAAATATGATGAAAAATTAAGGGCATGTTGAGAGTGTCTCATCAGACGGTTCATATTAATCCCCTTGATCATGAAGTATTTATCAAGCATTTAGATGTCTTAGAGATGTCAGAATTGAGTGATCTTGGGCTCGTTGGATTTGTCTCGTCGAGCCGCTCGATTCGACTATAAGCATGTCATATTTGGGTGTCATTCGTTCATCCAATTAATGCTCCAAAGCTTCAAAAAATGCTTCGATCCTTTTATTTGAACCCATTTAGGCTCGAATTGGACTGATTTTGGTGTTGTTGGGCTTGTTTCTCCGAGATTTTCAATTTGACTATATGTTTATTGAAATTGGAGAACAGATGGTCCCAATTTTAATTTTTGAAGCTTCAATCTCATATTTGAATCGAGATTCATGCCTGATCAAAATGATTTTTGGTGATGTATCATTCCTTGACCATTTAACTAATATTGAAGAGCATGTTAAGTTTTGATTTGTATGCATGCTTTATTTGGTGCTACATGCGCCGCACAAAATATATGAGTCATTTCATATGATTGGATATCCTTAAGGATGTTCTCTGATATGGATTAAGAAGTTCAGATCGAGATTGGTGTCAAGACCCTTCTAGATTTTCATGCAGAGATTTCTTTGATTGGGAGAAAAGCCTTGACTTGCATGTGATAAGGATGACAATATTCATATTGGTTTACAAGCTCAATATAGAACTATCATACAATTGGAAGATCATTTGGATATGAGAAAGCTCTCAGTTTACTCGCATATTAATATTGAAATACCAATTTGTTGATTTTCATTGTATAATTAATTTTTTAATTAAAATTGAATTTGATAATTAATAATCGAAATTATTCAACGAGAGTAAGTTAATATTATTAGTTTTGTTTGAATTTTTAGATTTGGATTGATGGTGTTAGATCTTAATTGATTATACTTACACAATTCTGTATTTCTCCTTTTCATGATTGTAGGTTATCATTCTAGGTTGATATTTAATTCATAAATTATAGAATCTAGGTTATTTAAATGCATTCGACTTAATCGTTTTGACTAGGATCATTTAAGCTTAACTAATGATAACCTATATATTAAAGCTCGGGTTCTGTAAACTTTATGTTTCACATCTTAGAGTATTTCAATGTTATTTGGATATTAATTTATGATTCTTGTTTGTAGGTAGGATTTTCTAGTAGTTGTTCTAGTGACATTCTCGGCGTGTGGATTTGGAGCTTGGTATCGGTCGCATAAAAAAATAATTGTTATTTAATATTGGATAGACGTACCATTCTTTATTAGCAACGTTATTCATGTTTCTTGTGCTAGCTAGGTTTCTAGATATTAGGTTGCTGGTCTTATTTTCAATATTTATTTATTAGTATTGTGCATGAAAATCTTGTTTATTTCTTATAATAAAATTGTCATGTTTTAGAAATAACGCTGCATTGATTTATTGATGCACGAGCTCTTATCATTTAAAATGATTCATTCAATAAAGAATCTAATTCATACATATGAGTTATGTTTAATGCAATAAATGATACTTCTGTTGTAAATTATGTTGATTATACAATTTGTTATTGTCATGTTGACTTATATAGCACCTATTGGAACTTATTAGTAAAAGCACAAACATTGTATAATTGTGTGTATATTGGTAGAACCCTATTAGATACTGGCTAGTCGGGCCAATGAGCCATCAGAGTGACGACTCTATAGGAAATCACTGGATTTCCTTGGGTTAGTGTTTACGTTTCCGGTGATGGGTGTTTGACAAACCAACTATAGTTATATACATATAAATGTATAAATATATTTTTGGACATAAATTAAAAATAACAAATGACTGATAAGTCATTTTGAGGTACCATGATACATAGTGTTGTAGCATTTATAAGCATTGATATTATTTGATATTAGTAGTAATTTGACATATACATTTGTAGTACTAACATTAGGGGTGTCAAAATGGATTTCAAGTCGAGTTCAGATCCAACCCGAAAATAACTTGCTATGACCTGACTCGACCCGAATCCGACCTGATTTGGGTCCGAGTCAACCCAACATGACCCGCCAACCCCCTTTTTTTCTTAAAGAAAATTCCACTCGCGCGCAGCGTGCTTCTTTTGCCAAATCCTATAAATCTCCGCTTGGCATTTGCCTGCTTTCTACTTTCGCCATTTCACGCACCCGCTGAGCCATTGACATGAACCGCGAAGGCATGAAAGAAATGAAATGTCGTGGTAGGATTTCAGATTTCACACGCATCTTCGGCAAAATCTGTAAATTAGACATGCGATTCTTCGACAAAATGCCAAAATCCATAAATTGATCCAATTTGGGTCAAGATCGGGTTACCTTCAGGCTGGCGTATTGACCCGTTGATTAATGGGTCGAATTTTTAGACTCGAACCCGACCTATTTGTTATAAATGGGTTAACCTGAACCCAAAGTTTCTGGGTCAGGTTCGGGTTAAGTTGGCGGGTCGGGCCAATTTTTGACACCCTAACTAACATATTGGAATTTTTTGTAGGAATCATGACATGAGATATTGTTATAGTGACATGTTGATTTCCACACCTACTTATTGATTGATTATACTACATGCCTCATTTCTTTGTCGTTTATGATTTGATGGATATGCGTTACTTGCTAAGTTTGATTTGTCAAACTCATATACTGTCTCTTTTTATATCAGGTCCTACCAGAGTGCTAAGTAGACTATCATCACATGAGTCAGGCTATCAAAAATGGACTATATTTCACATTTTATGTTTTAGTGTAGATTTTTATATATTTATTTTGAGGGTTGAGTAGTTTATTTTTCTATAATTTATTTATATATTTCTTTTGCTTGTAGTAGCCCTTTTGTATTGGTGTATTGTTTTTTAATTTATAGCAATGCAATGAAATTAAGTTCCCCTTTCATTATTTACCAAGATATATTTAATTTTATTATTAGTTTACGCACCTTTTTTTCTTGTGAGTACAAAACAGATCATTTTATTCCTTCATTGCATCTTGCATTGCATGGATATATATCACCTTCCATACCCGGGATTTGACACAAATAGTAGATAATCAATTTTTATGAAGCAAAATATAATTTATAAGAATCAAATTTATATATAATTTAAAATATTTTTTTTCATATTCTTGTAATTTTCACATTAAGTTTAAAATATATCTTAATATATCTATATGGTACATACATCTAGGTATTTATAGTGTGATCATCAGAAAAATCTTTTATGTACTAAAGTTTATTTTCTCGATGTTTGTTGGTATTCACATAATCGTTTTAAAATTCCCTTCTAAAATTACTGCTATTTAAAATGATGTTATATAAATGTCTACTTGAAAACTTCTTAATATAATCATTTGTTTCGATAGATTCTGCAAAGTTTAAAATAGCTTATAATTTTATTTGTGATCATGGATGTGCATGAAAATATCCATATATGCTCTTAAATGTTGTACTAAGAATTAATTGATTAAGTGTATTCCATTTACAACGGGCCTATTTCAGCTCACTTTCATTTTTGAAAAATAATGCCTATTTGATGTGTTTGCTAGCTATTTTTATTTTTTTATTTATTTTAAAAATAAATAAATTATATTAAAAAATACTCAAAATAATTTTAATATATTTTGAGTGATTTTAAAAATTACAATACAATTGACAGCCATTGGCTCCTGCCACCACCATCATCAACACCATTGTTTTATTGCCTCGCTAGCAACTGTCGTTTCATTTTATAAATTAATTATCACTAACTAAAAATTTCAAAGATTATTTAAATATAAATTAATTATCACTGTTTTGAAGACTAAAAAGATGCCAGATGAGTGGAGAATGAGTGTGTTAATTCTTATTTTTAAGAATAAAGGTGATGCACAAGATTGTGCGAATTATAGAGGAATTAAGTTAATGTGTCATACTTTAAAACTTTAGGAGCGAGTTATGGAGCGTAGGTTGTGGCGTGATACTAATGTTTCTCAAAATCAATTTGAATTCATGCCGGGTAGGTCTACTATGGAAGTCATACATTTATTAAGAGGTTTGATGGGGAAATATAGAGAGAATAAGGAGAATCTATATTTGATATTTATTGATTTAGAAAAACCACATGATAGAGTTCCATGAGAAGTGCTATGGAGAGTTCTTGAAAAGAAAGGAGTTAATAACGCTTATATTCAAATCATTAAAGATATGTATGCATGAGCTATTACTTGTGTTCAAACACAAGGGGGTTTGACCAAGTATTTCCCTATTTCGGTTGGATAACATCAAGGATCAGCCTTAAGCCCATATCTTTTTGCTTTAGTCATGGATGTTCTCACTAGACATTTGCAAGAGGATATATCTTGGTGTATGCTTTTTGCTGATGATATTCTTCTTGTTGATAAGACTAGAGAGGGAGTTGAATGTAAACTTGAATTATGGAGGTCAATTTTAGAGTCTAAAGGTTTTCGCTTGAGTAGATCTAAAACATAATATATGGAGTGTAATTTTAGTAGTAATAGACCTAGTGAGGGGATTGTGACTTTGGGCAATCAAGTCATTAATAAGAGTACACGTTTTAGATTTCTTTGATCTATTGTTCAGAGTGATGGTGAAATAGATGGGGATATTATCAGCAGAATTCAAGTTGGATGGTTGAAGTGGAGGAATGTATCGAGCATGTTGTGTGATAGAAAAGTCCCCCTCAAACTTAAGGGAAAATTTTATAAGATGGTGGTGAGACCTGCAATGCTTTATGGTGCTGAATGTTGGCCATTAAAAGAGAAGCATAATACTAAGTTAAGTGTTGTAGAGATGAGGATGCTCAGGTGGATGAGTGACTTTACCCTTAGAGATAGGATACGAAATGAGCATATACGTGAAAAGGTTGGAGTAGCTCCAATGGAAGATAAGATTAGAGAGAGTCGCCTTAGATGGTTTGGTCACATAAAATGGCGGCCTTCCCATGACCCGGTTAAGAAAATAGAGGTATTAGATTTGACTTATGTTAAGAAAGGTAGAGGTAGACCTAAAAAGATTTGGTTAGAAAATATTAGAAATGATATTTCTTTATTAGATTTAAATGAGAATTTGACTTTTAACAGAACACAATGGAGAAAAAGGATTCATTTAGCCGACCTCACGTAGTGGGACCCCACGTAGTGGAATAAAGGCTTGATGTTGTTGTTGTTGTATTTAAATATAACATCTAATATTTAGTTGATTAAGATTTTGATTTTATCTATTTTTATTTCATTTATATACTGTGTTTAAAACATTCAAGCTCTTAATTTTTTTTTTAAATTTTGCTATATTTTATTGAATATTATATTTAATTTTTATTTATATTTTTTATTCTTTATATCCAATTTAAACTAATCTTAAGTATAAAAAATAATATTTGATATTAATATTCATTTAAGTTAAATATGTATTCCCAAACATCTTTTGATTTTCGTTTCAAAGAAAGAAGGAAGAATGTAATGAATCTTATCTTTCATAAATACGATCAATGAAATAAAGCTAATATGATTACTTAAAATTTATACTATATATTATATATTGAAACTCAGGCTACTCTTCAGCGTTCACTATAAAATCAAACCGTACAAACTGTTTAGGATCAATTTTATTTATTATTTTCCATTATGAATTGTATAAGTTATTTTGCATTTTAAGATTTTTTAAATTTATTTACATACATAGCATTCAAAATATTAGAATTTAGGGATATATAAAACCTAAATCACACTTTCTTATCGAAACCTTAACGACAAAGAGGAATTCAGGATGGGCCTCGTCATGCACGAGAAACGGAGTCGTAATGGGATCTCACTGGGAGGGTGGCGTGTGACTCCTACAACTAACACATCTCTTTCTAAGATTTCGTTTGGGAAGACTTTCTTTCTGCTTCGTAAAACATCTTTCTAGTATAAAAATTTTAATTTTTGTACTAAAAAGCTGCTTTATGAAGCAATAAGAAAGCCGTCTCTAACGAAGCCTAAATCTTGTTTTAGTTTACTCCTAGTTCCATTGCTCACTTTCTCTCTATGCAACGGGCACTGATCAACAACAAAAGACAATGTGTGAAATCTTGATGATGACCAATATTGTGTGTAAGGACGATAAGACCAGAGGCATGATGATCAGTGATGGAATATTAACAAGAGTTTTTTTTTTTTGATATGTTGAATGTTATGTACGTAAATAATGAAGTTTATTTTGTAAATATATAATTCTTACTATTTTGTGTGATGTATGTATCCTGTTTTTTGAGAATAATGATAAATTATAAAGTATGTGAATCAAATTCATGATTTTGAACATTCAATCATCTTCTTCAGCCAATGGGCAACACATCCTCTCACTTCTAAGATATTTATTATAAAACACATATATATTAGCCATCTTTTTCACTAGCATCAATGTTCGAGTATAGGGACGGAAATGCCGGACTCATATTCTAGAACATTGTTCATTTAACTAACTCCTCCCCATCCAAACTTAACATTTAGTTACATAGGGACTCATATTCTAGATGCTCAAGCTGAAAGTTTGTAATTTTAGGTTGATTAATAAAATAGGTTGGCCGTGACCCTCAATTTACCCTAAAAAAACTTATCAATATTGATTAATTCCTTTTGTCATGCATTTTGCTATCTCCTTATGTTGAAATACATTACAGCCCTTTACAATGGTAGAAACTTTTATTATCTCTTCTTGTATGTTGCGGAAAGAGTTAAGCTTCTTTTTGGATTCTTCTTTCATCAAGTTATGCCACGCCAATCATTTATGACAACCATTTCTCTCTTCTTCTTTTTTTTTTATTAGTCAACAGTACACACTGTGTATAATTGTATACATATTTTATTTTTTTTGTACACAGTATGTGCAAATACTGTGTACACTCACATCCAGACGGTAAAGCATTCAGACGGTTCTTTACTGTCTGGACTCCGCACGGAAAAATTTTCAACCAACAAATCTAGATGAGCTGTGTCAATTAGGATGAGTTGTAGGGCAAAAATAGAGTGAAAAATTTTTCCTTAATTTGTTAGTTCATATCTCATTTCACTTTGTTGTTCATAGAGAATTTCTCCATTATGTTAACTAAACTTTGTTAGCTTTTACCCTTTTACAGTCCAAGAAACTATTACAAGGTATATCACTACTAAAATGAGGGGATAAAGCAGCATTAACTAGAAGCGGTTTTAAAACCGCTGCTATATATTAACTAAAAGCGCTGCTAAAACTTTTCCTACAGCAGCACTTATCAAAATCGCTGCTAAAGCCTTTTCAGCGAACGTAAATACAGCGAATTTGCAATGGTTTAGAAACCGCTACAAATAAATTAGTAGGTGTTTAAACCACTGCAGTAAATCCTAAAAAGTGCTGCAAAAGCTTATTTTATTTGTTGTGGTAGTCTCTTTCAACATCTTAGCCTAACGACTGTCAATGAATTGAGTGCAATTTACTTAGCTTGGCGTCCATTATGTTCCCTTATTGGTTTAATAGGGAAAGACATTGCCTCACATCGAGATCCCCTCCCCTGCAATGATACTTCTTTCCAAGGCCATTCAAAATTATGAACGTGATACATTCCATGACTTCATTCATTATAACATGCTTAGTAGGGGGAAGAAGAACGTACTTACATGCTCATGCAATTTGAGAGGGATTGAAAGCATAGGTCTACAGTGTTTTCAGAAATCTAGTTTTCATTAGAATTATCTAGCAAAAGCTCAAACAAAGGAGGTGTATTCTTCAATACTCAGAGGATATGGAGTCAAGCTTCGCCGCCGCTTGTCGTTGTCTGCCGCCGACCGTCTGCCACCTCCAGTGGCGATTCCCCAATACCCTAAAAGTTTAAAAAGTAAGAATTTGTTTTCATCTTTAGAATCTATTCCACCATCAACAAAATATTATAGATTATTTCAAATACATTGAATTTATTTTACATTGTATTTAGAATCTGTTTGAAATTCTAAATACTTGCAATCATCAAAAGTTCTCTAAGTCTTATAATTCTTTCTTTTGAAGTTCTTCTTAGTGTGTAGAAGCATAAGCTATTTGTAATTTTTTGTGAGGGGGCATCCTGATCATCCTTACTAGAAGAAGGATACTCCATTTGATGGCCTCGATTGATTATTTTGATTATTCAATATTTTTCATATATCTCGATGTCTTAATGATATTATATTGAGTAATATTGGATTTGTTGAATTCATCTTGGTGAAATATTTATTTCGACTAAAAGCAAATCAAAATCATAGGCCATTTGATGTCTCAAATGACCTCAAAATCCTTGATTCACGTCTATTTGAACTCGAATCAAAATGTTCTTAGGATTGTTGTATTTAATTTATTGAAATACTTATTTTTGATTATAAACCAATTTAAAAATTTTAGATGATCTCAAAGTTGATATTGAAATTTCTAATTTAATAATCTATATGCTGGGTGATCTAATATTGTCTTGGAATTCAATTGAATATTTTTTTGTGAAAATTTTGTGATGGGATATCTTGACTTAAAATTGCATCAAAATAATTTTAAAAACAAATGGATTTATTTTGAGACTAGTGCAATCCAAACTCTTTATATTAAATATTAATATCATGATAAATCTAATGATTTTTAAGCTTATAATGATATAACTTATATGATGATATACTCAAATAATTTTTTTTTTCAATATTTGATGTCTAATTTTAAATTATATCTTTAGTCCATTAGGGCCAAAGTTTTTGAATATTCTTTTATGCCAAATCATGACTTGTTAGTCCCACTTGAAATAATTACAATTGATTATAAATTGTCTCAAAATTCAAGTTAATTTTTAATAAGCTCCGTATTACGTGCTAGAAAATTTGTAGTGATTGATAAAGAATTATATGTCATAATTTTTCACAAAGATCCAACACACATAGATAATAGAAAAGAATATTTTAGGCATCATCATTTTTATGCGAAAAACCTTGTATGGGAAAAAGCCACGGGGATTGCCCCGAATTAAATGGACTACTATAGATATGTTACCAGAGTACGTTTTTCCCCTCAATTGGAGAAGAAAAGATTGCAAAGTATATAATATAAGTTTGGCATTTAGTGAATGTGAGGGAGATGCGATAGTTAGATGGTGTTAGTTGGGTGACGACAATCAAGCAATGATGGTTGTGATGATGACAGACGATGGAAGTTTGACAATGATGAATAAATTTTAATAATTGGGTGATTGTTGGCAGACGCTGACAACTGATAGATGGGGGTCAAATGATGGCAGTTGGGCAATGACAGGTAGACAGTAGTAATTAGGAGATGATGATGACTAATGGTGTTCTTTATTGGAGGTGATGAGGAGTAAACATCATAATGACGAAACAAGCAATCAAGCAAAAGCAGCAGAAAGTAAAGGACACCAAGATTTAACGTGGAAAAATCTTAAATAAGAAAAAACCCACGGAGCCACAACACACCAAGAAATCCACTATGAAGATTGGGAGAAATAAGTACAGATCTCTCTTCTCTCTTACTCTCTCCTTGTTTCTCTTCTCACATGCACCGTTCTCAATGTTTAATTACTCAGAAAATATAAGAGAAAGTAAGTTATAACCCCTAAGGGATGCAACCCTTAAGAAAAAAGAGAAAAACAACTGTTCAGTCCATCTCGCAGTGCCAGTTTGGGGCGTTGCGACGCTTAGTCTCTATTTGACAATGTTGCAGCGCTCAAACACTCAGCACTGCAACGCTCAGTCTCTATCTTGACCCACTGCGGTGCCATATCTCGAGCACTGCGGTGCTCTGCTCTCTGTCGTTCAGTGCTGGGGTACTCGGGAATACAGTGCCGGGCGCTCGGGTATACAGCGCCAGGGTGTTGTACGAGAAAAAAAAATTTTTGGATTTAATGCACTCGAACCTAGGCAGGGGGTAAACCCCCTCACACCCCCCAGTGTATAAGACAAGCTTTGAGGTTCGAGACAACAGAATAACCAACTTGATCAACACAATCAGATTTCACACTTAACATTCTTCGACTTTAAACGTGAGACAAAGGTCTAGAGTTGCTTGGATCACTAGGTTTACAGTTTAAACACTGTTCGATCCAAGTTCAATCGAACCTAATCCTAATCTATTTGAACATGGTTGGAGCATAGTTCAAGCTTGGTTCAAACCTTACTTCATACGCTTCAATCTCGTGATACCCATTTCACGTTGCTGGTCTTAAGATCCTTTTTACAACGAGCTTCATTTCCTCATCACATGTTGTTGGACCTATCATTACTTTTCTCAACAAGGTTCCATCACAAAATCTTCTTCTCCTTACACACCACAAGACCCATAAATGAATCCTCCCATCTAGATTTTTTTATTATTATTATTATTTTAATTTTATTTTTCTCACATCTCGAATTTATATAAACTCACATGTTCTTGGTCCCGTCGTTGAACCCCCAATGAATTATCATCGTGGTCTCATGATGCCAGCTCCAACAAGCTTAGTCGGTTTTGTTTGAAAGCCCCTAGCAAACTCTCACCGCGAAATTCTACGTCGCAATTCTTATGCTTGTTCTAGCAAGCTTCATTGACTTATATTTGAACTTGATTCAAACTGATTTATATTTGAATCATTTTAAACCATTTTTTCTCGGGACAAACTTCAATAAGCATTCCATAAATATAAGATGAATTTTGTCTAAAATGAATTTTTGGATATGTTTTCAAGAAGTAAAATATTAAATATATTTATATAATTTTGAATATTATGAGATATAGGAAGTTAAAATTTTAATTTAATTGAATTCAATGTAAAAATTTTTGATCTGATTATACTGATCTACTTTTTTTTTTCGCTTTAGGCCTCGTTTGGTTCCCCAACTCCTTTTTTTCGTTTTTAAACGGAAGTATCGGAATGGGAGGGAAAATTTTTTTCTTCTCAAATCGGAGGAAATACGGAGGTTTGGAAGAAGATATTTAGAAAAAAATCGTCTTAACAAATAACAAAATAATAATTTTTTGGGTAATTTTTTAAACTAAGCATCGCTTAAGATTTAATTAAGCGATTAACCAACGAAAAAAAAAAATTAAAATTCACCAAAGTCGCCCGTTGAACGGGCGACTTATAGCTTGAAGTAAGTCGCTCGTTAAACGGGTGACTTATGTCCACGTAGCTGGCTATAAGTCCACGTAGCCGTTATAGCCGTTAGGCTGACAGAGCAAAGAAAGCTGAGCAGCCAGAAAGTTACCAGTTAAAAGGGTGACTTTGCCTTATTAATTAAAAAAAAAATTCTGAGTTGTATTGTCACATCAAATCCGACAAAGTTGTAGGGTTAGATACTTTATGTTTATGTATATTTATGTATTATGTGTTATTACAACACTTTATAATGATAGCTCAGAGTGTGTTGTAAAATCAAATTTTTTTTTCTGAGTTGAATTGTCAAATCAAATCCTATAAAGCTGAGCTCAGTTTTATCTTATTACTTTTTTTTTAGTCATGTGAAATCCTCATTTAGTTATGTAAAATCAGATTTTTTTTCTAACCAATTAATTATTTATATTTATTTATTTATATCATATACACAAAATATTTATTTATTTGTACAAAATTACATTGGATTCCTCTATAACTAATAATTAATGTGATGTTGTAGAGGACATTGGATACCTCAGATGGCCTATGACACTATGAGCATAGGATTCTTATAATGTCTCATTTAATGTGAACTGACATTACATGTAGCTTGTAATAGGCTATCACATCAGATGACCTATAAAGTTGTAATGTACATTCAACTCCTAATAGTTATATAGCTGCAAGTTATGGTTCAATATCTTAAATCACAGCTATATAAAGGGTGCATAGAAGGGACATGAAGTATTTTTATTATGAAGGTGCTTGAGTTATTCATAATATTTTGGCCATGTATGGAGAAGCTTAATGGCATCCCCAATAAAGAAAGGTTCGATGAAGCAAGCCGCATAATGCATACTTGTATAGCACTATCTGGTGATAGTTCGCTGGAGCATAAGACGAATGAGAATAAGATATTTAGGTGTTGCGTGCATGAGTGGTCCAAAGATGAGGACGATTACCTTTGGAATATGCATGCTGAGTTAATAAGGATAAAACTATACAGGACAAGAGATTTCTTAAACACCGCTGGATGGAAATCCCTTGGAATTAGGTTCCAGGAGGAGAATGGTCACCTTATCATCCCTCATTTCTTACAGATGCGATACCATGGGATGAAACGCCACATATATGGGGGTCATTCTCCGCCAGATATTGACTGCAGTCACCTTGACATTGATCATGTTATTTTATATTGTAAATGGTATTCGAGTTTTGACAAGTACATTGTAGATTTTTATAAAGATCGGATGAATGAGGCATTACCTGATGGTCAGCTCAGACAGTTCTTCGATGTTGAGGATTGGAAAGACCTACAATATGAGTTCGAGTTTCATATGAAATATTGTCCAACACAAATATAACTCCAATCACGTCTGCATATGCTGCTTAGGAATTAAAAAATATGGGTCTTCTTCTATATTGAGTTTAAACCTTGTCTATGTATTTTACGCTGTTATGATTTTGTATGTTCAACTTGGTTAAGTTTGTTATTATCCTAATATCCATGTTATGAATGTTTATTAAAATATTTGAATTTCTATCTTCTTGTTAACTTAAAACTTGTATTTTTTAAATATAACTTACTAATCATATAGTAAAGCGATGATTAATTTGTTAATCAAAAGAAAATAAAGTCATAAAGGCGACATAATGTAAGATACAAACAGAAAATCAACTAGCCTATTTTAATGATTGTAGCATAATAAGATACATAAATTCAACAATAACATAAAACTAAATCAACTAAAAGATACATGATACAAATCACTAATGCCTCCTCTTATGCCGATATGGAATCGCATCAGTGCCTGGAGTGAAATGCTGTAGTGCTCGTAGTGGCCTGGTACGTAGATGGCGCTACTCCTAATCACTAACATCAGCATGAGTAATTGGGGGCTCTCCTAAGGAAGAAGGCACAAACTAAGGTGTGCTGGCGATCTCAAACTCTGTAGTGAAGTGGCTCTGAGAGGGACCAATATCAAGATAAGCGGATGGCCCAGCATGGTCTGGATCTGCAGTCAGAATGGGTGGACTGAACACTGTATGTTGGGTATCTGTATCATCGAAATAATGAGCATCGTTAATGTATATCTGCTGTCGCAATCTTTGGTACATCTCTCCAATAATGTTCACATCCATCTACATTGGTGTCTCCTCAGTCCCCCTAAAGTAAGGTTGCAATCTCCTCTCCATGCTCACACAAAGAAATCTCACTGCAAATATAAGTAATTCAACTAAGTTTACCATATAATTAAATGTAAAGCTACTTGTAAAACTCAAACTTACCATGTAACGTTCAATAGGTGATCTTGGATAGTATGTACTTGGAGGATCCATTGGGGCTTTAAGCATGTATAGTGTCACCCAGGAATGGAATCATGCCAGGTAGTGCTTCACTCTATAATCATAGTCCAACCCATGAATCTCACCTGTAACAATGTATGCTCTTCTGCTCTCCCACAGTGCAATACTTGCTTGGTAATATAAAGCCCAATCTGTATCTGCCTTTCCCCGTCCATCTACTCTGACAAAACTAGGATCCATAGGCATGATATCGGTGGACGGGAATATCCAAACTGCCGTAGTACTCGATCAGGAAAATGCCACTCTACCCTTTTCCAACTGATTAAAGGAACCATTGAGAGCCAAATTTCATGACTTGAAGTGCATATCTATGGAACTTGTGCAAGAATCTCTTCGGTGTAAGGATTCCATATTACCTACATCATTTTATATATTAGAATTTCATCTTCATAATATCCAACTATTAAAAAAGTAAATATACAAGTATAAATATACTTAACATACCTGACTATCAAGCAAGCCATCGAGCTCGTCCCTGTATGTCATAACATTCCCCATAGGTACCTCCCGAAGTCACTCCTCATTCCACCTATTTAACACGTATTTATATTTGAGTAATAACCAAAAAAATTTGTAACATAAATATAACAAATTACCTTATTCCAATGCTCAAACCTTCTAGCTGAACAGGAAATGGGACATGAAGCTGAGGTCTCCCAACATGCAGATGCTCCCAAGACCATATCTGTAATAAGTGGATGCACCCTGCAATGTTCGCCCGTTTTAGTCTAGTTGCTTCTGACAGCTCCCTATACAAATGTGCCAGAACTGCACCCCGTAGTGAGTATGTCCTGAAAATGGCTATGTTCTCCATCAGGGGTAAGTACTGTAAATGAATTTCAGATCCTGAAGTATCTAGGATTAGGTGACATCCAAGCAGAAAAAATATGTAAGCTCGCACATGCCTCCAGAAATCCATCTCACAAAGATCAATGTACGAGTCCCTCCAGAAAATTCACTTCAACCATCTCAACGGTACACATGTCCACGCATGCGCCTGGCCCATCCTGAACTTCACTATAATCCATGGGTTGAATGGGTCATGGCACAAAACATCAGGGTCTGGATGCTGGCCAAGTAAATCGTCACAACAATCTGGCCAACTAAACCATCTTCTGCATGGACTAACAATTGGGTGCCCAACAAAAGCAGGTCCATTGATCTGTATCCCCAATATCATCGAGAAATCCTGCAGCGTGATACTCATTTCACCCATAAGAAGGTGAAATGAGTTCATCTGTGGTGACCACCTCTCAACCAGAGCTGTAAGTAAGTGGTGGTCTATCCTCCTATTCCTCATCTGGCTAACACTATCCAAACCCACAAATACAAGAGCCTCCATGAATCGAGGACAGTTGATGGGCCACTCATGCACCATCAGCAAGTGTGAAGAAGCCTCCAATATAGTACTATGTGAAGAATAACATTATATTACAAATTGAGAAATTTTTTTTGAAGCAAATTAAAATCAATATGAATTTACCTGCTCAGGGTGAGCTGCTCAGTGGCTACCAGCAAGTGAAGAAATGCTAGGTTGGGTGGTATGTATAGGTGGCTGTGTGGGTGCCTCCACACTCGAAGGGCGCCTGCGACGCCCGCATCCTCTATCTTCTGCGGTCGCCATGAAACCTAATAAGAAGATAAATGTAAGTATACTAAAAAAATAATGCAAGTATACTAAGGATTACTGGAAAGTTAATAACATGTACAGAATAAAATCACATATTATGCAAGTATACTAAAAAAATAAAGCAATTATTGCAGGAAATTATATGAAAAAATAACCATCTCTACCAAAGCATAATAAAAAAACTTCATCTATTGAAATTTGTAATTTTGACAAAATAAACTTTAAGCTCACCTAGTAGGATAAGTTGGTATGTTATGTCCTACTAAGCCACATGCACCACATTGTCTTTTACTGATACCTCTTCTCTCGTCCATTGTGTTTCTAAAACGATTTATTCTAGGTCTCGCAGTGCATCTTCTAAAATTTGGGGGAAGCAATGGGTGTACGCCTCTTGCTGGATCATGATGTGACCAAGTAGATCGATTTGAAATATTATGAAACTGAGCAGTATAAGTCATCTTGTAATTCTATAAACTGTAGTATTCTGAGACATAACTATAGTGACTTTGCCTTAGCATGAAAATGCAACTGACTACGTGTGCACACGGGATGTGATATGTAATGCTCTTCCCACAGCTACAAATACAGGTTTTATCATCTACTAAATCAACCCTGAATGATCGATATGACATGTCAACCACTTGAAACACACGCATATTGATTCGAATAGGTTGTGGTAACCTACGTACTTCCTACTCGATCTTCCGTAGTGTTGCTTGTACTCTTGGTGCAAAGGGAGAACTAGCATCAAATTCAGAACCCTCCAACATCTCTGATCTTCGTAAGTGCAATGCAACAACATTATAGTAAATTGCTGTAACCAATGCTTGAATGGGCAATCCTCTAGCTCTTTTAAGAACTCCATTAAATGACTCTGATGCATTAGTTGCCATAACTCCATAACAAAATCCAGCATCATAGGTTAGAGCCCACGTCGAAACATCACGCTCCACCAACCACTGGTGCATTTCAGCCTTCACCTTTATCATATCTATCAAGCACCTATCAAATATTATTGGGTCATCAGTGTTCCCTTCCATGCACATCTTCTGGCATAGAAACTCGACGTCACCAACAACCATTCGGCACACAGCTTTCTTAAAGTTCTCACGTAGGTGGCGTAGACAGTGTCAATATACAACATTTGGAAAAATTTCACGGCAATCGCGAACCAAACTAGCATGCCTGTCGGATATAATGTATAAATTAGTTCGGGTGCGAACTACTGGAAGCATAATATGGAGTTGGCTCAGGAACCACACCCATGAATCAACACATTCTGATTCCACGATTGCGAAGGCGAGGGGATACAATCCATTATTGGCATCAATTCCCACAGCGATAAGTAAAGTGCCTCGATATTTACCTAACAAGAATGTGCCGTCAAGGCAAAGAACAGGATGATAGTAGGTCCAACCATTTATCGAAGGGCCAAATGAGAAAAATAATCTCTCAAATCTGTGATTCTCAGATGTCTGTATGTTGTAGATGGTTTCAGGCATCGATAAGACAACAACGTCTATAAACAAATTTATGGTTCGGTAAGACTCCTCCCAGCTATCAAACACTAGGTTCACTGCTTTTCGTCTGACATCCCAAGCTTTCATATATGAAACTTTTATGTTAAACTTTACTTCAATTTGGCCTATAATCTCTCGCGGCTTGAGATCCATATGCCTTCTAATACTGGGTAAATAGCTTATAAATTGAGAGTTGCATTGTCTATGTCCTGTTGTTAGAATCGGAGTTGCGCATGTATGTTGGTTCTTCATTGAAGATATTTTTCATATGCCTCTTAGCTGTTTGCTCACCCCTGCATGCAAACGCCATATACATATCATGCCTGATCTGCCACTCTAAGCACAAAGCACTGTGAATTTCTGTCTGTTCAAAGCTACAACTACATACTCCATATTATTTACGAATTGAAGATCCTCTTTCTTGTTAAAACACATACCCTCCATCAACTCTATTAGAATTGAAAATTCTTCATCAACTTGGCTACCAGCATATTCCCTATCATTTACAACATCCTCATCCCACTCACAAGTTGTTAAGTATGCCTTCACACTCATTATTTACAGTTACACCTTCCGTAGTGCTGACACTCATGTAACAATAACGTTGGACCATGCTATGAATCTTTTGATTCATATTGACATTCACTTCATCTGAATGATATTGTGCGTCATCATTACCGTCATCAAGACCTGGATCGCTCGATCCACTACTCATTATTTCGTAACCATCATCAATATTAATCGATGGTCTCTCAGAAGTTCCCGGAATATCACGGCAAAAAGTTCTTTGCTGTTCACTCTATCACATAAATGATATTTTGTTAACAATAAAAAATTTCTCATACAATAATACTTTATGTAATACACATTAAAAATTTATAAATGAGATACTTACTCAGGACATTGCGGCACGAGACTTGGATTGGTTGAACCGCCTTCTGTCACTCTGTCAAAAGTATATGTCTCATGCACTTGACATGTAATTTCCTCAGTAACTAAATTTTGTGCAATAATATCTTTGACCTCTACATAAAATAGAAGTATCTGCCCAATTGCATACGATAACACCATTTGACATACCTCATCATCCTCCACAGTCGAAGCTATGAACTCATTCCCTAAGGGCAGACGACAAACTAACTTTATTGTGTACTTCGACGTATCATATTTAAGGGCTTTCAGAATCCTTATCTTCAGTTGCTCTAAGTTCATCTTAGCAGACACTTGCAAGGGCCGGTTCCTCCCCCCAATATATGTTGGTGAATATCTATGATATAAAGACAACTGTCCACCATACATAAGGACAAACGATGCTCCCCATCCAGATATTGTGGAATACTACATATCGCTAATGATATCCTGTACCAATTTTTTTTCAAAAACCTTTTAACATACCTTTACAAAATATAATAACATTTACATAGGAAAAAAAATAAATCACTAATGCTTTTACGGTCACATTATTCCATCTACGATCATTTGTATTATAAAAGCTTCACTTTTCTAGAATTTATTCTTTTAAAAAATAATTTTCTTTTAGAAAATAAATTTCAAATTTTGATTAAAAATATATTTTTTAATATTAACTATAAATGTATGTTACTTACATAAAGTCCAAATATTACACTTACTAATAATCAGACTAATGTATGTTTAAAATTACACTTACTAATTTACTTACTAATGTATGTTTAAATTTTCTTCGAATTGAACATTCCTTATAATCCCTCAAACTTCCTAACACTCTAATCATTAAAAAAATATTTTTACCTAAACAAATATAGCCAAACATTATATCTCTCAAAATAATATTATTCTACATTTACCCAAACAAATCGTAGCAATAACAAAATATTCTCCACATATCAAAATTATCTTCAATCATTCGCAATGAACAAACATATCTCACACGCAAATCTTAAGTTTTAACACTAAAGCACAACTAAACTTTCAACCTAATACACTCTAACGAAGAAGGCTACTAAAGGAATGGAGTTTAAACAAAAAAAAAAATACAAAGAAACTTATCCGTCGGCTCTACGCTCGGTTCACGAACTCCCTCTCCCGTCGGTTCGTTGTTCTGTTCGCCAAATTAGGGCACGAACTGGGCAATGGGGGTGGGGGGGGGGGGGATAAAGTAAATTGGGTAAGTCGCCCGTTTAACGGGCGACTTATCTTAACGTAAGTCGCGGCGATTTATCCTGTTGATGTTAGTCGCCCGTTAAACTGGCGACTTTGTCGAGTTTTAAATTTTTTTAAAACGTTAATTAATCGCTTAGTTATGATTAAGATGATGCTTAATTTAAAAAATTACCCTAATTTTTTCGTAGATTCGAACTGGGAGATAGAGAAATTTTGAGGGCTAGTCGCTGCTAGGAAGCGTGCACCCTACGATTCCCAATCCCAAATAATTTCACTAGATACTAACTAATCTGACACACCCACGTGTCCAACCGTTTAATTTACCTCACTTCAAATGATTTCAAAGAGTTGCAATTCAAAAAGTTTCAAAATTTTCTTCGGTCTGCTCTCTCACTCGACTCCTTCCTCATTATTTCCCTCCTTTTCTCTCCAGTCATCCCCGCTGAGACTGCTTAGATTTCTAGTAGGAGTGTAGTCGAACGGTTCGATCTCTCAGTATTAGTGCAATCGATGCTCAAACCCCTTTTGTTCTGTTTTCCATATAATTATTTCACTCCGTGTTTTTCACTTGATCCATGGAGGTTAATTTCAAAGAATTGAAAAGGAAAGACCTGCAAAGGCTCTGCAAGAAGCATGGACTGCGTGCTAATGCCACGAATTCTCAAATGGCGGATAGTCTTGTTTCCTATTTCAAGGTATCTCCTTTCTTGACCGTCTTTTTTGTTCAGTGTTCTTTCTGCAGAATTTTTTTTTGGCATTGAACATCCTTGAATGATCTACATGTGAAAAATGAGCAGATCTATGAGAAGAATAAACAAGTGAAAGTTCGCTCGAAAGGTCTTGGTCGAAGCAGGAACAGCAAAGTGGAAAGAGTGGAAGGAGACGCAGAAAAGGTTATCATTGTTATAGATGAAGATGAGGATGAACATGGTTCTGTTCTACAAAGCGCAAATAGGAAATCTTCACCAAAGAGTCGATGTTCAAGTGAGAAGGACGAACAAATTGAAGCTCGCTTGGATGATTCGAGCGAGTGCGGTGACAGCAAAGGGACAAGCATGAAATGGCATGAAGAAAATGCTATAATCCTTTTAGATGAAGAGGATGACAAACCTTGTGCTGTTATAAAAAGCGCAGATAGGAAGAGGAGTAGAAGGTCAATTAGGAGGGTTGGCAAGGCATGTGAAGCTAATAGAAGTAATGAAGAAAACCCTGTTGGTGTTCTTAGAAAACCTAAGGAAGGCCTTTTGGTTCCAGTTAGAACCACAAGGTCCCGTTCGATGAATTCTGCAGTCGCGCAGTCTCCAGTTGTTGAGAAGGCGAAAGCGAGAAAAGAGAGGCTAATAGCTGGACAAAATGCCGAACTGCCTTTAGGCACTAACGAGGGCGAAGAAAATGAAATTGGAAAAATGAAAGAAAATCCGAGTTTAATGATGGCAGTTGGAGATGCCAGAGCTAAAAGAAAACGGAATAGCAGGAATTCCTCCATGAAAGTCAATGATGAAATCATGGCCTCTTTGCCCATTGAAGTTTCGGTTACTGAGAATTTTGGGGGTGATGTGGTTTATAAAACACATGTAAATACAGAAATGGGATCTGACATCACTTTCTCCATTGATGGAGAGCAAGTAAGACAGGGTACTACAACACGAAATGAACAAGAGATTGAAGAACATGAACTGTCTACTTCTAGCAACTTGATGGAAGTAGTTGCTGGAAGTGTTCAAACCAAGAGGGGGAAAAAAAGAACAAGAGCAGGCTTGGAAGAAGACAGCCCTGTCATGGAAAAAGAGATTGATAAGCTTGGAAGTGCCCGTCATTCGGACTTATCACATAGAGATGAAATGTTGGAACCAGAAGCATGCTTTGCTTCATCACAAACATTTGGAAGTCCATCATCATTCAACCTTGCTTCATCAGAATTACAAGGTGGCGAAGGTGAGATTCATGAATAAACAAATCTAAACACCAACTAATCCTCATCATTGTCATCAGAATTACAGGGTTAGCTTAAATGTTTCTTATTTTTTGTTCAGCACTGTTGAGCATTGTATGTGATCCATCCTGCTAAAAAATTTTGTGCAACTAGTATTCACATATTTTTTGCCTACTTTTTTTAAAAAATAAATTATAATCAATTTATATTAATTTATCTACTCATATTATCCGTGCATCTCTACCTCATTGAATACCAAAATCTATTTTTCACCATTTTATCTTCAACAGATGCTACTCTTATAGTCCCTTTCATATAATTGCTTCTCAATTTTTCCTTTTCAATTTTGTAGCACATTCATCATAATGTTCTCATTTTTATTACATTCAATTTAGTTTCAAATCCATATAATATTGTTGACCAAACTTTTTGCGTGTTACAAGGAATGGGCTATGACTAAAGATTGTGTCTAAAGTTGTCTTGTTTTTCGGTAGTGTAGGCTATAATTTTGAACTGAAGCAATAGCTACCTTTTTGTGCTATATGTTTGTCTAATTTTTAGTACTATAATGAGCCATAGTTATATTAGTGGAACTAATAATAATAGGTTCTTATAGATCACTTGTAAAATTTACGCACTAGACCTTTGGCTATCATAACATTGAGAATTCTTAGGCTACTCATTCTCCAGAGCTAATCAAAGTTGATAATGATGCTTAAGCAATATATGATTTTGATGGGGGATTTCATCTGACATTTCAAGTTACTGAAACAGTAGTTGAAATTGAAAATAATGTGGAAGTGAACTTGAATTTTTATTCTTATGAAGAATACAAGAGTTTCATTTGAAAGCATAGATGAATCCATTTCTCCTGAAAAGTCTATCATATAATAATTATTTCTTATAGATATGCTAAACATATATCTTCTTGCTTGTCTGAAGGCAATAAAGCATACCTCATGTAAAGGATGATCGAGCTCACACACTATATGGCGTATTATTTGCTTTAGAGTAGTTTGTCTCCATACTAGACTAAACCTCAAAGTTTTATCCTTCTTAATATAGCTTCCCAGGTGGCCACCTATCCTCAGAGAGCTCTCACACGACTGTACTTAATTGTGGAGTTCTCATTGAAACTCAATCCGTTGCATCAAAAGGTCTTTACATATTTGGTAAGGTCTTACTCATATAGCTTAATAACTTTTACTGTTTTATTGGTGTGTGATTTGGTTCATTTTTGTATTCCTTTTTTTCTAAAAGTATGCCTTGAGCTGCCCATTGTCTGGGCTTCTACTTTAGTGATCACTCCCCTCCTTCATTAGACTACCTTCTTGATTTGGGATGTCAATAATCCACTAGCTTAAACTTGGGAATTTCCAAAAAGTAGATCATACTACATGTCTACCTTTGATATGATTTTTAATGACCCAGCCATGACTAAGTAAAAATATTGTGTGTTTTGACCCAACTTGTCTTTTATTGAATTGAAACTATCGGTTTTATTCTTTTTGATGTAATTTTTTAGGAGGTCACTCATCTTAGGAATGTTCCATCACAAACACTCATAACTGTGGAATTTGTATTGAAACTCCACTCATTAAACCATATAACACATCACATGTTTGATCTAACCCTTTACTTATATAGCCTAATAACTTGTATCCTAGATATTTGTCATACTAAAAGCTTGCTAGGAGGCCGGTCCTTTTCCGGGCTTCTGCCCGGAGGGTCACTCCTCACCCTCATCAGACCATCAACTTCGGATTTGGGATGTCACACCTTTCTATTACATTTTTTAGCTATATGAACAATAATCTGAAAAAAGTGACTACTATTAATTTGTATTCATACATTCTTTAAAATTGTTTTTTATTACATTTTATTTGGAAAAAAAATGTGGTTAACCAGCTATCTTAAGGTCCAAACACTTTTAATTAAACAAGCAAATTAGAGTTTTGTAAAAGTGTAAATACAGATCGAAAAATGTGACTAAGATACTTTTTTGATTTTACACTTCGTAAATGCGACTAGTATTATGAAATATAATAATCACACGATTTAAAAAGGTGCGACTGCAGCCCAAAAGTGTAAAGTGTGTGGCCTTTGTTGTATTTGATCATTGAGGTCAGATTAGTACTCTAGTGGACTACATTTCCTTTTTTTTTATTGTTGTAGTTGGAATAATATTTTGTTGATTTTGGCTTGCCTCCACATTTTCCTTTCATGTGGAAATTCTACTTTTCAAAATTAATATTGAATCTGCTATCGTAAATGATGCGTGTAGTTATTTTCATCCGGCACAAATTTCATTGTTGTATTTGATCATTGAGGTCAGATTAGTACTCTAGTGGACTACATTTCCTTTTTTTTTATTGTTGTAGTTGGAATAATATTTTGTTGATTTTGGCTTGCCTCCACATTTTCCTTTCATGTGGAAATTCTACTTTTCAAAATTAATATTGAATCTGCTATCGTAAACGATGCGTGTAGTTATTTTCATCCGGCACAAATTTCATTTCATAAATTTGAAATTTAACTGACGCATAGCAGATGGAGGACAGTTTCCTGTTAACAATGAGCAGTTAAGCAAAGGATCTGGTTCTTTGGATAGAAACAGAGATTTAGAGTCGAAAGAAAGTTTGGTCTGCAAAAATTCAATTCTTGCTAGTATTACAATGGTGGTAGTGGATGATGCATTTGTTGGAAGACTATCGACCTCTGAATTGGATCATGTATCAAAAGATGGAGAAGCAGCAAGAAAATCTTCAGCCACAGCTTTAAGCTATTCACAAGGCCGCCATGACATCAAAGAGTATTTCTGTTCATCTTCTGAAAATCATGGCAGAAATTTAGAGGATAGTTGTAATAAATGTTATAATGTTGAAGCACACCACAATAGATGTTGTGCTGAAACTCCGGTTTTAATGAATAATTTGAGTTCGTCTAGTGAGCAGAATTGTGAGACTCTTAAATTTGCTGTTGAAGTTACAGTGGTCGAGGCAACGCAAGAATGCCAGGATTTTGAGGAAGTTAGAGGCAGCGAAGAGGGAAAGAAAAGAAATAAACTATCCAAGGATCATGAGGCTCATAAAGAGAAGGAAAATGGAGGTGGGGGCCAAGGTAAAATATTTCATGCATTTTTTTTATAATGATTTTCTACTTTTGAATAATGATTTATGCTTATACATGCTTACTGAAACCTGCAGAAAACAATAGCGAAGGAATTACTAGACATTGTGACTTTGAGAAGGCTTCTCCTGTGATTCTACGTGATGAGTCTATCTTCGAAGACATCAGGGATATAGCTGCGCCTGCAAGTGAAAGAACTGATGAGATAACTAATAGTGCTCTCCTATCAGTGAACATTGATAGACACAACGACCATAACTTATTCTATTTTGCAGAAAATAATTCAGAAAGGGTGGAAGAATCTCAACTAGTAGTGCAGAAGCAAGTCAAGGATTTTAAAACTTTGTTTGATGGGTGCGGGGCAGCATCGGAAGACAATTCCTCCAACGAGTTGGAATATTTCGCTGAAACTCTAGAAAAACCTGGTAAGATGGTAGTGACATGACAAGGTTTGAGAGTTCTTTAGTTATTTCAATTCCTTTGCCACGTAGTTTTAGTTTGTAGCTTTGTCCTAAGGCTTTTTCTTCTACTGCAGGTTTGGGCCTACCAAGCTGCAAATTCCAAGAACAAGCAGCTGATTATGGGCAAGGCATGTTTTTCTACACTTTTTAAGTGCTTAATGTGACATCATAGTTATTAATTTTGTCCCTTTTATTTAGACGTAAACCATTCGTTTCCTTTCACTCCAGTTAAGAGATGCATTTGACATTTGTTGTTCCTCATCTAAGTTATGTAAACTCTTTATGAGTATGCTGCACGTATAATGCAGAGAAGTTCATGAATTTTTGTCGAGCAACATAAGATAGGGATTGTTGTCATTTCGATAGGAAATATGATGCGGACATTGGTTATGCTAGGTGCTCTGGCGGACTACCCAAGCAATGCAACAACCCACTACTTCTTATTCCCTGACATTTACTCTTTCTGTCATGCATAGGACATCTTTTCTTTTAAAGTTGTTTCTCTTAATTAAGTATTTCTTTTAGTAGCTAGTCTTTTGGTATTTGTATTCAGGGAAGAATACCGAGGTCAAGTTAGTTATCAATACAACCTTTCGGTTTTAGTCAGTTTCCACTGTTTCATTGTTTTTGTTCCCAGGTTTCTTCATTCCATCTTGCAGCCGCTGCATCAAAATACTTGCAGAAATTGAACAATTCTTGGCTGAATTTTGGAATTTCAACAAGATAACACAGAAATTGAAGGAAATTTTGTGGAAAAACACTAGGAAAACTTGATAATTGCTTAAATAAGGGAGAAAACAAACAAGATACAATGGATCTTCAATTTGAGAAGAATCCGGCTCTCCCAATCCCTAGCCAACGACTAGAGCCCAAGCAAGTGATAGGAAATACTTGAGTTCGCAAGTAATCCAAGAGGAAATACTTGAGTTCGCAAGCAACCCTAGCAATAATTGATAAAATCAGCGGAAATAAGGCAATAATCTCAATGAAATCAATTGGAATCGAATGATTGTAGTAGTGGATTCAAAACAAAAATAAACACAAAGCAAGATACAATTGATCCTCAATTCGAGAGGAGGATCGTTCTCTCCCAATCTCTAGACGATGAGTCTAGAGCCCAAGACACCAAAGAAACTTCAAGAGAAACAAATCATCGCATACCCTAACCCTAATTCCTTCCTCCTATTTAATATATAAACTTTCTAAATCAAAACTACCTCCAAATCCCTAGCCGCCCCCTCCTTTCCCCTTTTAGATTTGTTTTTGAATAGTGGAACCCACTATTGTGGGCGGCAAAGAGAGGGAGGAGGTGGTATTAGCCTGCCTCATATAAACAAAAATCAGCCCTGGTTGGGCCGGTTCATTTGTTGGGGCCGGTTCAGGAGGAACCGACCTAACAACAAGCTCTAGGAGAAATACAAATTCAGCCAAAACATGCATAATCCCCATCCTAGGATGAAAATAACTATTAAAAGCAAATAATACAAAGTAATAAATCCAAACAACCCCTCCAATTTAAATTTTCTGCTCACCCGTCCCTCTCTCTCTCTCTTCCTTAATGCGTGGACCCCACCCCAAGGGAGCGGGGCTAGGTCTGGGCGGTACCAAGCTTCCTCCGGGTATAAACATAGGCTGATCCCTCCTGGACTGGCCGGATCGGTCCCTCCCGGGCCGGTCTAACACATTTCTTCTTATCTTAATGTTGTATTTCTTAGCCATATTCTTGTGCATTAATATTCTCTTACAACCTTTTTTTTGGATTTTAAGTAATAAATCCAAACAACCCCTCCAATTTAAATTTTCTGCTCACCCGTCCCTCTCTCTCTCTTCCTTAATGCGTGGACCCCACCCCAAGGGAGCGGGGCTAGGTCTGGGCGATACCAAGCTTTCTCCGGGTATAAACATAGGCTGATCCCTCATGGACTGGCCGGATCGGTCCCTCCCGGGCCGGTCTAACACATTTCTTCTTATCTTAATGTTGTATTTCTTAGCCATATTCTTGTGCATTAATATTCTCTTACAACCTTTTTTTTGGATTTTACTAATAACAACATATTGTATGCATTGCATGTGCAGAGTTTGTTTTTGAAAAATGGATAAACTACTTAATACGTACAAAATCACAAGAAAGAAATACATTGCGGCTATACGGGCCTTCTCTTCTCCTTGGTATCTTTATGCCTTTTTTTAATCAATTTTTTCGTTGTTGCTACTGGACCCGTTTCATGTCATTATTTTTATAAGTTTCCTTTCAAGTAATGGTACATCTTTTTTCGGATTATTGCTGCACCTTTTATCTATGGTTTCTTTAGCTTATTTGTCATGAACTTAATAAGGATTATACATGTTGTGTTGCTACAATTGTGAATTACGGATAAAACCAATAGTTGAATTTGATGATTATCTAGACTTGGGCGTGAATTACTGCTACAGCTTTAAGCAACCATTAAGAATGAATGATTAGGGAAGGAATGAAAAGAGAATCGAAAGAGAGGGCTTGCAAGATTCTCACGATTAGGGTTGTAAACGAACCGAGCTGAGCCGAGCATGTGCTTGTTCATATTTGTGTTCATTTATTATTAGCTTGTTCATGTTCATTTGAGCTCAAGTTGAGCTTTCTTGTTTGTGTTCAAGCTTTGTTCGTTTAATATGATGGATGTTCAAGTTTGGATTGTATTTGGTTTATTTCGTGCTTATCGAGCTTTAAACAAACAAGCCTTATCAAGCTTTGTCGAGCCTACTGTGGGCTCCGAAAATTCCATATAAATGCATTCCCGGCCTCTCCGCGCCATCGGTCTATTTTTTTATTTGTTTGTGTAATGATGACGGTAGAGAGTTTTAACAAAATTAAGTTCCGGGTGAATTTTCAGAAGGCAGATTGGGTTTTAGATAAGACACTACCCGAAGATTTCGCCCTCATTTTGTGAGGACTTTTGATCTGAGTTCTGGTTTCCTATAGGCGCAAGCCCCTATAGTTAATTACCCCTCCTGATAAGAAGAGAGAACTTTCGATTAAGGCTAGTTATTAAAATAGTCACATATGTTATGAACCTATCGTATAATAGCAACAATCTTAGGGTTTTGAATTTGAGATTTGAACTTTGAAGTTTAGGAATTTAAGGTTTATCACCGTAAATTTAAAACTGGTGGTGGGGGGAATGAAGACGAGCCCGATCAAGATCCCATGGTTCGGTCGTCCCGGGCTGTCATGATCCCTGGTCTATTTAGTCAGAGGAGGTAGTCGACCCAACCTGACGGAAGGTACCTTGTCGGCAGCCATGAGTTGCTTCGTCCAAGAATACCTTGTAGACCTGGGTTGGTGTTTGTCTAAGGGGATATATCTGAATCCACCTTAGCTGACAGAAGGCTTTATGCCTATCGAATATACCCTTCAATTCATAACTCAAGGGTTTGACGCCGTTAGGGAACATACGGGCTTTGGCCGTGATCGTAATATAATGGTGCCATTTTGCGGCAAAACCACCCGATCAGAGGGCACGTGCCACGTCCCTATTGGCAAGAGACTGTTTGAGGATGAATCGTAGTGATACACCCGGCACGCATTCGCTCTTTGTGAGCTGAGGTTAATTTCAAATTTATCACTCCCGACAAACGGTTGCGGGAGGTGGATTGGTTTTAGTTTTAAGTTTTTAAGTGATATATTTCATTTTTAGGAATTTGGGCTTTTATTGGATTTGAGATTTGACCCCTCCGGTTGAGATTTTGTGTCAACACGGCCATCATCGGGGTGACTTTTGAGTCACTAGTATTTTTGTAGGAATTTAGGAGGCATTTTGTAATTCAAGTCATGTCACTCCAGTCCTTTTATGGAGGAGGATGAAACTTGAATATTTGACCCGCGTAGCATTCTCGAATCGTTGGATTTGGGACTCAGATATGACGATCGGAGCACATACGGGTTGTAGCATTTGACCCTACACAGCATTCTCGAACATTTATGTTTGTAACTTTAAAATATTGACCGGAGCACATGCAGGGGAGATTTCAGTTTACGGGATCATATTTAATACATAAGGGGCAATTTTAAAATATTTAAATATGATCCATTGTGCCAGTGATTTATTTAGAAAAGGTCGAGATTTCTCTTAGGGGCCTACGAACGCCTTCTGTCCGCTTGTACACATGTTGCGGATCCGGTGGCGTTTAAATGTATGATGTTTCTTGGAGCATAATATTTTAGCGGATCGCAGTTAAGTCCTAACTTCAGTACATTTGCACATTATCAAATGAATCGTAGCCTCATTATATCTATAGATATCCTAAATCAGCAAGTAATCATCAATCCTCTAATCACCGTGGCATAGCTTTTAACTTTCTAGATCAGCACAATCAAATGAGTGATCTAGTGTATTTGAGTCAAAGGAGACATCTCATAGCATTGACACAACTCTTTGAATATATCTCCCCAAAAATATTTACTAGTGAAGAATGCTATCTAGATCTGATGGACAATAGAATGACTCTTATGCATCAAAACTCATCATTGCAAAGAGACTTGCCACTATAAAATGTTGATCCCATAAAAGGAGAATTCTGCCAAGATTCTTAATTTGAATGGAGTTTTCTCAAAATTCTTAAAGAACCAACTCTAGTTATATACTGTTAAGATAAGAGGAGATGCATGATAAATGTTTTCAGGCAAAGACTATAGTGGCATGATCTCTATTTGGCTAGAAGATGCATCAAATTAATATGCTTTGATTTCATGTACTCTCAAAATTATACATTGCCAAATTCTTCTTGAATAATCAATTAAAGTCAAAATCAATTGTTAATTTCCTTGAATTTTTGAAACAAGGTTATGTCACTTGCCATTAACATAATTTATATTATCTGATTTAGATTGATTTAATATTGTTCTTTGGTTTGATTGTCACAGACATTTACCTTATAAGCCACTAGTAGGTGCACTGTCATTTGTTTAATGGTTTAGGTAAACAAAAACACTTTATCTCCCTCTCATTTTATAGGTTCCAATTAATTAGAAACTCTCACTCGACTTGATGGTGTAGATCCCTCTTTTTTTTTTTATTTATTGGAATGATTAATTATTAATCATATAATTTGAAATCATTTAGAACAATTAAATTTGTTTCAAATTAAGATGTTGTGGGTCCTTTGCCAGTTTTCATTTCGGCAGCCTTCCGGTGTCCCCTCCCCGGCGCCGGGAGGTAAGGAGGGCATTTGCCCTTTCAAGTCCGCCCGGTCGGAAAGATAATCGACGGCCGAGGGCTTCGGGGTGTTGTTGGGCCCCCGAATGGTCTTTGGAAGGTACTTCTGACGATCGTTGGTTGCCGGAGAGTTGTTGATTGTGATGTGCTGATTTGACAATCCCTCTCTTTCTTTTTGTCATTTAATTTATCAATTAATTAATAATATAATTATTTTTTTTAAAATTAAATGTTCATTTCAGCAATTTCCAATTTTCTCAAAAATTTGGCTAAGTCCCAAATTTTTGAGAAAATTTCGGCAGCCTTCCGACGTCCCCTCCCCAGCGTCGGGAGGTAAGGAGGGCATTTGCCCTTTCAAGTCCGCCCGGCAGGAAAGATAGTCAACGGCCGGGGGCTTCGGGGCGTTGTCGGGCCCTGGAATTGGTCTTTGGAAGCCTTGATTGACGACGATTGGTTGCAGATCGTAGTTGTTGCAGAAGATTGGGCGCAGATCGAATGGTTGCGGACGATTGGATGTAGATCGAGTGGTTGCCGATGATTATTTAAAGATTCCTCATCTCTCCTTTTGCTTTCTTGTCTTTTTTTTTATTAAAATAATATATATATTATAATATAATATATTTATTATAATATAATATAATATATATTATAATATTATGATATAATATATAATATAACATAATATTATATATTATATGAATATAACATATATATTATAATATTATAACATAATATATAATATATCATAATACTATATATTATATACATATAACATAATATATATTATATATTATATATTATATATATTATAATATATATAATATATATAACAGAGAGAGGGAAGAAGGGGAATCGGGCAGAGCCCGATCGGGCTAGGGCCGGAGGCGGTGGGAGTCACGCACGGCGGAGAAGCTCGGTTCGGAGACCAGGCGGGCGTCGGTGGCGGCAGGTCGGGGTCGGCCGGAGGGTGTTGCTTGAAGGAGGACGGCCGGTAGGATGAGGAGCAAGCAGAGGTGGGACGTGAGGCTTAGTGTCTGGATCGGCGGGCTTGGAGGCGAAATTTACGGCTGGAGGAGGAGGTCGACGACAAGATTGGCCGGCGAGGAGTTGGTGGGGCTCGACCGGAGCAAACGAGCCGATCAAGTGGATCTAGGGCACGGTGGCTTTGACGGCTGGAGTCGGAGATGGAGTCGGAAGGGCTTTGGTGGTGCAGCGAGACGAACACTAGTAAGGGATCCTTTTCCTCTACGCTTTCCTTCCTCTTCTTCGGTTCTGAATGCGTGAGAGCGGGAATGAGAGGGTTTCGTTGTTTTTGTGTCGTGAGGAGCGGTTACACGATCGTGGGGAGCAGTTTGTGGGGAGAGCCGTGGCCTATAGGGTAGTTACAGTCAACACCTACTAAAAACATGTTTACGAATATTTCTAGCAATTATTTCAAACTACCAAACGAGATTGTTCATGAACTTATATAGTGAGTATTTTTGAGCTACCAAATCAGACTATTCGCGAACATATTTAGCAAGAGTTTTCAAACTATCAAATAAGTCTGTTCACGAACACATCTAGTAAGTGTTTTCGAATTACCAAACGAGCTCGTTCACAACCAAACGAGTTATAATTATTTTTATAAGAAAGTTTGTTTATGAACATTTTGAACAAACAAAATTGATGATAATAAACAATCTTCTTTTAGGGAAAAAGGAAAGATGATGTAAAAAATGACCAACATATCCTCAAGAAGTAATTCCACAAATATAGTTAAAGCAAAAATATTAAACAAAGTAAATTTAAAATTCATAACTCCTCAAAAAACTAATTACATAAATATAATTAAGTAGAATCAAACACAAAATTTTTTTTATCAGCTCATTTATCATTGGGAAAAGAAAATGAAAAGAAACTCGTAAGCAAGATCATATAACTCGAACCCCTAACGAGCTTCTTATCAAGCTTTATATCGAACATATTCATGAGCTTCGGACGATGTTGTTCATGTACATAAACGAACTGAACGCATAGTTTTTCAAGCTTGTTTATTAAAGCATTGTGTATTTAAAAAAGTGTTCAAGCTTGTTTGATTGCTTACTTAAACAATCATGAATAAGATTTTTATCGAGCCGAACCTTGAGTAGTTTGTTCAACGCTCAGTTTGTTTACAGCACTACTCACGATAGTGTAAAAAGAATACCATGGGAATTAAAAATCTATTTTTACACGATTCACAATCATTATTTTAAAATATAAAAGGTAAATAAAGTAAAAAATAATAGTTAATGATATCAACACGTCATTTCTAGAAATAGTAAGCAAAATACTGAATTAATATATATATATATATATATATATATATATATATATATATATATAAAGAAATTACATTCATTAGATTACATTACATGATTCCATGAGGAATCCTCCCACTTTGAGTAAGTTGTTTCAAAACAAACTCATTGTTAGTTAAGAATTGGTTTGATTTTGTAAATTCTAAATATTTGCAACTTGAAGCCAGCTAAGCTCTAAGCTCTAATGATTTTAGGCGTATAACATTAAAGGCCTAGGAAAATGATTCTTTGACCTTAGCAAGCTACTTATTTAAATTGGTCTTTTCAACTTCATAATCGTTCTTTTGGGAAATTAAAGATGATTTCATCAAGTCAACTTGGGAAGACAACTCCTTGACTTTCTGTTACGCCGGCTCAGGAGGGGCCGGCCTGGGCCGGTCCTGTTCTACTCCAGGCGAAACCAACAAGGGGGGGGCAGAAGGCAGGGTGGGCCCAAGCAGGAATTAAATCAAGTATTGGAGGGAATTTTTGAATTGGAGGGCTGTTTAGGGATTTTGTATTATTCCTTTGGAGTTAATTAGGGGCTGGGGGGGGGGGGGGGGGAGGGAATTAGGGTTATCTTGAGATTTGTTGAAATTTTGAGATCTTGTCTTGTGTTTGGGCTCTAGGCTTTGCTAGAGAGTTTTGGGAGAGTTGTTCTTCCTCTCGAATTGAAGAACATTGTATTGTTTGCTGTTTTCTTTGATTTTCTAGTGAAATACAAGCATTGGATTGGTTTTCCCACAGATTTTTCTCTGTTTTTCCTGTGTTGGCTGCTGTCCACTGCTGAAAACAGCAGTTTTCTTGCTGTTTTCCTCATCCAGCTCGGTAGGGTTATTTAAGAATTCAAGTATTTCCTATCACTTTCTTCCCTTAGTAAATTGGAAGTTGCACTGTGAACGTCATGAGAATACTTTCCTAGAGTAAAAGTCAGTGTTTTGCCTTATCATTAGTTGTCCTGACAATTTTCTTTGGATTATCAAGAATTTGGCTGAGTTTTAAGGAGTTCTCAAATCATTCTCTACAACAACTTCAATAATTCCCAACTCGTTAAAGGGAGATGCCGAAATAGGTAAAATATCTTTCACAAAACTTTAGAGAGGTTTATCAAAAAGATTGAGATAGAAATTTATCAAGAATGAATGGAAAAATTATACTCTTTGTAGTCGCCTGGCCGTGTGACTTCAACTTTTGTCTTTGATCCTCCACCAACTGAGCTAGCTCCTTGGATGCCAATAAGGTGGTGGTCATCCTGTACGAGCCTCCTGATATCTGCCTCTCGTTCCTCTCTCTAGGTGCCTCTGATCCTCCACCAACTGAGCTAGCTAGCCTCTCCCAAGTCACGAGGCCTCATCACTCTAACTGCTGTGCGGATCTCTGGTTTCAGCTCCTTCATAAAGTTCCCCTTTAGTACAGTCTCTAGAAGCTAATCCAGTCGGCTGGCGAGGTACTCAAATTGCTTACGGTACTCCACCATTGCCCCCTCCTGCATCAAAGCGAAGAACTACTCATAGAAGTCCTCTCCCTTGTTGGTTTGGAAATGTTCTAACAAGCAGTCCTTAAGCTCTCTTTAGGTCCATATCGGTCGTCTCGTATCCTTCCACTAGTACCATGCTAAAGCCTTCCCTTCTAAGCACATCCCTGCTGCAGTTAGTCTCTCCCCCTCTATCAACCTGTTGACAGTAATGTATCTTTCTACCTTATAGATCCACCCATGGACATCCTCTTCCTAAAAAATAGGCATCTTCAGCTTCCTCACCCTCATATCGCCTATGTTCCCTCTGTTCCCTTCATAATTTCCCATTCCCCAAGGGGGTGATTTACCCCAAGTGTCTCAATCAACCCTTTTACGTTCATACCCAAGCCTTTCATTAATTCTCATATTCTTCTTTCAAATTCAGCACCCCTTGGATCATGACAAACCTCTCACTTTTTCAAATTCAGCCCCCCTTTTGTCATAATTACTCATTTCCCTTTCAAATCCCGCCACTCTCTCCAAATCAGCACCTCCTCGTTCTTTCCCTACTTCCTCCCGCCTCTCCCCATAGCCTCTACTCGACTCCTCCCAAGGAATGGGCCTGAGGGGATGCATTTTTACTGTTCCCTCCAAAATCTCCACCTCTTGATCTTCTCTTCGTTTGATTGGCTTAGGGGTTTACCCACTTCTCTGGCTGTCGGCTCCTTCCCTCATCTCTGATGACGATATTTTGGTTTGGCCCTCGAGCACTTTCTTCAACATCTCCTCCAGGATGAAAAAATTTGAATCGATCTTATCATGGATGGATGAAATATCCTTTTTTAAATTTGAAACTTGAGTTTGTAGATCTGAAATTTCAGATTTCATTTCTCCATTCTCCCCTTCTAATACTTCAACCTTTCTTCTCGCCATAAGTCCTCAGATCTTTGTTAGGCTCAAAAATCCAAGTCTATTTTTTTTATTAAATCTCTTGGAGTTTGTTGCTGTTTTTGATACCAAGGCGCATCAGAATACATTGTGAAATGCACTTGTGTAATAAATATTTCTATTTTACAGAGAAAGCTCATAGTACGGTCTTGAAACCAAAATACTGCCATGTTGCCACCCATGTATAGCTCTATAAGCATGTTAAAAATCTACTTTAGCTACAACAAAGCTCGTCAAAAAACAATTTATACTATACATTGTTGCATAAGCAATTTTATTCCATTAGTGCTTGCTAGTTAGCCTAAGGACCTCATTTTGATGGACCTTGGAGATTGGGAAGCCATAATTTTGAAACCCTTTATGAAAATAAAGCTAAACTCTTAAACATAGAGGCATTTTTTGGTGTAATGGTTGAAATTTTATTAAAAAGATCAAAGTTAAGCTTGCTTGTGCGGGTGCAATTCTTGGATGGAAGACCTCCTGTGAAGTTACACCAACAAGACAAAATCATGAGACCATTAGACCAAAGCGGACAATGGCTTGATAGTTAAGAGTTTAGGCTATTATAAAATGATATCATAATAATATACCAGTCAGAAGATGGGAACTAAGTGTTCTTATTTGTGTAGTGGATGATTTTGGGCTAAGGAAATTGACGAGGATATCCGTTATGTAAGTAGGGGAGATTGTGAAACCCCTTATGAAAATAAAGTTAAACTCTTAAACATTGAGGCGCTTTTGGTATAATGGTTGAAAATTTAGTAAAAACTTCAAAGTTAGGCGTGCTCGTGTGGGGGCAATTATGGGAGAGGGATTTCCTGGGAAGTTACACCAACGAGACAAAATTGTGAGGCTATCAGGTCTAAGAGGACAATAACTTGATGGTTGAGAGTTTGAGCTGTTATGAAATATACACCATTACTACAGTTTTCTGGTGTTCTTAATGTAGAATGTTCTACCATTTTAATGACTAAATAACTGCGTTAGTTTTTCATCTTTTGTAAGCGTTGAGGTTCATCACGCAGAAGAAAAATACTAACTGGTCATAAGGTATGATGGAATAGACCCTAAACTTGATAAGAGCCTTAGAAATAGCACATATGAGTTTGAATCTATGTTGGAGCAAAAGAGGATCACTAGTGCCTTTCTGGGGGAAAAAAAAAAAAGAGGAGCATGTCCTTATGATGTTTTCTTTATTTTTTACAAGAATATCCCTATAATGCTAAATGCTGTTTGGACATTTATAAGACTGTACCACTCTGTCTATCTTGAAAGTAGATAGGATGCATCTTATTTTGCAGAATTTTATATTTTGACCATGGTTATGCTTATTGGTTCCATTCTTAATTATGCTTCGAATCATCTAAAATTAAATTCTCGTGATGTTATAGATTTGATTTAGAAACCAGAACTGAAACTAGATATAATGCATTTGCTAATTTGCCTACGTTTATCAGTTATTGATATGCTTTAGAGGTCAATGCAGCTGCAATAACTCGGACTTTGAAGATCGAGACTGATTCATCAGATATGCGCAACAAACTAGAACTGCAGAAACTCATAATTTCCAGGAATTGGGAAGCCACCAGGAATACACGGACAGAAGAAAAAATTGATTCATGCCAAGTATTTGAAGCGGAACAAGAATCAAAAGCCTCACGAAGTTCAGGAAAAGAGATAATTGATCCACAGGACCTAATTGTTTCACATATTACTGATGTTTCTACAATAGTTTGTGATCACCTTGCCTGCTCGGAGTTTGATGTAAAGGATGCTGAAGGTATCAAAGAAAGAGATAGTAGTGAAAATCGTTCTTCCAGCCCTAATCGAAAGATGCTCAGTGACTGCAAGGCTCTTCTAGACGCTGAGGAGATGGAAGATGTCAAATTCCTCAAAACAAAGCTAAGTCATGAAGAACCCATAGAAACTGAGGATGATAAAGTTAAAGAAAATGGAAGCAATTTATCTCCCAATGGAAGTGGTGAAAAGAAAAATACGACCAACTTTAAAGGTAAATAGTTCCTTGTCCTATATCATGGATGTGCACTCTTTCTGAGAAATTGCAGTTATTTCCCTTACTAATATCTCTCTAACACTCTTATTTAGACGTAATTCACAACATACACTAGAATGCTAGATGATTTTTCAAACTTATTGAAGACTACCTTGAAAATTCACAGAATTCGAGAGTTTTAAAAAATTCCCTGACAGCCCAAGATTAGCTGAGAGTAATTCTGGGCAGTTTTTTGCACCCTTTGAATCTGTAGTTTTTCGAGAAGAACATCAGATCAAAGGTGGAGGACCTTTTAAATTGGAAGGCAATGTTCAGATAACTCAAGATAAGTTGAAGCATAATGGAGAAAAATTACGGGGTTCTGAAAAACGCCAAGCAACTGGATACGATGAAGACTTAAAGGGCAAAAATTTTGCAGTTAGTCCTCTGGCAAAAGTGGAAGAAATTGCACCATTTGGATTAAGTAAACGTGTTGATAATTTAATGGAGAAATTGTTCTGTCTGAAGAAAGTGCTCCGAGGAGAAATTACTCCACTTATAACAGGTTAGCTCTGTATAGACACTTGTTGACATAATTAAGTATCTTGTTCCATTTGTTTTATTATCTCTATATATTTGTATTCTGTTAACTCTCGAATTACATTACTAATTCAAAATTTAGCATCTGCAGATTCATCTCTGCCACGTGAGGAAGAAATATCTTGTGAAGATCCTCACCCTACCAGAAAGAAAGAAATGACATCGGGAGAACCGTTTTCTGCCCGTGAACAAGAAAGCCATGTTCTCAATGCCTTCACGTATACAGATCCCGTGCATGAAGATTGTGAACAGGATAGTTCAAATTGTGAAGTAAATATCCCGAATATATATGACCAAGTTGCCACTACAAGTTCACCACTTGCTTTAAAAGGAAACCCAGAATTGTGGAAGGGCATGAAAAGTTGTGAGGGAAACGGCACTGATGAGGCTTCTCCTTATGAATGTGATTTTTATATTAGGCCTACCGAAGAGGGAACTTGTCCAGATGGTGATGTGGAAGTGTTCTTAGAGACTGTTCAGGGTGTTACAGCTAAACCGGGAGAAGTCTTGGTGGACAATAATTTTGTTTCTCCCGGCAAGCTAGGTAGTTTTGACTTAGAAGCTGAAATGTCTATTGCCAGTTGCTTTTCAAAGAGCAAAGTAAATAACAGTATAACTAACAGTCCTGCAATATATGTCAACCCTTTTGGAACTAAATGCCTTTCTGAAACTTCAGTTGTTCACAATTCTTTTCCAAATAAACAAGCATATGCTAAACATAGAGTGGATATATTAAAGATGGAATCCCATGACAAAGTTGCCAAAACAACTTTGTCAGATGCTTTGGAAGGAAATCTAGAATTGTGGAAATGCTTGGAAAAATGTGAGGCAAACAATACTAATGCCGCTTCTTCTTATAAAAGTGATTGTAGTTATAATGGGCATGCCGAGGCAGAACCCTGTCAAGGTGGCGATATCAATGTTAGGGATTTCTTAGAGAATGCTCAGGATGCTACATCAAAGCCCAGTGAAGTCTTGGAGAAGATTGATGTTGTTTCTCCAAGCAAGCAAAGTCGTATTGATTTAGTAAGTGAGAGAAATTCTAGTGCCGGCTGCAGTTCAGTGAAGTCCAAACTAAATAACAGCATAACTAACAGTCCTGCGAAAGATACCAAACATTTTAGAAATCATTGTTTATCTGAAGCTTTAGATGGTCAGACTTCTCTTATAATCAAAGAAGCTCTTGCCACACATACTGTAGATGTATTAAAGACGGAATCACCTGAAGTTGCCATAACAAGTTTGCCAGATGCTTCAGAAGAAAAGCACGAATTTTTGAAAGGCATGGAAAGCTGTGTGGCAAACAATATTAATGCATCTTTTCCTTATGAATGTGATTTTACTTGTAATTGGCATGTTGATGAGGAGCCTTGTAAAGGTGATGACATCGCTATCAGGGAATTCTTAGAGATTGATCAAGGTGCTACAACTAGGCCTGGAGATGTCTTGGCGAAGATAAAATTTCTTTCTCCCAGTAAGCCAAGTAGTATTGACTTGGAAGATGAGCGAAATTTTAGTGCCAGTTGCTTTTCCAAGAAGGCCAAATTAAACAGCAATATAACTAACGGCCCTGCCAGAGATATCAAACATTTTGGAACTGAACGCCTCTATGAAACCTTAGATGGTCACAGTTCTCTTCCAATAAAACAAGCATATGCTAAACATCCAGTTGATATATTAGTACTGGAATCCCAGGACGGTTCTATACATGGAGCTGATACCCTTGTTCATCCTATTCCATCTGAAGTCAAAGGTGAGTTCCATGTCTTGATTTCGTCAGTGTTACACAGTTGCATAAGAATTGGTTTAGTTCCAAATCGAATAGTTCAAAAATGTGTTCGTATAAAAGTACTGATTATAGACTTAAACTGCTTAATTGAAAACGTAAAGTGATATATCTAGTCCAACTTTAGTCTTTATGAGCCATGTTCCTTGACAGTTTGTTTCCTTCTAATAAGAAGTAATTTTTTGCATCTCTTTCTTGCAGCATCATTCAACAATAACTCTATAGATCCACTTGAGGAGATCAGCCACAAGTCAGTTAACTTTTGTATCTCCAGCCGCAAGTTCGCCAAGACGGCCAAGTCCAACATTCTTAATACACCAACAGCTCATTCTGCCAGGATCTCTTCTGTAAGTCTTATAAGGGACAAGAACAACACACAAAGTACAAAGATGAAGCACTCTTCCAAGCGCAGAATAAGGAACTCTGCCTCGGCCGGCTCTATCAGACGACCTCTACAAAATATCACCAATCAAATGAATGAATAACCTTTATTTCTATCCTTATATTGTGCATGATTTTTTTTCTCAGCTATTGTGTTAGGTCTCAAGCTTCGAAGAGAATCTGTACACTTATGTGCTACTTAATGTGAAGTTTGAAGAACTGTCGCTTGTATGATAATTGTTAATCTCCCAAGTTGTGCTTTGCGAACATGCTAATGAAATGATTGAATCTTTATATAAAAAATCTTCATATAATCAATACTTGGATCCTTGATTACATTGACTGTATAAAGACAGGGCTTTTACATAACTTTTGTGGGTTTGGTAATTTCATATAGGTAAGCAACAGACAGGAACCTTTGCCTTTTCCTCGCCAGTTCCACTCTTTCTTCTCCTATTTCTTCTTCTCTGTATCTCTTTCGAAGCACCTTCTTCGTTTTCATGACTCCTACTCTGCCATCTCCTCCAGCAATGCGCAGCTGAACCAGTCTCCATGCCGCAGCCATGTCGATCTCAGTCAGGCCATTTGCCATTGTATCTGTAAGCATTGTAGAGAGAGAGAGAGAATGTGGAAGACGCAATGGTACAAGTTTACGTTGCTTTTACTTGCTTATAATAGAGAGGGCACCATCACGCTATGATTTTTAAGAAAAAGGAGACTTTTCAATGCAGCCTGGCTTCCATTGCAACGGATCTATTTACCCATTATAATATAGCAGCCAGACAAGCCATATATCCGTTATAAAAACAGGAAATTGGATCTATTTGTCTAATGCAATATTCAAATGCGTATGAATAGATATTCAACAATACTATCAAATTTGTACTAAGACATTGCTTTATACGGTATTTAAAAAAAAATAATTATAATAATTTTATAATCATCTTAATAAAAAGTTATAGCTGTCTCAAATAGATTTTAAATATTTATTAAATCTACACATGGATTTTAAATCCTATAAGATTAGAATAATATCATACTTTTCTTATTAAATTGGATTGCAAATAAGTAAGCTATTATTCAAAACTAATAACTTCATTATAGTTAGATGTTCTGAATTTTTTGTTTTTTGTTATGAAAAAGACAACCACTGGACCAAGTAAAAGCAGCTTCCTTCCACTAGAAAAAGAGGACAAAATCTTACCAGGTCAAGTCTTTATGGGTATTGACTTGGCAACTTTCTTAATAAAAATGAAAGGATATAAAGAAGATTAGAGACTAGAGAGAATGGATGGGTTTGTCAGGATTTGTTTAGTTTCTATATTGTCATGTAGGCATGGGGAGTGGGGTAGGGTAGTTATAATTAGGTTTGCTACGTCATAATCGGAAATTTGGGCACGAATCTTGATGCATATTTAAATTAAAAACTTTTAAAATTAAATTTGGGATCATTCAAACTCTGACTTCAGCAAATTTAGTTAAATTAAATGTCTTAATGAGACTAACCCAACAACAGGATAATCAGTCCAGTCCAAGCCTCAATGGGCTCACATCAAAGGCTTAAAACATACAGAGAAGTTTTAGTGCATTAATTGTATGCTCAAATGATATCTAAATATAGCATGCTTGAGTAGAGCGGTTAGATGAGATAAATTCAACGAGCCTAAGATTACTTCATTACGACATCATTAAGACACTTAAATGCTGAAGGAACGCTCTATGATCAAAGGAATCAGTATGGGCCGTTTGATAGAGCACTTTGAATTTATCATGGATCTTTTCCGTATTTATGAAGCATTCCACTCAAAATCTATAAATATACCCGCAATCTCTACATGAAGGGGACTTTTGGAGGTTTGGAGTCACGCTCTAAAATCTAAATTTGGAAGAATTGCTCACTTTTTTCTAATCAAATAATCACATTTAACCAAAGCCTTCAAATCCAGATAAACACAAAAAATAAATGTATTTATATTCATTAATATGTACAATAATTACAAGCCCAAAATAACTTGTACACGATAGTCATAATTGAAAAGGATCAGTCTATTACTATATATACATCATGATTAAAAAATAAACTAACAGTGTCAAAAGAAAAACTATACATGCTGTCCAGAACCTCATATCATAGGGTTCTTATCTTTACTTGTAAACATGTAAAATCACATAATAAGCATATAGCCAAATAAGTAACCAAAATCTTATAATTGAAATCATTGTAAGACAAAGAGAAATATTATGCTATAAATTGTATACAAAAAACCATGCATTAATATTTGTTATATGTGCCAGTTAATTGTATCAATTTATCAACCAGTCTGTCCTTATCATTCAGTCATTTTTAATCAGTTTTAGCTAATCTTATCATTCAATTTTTCATATCTATCTACCAGTAACATCATCAATACAATATCAGTAATAGTAAAATACCCAAAATCAGTAATGATAAGTAGTAACACATTCAATAATAGTATCAATAACAGTAATTAGTAACTACATCCTCTACATCAGATATTCAGATGAGGGTATCTTGTATTTTCTCTTACACTTATGACTCATGTATCAGTCGCTCCTTATGACTCCCAATTGGTGAACTCCTTACAACTCCTAATCAGTCACATGGAACAGTCACCCTAACTCCTTATAACTCTCAATTAGTCTTCAGCTTCTTATGACTCTCATTGGTGAATTAAGGAATCTTGAGGGTATCACATGAGATTATTATATCATGTATATCTGATATTAATCAGTATATTCTCTCTATCAGATCTGTATCACATTCTAGTATCACATCTCAGTATTACTTTCCAGTTTATATCAATCATTTCAACACACATACATTTCAGTTTATCGTATCAAATCATAATACATCACTTTTCAACTAATTTTTAGTATATATTGTTTCTACTCCCTTCACATAAACATTCATATATTCCTTTTTAACTAGAGAAAATATAATAAATTTATATCAAATTATTCAAAATGATCAAATCTACAACATATTAAAAATTATACGGTGAAAGATTACAAAATAAGGAGATAATGAATTTTGGTAGATTTAGGAGAGATAAATTCGTAGAAATTAAAATCAACGAAAACAGGAGCAAGAGTTTAGTCACTTACCACAAATAGAATAATTTTCATAATAGGAATGACAGAACCAAAACCCAAATTTCACTCACTTCCTTCTCTCCTCCCTTAACTTCCTTTCTTCTCGGTCAAGCTAGCGAGAGTGATCGGAGGGTGTGGGAATGGTATAGATATTTAGATTAAAATATATATAAAAATGATGTTAGTGGACTAGCGCCGCAGTGCTCTAACCCATCACCCAACATAGCATGTTGAATCCCAAATTACTGTAGAACAGAGACTCAGATGCCCAACGATGATTTTTGGCACTGCTATGCTCTTAAGCCTAGCGCTACAACACTCCAAAGCATAACGATAAAGCGGTCAAGTTCAAGCAAAAATTAAAATTTTATTTTAAAATACTTTTCAAAATTTTGAGTTGTTATTTTCATTTTAAAATACTTTTCAAAATTTTGGGTTGTTATATTTGGTCCCTGGGCTAGAGACTCAAGAGATCTTTGAAGCTTGAAGAGTCCTGGAGTTCCACTTGGGCACCATCATCAACAAATACCCATCTAGACCTGCACCCGACCATCTTTATTGGACCTCTGTCCGACCACCATCGGGTCTCCACTTGACTTCTTTTGCCTGTCAACTATGACCCCTTAGATCTCTTTCACTCGATCATGGTCCCTCCAATCTCAATCGCCCATCGACTATGGTCCCTCCAACCTCAGCCACTCAATTGCAGTCCCTTTAACTTTTGTCTCCTAATTACAGTACCTCTAACCATAATCGCCCGCTGATTATGGCCTCTTTGACCTTTGTCACCCAACAACGGCCCCTCAAACCTTCAACCTCAATTGCCCGACTACGGTCCCTCTGGCCTCCATCACCGGTCAACTAAGGACCCTGCAACATCTGTTGCCTGCCAACTATGGTCCCTCTGACCTCTATTACTTGACAATAATCCCTTCGACCTCAATTGCCTTACTAAGGTCACTTCATCCTTCTTCATCTGACTACAATTCCTCCAACCAAAGTAAGCTCCCCTGACCTCAATCGCTCGACTATGATCTCTTCGACCTCTATCACCTGAATACTATCCCTCCGACCTCCATCGGCCTACTATGGTCTTTTCGGCCTTCATCATTTATCAACTATAATCCCTCCTTCCTCCGTCACCCACCGACTGCAGTCCCTCTGACCTCTATCACCTGACAATGGTCCCTTCGACCTTAGTCACCCAACTAAGGTGCCTTTAACCTTTGTCTCCAGACTATGATCCTTCCTACCTTTATCATACAACAACGATCCCTTCAACCTTAATCGCCAGATGATGATCCTCTGACCTCCGTTGCCTAATTATAGCCCCTTTGACCCTTATTGCATGGCAACTATCTCTCCAGCCTCCGTTACCTAACTACGGTCCTTTTGACAACGGTTGCTTGCTGACCAAGGTCCCTCCGACATCTATCACACGATAACAGTCCCTTCTACCTTAGTTACCTGATACTGTCCATCTGACCTTTATTGCTTAATAACGGTCGTTCTGATATATATTTCTCATTAACTACGATCCCTCCTACTTTCGTCTCCTGCGGACTATGGTCCCTGTGACCTGTGTCACCCGACAATAATCGCTTCAACCTCAGTCACCCGACTATAGTCCCTTCGACCTCCATTATCCAACTACAGTCCCTTCGACCTTCATCACCAAATTATAGTCCCTTCAACCTTCATTGCTTGACTATGGTCCTTTCAACCTCTATCACCCGATAATAATCTTCTATACTTCAGTCCCCCGACTATCATCCCTTAAGCCTCTAATAATTATAATTTCTCTGACCATCGTCGCCTGTCGACTACGGCCCCTTCTCCCTCTGTTACCCAATAATATTTCCTCTGACCTCCATCACCCTCAGACTACAATCCCTCTGATCTCCTTTGCTCGCTGACTACAGTCCTTTCGACCTAGTGGATCAACTAAGATCCTTTTGACCTTCATTGCTCCATTACGGTCCCTTTAACCGTAGCTCACTCGACTACAGTCTCCTTGACCTTAATCACCTAACTACGGTCCCTCCAACTGAAAGTACGAGATGCGTCAAGAGGCGTTTTATTTTTAAAAATTGATATTTTAAAAATTTAAACCTATACAGGAGTTCTATTTTTTTTTTAAATAGCAACTTAATAAGTAGAATGCAGAAGCTAGTGATTCGTTCACAACAACGATATTGGTGACATAATTACAAATTTCATAATACAAGATCAAGATCAGATTTTTCACCAAGCAATTAAAATAGTAAATAAATGCGTGAAAAATAAAGTACAGTAAAAATAAAAAAAGCACACCAGAAATTTTTATAGTGGTTCAGTCACTTGACCAACATCCACTCCTCGGAGTCCTCCACTTCGAGATTTGTACTACTAAAAGTTGACTCTCCTTTTGCTCCCACAGCAAGGTGGAGAAGCCTTTACAAGACTCATTTTCACCTCCCCGGTGTGACGGAATACCAGATGCTATCTCACCCTTCCGGTGATGGCAGCAGATCTTCTCCTTTTTCTCCCTCCTGGAGACGGCAAAATACCTTGAGGATGTTGACCTTGAAGCCTCTCTTCCTAAAGAACCTTCCTGAGACTCACCAAGGCCACAGGAGGAGTAAGCATGCAGCTAGCTCGGAGCAACCGTGTGATCCCCTCACACTCCTTCTCCCTCACGCTCAAGCTCGCCTTCTCCTTCCTCTCATAAACCTTGGATCTCTCCAAAAGCTCCCCCTCAAGAGTTCCTTCTTCTGTCAACTACGGCCTCAACAACTACTAATTAAAAAATCAAAAGTCCTTTTAAATCAGGCTTCAAAAAACCCTAAAAATTCTAATTTGACGTTTCTGTTCATACAGTACGATATAATATCGTACAGTATGATCAGTTCAAAAATAGCTTCGTCCAGCACAGGTGTAGACAAATAGTTCACAGATTTTATGAATATCGTACTATATGATCAAAAGATCATACAGGATGATCATGTTATTTTTCAACTGTTCGTACGGGATGATCCCTGAGATGAACGAATTCGTCTCTGACCATCATCCCGTACTGCGCACTTCGTACAGTACGAATAGTCCATTTTCAGGTTATCGTCTAGTATGATATAAATATCGTCTGGGATGAATAGTACAAAAAATCTTGGTTTTGTCTAGTATGATTTTCGTGACGATTGAAATTGTATCTATCCATCGTATAGTACGATCTACATCGTACTGTACGATCAAATGTAATTAAGAAATCAAGATCTAATTGCCTGATTACGGGGGATAATTTTGGCAGGATTTTAAATAATCATATAGTACGATCGGTATCGTACAGTACGATTAGTTCAGAAAATCAACATTAAATCTTACCAAATTTATTATGGCAGTTAGGATTTTTGAAAAGAAAATAATCGTACAGTACAATACTGATCGTACAATACGATTAGTTTATAGAACTAATCTTCCAGAAATTAGCTGTTAGCATGAGAATTAATGACATATCGCACAGTATGATTTAAAATCATATAGTACAATTATTTTTTTTTAATAATTTTTTTTGAAAAAAAAATCCCCATGTGTGTGTACATGGTCACTCCTTTTACATACATGCTTTCGTGATAGACTCAAGAAAAGAAAAAATAAAAGAAAATAAAAATATAATTTTTTGTACATCCTATTCTACCCAGTCTTGAGTCTCCAGCAGTCTTGAACTATTTGTATCTTACCTAAAATGTTAAATGTTAGTGCTCACAGAAAATATTTATAATTTTCAAAGGAGAACATATTAAGTCAATAAGTATTATTTGTCATAATCAAAATCAAGTGCTCGGGATCCTGGATTGCAATAATCTCCCCTTTTTGATGGTGTCAAATAATATTAACTGATACATATAGTAGATGTTATTTCTTCCTTAGCTCCCCCGTACTAGAATGATGAATTTTAAAATATCGGAGAATGTTCAAAATTCTTTATATATATATATATATATATATATATATATATATATATATATATTGTGGACATTTAAAATAAAACAGAATGAAAATAACAGAACATAATAAGAACGATAAAAGCATTAAATTGAAGAACATAACATTAAAGAATAATATTACAGAACTTTCTCCCCCTTTTGACAGCAGCAAAAAGAGAAGAACATCACATAATAGTACAAAAGTAAGAATTATAACACAAACACAAGCAACTAATAGAAGAAAGTATGACATAACATAAACAAAATAAAGCATTCAAAAGTTGGGATCCTAATCCAGAGGTGGTGGAACCACTTGAAAGTACTGATGGAGGGAGGCGAACTGATGATCGGTTGAGGTGAAGCGTTCCCCAAACCATCGCATGTCATCTGTATGCTGGCAGTGTTGTTGAGTAATGTGGGAATCCAGTCTAGTTTCCAGGCGATCAAGCCGTTGAATAATATCATCGTGAGGGTAGGAAGGGTGGGCAGGTCTAGGTGGTTGTATTGGTGGTGGTGGAGGTGCTTCGGCTGGAGCAGCAGCCTCTTCTTCATCAGAATCGAGTTCAGCATGCACGGCCCCCCGATGGAATAAGATACGAAAAGAGGCGTTTGTATAGAAGATAGGATTATTGTCTGGAGGGAGAGGATAGTGAAGTTAATATTTGGCATCCAGAATGTATCCAATGATATGGCCTAGAGCAAGGTTTTATTTTCTACGGGCACTGGATATCGATAAGCTGCCAAGGCATGAATATAGTCTAGGATCATTTGAGCTTCATCAAATTTGGTGCCAGACATGATTAAATAGGTGACTACAGACAGCAACGGGGTAACGTGTATGGATCTCTAGCTTTGGGTATAATAGATGTGCGAAGAACATGCTGGATAATGCGGGTATTTTGATTAAGACTTTGGACAAGAGGTAGGTATTGATTGTTGGGTACATTCCTAAGGACCATGTTAACAGATGTCCAATCAAAATCATTTGTGAGAAGAGATTGGGGCCAAGGGCCTTTAGTGGATAGGCCAATATGTTCAGCTATGTCGTCTTTAGTGATGACGACGTTTTATTTGCAGACATAGGAGGTAAGGGTTGTCCATTCTAGGTCGATCTTAAGGTTTGCTAGAAATTCATAGAGAAGTTAAGAGTGGAATGGAAAAGCTAGTGTAAGGAGGAATTGGAGAGTCGTAGAGGCAAATAAATTCATAACCTCGAAATTTAGCGCAGCTTGATTAAGCATGCGGGAAGGAGTAATCTTGGCCTCTTTAAATTTATTGTATGCTTTTTCGTCCACTACAGAGAGAAAGCGGTCGTTGAACCGCCGAGAGGAGGAGGAGCTTCCCTCGATCAGTCAGCCTCTCTTGCTTCCACCAGCCATAGAGCAGAGAATATTTGAAGGGAGTAAGGAGTTGAAAGAGGTGAGTGAAATGGAGAAAGAAATCCTTTCAATTTATAGAAGTTCAGCACTATTGTACAGTAGGATATACGATTGTACAATATGATGGGGTGAGTTATTTCGTTTGGATGACTTTTTAGAAAAAGAGAGTCAAATCGTATAGTACGATCAGAATCGTACTGGCCGACTGTGAGTGAGAGGTCGTTCGTCCTGAGGAGTCGTCTGAACGACTTTTGACTAAATCGATCGTACACTACGAACAGGTGTTCATACAGTACAAATCACAATAATGATCGTACTGGCCGAGTTTAAATTCATCTCAATCTAAAATGACACGTGGATCGTACAGTACGAGTGGTTCTTCGTACAGTGCGATTATCAATAATATAGATCGTACAGTATGTTAGGTGTATCGTACAGTATGATGTACACATTATCAGGCATATCTGGACCGTTGATGGTATTGAAGGCTGTGATCTGGGTATAAATAAGGATCGTACAGTACGATTGTCAATCATACAGTATGATGTGCACAGGAATCCAATGTTAGGCATCAACAAGAAGGGTGTGAGTGGATCAGAAAACTCCCAATTTTTTTTTGTTTTTGTTTTAAATAAAATAGCACATAGACTAAAACACACAATCACAGCTTTTTTTGTTTGTTTCTATTTTTTTTTAATTTTTTTTAATCAAGCATAAATATCTATAACACCTAATTTTATTCTCAACGTACTAAAGGTGTCATATGCTAGTGGTTTTGTGAAAATGTCAGTTAGTTGATCTTCAGTAGTAATATGGTGTAATTTAATATCTCCCTTCTCTACATGATCTCTTATGAAGTGATGTCGGATGTCTATATATTTTATTCGTGAGTGCTGAATTAGATTTTTAGATATACAAATTACACTAGTATTATCACACATTATTGGAATGATTCCTACAGGTAGTTCAAGATCTAAAAGCTATTGTTTTAACCATAAAACTTGAGCACCACAGCTTCCTACCGCTATATATTCTGCTTCAGCTATTGAGAGGGCTACCGAATTTTATTTTCTACTGGACCATAAAACTAAGGATTGCCTAATGAATTGGCAGGTACCAGAGATGCTTTTTATATCAACTTGACATCCTGTAAAGTCTGAATTTGAGTACCCTAAGATTTCAAAGGTAGTGCTGTGTCTAGGATACCAAATTTCAAAGTTTGGGGTGCCTAGTAGATATCTTAAAATTCTTTTGACAATAGTCATGTGAGATTCTTTTGGGTCAGCTTGAAATCGAGCACAGAGACATACACTGAACATTATATCTAGTCTACTGACAGTTAAGTAAAGAAGTGATCCAATTATTCCCCTATACTTCTTCTGGTCCATAGGCTTTCCATTAGGATCTTTATCTAATTGAATGTTAGAACTCATGGGAGTATTCATAGCTTTAACATTGTCCATTTCATACCTTTTTAGAATATCCTTGATGTACTTAGATTGGCTAAGGAATGTTCCACCTTCCATCTATTTTACACTAAATCCAAGAAAATAATTAAGTTCTCCCATCATGCTCATTTCAAACTCGTCACTCATTATTTTTAAAAATTCATCACACAAGATTATTTCTGAAGATCCAAACAGAATGTCATCTACATAAATTTGAATAATGAGTATCTCATCTCCTACACATTTTAAGAAGAGGGTGGTGTCCACACTACCCTTAACAAAGCCTCTATCTAATAGGAATGTACTAAGTCTTTCATATCAAGCTCTAGGTGCTTGCTTTAACCCGTATAGTGCCTTTTTCAATTTAAACACATGATTTAAAAATTGTGAGTTTTCAAAGCCCAGGGGTTGCTCTACATAAACATCTTCTTTGATAACCCCATTTAGGAAAATACTTTTAATATCCATTTGATATAGTTTGAAACCCTTAAAGTAAGCAAAGGCTAAAAGTACCCTGATGGCTTTTAGTCTAGCTATTGGTGCAAAGGTTTCTTCAAAATTTATTCCCTCAATTTGGTTATACCCCTTTGCTACTAACCTAGCCTTATTTCTCACTACTATTCTAGAGTTATTCATCTTATTTTTAAAGACCCACTTAGTTCCAACCAAACTTTATTCTTTGGGTCTCTTGACTAATTCCCACACATCATTTCTAACAAATTGGTTTAGCTCTTCTTGCATTGCTAGGATCCATAATTCATCTCCTAAGGCTTGATCTATATTCGTGGGTTTAATTATAGAAATAAATATAGAATGACTGACTTCTTTCCGAAGTCCATGCCTAGTTTTCATACCTTCTTACGGGTCTCCTAAGATCAATTCTCTAGGATGGCTAGAAGAATATTTCCAATCTCTAGGCAATTGCTCCTGAGGTTCTGCTCTATCCTCTACGGCAATAGTTTCTACTCCTTGAATAATCTTGATTTCTTCTTCTTCATGATTAGGTTCAGAGATCTTTTTGGATTCATCAAAAACCATATGGGTAGACTCTTCTACTAAAAGGTTCCTCTTATTAAAGGTTCTATAGGCTTTATCTACAGATGAGTAGCCTAAGAAAACCCCTTCATCAGATTTAAGATCAAACTTTCCTAAGGGTGACTTCCTATTGATTAAGATAAAGTATTTGCACCCAAAGACATATAACTGAGAAAGATTCGGTGTCCTACCCTTAAGTAGTTCATAGGATGTCTTATTAAATTTGGATCTAATATTTATCCTATTTAGAATATAACAAGCAGTATTCACTGTTTCTGTCCAAAAATATCTAGGAAGAGTGTATTCAGCTAACATTACCCTAGCAGCTTTAACTAAGATTCTATTCTTTCTTTCAGCTATTTCATTTTGCTAAGGAGTACTAGGGGCAGAGAAATTATGTTTATTCCTATCTCTTGGCAAAATGATTCAAATTTATCATTCTCAAATTCACCACTATGATCACTATGGATTATTGAAATTACACATCCTAATTTCCTTTGAATCCAAGTGGAGAAGATTCTAAATTCTTCAAATGACTCACTCTTATGTGCTAAGAATTTTACCCAAGTAAAGCTGGAGTAGTCATCCACTATTACAAATCCATACGATTTCCCTCCTAGGCTAGTTATACTAACAGGTTCGAATAAGTCTATGTGAAGAGTTTCTAGTGGCCTAATGGTGTTGATATCCTTGATTGAATGAAATGATGATTTTACTTATTTTTCTAATTGGCAGGCATCACATAGATGGTTCTTAGTAAACTCTAACTTAAGTATGCCTCTAACTAAGTCTTTATGAGTGATGTTCCTAATTATTTTCATGCTAGTATGGCATAGTCTCCTATGCCACAACCAAGAGTCATCAACCATTATTTTTCAGACATAAAGGGTTTGAGTTTTCAATGCAGTTTAGATCTAATATATAGATATTGTTTATACATTTTTCTTCTAACGCCAGTGTATCCTTTAAGCTAATCATGCATTTGTTAGAAAGAAATTTTATGTCAAAACCCTTATCACAAAGTTGACTGATCCTTATGTTTTAAACCATCAACTAGAAGAATATTTTTAAATATCAAATTTTTAGAATTTCCAATGATACTTGAGCCCATCTCTTTCCTGGTGGTGTTGTCTCCCAAAGTCACATTGCCTCCTGACCTGGCCTCCAGTGTCACGAACTGCTTCATGTCTCCGGTCAAGTGTCTCGAGCAGCCACTGTCCAAGTATCACATGCTCTCACTAAGTTTTTTGTGAGAGCATCCCTATAATGTCAATCAAAGATTAGTTTTGGGAACCCAAGTGAGTTTGGGTTCCACCTTATGCTTGTATGAATGAAATGTATGCATATTATACTGTGATGAATGCATCTTAGGTCTCCACACTGGATGTATCCTATGGTGAATTATGCAAGTGCGGGCTATGTGACCTAGCCTGCCACAAGAATATCACCTAATACTGTGAAATGAGTTCACTAATCTACGGGGGTGATAGTGCCTATTACTGGGTCTGGATGATACATGTTGTGATGGTTTTGGATGAGATGGTTCACATGGTGGAGGTTTATAAAACTCAGCAAATGTGGGAGGTGTTTTATTATTCTCAAATACATGAATTTTTTTATTTAGAAATTCATTTTCTTTATTAAGACTTGTAATTTTGAATTTCAATGTATGCTCACTTCTATCTAGTTCACATGCAAGTTCTTTTAATTCCTTAAATGCATTCTCTAGTACAACATGTAATGATTTTAAGGTATCCCATGCAGTAGTTAATTCAATATGCTTCTTGTTTAATGCATTAAATTCATCAAACAGGGACATGTAATCTCTATCCAAGTCAGAAAATTCTTTAACTGCACTAGCATATTCCTTTTATAAAGTATTAAACTCAATGTTAAGACTAGCATGTATTTTCTTTAACTTTCTATACGAGTTATGGATCTTTTCAGAAATAATTAACAGTTCAACATAAGAAAGTTCATATACCTCATCTTGATCTGATTGATCAAGGTTATCGTTAGTCATCTTCAGATGATTCTGAAGTAGAGTCGGCCCAGAAAACTTTTTGTGTCTTAAATTTCCCCTTCTTAAATTTTGATCTTTCCTCGCCCTTCTCCTTAGTTTGATGAGTCTTAATGTTGGGGCAATCAGCTCAGAGATGACCTAGTTTTCTACACTCAAAGTAAATTGTGTCAGATGCAACTTTAATATTCTTTGAGCTTTTACCTTTGTTCCAATTGCTTTGATGACGCCGTTGCTTTCTTTTAGAAAATTTTTGAACTGACGAGTCATCAAGGCTATGTCGTTATCTTCCTCCGCTGCAGAACTGTCACTTTTAGAATTGTTCACTTTTAACGCCACTATTCACTCCTTCTTTTCACCTGCATCACTTTGTCGTTGACTCGCTCCTTGCTCGTAGGCAATGAGTAACCCTAGCAAATTGTCAATTGAATAAACGTTTAAATCTTTAGACTCAGTTATTTCAGTAATTTTTACATCATATGTGTTAGGCAAATATCCCAGTATTTTATTCACATTTTTAAAGTTAGACAACTCTCTCCCTAAAGCATGCAAGGATGTCACAATCTGGGTGAATCTAGTATATATTTCAGATATAGTTTCACTAGGTTTAATACGAAATAGTTTGTAATCATGTAGCAGTATGTTTAGCCTAGATTGTTTGACCTCAGTGGTTCCTTCGTACGTGATACACAGTCTATCCCATATTTTCTTACCAGTATTACAAGTAGACACTCGCATATAGTCTTCTGATTTTAATGCGCAAAAGAAACAATTCAAGTACTTAGCATTTAATTATGTGAATTCTCTATCCTTATTGCTCCATTCATTAAAAGCTAATTCAGTTTTAATCCCATTCAAGTAAGAAATGGTGCAGTGTAACCTTATTGGACCAACATCCACATGTGATAGTCTATAGATTGTAAAAATATAGATTAGCGTATTTTTTTAGAAATCAAACGGTATATTGTCAAATAAAGGTGGAAGGGTTATATAATAACCCTCCGCAGTGTTATGATTACCAAAATGTGCCATGGATCTTATGTTTCTAGCTTTTCTAAAACACTATTTTGAAATCCCTCTCTGATACCACTTGAAAGTATGAGATGCGCCAAGAGGGGGGGGGGTGAATTGGTATTTTAAAATTTTAAACCTAAACAGGAGTTTTAATTTTTTTATTTTTAAAATAGCAACTTAACAAGTAGAATGTGGAAGCTAGTGATTCGTTCACAATAACGATATTAGTGACACAATTACAAATTTCACAATACAAGATCAAGATCAGATTTTTCACTAATCAATTAAAACAGTAAATAAATACGTGAAAAGTAAAGTGCAGTAAAAATAGAAAAAGTACACCAAAAATTTTTATAGTGGTTCGGTCACTTGACCTATGTCCACTCCCAGGAGTCCTCCACTCTGAGATTTGCGCTACTAAAAGTTGACTCTCATTTTGCTCCCACAACAAGGCAAAGAAGCCTTTACAAGACTCACTTTCACCTCCCCGGTGTGGTGGAATACCAGACACTATGTCACCCTTTCGGTGACAGCAGCGGACCTTCTCCTCTTTCTCCCTCCTGGAGACGGCAGAGTACCTTGAGGACGTTGACCTTGAAGCCTCTCTTCCTAAAGAACCTTCTCGAGACTCACCAAGGCCACATGAGGAGTAAGCATGCAGCTAGCTTGGAGCAACCGTGTGATCCCCTCACACTCCTTCTCCCTCATGCTCAAGCTCACCTTCTCCTTTCTCTCACAAACCTTGGATCTCTCCAAAAGCTCCCCCTCAAGAGTTCCTTCTTCTATCAACCACGGCCTCAACAACTACTAATTAAAAAATTAAAAGTCATTTTAAATCAGGCTTCAAAAAATCCTAAAAATTCTAATTTGATGTTTCTGTTCGTACAGTATGATCAGTTCAAAAACAGATTCGTCCAGTACGGGTGCAGACGAATAGTTTACAGATTTTATGAATATCGTATTGTACGATCCAAAGATCGTACAAGACGTTCATGTTATTTTTCAACTGTTCGTACGGGATGATCCCTGGGACGAACAAATTCATCTCTGACCATCGTTTCGCACTGTACACTTCGTACAGTACGAATAGTTTATTTTCAGGTTATCGTCTTGTACGATATAAATATCATTTGGGATGAATAGTATAAAAAATCTTGGTTTCATCTAATACGATTTACGGGATGATTGAAATCGTCTCTGTCCATCGGACGTACGATCTACATCACACCGTACGATCAAATGTAATTAAGAAACCAAGATCTAATTGCCTGATTACGGGGGATAATTTTGGCAGGATTTCAAATAATCGTGCAGTACGATTAGTTCAGAAAATCAACATTAAATCTTACCAAAGTCATTCTAGAGGCTAGGGTTTTTAAAAAGAAACCAATCGTACAGTACGATTAGTTTACATAACTAATCTTCCAGAAATTAGCCGTTAGCTTGAGAATTAATGACATATCGTACAGTACGATTTAAAATCGTACAGTATGATTTAAAATCGTACAGTACGATTATTTTTTTTAATAATTATTTTTTCAAAAATTCCCCCTCTGTGTGTGTGCATGGTCACTCCTTTTACATACATGCTTTCGTGGTAGACTCAAGAAAAGAAAAAAATAAAAGAAAATAAAAATATAATTTCTTGTACATCCTATTCTACCCAGTCTTGAGTCTCCAGTAGTCTTGAACTATTTGTATCTTACCTGAAATGTTAGTGCTCACAGAAAATATTTATAATTTTCAAAGGAGAACATATTAAGTCTGCAAGTATTATTTGTCATCATCAAAATCAAGTGCTCGGGATCTTAGATTGCAACACCAACCATTATTACATAGTGATTACGGTCCCTCTGACCTCCATTATCAATCGACTATGATCCCTCTAACCTTCGTTGTCTGTTTACGGTCCCCCCGACCTCTGTTGCCCGTCAAATATTGTCCCTTCGACCTTCGTGGCCTATGAACTATAGTCCTTCTTACCTACGTTTCTTAGAAACTACAGTCCCTCCAACCACTGTCGCTTACCGACTATGATCCCTTCGATCACCTTTGCCTGCCGACTATGGTCCCTCCGACCATCGTCTCACCACAATGGCCCCATTGACCTCAGTAGCCAGAGTTTAGTCCATCGGACCTCCGTCACCTGACTATGGTCCCTCTGATCTCCATATCCCCTCGACTACAGTCCCTTTGACCTCTATCGCCTACTGACTACAATCCCTCGGACCTTCGTTGCCAACTGACCACGATCCCTTTGACCTCTGTCACTCGACAATGGTCCCCTCGACCCTCAGTCACAGGACTATGGTCCCTTCGATGTCCGTCGCTCGATTAAGATCCTTCCGACCTATGTTATCCGACAACAATCCCCTTGACCTTAATCTCCCGACCATGGTCCCTCTTAATTCTTATTTTAAAATAATAGAAAATAAGAAAAAACCTCATTTTAGCCTCGATTTGCGCATCGCCACCTTGTGATTCATGACGATTTCTCTGGGCGAATTCCGTTGGGCAAGATCATACTTGATTTTGGGTATTGTCAAAATTCTGAACGCAACGGCAAAGTCCGTTTCATCGTTGGACATCAATTGGGAGACACCGCGCGTCAATTTTTTCTAATTTGCCCGCTGTTGCCTTGGGATCAGTGCCAACCTCATCGCGCTATTTTAATTGAACAAATTTATAGTCATTTTTGTGTATTGATGACGCTCTGAATGCAATGGCGAAGTAAATTTTACGACCGGACATCATTTAGGCAATGTCACGTGTTAATTTTGGGTGTCGGTCGTCCCTTTTGACCGATTTTGTCTGATTTGATCGCAAGGTTCCCATTTAGGTGAATTCGACGCTCCAATCGCAATGACGTTGTCCATTTGACGATCAAGAGGTCGGGTCAAGTGGCACGTCATGCATCAATTTCGCCTCGTTTCATTCTTTTTTTTATTTTATATAGGGGTCAACAATATCAACTCAAGGTAAGAAGCAGTGAGTAGTACACATGAACAACACAAAAAACATCTCGTAAGAATAGGAAAGTTAATCATCTATTAATTTGCCCCCTGTGGAATCTTGTATACAGTCATCCTTGACTAGGTAAAAATAAAGCAATTACAGTGGGATGTGCGACAAAAGATCATCCATGGCATTACACGAGGTCTGCACTATCTAAATGAAGAATCTCAATTAGGAATTATACCAACGCAGTTCAAGCAGAAAGTCTTTGTGCTATCTTGGTAGACATAAACAGTCCACGTAGGGACCTGTAAGATGCCGTCAACTGTGTCCATACGCCCATAGTCTTGATGCTCACAGAAAGCATCTTTGGCGAACAAATTATCAATGACTGGGAGTTTCTCACAACTGTCGTTTTCGTTACCTCTGGATCACTTCTAAAATTGACTCCAAAGTGGCACATTCTTGAAGAAATTGTGACTGACCTCTCATAGAAACAGCCTGTACGTCATAGCTCCACCACATACGTGGTGCTGTCATGTCCTATAAATAAAAGATGATAATTCAGGTCTTCAATTTTAATCACATAGTCATATGGTTATCAAAATGAGATCAATTATTTGTTGAAGTGCAGAATATATAAATGTGATTCTAGACTTCTAGTTATTATTTTAAATTCTAGAATCAAAGGAAAAAATGATTTTAGATTCTATACATCTTTTCCAAAATCGAATCGAAAAGAAACATTGAGGTTTCATTTGAATAAGTTTTCTTACTGCTTTTTATAGTAGTTTTCTAACACAAAAATTTTATAAAAGCAGCAAAAAAAAAAAAAGTGGCCAAAAGCTTCATCAAATGAAACCTGAATCTTAAATGCAGAAATTAGTATACCTTCAACTATTGATGTTGTTGATTATCTTGGATTTTGAACGCTTCTAAGTTTCGTTTGGGACAACTTTTCATTATTATTTTTTCATTACTTTCGAGAAATTTTTATTCGAGAAAGTTGTTTTAGAAAGTAGTAAGAAAGCTATCACAAAAGAAGCCTAAATCTTTCCTAATGGTGTATTTTTTTAAATGAGATTGAAGATTTTTACAGCTAATTATATATATATATATATATATATATATATATATATATATATATATATATATATATATATATATATATTCATTGAAGTTCTTTCGATATGAATGAATTGTTTTACCAAACTAAATAATGCTTTTAATAACCGAAAAATGGTTATCCACATTTTTGCCTTTTGGAGAAAAAATTGAACCATATTTTGAACTAATTCAAAAAGGAAATATTATAAAAACTGTATTGTAAATTATTTAAAATATAATTAGTTATAAAAACAAACATTACTGTCATTTACTGTTCCAAGAAAAGTGGAATATAGGAGTTAGGCTCTGATTACAAAGTTATCAACAATGTTACTTACTGCAATGCAACTCATAAGCCTGTTGGTATGAAGTTTTGACTATCAATCAAGAGATCTTGAGTTCGAGTCTCACATATGTGATGTGTGTGAGTTAGCTTTAATTAGCTTAAATGTCCTAAACTTTTTTATAACAAAACAACTAATCATTTTTTTGGACTGGTTATAGGATTAGAGCGCAAGCAGCGGAGAGGACATTATGCCCGTCAACCAATGAGCAACACCGCTCGATCCCACCAACTCATCATTCAACAACCATTCTCTTAAATTTTTGATCGGCCCAACATATATTATTCAAGAATAATTATATTTTATAATTTATATATAGCTTCAAACAATGATCTATCCTTCAAATCTTCTAATATTGTCAGAATACCATGGTTAATTAGTTCTACCAACATTAGGAAAAGAAGATGTGTTTGCTCTTTTTTGTTTAGTTCTACCATGTATTTGCTCTAGGGGTGTAAACAAGTCGAATTGAGTAAGTACCTACCTCATTTACTAAGCTCGAGTTTGGCTTGTTAAAATAAAGTTACAACCCACCGAGGCTTAGGGTGGTTGGTGGGAGAGCACGATTGGGAACCCCCAATCCCGGGTTCAAATTCACCCCACTACGGCCGCACCTCTTAGGTGGGGACCAATAAAGTGTTGGCCCGAGGGTTTCTGGTGTGGGTGCCACCGCTAGGTCGACCGAGGAGATTAGTGGATATCGCCAAGCGCCTCACAAGCTGAGGTGGCTGCGGGCTGATACTCCCCGTTCCCGAAAAAAAAAAAAAAAAAGAAAAATGTTACAAGCTCAAGCTCGGCAGAAGCTCATTTGGAAAGCTCAATCTTGACTCGATTATTGAGCTCGATTTATTAGTATTAAATTAAAATTTTCATTTTTTGAATTTTTATTTTTAATATAGAATTAATTATAAAAAGTTAAAATATATTATATAATATTAATTTAAAATAATTTTTAAATCTATTTTAAATTAATCGAGCAGTTCAATAAACTTGTGTATCTGATATATGTGCGAGCTTATCTTAATTAATCTAAATGTCAAAAAAAAAAAAAATTCAGAGACCATGATAATTGGAAAAAAAAAATACTTGCACGAGACGATTATGGCTTGATCAATTTCGCATTTATCCGCATTATTTCATTTGAATTGGGGCTGTCTGATGTGATAAATAGCAGATTTTATCACAAAACAACGCAAAAGGATGATTATTGATAGTGAAATTGTACAAAAATATCTGAATCATAGTGTTGAAAGTGGCCAAAACAAATCACGGAACAATCGATCAAAGATTGGTCTCGTCTTCGCCGAACGGCAGCTGAGAGCGTTGATTGCCTCAGTGTTCACCGCGCTTGCCGGTTACCGGCGAACACCACCAGTCCTCGGCTTCAGGGCAAGTCCCGTAGCCCCAAGAAAACGCCACCGGCGCTGCCGTCTGAAGGGAATCTGAGATCTCGTCTGCAATTGGAAGCATTACAGGGGAACTGAAAATGCCCCTGGAGTCAACTGCTCGTTTTGGCGCCGGAGAATGCCGCCCCATCAGAGCGAAACGCATCGGCGAAGCTCTTTTCTGAGAGTTTGCAAAAGCATAACGCGAATCGTGCGATTGCAAGCCCGGAGAGGTGGTTTCAGATTGTTGTGCCGTTCGCTGGGTTAGAATTCCGGCGAGACCATGAACGGCAAGGTTTTGGCCGTAGAAGAGACCAGGGAGGGCAACATCTACGCCATCGACGGTGATGACGTCAAGCGAGTTGCGGTGGGAGATGACGATTTCGCCGGATGGTAGAAGGGTGGAAATTGCGGTGCCGGGAATTAGGGAGAGAAGGACAGGGAGGGAATGGCGGCCGAGGGCGACGTGGTGGCGGAGGACATCGACGTAGGCGGAGGCTGAGAAAACCATGTCGAGAGAGAAGAGGGAGGCGTCGGTGGGGGCGAAGAGGGTGAATGAAGCGTTGGAGAAGAGGAGGTCGAAGCGGACGTCGGAGGACGTGATGGCGTTGCCGAAGAGCCGATAGCCACGCGATCGCAGAGAGTAGATCGCGTCTTCGAGCTCCTCCTCGGATATCTCCATCGATGACGGGAAGAGCAGCATGAGAGAGGGGACAAGTAGGAGGAGAACGGCGAGGGGCTTTGCTTTCTCCATGTTCTTCGCTTCTTGCTTTCTTGTTTCTCTAGGTAAGAGGAACGGAAAAAGAGAATGGAAGGAGGCGGCTTTTAGTGTTGCCAGGTTGATTTGTTCTCTGAGAAGATAACAAAACAGGATTGCGGGCGGGAAGGTCATTTTTTTTATCTGGTTGCTTGACGAGGAGCGTTTATTATTATTATTATTATTATATTTTTATTTGATGTTGTTGATGATGATCATGATAATAATAATAAGGTTTTGAAAATCGGATCAGACAATTGACCGAAAGAGGAAGAGGTTCACGATTTGACCTATTCGACCGGTCGAACCGGGGTCAAACTGAATGACGTAATAAATAATAATCTTATTAAAAATTATAAAATGAATGAAAAATTTTCCTCTAATACATTCATTGTACATTTCATTTTCATATCAATCTAATCAAATAATATAAATATGGCATCACTGAAATTTATAAAACATAAGCAAATAACACACCTTTTGTTGAGCTCTATTGTGTGTTGGGTGTTGATGAATGCAACCATCTTCATTTCTCTTTCTCTACCATGTGAAATTGCTAAAAAATGAAATGAACAAAAGAAAATGAAGTAAAATATATGACAAAATAGACATAAAAAATAGACAATATATAACATACCTCCTCATAATTCATAGCAAATTATGACACTTTATACTAATTGATAAGATAAACTCAAAATTCATAAAGATAAAAAGTTTTAACTTAATACCATAGAGATAAAAGTAATAATTGGCATTCAATTGTTTATATCAGTTTACATATAAAAAACTCAAAACTTAAAACTCAAAACACTTATAGTGAATCTAATAATCATCCACTAAAGTTGTGTGATCTAATGATGGGTTCTCAAACTCTCCTTCATCAAAATCTTGCATCCAAAATACTTCTATATCCTCACATGGTATGTCATCTTCATCACATATATTAGCTAAGTTATTTTCATCTGTAAATTATTAATATGAAATAATAAGTCTATATTTTATATTATACTCAAAAGATATAAGTTAATCAACAATCTTACTTGGAATTGGTGTAGTTAATGTTAAGTTTGGTTCTATATCTATAGAAATTGCAACATCTTTGTAAATTTTTGACTCCAAGTCTTCAAAATACAATTCTGAAGTTGGCTCATCGTCAAGGATCCAAAAGTCAATAGGTTCAATACTTATATAGTCCAAAAGATCATAACTTCTTTTTCTAAGCTGTAACTTACATAATTGTTATAAAAAATTAATAATAAAATGTGCATCATTATTTAAAAAATATTTAAAGAAGTTTCAAATAGTACCTATTTCTTAAATTGAGATTGTAACGAACATATACAAGATCATTTAGCCTTTTGTGCTCAAGATGATTCTGTCTTTTTATATGAATATACTCAAACACACTCCAGTTCCTCTCACAACCTGATGATGATGTCTGACTAAGAATTCTAATAGCCACTTTCTATAGGTTTGATGCACTAGAGCCAAACATCTTCCACCATTCATCTACAAATCAATAAACATATATTAATTTGTTCAAATTAATATTATTATTTATTGTAAACAAAGGCATCATAGTTCAAATAAATATTAAAATGAATTCTCAAAATTTTGTCATTTTACATGGTTGTATTTCTTTTACTAATGTTAATGCAATGGGCTTCCCAAAACTTTCTAAATTATCACGAAATAGCCTCATTCATTGTCAAAAATGATTTAGCACATATATCTTTATTGCCAATCAATTCTATTAGACCTTGCATAACCTTGCATAACGTAAGGGTATTCAAATGACAGGAATATAAAGAAGGTATTTGATATGTTTGAAGAAATGTCAAGGGAGTGAAGCCCAATAAGGTTGTCTACACTTAGTTAATAAAAAGCCAACATTCTATAGGTTTCGATGTTAATAAGGGAGTGAGGCACTCAAGTTCATAAAAGAAGTACCAACATTCTATAGGTTCTGATGTTATAAAAAGAAAGCCATAATAATTAATCAATAATTAAACTCGTAAATAAGTGTTTCAATTATAGAAAGCACACAAGTGAAATAGTTATTAGCCTCATAAATGTCAAAAAGGAGGATTTAAGAAAAGCATTACATCACTAGCAAATCAAACAAAATGATAGAGAAAACCCCACATTGCCTCAATAGCCTTTTGTTCTCGCCACTACAGATTTCACTAAGATAATAATAGTGGAGTTTTGCAACTCTGATCTCTAGGCATGTAACCTATTGACAACAACCCTTTATAACAAAAAAAAAAAAACTATCCTCCATAGGTCCATGCCTCCTAACACAACATCCTCCTGAATAGATAATTTATGAAAATAAATAGACTAGATTACACAATAGTAATGTATCTTTTATTTAAGCCAAGGCGACAAGCCACTTCAATATAATAACATAAAGAACAATCCAGACCCTTCAAAGCTTTGACTATATTTCCCACTTCAAAGATTAATACTTAAAGCTCAATAATTTGTCATAAGGAGTGATACATTGGTCAGGAAGAGTGAATGTTGTAAAATTAGCAAAAAAAATTGAAGATTAAAAAGAAATTTCTTAAAATGGTCCTGCAAAGTAGTATAGAATACACAAAGGGAATAAAATTGCATGGCAGCTTCCTTAGTTTTCGTAAAGGAACAAACTTAGCACCTATTGGCGCCAAGGCAATTGGGAGGCCAAATATAAAACTTCTAGCCTCAACTCCTACAAGAATTAGGACAACAAGTTCAATCTATGTGAAAAGCTTACATCATCAGCATTCTAATACATATTAGCAAAAGTTAAAAAAAAGCACCAAATAATCAGCTTTATCCTAACTATTTGGGATTGGCTTTATGAATCCCTCATTTTCCATTCATTCTTGTTAAGTGTAGCCAAAAGAGAGCATATTCTCTACAAATCATTTTGAGTATCAAGAATTAAGAACACATATAAAAGAATGAATTGAACCATAAGAAAATTAATAAATCATAAGCATTTAAACACAACTTTACAAGAACAAAAAAATGTGAAAGCATAAAATTTATATGATCGCTTGATAACAACAAGACTTACAATCCATAAAATATATATAATCCTCATAATGGCCGCATCTGTATGATCAGAAGACACATAACATGCCAAACAACAACAAAAGACAAATGCATTTGAGGAGACAAATACAGCTAACAAAACTTAAGAAAGCTCGAATGAAAGAGAAATTGTGCACTAACGAGATGAACTATTATTGAATCCTTAGAAATCTCCTAACCTTACGATGATTCCTCTTGTAAAAGCACTTTGATCTTCTCTTCCAAGAAATCTTCCTTGCATGTTTACTTTCTTTTTTTCCTTGCTATGGCCGGCCAGTTCGTGAATGATCCGAGCACCGATGAAGGAGGAGCTGCAGCGATGAAGGTGGAGGAGCGGAGAAGCACGGCTTCGGGAGTTATGGGAGTAGGAGAACAATAGCGAAATACAATTAGGTTTTACTTTTTTTACTTAAGTTATTTACTTATTTCTCAAATATCCGCATGATTGAAATCACACTGCTGAGATTTACGGATAAGCTTAACTGGATGGTTCTTGCCCGGTTTTCGATTTGACGGTTTCACGGTCTGACCGCCTGTAGGACCGGTTCAAATTCAGTTCTTTGTTTAGCCGGTTTCAGAGTTAAAACGAACCAGCCGGCCGGGCGGATACCGGTTCAACCAGTTGAACCGGCCGGTCCGATCCGATTTTTTAAACATTGAATAAATAATAATAATAATAATAATAATAATTAAAAACATCTAAACATTAATTGATGAATTAAATGACCTCCAATTATAGCATGTTTATAATCAAATCGAGTGACATGACGAGATGAATCTAAAGAGCCCAAGATCACTCGACTCTGACATTATTAAGGCATTCAAATGCTTGATAAATGATCTATGTCCAAGATGATCATGTGTTGTAGATTCTGGCTAAATACTCATCTTAAAAAGGTTATAAATAGGGCCACATTCTCTATAGAAAGGGGAGATTAAATGCTTGAGAAAATTCAAGAGCTTTCTTGCATTTTCCAATCATCACCACTGATAAACTCCACCAAGATCTACCCCTCTTGTCAGGTATTTAACTATTCACTTGTTAATACCTAAATTTTGCAACACCTACAACAGGAATAAGCACTACAAAAAATTTACTCATTGCCCGTGGAAAATTTCCATCGAATTAGCTAATAATTAATGAATCTACAGAATTTCCAACCAATTTTTTGTCAGAAATATAATTTAATTTCTGACGGAGAAATCCGTGGAAAACTCTACTTGAAAAGGCACTATTTCATCTCGAGGATGCCTCCCTCTCTCATTTCATTTTATTTCCTTTTCGAAACACTTCTCTCGCCCTTGCCGTCGCTATTTTCCATTCAAGTGATTTCTCGTTTGGCTCTGTTTCCTCAAGATTTGAAATGTTAAACTTCATCTCTTTAATCATTTAATTTTTTTTTAATTCCATCCCCACCCATTATTAGTGTTTCTATAAAGTGTTGCTAATAAACATAAGATTGAAAGACATGATTTCTAATATTCTAATAAATATTAATTTTTTTTAATCTGTTTCTTCTAAGTTGGGGTCTTTTTGGTGAATTTTTATTGGATCTGGACACCGGACGTAGCTCTACATTCGGATGCCACTAGAATGGCGCCACGTAACATTCTGTGAGCAATTCCACGTTCATTGTACTGAGTCATCTTAATATCAAGAATTATTTGCGTTTATAGTACCGAGTACTGATCATTGTATCGAGACCGGCAGAGTTTCTCGGTATTGATTCTCGGTACCGCTACCCGGGAGAGTTTCTTGATATTGAGACTCGGTACCGCTACCCAGCACAACATTTTGGTCTTGATACTTGGTACATAATCTCGATACAGATTAGGTATTGCTTGTCCATATAAATTTTTTACTACTACGTCTGTATAAGCATGTGAAATTTATTTGTCTTGTGCATAGGGTGTTTACAACTCTGAGAAGGAAGCACATGATACGTTTGTGATTATGCTCATTATCATAATTTTAGTGTTCGAAAAGAACATCATTTATTCTGGCCTAATTCAAGGAAAATAAAATCTAAGGACTTTGTATGTTCGAAAGTAGGATTCAAGAAGGGAATTGACTTAAATGAAAAATTAAAATATCAAAAATCAAACACAAGAATCGGGTGTCCAGCTATGATTAGATTTATTGTGACTGAAGATGGAATCGGATGGTGCAAAAATTGAATAAATGCCATAATCACGAATTGGCTAGGGCTGAAGATCAATATTTGCTTAGATCATATAGGCACATTAGTGATAAGAATGTATCTGTTCTGAAATCAATGTCAGAAGCTGGGATAAGAACAGTTGATACATTTAAATACCTATCTGATGAATTGGGAGGTGTAGGAAATTTAAGGTTCACAAAGAATGATACATACAACTATATTCAAAAAGAGAGAAGAGCCAAGATTGAGAATGGAGACACAAATTCACTAATTCAATTGTTTAAAGAATGAGTCGCTGATGACAACATGTTTGTATGGGATGTCCAAACTGATGAAGATAGGCTGTTGAATTTTTTTTAGGTGGATGGGTTGGAGAGAATTGATTACAACTGCTTTGGAAATGTAATAATTTTTTATACTAGCTATAGGCTTAACAAATATAATTTAGCATGTGCACCTTTTGTTAGAGTTAATAATCATTGGCAAAATGTTCTATTAGGGGTGACTATTTTATCTAAGGAGACAATTGAGTCATTTACCTGGTTGTTCAGAACTTTTTTAAGAATTATGAATAACCAACATTCCATAACTATATTTATCGATCAGGACCAAGCAATGGCTAAGGCAATAAAGATTGCATTACCTAACACACGATATAGGTTGTGCCAATGACATATCTACAAGAAGTCTCCTTCCAAAGTAGGCTGCTTTAATAGCAACAATAAATTAAAAGGTCTATTTTATAGTTGTATGAGCAAGTGTGATTCTGAGGATGAGTTTGAGAGAACCTGAACTGAAATAATCATAGAAGGGAACCTCCAGAGCCATGAATGGTTGAAAGATTTATACAACATTAGGTACAAGTGGTTAACAGTATTCAACAAAAATTAGTTTAACCTTGGCTTTCTTCCTACACAATATAGTGAATATACCAATTATATCTGTCATGACATTTCCAAGCCAACCAGTTGTATAACTGATTGTTTCTTGGGGTTGGAGAAGGTGATGAAGACTTGGCGTATGAATGAACAAGATAAAGATTTTAGATGCAGCCAATCCGAGATACAACCTATAATTAAAAGTAGCTTAATATTAAAGCAAGCCGCCCATTTTTATTCAAGAAAATTATACACATTTTTTGAAGAGGAGTTTTTATAGAGTGTTGGTGGACTGTGCATTGATTATGCTTCATTGGACTCATCCAAGTTCTCCATCAAGAACACAGATAAATTGTTTCAGTCGCAAAATTGGACTGTTCATTTTGGTTCAATTCAGGGTACCATACACTGCAGCTGTGGCAAGTTTGAGATGATGTATTTATTATGTTCTCACTACATGAGAGTTCTTAGGTAGTGAGATATTGTTAATATTCCTGAAAAATATTTTTTGGTAAGATGGTCAGCCAGAACTCGAAATAATCTTTATGTTGGGCGAAAGCTCACATGTATAGGAAAGAATGCGTGCCCATCGCAGGAGGGATCTAGTAGTATGATATTTAGAAATTATATTTATAGATTTGCATATCAAATAAGCACACAAGCACAGGATAATGAGGATGCAGAATAGTGTATGATCGCTGCGATGAGTGACATGGTTGAAAAGTTCAATTCATCATGGTAGAAAAAAAAAAGTTAACAACGACAATATTTGCAGATTTACTAGGGGAGGACAAAAAAATATTAAAGACCCTATGAAATGCCGGCCTAAGGGTATCTCTAATGCTATAGATTAAAGAATCACTGGGAAAAGAGGAAAAGCAAGAAATTGAAACCCACAGAGAAAAATGCTCCTACAACCGTACAATTTACAGCTGGAGATATAGTGACTCAATCGTCATTTGTCTAATATACTTGACTGATTGACAGATGAGTAGTCGACAGCAATCGGTATTACTCGGTATTGATAGGTTCTTCTCGGTATTGAGTACAATCTCCTATGGTATCGCTCGGTACTTTTTATTTCGCTCGGTATCAATCTATTCTGCTAGTATTTATTTGCACCAAATAGTATCCCATGGTGCTCGGTGCTTCTCGGTCCTGATAATAGTAATTTTTGTTAATCATGTTCAATCCCATTCTGTTTACTGGTTTTTTCAACTTTTATTGTACCTGAGCATATGTATATTTTTGATGTTGCAACTTGTATTATTATAGTCTTTCAAATTATAATATGTCAGATAAATAGCTTTCACAGAAACTAATCTACTTCATCAGAAATGCAGTTGTTTTTCGTTCAAAGATCAATTAAAAATGATTTATACAAATGTATGCAAGACGAAATACTTTGATTTCTTAACAAAAGTTTATACATTTTTATTTTATTATAGTAGTAAGGATGGCATATGCAAATTTTGCCCTGAATTTAAGCATATTTTCTTGCAAATCCTTTACATCACCACATATAACAGCTTCTAGTTGGATAACGACTTCCATATATTTGCAAATGTACATCCCATAATCTACGCTATTCTTATGCGTTGGTGCACGTTTAATTTGTTAGACCGGCCACCCTCGAATATCTGTTTTAAATGAATTTCTAGTTTCATCGTAGAGATGGGATATCTGTAAATGCCATGACTTTAAAACAATGACATTGTAAAAGAAATTATATATTACGTTTAATAAATTCCTAGATTACTTACAACTTGAGGAATAACAGCTCTGTGATTTTTCTTTGGTAATGAATCATAAAAATCTCAAACTTTTTTTCTTCAAGTTTTCAATTAGGAGAGTCCAATAAGCTTTTTCTATGATTGGTACAACATCAAATTGGCCACACTAACAGATTCTTTGGTTATATGAGAAATGTATCCTATCGTGTCTGCCTTATATGCGTGATAGGCTTGGCATAAGGGAAAAATAAAATTAACTGTGATAAAATAAAAAATTAATTAAACTATTTAACTCACCCAATGGAGGCTAAAAATATATAGGAATGGTTCATAGAGGCCAGGGCATGGCTGGCTCTTCTCAATAAGAAGAATACCAAATGTATCGACGTGGTTGGTATCAAGGCACTCTGACATTAAAAGTTCATCAATTTGGCTTCTATAAATAATAATGTTCCCAGACTCATAAACAACATCACTCCTGTGAAGAAATGATCAGTATATGTAGTTGGATTAAAACAATACGTAGAGAAACCGATTAATACCGACTAATTCCTCGATAATACCGAGTAGTACCGCGGTAATACCGAGTAGTACCGCGAATTAAAATGCATGGAACTTACATATCAGTGTATTTTTGGAGACATCTGTCAATAAATATGCGCGTCTCATCGCTTATTAATAACCGACCATCATAATCAAGTATAAGTTCGGCTAGTCGCGCTTCTATCTTAGAGTCACTTGCAACCACAACAATATCTAATTCTGCAGGTGGCACCTTCTCATATATACCTTTATCTATTTTATTAGTCTCAACTTTAATATCGGTTTGTGATAGCTGATTATTCACTAGCACATTAGTTTTTTTATGATTTCTATTGCCAGTTGAGCATGGAGACTCTACCAATTTTTTTTCCTCCCAACCTGACGCTGCACCCTTCTAGCAATACCAGTGTGGGAAGAATCAATAAATCCCATTTTCACCTCCTCCTCACGCATTATTCTTTCTTTTCCAGCAATGTCAATAATATTCTGAGCTTCCTCCACAAATTTTGGTTGTGTTACTTCGTCAGGAATTATGCCAGCTGATGGGCTAACTACATCATTCTCGGTAATGGCCCCGAAGGAAGACTTTGCAGACTTCCCTTTTTAATAAGTTGTATATGCATCAGGGAAATAGTGCAATAAAAACTTCTCAATTCCTTTTATTTTCAAATTTTCCTCTTCTCTCAATTCAAAAATAGATTGTTCCAGAGCTTGCACATGTTGCTCTAACAAATTGGACGTCGTTTCAACCGCAGTTAACTTCTTCACAAGTAATTTATTCTGTGCAATCAATTTATTGTATGCTTCATGTATGTTGCAAATCTGGTTTTGATGATGACAAACATGTTTCCAGTGTGTCTTGCTTAGCTAATCTGTTTCAGGCATAAAAGACCGCGAGCCACTCAAGCCAACTCAAGATCGGGTCCAAGTGTGTCAAATGTATGATTTTTCCTTTTATTGAGTCAATTGTAATGTAACTGATTCCCTAGCTAAGTAACTTTGCACACACACACTCAGGGGGAGAGATTGAGTGAATTAGAGTTTCTGTTGCAATTTTGTTCAGATCATCCTAGACGATATCCACATCGTCCTGGACGATCCAGTTAAAACAGAAACCCTAATTTGGGCGACTAAGTTAAGAGGGTCTGATTGAGCCGATCGTCCTGGACGATCTACGGATCGTACGGAACGATATGCCCAAATCAGAAATTCTCAGCCGCCAGATCAAGTTAGGCAAGTTCTTATTTTTAGATACTTGGTCTGATCGTCCCGGACGATACGTGTATCGTCCCGGACGATCCAGTACAATCATGCCTAAATTAGTCTGGTAGTTAAGGAAAGTAATTAATGTTTAATTGATACGATCACATCGTTCAGGACGATCACAGGATCGTCCCGGACGATCGTGATCGTCTTGTGCATTTCAGCTGTACGTCTAGAACTATGTACAGGACGATTTGGGGCCTTTTTGAACTAATCGTACCGGACGATTACCCTATCGTCTGGGACGATCAAGTCATTTTTTGGTCGTCCAGCACAGATTTCTCTGGACGACCCGAACTGTCTTCTGGACGATTTCCTTCAATTTGAACTAATCGTCCCGGACGATCGCAGGATCGTACGGGACTATATGAACAACTTTTTCTACTGATCGTCCAGAAGAGCCAGATCGTCCAGGCTGAAACAGCTGAATTTGAACTGATCGTCCTGGACGATCTTGGCCGACAAGTTGAGATTTAGGGCAAATTCTAAGCCCTCCTTTAAAAGAACTTTTTCCAATTTTTGGAAAAATCTTTTGCTGCCTTCCTCCCCTGAGAAATCCTAGAGAGAGAGAGAGTTGGGAGAGAGAGAAGAGATCTTGTGAGGGGGAGTTAGTGAGGGATTCACTAAGGTTGCTCCAAGCACGGATCAGAGTCGTCTTCTCCGCTCGTCGTCTGTCGTCTAGTCGGTGTTCTTCGTGGGAGGATCGTTCGCAAGAAGATCCGGGTTCTCTGCCCGCTTCAGGAGGAAGCGAAAGGAGTTCGTAGGTTCTCTGCCTGCTTCAGGAGGAAGCGAAAGGAGTTCGAAGGTTCTCTGCCTGCTTCAGGAGGAAGCGAAAGGAGGTCAGGTTCTCTGCCTCACCGTGTGGTGAAAAGGAGGTATTTTGTACAGGCTTCTCCGCCTTGCTGTGGGAGCAAAAGGAGAGTCACTTTCGTTTAGTGCAATACCCGGAGGGGAGGCTCCGGGGAGTGGACGTAGGTCAAGTTGACCGAACCACTATAAAATCTGGTTTGCTTTTCTGATTCAGTTTTGCATTTTACTTTTCAATATAAACTGCTTGGGTGAATATCGTTGGTTGATCTTTTTGTTATTGTTTACTTGTTTCCGCTGCTAAGTATCGAAAAGATTTTTGTAGTTATCGTGAAATTTTTAAATAACCAATTCACCCCCCCTCTTGGTTAGCCTCGGGACTAGTTCACTAGGGCTTAACATCCCTTTCGAACTTTCAAGTGGTATCAGAGCGGGATTCAAAATTTCTGTTTAAAAACTTTTGAATTTGATCTAATGGCTAACTGTAACAATCGTAATACTGCTGAAGGTTATTCCATTACCAGACCACCGTTGTTTGACAATATTCCTTTTGATTTTTGGAAAACACGCATGTCTACTTTTCTGCAATCTATTGATTATCGCATGTTGATGTTAGTTAAGGACGGATACGAACCACCTTTTCGAATGATTAACAATGTGAAAACTGAATTGCCGTTTGCTGATTGGACGTTTGATGATCGTGATTTAGCACAGTTGAATGCAAAATGTTTGAACTGTTTCTTTTGTGCTTTGAAATCTGAAGACTATATGCGTGTTTCTACTTGTACCACGGGAAAGGAAATCTGGGATAGGTTATGTATAACATACGAAGGTACAACTGAAGTCAAACAATCTAGGTTAAACATCTTGTTACATGATTACGAACTTTTTCGCATGAAACCTAGTGAGACTATTTCAGAAATGTACACAAGGTTCACTCAGATTGTTACCTCTTTGCATGCTTTAGATAGAGAACTTACCAACTACGAAAGAGTGAACAAGATTCTTAGATGTTTGCCTGCTTCTTATGATGCTAAGATTACTGCTATTACTGAATCCAAAGATTTAAATACTTACTCTATTGACAGCTTACTTGGATCACTCATTGCTTACGAGCAAGGGGTGAACCAAAGGCAACTTGATGCAGGTGAACGCAAGAAAGAGAAGACCGTGGCACTAAAGGCCAAAGATTCAGATGCTAGCACTTCCGGGTCTGATAGCGACGAAGTTGCCTTAATCACAAGGCAATTCAAAAGCTTTCTAAGGAAGAAACATAAGAACTATCAGAAGTGGAACAAGGGTAAGTTCAATAAAAACTTTAAGGGTTCATCTGAATCGGTTTATTTTGAATGCAGGAAGCCTGGACACATTAAGGCTGATTGTCCAACACTTAAAGCTCACCCAAGCAAGGAGAAGAGTGAGGAGAAACCAAAGTTCAGGAAGGACAAGAAGCGGATTCAGAAGGCGTTCTGGGCAGACTCTGCATCCGACTCTTCTGAGACTGAAGCTGAAGAGGAGGAAACAAACTTGTGTCTGATGGCGGATGATCACCCTGGTCAGTCGGACCAGGAAGAGGTATGTGAGCTTACTTACGATCAGTTATTTGAAGTTTCTGAAAAGATTCATACATCGTATAGGAAGCTTAAGAAAACCCATGCTAGTTTGAAATTAGATTATTTGACTTTACAAAAAGAGCATGATTCTGTAGTTAAAGATTATTCCACACTTGATTCCAATCACATGTCTCTGCTTGATGAGTTTGATGAATTGAACAAAAAATATTCTGATTTAGTTTCTGAGCATGATTCTTTGAAAACCACGCATGTTGATTTAGAAAAAGCTTTTAAAGAGTTAGATACAATGGCATGTGAAGTAGAAAGTAGCAAGGGAACCTTAAAATTTGAAATTGCAAGTTTAAAGAAAGAAAATGAGTTTTTGAAAGTAAAGATCAGTGCTTTTGAAAAGAACAAAACATCGCCTACCTTTGAACAGTTTTATGCACCGCCACCTTTTAAAAATTCTGTTGCAAGTTCATCAAAGCATGTTTCATACACTACTAGGAAGAGGCATTATCACTCACGACGTTTAGTTAATCCTTTTCCTGGTGTTAGATGTTTTTCATGTGGCATGTTAGGACACATATCACACACTTGTACTGTTCACCGTAGTACACATTGGGTGTGGAGACCCAAACTGCCTGTTTCACAGCACAGCACGCATGCATCACATTCTTCTTTTCATAAGAAGGAACCCAAACCTGTTTGGGTTCCTAAGACTGACATTTGATGATTTTGTAGGTGTGCTCTCACACAAGACCTCGTGAGAGCATGTGGTACCTGGACAGCGGATGTTCTAGACATATGACTGGAGATGCAAATCAGTTCATTTCGCTGGAGGCCAGAGCTGGAGGCAAGGTTACACTTGGAGATAACACCACCAGGAAGGTGGTAGGCACAGGTATAATTGGTGATTTAAAGAACTTTATGATTGATAATGTTTTGCTTGTAGATGGACTGAAACACAACCTGCTGAGCATCAGTCAACTCTGCGACAAGGGATACAGCATCAAATTCCTGCCCACTGGCTGCATTTTAAGCTTAAATGATGAAGTTGTTTTGCAGGGGCAAAGGATCAACAACGTCTACAAGCTGGAGGTAAGTAGCATTAAATCTGATAATTCAATTTGCTTAAAAACTGCTGTTGATGAGTCTTGGTTATGGCATAGGAGATTGTGTCATGCCAGTATGAAAACCCTTAGGAGAGTCACCCAAAAGGACTTAGTTAGAGGTGTGCCCAAGCTTAAGTTCACTAAGGATCACCTGTGTGATGCCTGTCAGTTGGGGAAGCAAGTCCAGTCCTCTTTTTACTCTGTTAAGGACATTAGCACCTCTAGACCTTTAGAAGTTCTTCACATGGACCTCTTTGGACCCATTAGCACTGCCAGCTTAGGGGGGAGAGTCTATGGTTTTGTGATTGTTGATGATTATTCAAGGTTCACTTGGGTTAAGTTTTTGTCACACAAATCTGAGTCATATGATGAGTTTAGATCTTTCTCTACTTGGATTCAGAAGAAGTTAGGATGTGAGATTATTACCATCCATAGTGATCACGGAGGGGAGTTTGAAAATGAAAGATTTGGAAGTTTTTGTGAGGATCATGGGATTAGTCATAATTTTTCAGCTCCTAGGACCCCTCAGCAGAACGGGGTAGCTGAAAGGAAGAACAGGACCTTAGTGGAAGCCGCTAGAGCCATGCTTGCCGAGTATTCACTTCCAAAATACTTTTGGGCTGAAGCGGTGAACACTGCCTGTTATGTGCTGAATAGGGTGAATGTGAGAGTCAAACTGAACAAGACACCTTATGAGATCATTAAGGGTAGAACACCAAATCTATCCCACCTCCATGTTTTTGGCTGTAAGGTTTTCATTCTGAACAACGGGAAGTCACCCTTAGGAAAATTTGACCCCAAATCTGATGAAGGAGTGTTCTTAGGATATTCAAGTGTAGGGAAATCCTTTAGGGTGTTCAATAGGAGGACTTTGGTGGTGGAAGAAACAACCCATGTAGTGTTTGATGAATCTGATCCTAAGGAGTCTAGATCTGAAGTAGAAGATGAAGAGATTGTTGAGGTTACCCAAGGAGTTGGAAATACAAATTTGGAGGAAAGGGTAGAACCTCAAACCCCATTGCCTAGAGATTGGAGATATTCTTCGAGTCATCCTAAAGACTTGATCTTAAGAGACCCTTCTGAAGGTGTTAGGACTAGGCATGGACTTAGGAAGGAAGTAAACCATTCTGCCTTTATCTCAATGACTGAACCCACCAACATCAATCAAGCCCTGTCGGATGAATTTTGGATTTTAGCTATGCAGGAAGAATTGAATCAATTTGTAAGGAATGATGTTTGGGAGTTAGTAGAAAGACCTAAAAATCAAAGTATTGTGGGAACCAAGTGGGTTTTTAAGAATAAGATGAATGATTCTGGTGTGGTGGTGAGAAATAAGGCAAGATTGGTGGCTAAGGGGTATAATCAGATAGAAGGGATAGATTTTGAGGAAACTTTTGCCCCTGTAGCTAGATTGGAAGCCATTAGAGTGCTACTAGCCTTTGCCTGTTATAAGGAATTTAAGCTGTTTCAAATGGATGTCAAGAGTGCCTTTTTAAATGGGGTAATTAAAGAAGATGTTTTTGTAGAACAACCCCCAGGTTTTGAGAGTTCCCAATATCCAAGTCATGTCTATAAATTAAAAAAGGCCTTATATGGATTGAAACAGGCACCCAGAGCTTGGTATGAGAGGCTTAGCACATTCCTGTTAGAAAGAGAGTTTGTTAAGGGGAGCGTAGACACCACCCTTTTTCTGAGGAGATTAGGAGATGACTTACTCATTGTCCTGATCTATGTTGATGATATAATTTTTGGATCTTCTGATAAATACTTATGTGAAGAGTTTTCTAAAACAATGAGTAAAGAGTTTGAGATGAGTATGATGGGAGAATTGTCCTACTTTTTGGGATTTAGCATAAGGCAAACGGATGATGGAACCTTTCTCAATCAATCAAAATACACTAAGGACATTTTGAAGAAATATGAAATGGACAAAGCCAAGCCAATCAATACTCCCATGCCCTCCTCAGTTAAGTTAGATAAGGATTCAAATGGAAAATCTGTTGATCAGAAGAAGTATAGAGGGATAATAGGGTCACTGCTTTACCTGACTGCTAGCCGACCTGATATCATGTTTAGTGTCTGTCTTTGTGCTAGGTTTCAGGCTGATCCTAAAGAGTCCCACCTGACTGCTGTTAAGAGAATTCTTAGATATCTTTTAGGAACCCCAAACCTAGGAATTTGGTACCCTAGGCACAGCACCTCTTTTGAGATCATTGGATATTCTGATTCTGACTTTGCGGGGTGTAGGGTGGATAGGAAGAGTACTTCTGGGACTTGTCAATTTATAGGACAGTCGTTAGTCTCCTGGTCCAGTAGAAAACAGAACTCAGTTGCACTTTCCACTGCTGAAGCTGAGTACATTGCCTTAGGGAGTTGTGTGGCCCAAGTTCTTTGGTTGAAGCAGCAAGTCTTGGATTTAGGAGTACATGTTGGCACAATTTCTGTTCTGTGTGATAATACTAGTGCCATCTGTATCTCTAAGAATCCAATCCAACATTCTAGGACCAAACACATTGACATTAGGCATCACTTCATTAGGGACCATGTTACAAAAGGGGACATTGAGCTACACCACGTAGCACTTGAAAATCAGCTGGCTGACATATTCACTAAACCACTGGCCTTTGACTCATTCAGCATTTTGAGAACCAGATTAGGAGTGATTGATATAAATGCTTGATTCTGATGACTGCTGATTTATGATTGTTATGATTGATATTCTGATTTCTGCTAGTTAGTTTTTGTATTGTGATTTCTGATTTCTGTTAGTTAGTTTTGGTTTGATTATTTACTTTCAATTGATTTTATTTCTTCTGCTGATTTTTGTGTTACCCTTTTTGTTAGTTTGATTTGAGTATTTACTTTGCTATGATTTTCTACCTATTTTTTATGCTTTTCAAGATCTGATCACCGCTCACTACTTCTGGTGATCTGAATTTTTGACTGAGAGTTTTTACCTTATTTTGGTTTAGAAGCTGATAAGCAGTGATTGACTTCGCTGAATCTGTTAAAGGGAAGAAACATTGATAATTGTTTCTCTTCCTCTAACTCCTTTACTGGTGTGTAGTTTCTTTTGAATAAAAATCCTTTTCAAAATTAAAATGTTAGTTTTTGAAATAGAGATTATTTTTTTTTCCTACAGTAATCTGCCTCATATCAATAGTGTTTTTCAAAGTCTTGAGTCATTAGTTTGATTTTCTAAACCAAGTGATTGCATTTATCATATGTTGTATGGATTTTGTTTTGTGAATCGTTCTTCCTTACTGCGGAGAGTCATCTCCTATGTCTGGAAGATAATCTCACAGCTGAGACTCTTTAATGATTATGAAAAGGAGAAAGCTTATAAAAGATGCGCAGTGCGCCAGATAATTTGAAAAAGAGGCATAAAATGAGCCCAAAACTGAAAATATGCGAAATTGCCAAATTGGATACACAAAGTGTATCAAAAATCAAAAGATGCGTAAAGCGCCAACCAATTTGAAAAAGAGGTACAAAATGAGCCTAACACAAGCTTTCTTTCCTTTCAGATTATTAAATGTCTTAGAAAAATCTGTGCGCCACTTAATATTTTCAAAAGCTTGAGTCTTGAAAATTCCGATTTCTGATTTTTTACTTTGTAACACTATTATATCAGATATTTTTCTGGAACGAGGCTTGAAAGGATCTCTTTTTAAATCTAATGTCTCTTCTTTTGAATTGAATTTTTGTGTTGAAAGAGGTTTGCATCGATAAGGTGCCCGGGGTCAGAGTTACGAAAGTTGATTATTTCCAACCTTTTCTGGATTTCAGCGCTGTCAATCGTCTTGTCATTGGTTTTTGAATCTAAAATCAAGGAAAAATTCTGATTTTCCTGTTTTGTTGTTGTTCTGTGTATGTTTTATTTTATGTTTTATTTCCGTGTTATGTTTTTCCCTCCTCCTTTTTGTGATGTCAAAAGGGGGAGTCAGTTGTAGTCGTGTCTGTTTCTGTTTTCTGTTTCATGTTTTCTGTATTGTTTGAGCTGTTAAATGAAAATTAAAAAAAAAATGTTTGTTTTGTTTGATCTCCTAGTTTACCTTGGTTTTCAGACTACTTTACAAATGTTTGCCATCATCAAAAAGGGGGAGATTGTTGCAAATCTGGTTTTGATGATGACAAACATGTTTCCAGTGTGTCTTGCTTGGCTAATCTGTTTCAGGCACAAAAGACCGCGAGCCACTCAAGCCAACTCAAGATCGGGTCCAAGTGTGTCAAATGTATGATTTTTCCTTTTATTGAGTCAATTGTAATGTAACTGATTCCCTAGCTAAGTAACCTTGCACACACACACTCAGGGGGAGAGATTGAGTGAATTAGAGTTTCTGTTGCAATTTTGTTCAGATCATCCTGGACGATATCCACATCGTCCTGGACGATCCAGTTAAAACAGAAACCCTAATTAGGGCGACTAAGTTAAGAGGGTCTGATTGAGCCGATCGTCCTGGACGATCTACGGATCGTACGGGACGATATGCCCAAATCAGAAATTCTCAGCCGCCAGATCAAGTTAGACAAGTTCTTATTTTTAGATACTTGGTCTGATCGTCCCGGACTATACGTGTATCATCCCGGACGATCCAGTACAATCATGCCTAAATTAGTCTGGTAGTTAAGGAAAGCAATTAATGTTTAATTGATACGATCACATCGTCCAGGACGATCGCAGGATCGTCCCGGACGATCGTGATCGTCTTGTGCATTTCAGCTGTACGTCCAGAACTATGTACAGGACGATTTGGGGCCTTTTTGAACTAATCGTACCGGACGATTACCCTATCGTCCGGGACGATCAAGTCATTTTTTGGTCGTGCAGCACAGATTTCTCTGGACGACCCGAACTGTCTTCTGGATGATTTCCTTCAATTTGAACTAATCGTCCCGGACGATCGCAGGATCGTACGGGACTATATGAACAACTTTTTTTACTGATCGTCCAGAAGAGCCAGATCGTCCAGGCTGAAACAGCTGAATTTGAACTGATCGTACAGGACGATCTACCGATCGTCTTGGACGATATTGGCCGACAAGTTGAGATTTAGGGCAAATTCTAAGCCCTCCTTTAAAAGAACTTTTTCCAATTTTTGGAAAAATCTTTTGCTGCCTTCCTTCCCTGAGAAATCCTAGAGAGAGAGAGAGTTGGGAGAGAGAGAAGAGATCTTGTGAGGGGGAGTTAGTGAGGGATTCACTAAGGTTGCTCCAAGCACGGATCAGAGTCATCTTCTCCGCTCGTCGTCTGTCGTCTAGTCGGTGTTCTTCGTGGGAGGATCGTTCGCAAGAAGATCCGGGTTCTCTGCCCGCTTCAGGAGGAAGCGAAAGGAGTTCGTAGGTTCTCTGCCTGCTTCAGGAGGAAGCGAAAGGAGTTCGAAGGTTCTCTGCCTGCTTCAGGAGGAAGCGAAAGGAGGTCAGGTTCTCTGCCTCACCGTGTGGTGAAAAGGAGGTGTTTTGTACAGGCTTCTCCGCCTTGCTGTGGGAGCAAAAGGAGAGTCACTTTCGTTTAGTGCAATACCCTGAGGGGAGGCTCCGGGGAGTGGACGTAGGTCAAGTTGACCGAACCACTATAAAATCTGGTTTGCTTTTCTGATTCAGTTTTGCATTTTACTTTTCAATATAAACTGCTTGGGTGAATATCGTTGGTTGATCTTTTCGTTATTGTTTACTTGTTTCCGCTGCTAAGTATCGAAAAGATTTTTGTAGTTATCGTGAAATTTTTAAATAACCAATTCACCCCCCCTCTTGGTTAGCCTCGGGACTAGTTCACTAGGGCTTAACATCCCTTTCGAACTTTCAATGTATACTCTTCATGTTAACATCATTCTTCATGTTAGCATCATCCAAAACATTTGTAGTTGTTGTTTCTTTTTGTGATGGCCTATTACAGGTACTGTGGTGGCTGCTACGGGTTCTGGGGGGCTGAGAATCATTGGGGAGATGACTAGACTGGTGGGCCTGGGGGATATTTCAAGGGAAGTTTGGGGGCTGGATGCTTAATGGAATTTAATTTGTAGCTGATTATCAGGTGGAGTTGATATTTTCTGTGGAGAAAGAATGGGAGAACTCTCTTATAATGTTCTCTCAACATCGGTGACTCCTTCGAATTACCAGACAATCTACAGGATATTTTTAAAAGCTTCAGCTCAATAAGAAATGAGTATCAGTACATATTAAATCGTTACCTGACGTTTTCATAGACGAGCAAATAATTTGGTCACCTCCTTCTCACTGTACATAATGTGGCTGTCCTAATGAACAAAACGAGGTCGGGACAGCTCATCCACTGGATCGTGGATGGTTGTATGCTCTAGAAATCAAATCTGTATATTTTGAGAAAAAGTTAACCTTCTAAATTGAATGTTCTTTTACAGTGACGAAAATAATCAACATGACAGATCTACTCACAATTAAAATGATTACAAATGCATTTATGTATCCCAGTGGGATGCCTTTCAAATTCTTTCTGGTTATGCTATTGAATTCATTCACTAGGAATTCACTAATTGATGCTAGCCAGTTGTATGTCAAAAATTTATCAACATTGTTAGTAACATTAGGGATTGTAGCAGGTATATTGAATTTTGTCATGGGAAAAAATGTTTGAAAGTAAGTAAAATATGAATTTCTTTGCAAGATCTTCTAGCGGAGTAGAGACAGGAAGACTTTCAATCTCATGCCTAATGTCATTGGATGTTTTTCCACTTATTCTATCACTTCCCGGCATGAATTTAACTCCTCGATTGGGCAGTCCAAGCATAAAAGCAACCTCATTTGTAGTGAATGGTAGACTTCATCCTTTAATAACAAAACACTACTTTCGAATGTCCCACTTGATGAGGAGCTTATGCACCAGGGGTATATTCTGACAGAATGGAGGCAAGACTAGGAACTAATTAAGTTGGAGTTGCCTTAGTCTATCCACAAACGGTTGGTCGAATGTACTTACTAAATGATTGCAAACTTCTCTAAATATGAATGTTCTGCATCGGAAATGAATAGGCGGTGAATATCCCTTCAACATTGGGATAGATAATAAGTTATCAAGATGTACCAAGTAATACCGAATAGTTTCCGCACAAAACAAGTTCAGTACCGAGCAATACCGATCAGTACCGAGCATTATGACTTGGTACTATACAAATTGGTACCGAGAAATAACTTTAACGTACGGAATCAATTAGAGACAAACTCGGTACCGAACAATACCGAGTGGTATTAATCCTTATTTCTCGGTACCTATTATTACTGCGAGATAGCGAATGGTAATGAGCAATACAGATCAGTACCGAGCATTACTACTCGGTACCATACCATTTGGTATCGAGAAATAACTCCAACATACCAGAATCGTTTAGAGGCAAACTAGGTATCGAACACTACCGAGCGGTATTGGTCCTTATTTCTCGGTACCAATCGGTATCAAGCACTTACACACAGAACAATAGTGATTATAGAAGAACAATAGTGATTATAGAAATTAATGTTTCATACACAACTGTTCTGGGCTTAAATAGAGTATTAGAAACATAGATAAATCATTTTTTAAACCAGGTATTACAATTTCCAAGCGAACCATAAATGACAGCAGCTCGGTACCGACCGTTACTACGAGATAGCGAACGGTACCGACTGGTATACTCGGTATGCTGTTCTGATACCGATTTGTATCGAGAATATGTTTATTGAGGGTTCATCATCGTCCTAAACATTTACATTTTCTGATACCGATTAGAACCCTAAACCTAAACATTACTTTTTCATTTCTTTATTTTACAGAAAAAATGGCAAGCAACAAAAGAAGACTATACGTATGTCGTTATAAAATATTAACCTTCGGCATTGATTCAGAATATCTGTCCGCAATGAAGGTGATGAGCGAACCCTAGATCTTTGTTCGACGAAGAATAGCAGCAGAGAAGGGGAAAGCTTTAATTTTTAATTTTTTGTCTGGACTTCTCAACGAGCTTGGTCGCCGGGTCTTTGAGTTGCTACGTGGCGCCATTCTAGTGGCGTCTGAACGTAGAGCTACGTTCGGTGTCCGGACCCAATAAAAATTCCTTTTTGGTCGCCTTCTGCTTTGGTGTCTTCTCAACCTTGGGCACCATTTTGTTTTCCATACAATAAGAGAGTGTAAAGGGAGGGAAGCAAAGACAGATATGAGCCAAAGGATATTTGCTTGACCTTTTTCAGCTAAATAATTTAAGAAAGAGCATGACATTTTGAACATTTTATTTTTTATTAATAAAAGGGTTGGCATGATCATTTTCGAAAAAAAATCTTATGAGGCTAATGTAGAAATTCATTGTTGTTCACTGAGAAATATTTCTGTAACAAGAATAGACTGATAGTCCCTTTTTTTTTCATGGGCATGGCATTAGAATATTAGGAACCATGTCTTTGAATTTATATTTATTGGCAAAACTTTACATAAACAGGGATTTCTAAGAGCTTATATTGTGGCAATATAGTGTGAAGATCAAGAGTTGAGATTTTGTTAGAATAGAACTTAAATTGGCACATATTTTGGTCCAATCTTGGATGGAGATTAGATCAATTGGTGATGACTAATTGAACCATGCTTTTTATAAAAAATCTCATTAGTATTTATATGTTCGCTGTGCTTTTTTTTTTTTTTTTTTTTTTGCAGATTTCTGACAGATTTCGGCTAAGCAATCTATCAGAAATTTCCAGCGGAAATTTCTATCCAACAAATATTTCCATAAAAAAATCTGCAGCTTCGAAAAATTCTACAATTTTTTGTTCGTCAGTTAAAATAGCAATTTTTTGTCAATATTTCGTCGAAAAAACTTCCGATAAAAAATTTTGTTTGAAAATAATTTTCCTAAATAATAGAAATAATACCGTTGGAACTCCGCCAAATATTACAGTTTTCAACGAAAAATACAAGATTTTAGGTTGAAAATTCCGCCGTAAATTGGTCATTTTCTTGTAGTGAAGCCAATTGTTCCTCACGTAATTCCTTCTTTTTTAATCGTGAGAAGGAAAAATTTTTATCTCTCAAATTATAGAATATATTGTTACATCTTTACTTGCTCCCACAATTTTCTACTTCTTAGTCTATCCACGAGTTTTTCTTTTTTAATCTCCTACAACCATACATGTTAAATTTCTTTTCTAAAACTAAGATGTTCAACACCAACTGTACCTTCTACCTTCCTAAAATTTTTATCATGTAATAATAATAATAATAAATATTATTATTATCATTACATAAGAAAATAATAATAAAAATGCTTCGTACCGAGCAACCAAATAAAAGACTCATTATTTAATATTTTAATTTTAAATAAATTTAATCATAATTTCAAAAACATATGCACTTATACATTTGGCCTCAAACAAGATTTTTTGGCCAGAGGCAAAGCACAGTGCATTTTTTATTATTTTTTTAAAAGTTAGGAGATAAAAAAATTATAATAAAATTTACTAGAGTATAGCAGTCTTTAAAAATTATTAATAACAACTTTAAAAGAACAAAAAAAAAAACCAATAATATGTATAACAACCTTTAAATAATCTTAAAGCATATAATATTTATGACTCGACTCACAGGTGGATATAAACACGCTCATGGCGTTTATTTAGGGTATACTTCTCATTTTTTTTTGTTTTTAGAAAACCTGTCATCTTTCCAGGAGATTATTATTGGCGGAGTCCGAAAGTAACTTTTTGTCTGGATTTTAATCGTGTAAAGACATCTAAATATTCTCTCTCTTCCTGTTATTCACGAGAAATTATTCTGTGCGAGCACCGGACCATCCGGAGGAGAATCAGAACGCGCCTCATCAACTGGTACACAACAAACGAGTGACGTGACGTGTTCTGATTGGCCTCCAGATGACGTCCGTATTCACACAGAATAGTTTCACCTTATTCACACTCTGTGTACAAGAGAGAAAAAAAAATTCCAGGTGTCTTCACGATGATTGCAGACCGGTTTCCGTCTTTCCATATGGCTACTGTTTTTTTTTTCCAAAAAATGTTAAAAGCATTGTAACTTTAAGTAAGATAATGTCCAATTTTTCCCAAAAAAAATAACAAATAAATTACAAAGCCACTTTAAAAATTTATTTCCCTCAAAACAAATTTACAAAAGTTGCAGTCGCTCCAAACATACCTTTAGTCTTCATTTAGGTTTTGTTTTTCAACTAGCTCTTTAAATAAATTGGGCTTGCCTTAGTAATACTCTTTTCAGTTGTATATTTATTTAATTTTATCTCACTTTCTTTATCATATCTCCTAGGGCTGTCAAAATTGGATCATGGGTCGGGTTCGGGTCGAACCCGAAACTGACCTGGCAGTATTCGACCTGACCCGAACTTGACCTGGTTTTGCAAACGGGTCAATTTTTTGGACCCGAACCCGACCCGAGCTGTAAGTTTACCATTTGCACGCTTATTCAACCAAATTTTGTAAATTAGCCCTCCGTTCATAGGCTTATTCAGCCAAATCCCATAAATTTGTCTTTGTTCTCGCGCTTATTCAGCCAAATCTTGTAGCGGGCGACGCGAAAGCGAGTAAATGCTACAGCGGGCGACGTGCGACAAACGTGGGGAGGCGACCTGGGCAGACGTGGGCTGGGTCATTCATGGGTTTCCAGGTCAATCTGAACCCGATCCGACTTTTGAAACCACTACAGAAAAACCAGGTAATACTGGCGGATATCACTACGCCGGAAACAACGACGGCATTACCGGCGAAATTATCCGTTGGTAAGTTTACGGCGGATTTTCTAGCGGAAATAGCGTCGGTAACTTACCAGCGGTGAAACCACCGGGATTGCACCGGTGTTAGCAATTTACCGACACATATTCCGTCGATAATATCCGGGAGATCTTCTGGCAGATTTACCGTCGGGTTAATTAAAACCTGACGAAATATTACCGACGGATATGCCGCCGGTAAGGGTACCGGTGGATATTCCGCCGGTAATTCCAATATATCGGCCCCTGCCCTCAACTTCAGGACATTTCGCACCTATTCGAATTCGCTCCTTCGATGACGTTCCGTACCTGTTCGACTTTTCCCCTGCCCTCGAGCTCGCTTGCTGTGTAGGTAACTTTCTCCCTTTCGCATACTTCGCTCCACTATTCAAATTCGCTCCTTTGACGAAGTTTTACTTCGCTCCTTCGACGCAGTTCGACTTCGCTCCTTGACGCTGTTCAACTTCGCTCCTTTGACGCGATTCGACTTTGCTCCTTCGATGACGTTCCAAACGGGAGCTCGCTTGCTGTGTAGGTAACTTTCTCCCTTTCGTATAGTTCAAGTTTACCTTCAACTTCCTTTCTAGTCTTATCAATAAGAAGAATATCATCAACAAAAAGCATATACCAAGGTACATCATCTTGTAAATGTCTAGTGAGAACATCCATGACTAAAGGAAAAAGATATGGCTTTAAGGATGATCCTTGATGTATATAATCCAACCTAAATAGGAAAATACTTAACCTGATTGTGATGAGAAGTATGCAAGGGTGGGCTAGTTGCTGTAAAAATTTAGTGACTTGTCACAAGTTAATCTTTTTGCTGTAAAAATTAGGCAAGCGTTAACTAGGTTGAAGTCTAAGAATAATTTGTCACGAGGAATTTTGAATGGGAAAACAACACTTGAGTAGGTTGTAACTAGTTCTTTTTAATAAATTGCTAAGTGCATTTCTTCCAAAAAAATTTTAAAAAAAATAAAAATTTTTAGACTCTAAGATTGACCTCCATGATTTAAGTTTTCCTTCAACTCACTCTCGACTCTTATCGACAAAAAGAATATTATCGATAAAAATCATACATTGGGGTACATCGTCTTATAAATGTTTGATAAGAACATCAATGACTAAAGTAAATGATATGGTCGTAAAATTGATCTATGATATAATTCAATTGAAATCGGAAAACATTTTGTCAAACCATCTTATATGTGAACGCAAGCAAGCTCTTGTATGTATATCATTTATAATTTGTATATAAATAGGATTAACTTTTTTTTGTCTAGAACTCTCCAAAGCATTTCTCTTGGAACTTTATTATATGTTTTTTTCTCCATCAAATCTCTCAATAAATGTATAGTTTTCATAGTAAAGTTACCCGGCATGAATCCAAATTAATTATGAGAAACATTAGTATCACGTCGCAACCTACGCTCCATTAACTATTCGAATATCACTGTATTATTGTATGAGAAGTAATCGTAACTTATATCCTTATTGTTAATATTATATGTATGTTATATATTATGGATATCAGAACTCAAAGAAGTTGGATTTATAATCGATTGATGCAAGGACGAAAGACATTAACTGATGAGTTCATTAGGGGGTAAATATTTTTATTCAGACAGCTTCTTAACTACCCAGCTTCATCTTAGATGGAAAGTTTTGTTGCTCATATTCTAAATATAAAAATCAGGGGTACCTTAGCCCAGATGATGTTATTGTTGATCTATATCGTCGAGGCTTCATGCCAGAATATTGGTATTGGACTTCTCATGGTGAGTATGAACCACATTTCAATTCTCGATGCTGCCCATCGACGAGTGCTACTAGAGATGAGGAAGAGCATATCATACCTAATCTTGAGGACTTAATTTATGATGCAAGTGGAGCACAATTTGAATAATATACAGAAGAGTCACCTAATAAAGAAGCATAAAATTTTTATGATTAATTGCATGCTTCCTAACAACCAATATGAAAAGGTTGCACCACTCACTCAGAGTTATCCGTTGCTGTTAAGATGTTAAGTATCAAGGTAGAATATAATGTCCCCCGTGATTATTTTAATCAATTTATTGGACTGCTCAAAAAAATCAATCCAGTAGATAACATAATTCCTACAGATTTATATCGGACTAAGAAGTTAGTTTTCAAGCTTGGTTTAACATACAAAAAGATAGATTATTGTGTTAATAGATGCACATTATTCTACAAAGATTTTCAATCAGATATTACATGCCATCATTACAACGCACCGAGATTTAAACTAAAATCTATCATGAAAAGAAAGCTGAAGGAAGTACTAGCCAGCAGGTTTTTTACTTACCCATAATTTATAGACTGTAATGATTATATACATCAATGAGATATGCTGAACATATGAGATGGCATAAAGAATATATGTCACAAGAAGGGTTTATTACACATCCATCAGAAGCAGATGCCTGGAAATATTTTGATCGTACATATCCCACCTTCACCTCAGAATCAAGAAATGTAAGATTAGGTTTATACGCAGATGGTTTCACTCTATTTAGTCAGTCTGCTTCATCTTACTCATGTTGGCCCGTCATACTCACACCATACAATCTTCCACCAGAGTTGTACATAACTACTCCTTATATGTATCTAACACTTATCATTCCAGGACCACATAATCCAAAAGCAAAGATCGATGCATTCTTACAACCGTTAATTGATGATTTAAAATTATTATGGGAAAAGGGAATAAGCACATATGACATCTCCACCAAACAGAACTTCATTATGAGAGCAGCATTACTTTGGACAATTGGTGATTTTCCCTCATACGGAATGCTCTCAGGTTGGAACACTTCTGGAAAATTATCTTGTCCACTTTGCATGTAATATACAAAGTCATTCACTTTAAAGCATGGAGGGAACAACACTTGGTTCGACTGTCATCGCATGTTCTTACCTATAGATCATCCTTTCATGCCAAATAATGATAGTTTTGTCAAGAATAAATGGTTATGTTGATGCCTCCTCCTATATTAACTAGTAAAAAATTATTTAAAAGAGTCAGATCCATCCCCACAATAGTGAAATCTCTAATATTAGCTGATTATAAATTGCCAGGATATGGTGTCAATCATAATTGGACTAAGAAAAGTATTTTTTGGTCATTATCATATTGGAGGACAAACTTGATCTAACATAACTTAAATGTGATGCATATAGAGAAAAATATCTTTGATAATATATTCAATACAGTTATGGATATCAAAGATAAATCTAAAGACAACATAAAAGCAAAGATAGACTTAAATGAGATTTGTAGGAGGAAAGCATTAGAATTGAGGGATAGTGGAAATGAAAAAATTTTCAAACCAAAAACTCCATTCACGTTGACTTTAGAGCAGAGGCGTGCTGTTTGTGAATGGGTAAAGAGTTTACAAGTACCTGATGGATATTCTTTAAATCTAAGCAAATGTATTGATATTAGAACTGAGAGATTATTTGGTATGAAGAGTCATAACTGTCATATCTTCATGCAATGTCTATTACCAACTACCTTTAGTTATCTACCGGATCAAATTTTGAAGCCCTTGATCGAGCTTAGTATCTTCTTCAAAAATTTATGCTCTTCAAAATTAAATACAAAGCACCTGATTCTTATGGAGCAGCATATCCCTTTTATTATGTGTAAACTTGAGAAGATATTTTTTCTAGCTTTCTTTGACTCTATGGAGCATCTGCCTGTACATTTGTCATATGAAGCTAGAATCGGTGGACCAGTTCAGTATCGGTGGATATATCCTTTTGAGAGATACTTAAATAAACTTAAGAAGACTGCTAAAAATAAAGCGCATCTTGAAGGCTCAATATGCGAAGCATATTTAATGTACGAGACAACCCAATTTTGCTCGTATTACTTTGAAACAACATCACAATCAAGTTAGAGCACTGCACTTGAAAATATGGGTCAATCCTCAAATTTATCTGTATTCAACGGCAGTGGTGAGCCCTTAGGCGCTAGTACCATATACTATTTGACTGATAAAAAGATGCGAGTTGCCACTTTATATGTATTGCTTAATTGTGATGAAGTTGAGTCATATCTTGAGTAAGTATGAATAAGCTTGCTCATAATTTTGTTACTCATCCTTACATTTAATCTAAACCTTAATGTTTATATGAGTTTCATTGATGGATTGAATACAACAGAATAAGTAGAAGTCCAAAAGATAGTGGAAACAGATTTTTCTATTTAGTTTAAAAATATGGTACATATTTCGACTATTTTTTTCAAGTAATATATCTTTAATTAGTTATTAAGCATGGTATTGACATACTTTACCTACTAACTAGGTCCACACTCAAGATTATAATTTGTAATATCATGGACTACTTGATTTAGCTTGGGGACCAAATAGAGCTGTAAAGTATTATCAAAATTTTTTAGTTAATGGTTATAAATTCCAAACCAAATATTAGTGTGAAGATAGAAAAATAGATAATTCTGATGTATGTGTTACAGGGAATACCCATACATGTGATGATTCTGAGTATTACGGGGTATTATAAGAAATATTATAGTTGGAATATCCTAGTGTTGGGAATAATGTGTATCTATTCAATTGTGAGTGGTTTGATCCAGTAAAGAATAGAGGTACAAGAATACATCCATTGTACGGCATAACAGAAGTTAAATGGGGCAGGAAATATTCAAAGTTTGACCTATTCATCATTGCTAGTCAGGCAAGCCAAGTCTATTTTGTTAACTACCCGAGTAGAGTACGAGTCAAACAAGATTGGCTCGTAGTTATGACGACCAAACCCATGGGAGTTATTGAAAAGACTACTTCAATACCACTAGCACATCAAGAAGAGTTTATGCCAAACATACAAGATGTTGTTAACGATGTGGAAGATCAAATTACAACTACTGAGAGTGAGTTACAGTTAGAGGAAGTGGATTTAAACATAGAGGACATTCATGACGAGTTTGACAGTGGTGTAGAAATTTCATTATATGAAAGTGAATCAACATAAGGTAAATGTATTTTGACTAAAAATGAAATTTTTGTACTTATATTTAGTTATGTATTGCATTATTTTATATTTAAAATTATTTTGTACTTACATTTATTTAATTCCTGTGTTATTTTATATTCATTTTTTGTCATAATTTCTATTGCTAATATTTTTTAAATATTTGTGCAGATGGCTTCAGGTGATGACCGTCAGAGAGGATTGATAAAGAATATATTTGGTAGGCGTAGCAAAAAGGTTGCTGTTAGCAGGCCTATACGTACTGAGGGCACCTCTTCATCTCAGTCTGCTACTTAGAGTCAGCCTAGCCCGTCTATACCTACTCCTACAGCCAGTAGCCCACAGTTCTACTCACCAGACCCACACTTATCTTCACCGAACCTTACACAGAGTACTCCTTTCTACCCCTATTACCCAACGACACCTTCTCATGGTGCCCATCCTCTATATCCATATCCGCCATATGTCCCACCACCACATCAGCCCGCTACAACACCACCTTAGCCTGCTGTAGGCGGACCTTCCTACCCAGCTGCAGCAGAGTAGGCGATAGAGGGTCGCATGTTGATTGAACCTGACGATGACACGTAAGTACTAATTTTATTTAAGCCATGTAAATAGAATTTAATTAGTTTTTTTGACAACTAGCATATTGCTTTCAGGTTTCATCCGTCAAAAGAGCCTACGCATAAAATACGGGACATAATACAGAGCAGATACGATGCTCCTTATATTTCTTGGAAGAAAGTCCTGAAAGAAGTACGTGACATGTGGTTTAGAGTCTGAGGTTTATTATTATATAACTTTGTTTTGTATTATATATAAGTTACATAAGCTAAAAAAATTATTTATTATTTATTATATGTATTTAGATACAGAAAGATTTTTATTAGCTGCCACAACATAAAGATAAAATTAAAAAGAACTTTGAGAAGTGTGGCTCGACTCGCATGCGAGACATGTTTACTGACATCAGAAAGTCAGGCCAGCATCCACTTTGGATTGGTGAGGGTGTATGAGCAGAGTTGAACAGTGCTTGGGCTAGCCCAGATTATAGCATAAGGAGAGATCATAATAGACATAATAGAGCTTCTGATGTTGGGGGCTTGGGTAGTTCCCTTCATACAAGAGATTATGTTCCTCATACTGAGCACAGAAGATATTTGGTAAGAAATTTTTAATTATTTTAATAATTTACTTTAATTAGAATACTAATATATGTCTATTACAAAAATAGGTGCTAGGTAGAGAACTGACTCCTGTTGAATTGTATAGTCATACCCACAAGCGGTAAGAGGACCAACAATGGGTTGACGAGCATGTTAGGAAAGCCTATGTAAGTATATAAGTTTACTTTTGGTGATATTATATATAAATTGTATAACTTTTTATTAATTTTCATAGGAGAAGTACACACGGCTTCGAGAGAGTTAGGCTGCAGCAGGTGAAGGTTCTTCTGCTGGATCAACAGGATATTCTGACTACCGCACTTGGTCGCAAGTGGTAGGAGGAATGCAGTATGGCAGAGTATATGGGTTAGGCTCGCAGGCCTATGCATATGAAGGGCAGATATCTAGTGGCCCCAATTTTTCATCTAGTACCCAGGAGTCTTTATATACCCAACAGATAGCTGATCTTACAGCCGAGCTAGAATAGGTATGAAAAGCAGAAGCTGATTGGCAGATGCAAATACAGCAGCAGAAGATGCAGATGTAGCAGCAACAAGCTAAAATATTAGAAGAAATGAGAAAGATGAGGGAGCAGATGAGTAGTAGGAGGAGTACAGCATCAGCTAAGAATGAAACTGAATCAGAGTAGATGTTATTTATCTATTTTACTGATGTGGACATCTGTATTCATGTGTTTTTAGACATATTTATCTATTTGTTGTTTGAACATGTTTAGATATTTATTGATGATACTCTTCTTGTATATATTTATTGTGTACATGTTTAATTATTTGTTATTTGGATGATGCTCTTCTAGTTTATATGTAACTGTTGATGTTGTAGATCAGAATTGGATTTATCAATATATATTGTGTTGTATTTTTTTGTATGTAGGTGTAAATGTGGAAATCACTTTTCAAAATAAGAAAGTTTTTTTTTTAATTTCTGCTACAGGTTTCCGGCAGATTATCCGCCGGAATGGTTGTCGGTAATACGATATGAGAACATTTCTGGCGGAATATGCAACTGAAACTCCGACGGCTATTTTTACGGTGATATCCGACGGTGCAAATCAGCATCGATTCTTTTGCGACGGAATATCCGTCGGTAATTCCGGCTGATGATTTCCATCAGTAATTTTCGGCGGAGTATTCGCCGGAACACAATGATATAAAAGGCATCGGGTTGTCAAACATTTTCGCCGGTTGTCCGTCGGAAAGACCACCGAAAATATTTCCAGCACAAATAATACGACAAAAATATTTTTTCGACGCTCATTTTACCGTCGGAGTATTTTCCGTCAGAAATCCGCCAGAAATCTATTTTTTCGGTATATTTTTTACTTTACTGGTGGATTATGTCCGCCGGTAATGGCTGCTTTTCCTGTAGTGAACGAGTCAATTTTTTGAACTCGAACCCTACCCATTTCACAAACGGGTTGACCCTAACCTGAAATTTTTGGGTCGAGTTTGAGTCGGGTTTCCGGATCATATCAAATATTGGCACCCCTAATATCTTCTATGTTGGTTTAATAAATACATCATTATCATATGCTTTGACTAATCAGCCATTAGATACTAATGAACATATTCAGTAAATGGTGAGACACTATTTAATGTCATGTTCGAAGATTTTGAGAGTCAAAAATCAATTAAGAGTGTAATCGAATTGAGTTGAGCTCGAGTTAGAGCTAATGCAAGCTTAACTAGTTGGCTTGAGCTTAAGCTTTTGCTTGGCTCACTTGAAAAATAGTTGGCTCGAGCTCGAGTTCATAGCTTAAGCAAAAGTTAGGAATGGTTGCATGCTGGGGAAACTAATAACGGGAGCGCAAGAGATGGTAGCAGTGGAGCTTAATATAGAATACAATGGCTGAAGTTAGCTCAATAATGCATCGAAGGGGATTAAGGCAAGACTTAGGAGCTCATTGGAGAAGGCAACGGTGGGAACCTAGGCTTTTCTAAAGGAGGCATAGGATTTCAGGAATCATGAAACACATTCACCATTAGGAGTTCAATGAATGAGACTAGTAGAGTGTTGGTGAATATACGTCGTATTCGAGCAGATGAAAAAATAACTAAGTATAGTCATGTTAAGATTGAGCTTTGAGCTTGATTAATAAATGAGTAATAAGTTAAACCCAAGCTTATGGCTCGATAAATCTGATTTATGAGGCATTAGCGAGCGGAGTTCACGTCAGCTTATGAGCCTGTATGACTTACTTACACCCCCAACGTTAGATATGCAAGCAACAACACCATCTTGATATATTTTTTTAGTGTTACTTATAATTACTCACCACAATAGCTAGTACTTGCAAATGAATTTGCATGGTATGTGTGTGTGTGTGTGTGTGTTTGAGAGAGAGAGAGAGAGAGAGGCAGGGAAAATGAGCTTTATTCAATTCATCTTAATGAGGCACCATATACATCATCATATGACCTCTATTTAAACATCCTAACTAAGACCGGACAAATACACAACAATCACCACCTTGGTTTGATTTTACAATCAAACAACCATTTGTGCACATGCTATGATCTGACTGACTCCCTGCACTAACTCCACGAGCAAACTCGCTAAATCGAGCCCAATCCCACTTACGCTTGGCCTTCACTATGCATTCTGATCCATGGTTCCAGCTTTCGTTCCCGTGTGTTTTAACTTAAGCGCACCTGCACCAGTCGTTATTCCTTCCGTGATCTGCATGCTAGTTCCTTGTGCATTGCCAGCTCCTGCGTGCTTTTGGCCCCCACATTTGCTCCTGTGTGGCACACCCGTGCTCCAACATCGTGCACACTCCGGCTTGCCAGTCTTCCCCAAACACCCATACACACTCCAACCTGTGACTTTGTACGAGCCACCTATGCGATCCCAAGGTTCTTGATCTTGTTGCTTTGTCTTCACTACTCCTAATCTAATGACCCTGAGGCTCCACCTCAAAGGTCATAATAGATCTTTAGTTAAGCATGCTTCTGCATTCTAACTTTCAACTGGTCCCGCGGTATATCTTTATACTCGATCTTTACCCGCACTGCACCAACGTGCTCCAGTGCATACGATCTCACTAAAAATAGCCAAGAAAATATCTTTGCTGCTTGTTTTTGACCCCGATACCACCTAGCAGAACCTCTAGTACCCATGTCTGATACCAAACTTTCGAACCCGACACCATACGGTCTCCTGCACCTCCTACGTAAGCATCGTCTGTCTTAAGTCCTCGATTGACTCTAATCCATCTCCCGAGCTATGCCTATTCTGTTCTGCACACACGCGCAAATCGTGCTCAAGAGCTGCGCACAAATCCCTGCGCGTTACGTACAACCTAACAATGATTCTGCTGCATGTGTGATATCAACTTAGTCCGATCGCCCGGGTCTAGCGCTATAGCCCGACTCTGCGGCCTCTGCCCTCGCACTCAGCCTAAGCGACCCCTTTTTGTGCCAAGATTTGGCATGCTTGTTATGGCCCATTGTGTCTCGCACCTTAATTTTGCACAAAAGAGCGATTGAAGTCGCACCCAAATCTCGGCACCTGTGTAAACCGTAAGCTGCGAGTCTGGCTCCTGCTCCGCCTGCTTTGACCCATGCATGCCAATCACGGCACCAGGCAGCTCCATTCTACCCTACCTCCCATGTCAGCTCGCATCCATCCCTGCCATCTGCTCCCAAATTTGGTGAACCACCTTATCGCTCTCCACCGTCATGTGCAATCAAGCCACTAGCCACTTGATCGTGCTCAAGTGTTTATCTAGCACGATTCCTCCACATAAACAGCTCGCCACCCTGAGTGGAACTTCCTCTTCTTTCGCCTTTTTCTTGATTACAAGAACCTTCTTCTTCCTCCTTTGTCTGATCAGCTCCATTAGGCTCTGATACCACTTGTTATGTTTCTTGCCTGAGGAAGAAGATCTCTTCTTAAGCCTTATTGCAAGAGAGAGAGAGAGAGAGAGAGAGAGAAAGAGAGAGAGAGAGAGAGAGAGAGAGAGAGAGAGAGAGGAGAGGGAGGCAAGGAAAATGAGCTTTATTCAATTCATATTAACGAGGTATCATATAAATCATCCTACAACCTCTATTTATAGGAAATTCACACCGGTGTGGTGTCTTGCGGAACATCCTAACTAAAATCAGATGAATACACAACAAGCATCAACGATGATGGTGAACATTGTTAGTGTTGACGAGTGTTAGCTTTAGTGGTATCAATGGACATCAGTGTTAAAGTCATGGGTGGGCATCAACATCGGTGGCAATAACGAACATTGGTGTTGATGTTGAGAGTGTGCATCAGTATTATAGTCAAGATTTAAAATACATGAATTTAAACCTTCAAAATATAACACACATTTTATGTATTACAGATATAGATTAAACTAAAGATATTAAACATAACAAATATTCTTTTCTTGTTCTTAAAAATTAAAATGAAATTGAAATGATAAGAAATTATTAGATTAGATTGAGTTGTTTTTCTGAGGGATTTTTGAAAATAAAAAAGCAGATAAAAGAAAGAAATTCTAATTTTTCTTTGACTTTTCCCCAATCAAGAATCCTTCCTTACATTATCCAATCAAATAAGAATACAAGGAATTCTATTTTCATACAATATCTTAATTGAATTCTAAGTAATGATCAATTAATCTTTTTGATTCTATATTTCTATATCTATTGTGTTGAATCCCTTCCTTACATTTTTTATTCTATCATATACAAAATCTATTTTAATTAAATAATTTTCGTATAAAATTTTAATTTAATTAAAAAGAATTTGAATACCTTAAATTTCATTAATAAATTTATATTTGTATTTCAAATTCTATAATAAAATTTGGGCAATATCTTTGCCAAAATATTCGTTAACGTACTAAGCATTGACGTTAGATACCGCCAGCCATAAAAACTCCATTATTGCAGAACCAAATTCTGATCCTGATTCACAGAACCAAATTCTAATCCTGATTCCAACAAATCGCCACCGTCCATCCAATCCTTCTCCCAGTTTCTCTCAGTATAAATATCCCACCCATTACATCATAACCAAACCATCACCGTTTATCTCTCATCCAATGGCTGAGGAGAAGCACCACCACCACCTCTTCGGGCACCACCACAATGAGGACGAGGAGGAGAGGATTTCCGACGACGTGGCCTTCACAGGCGGCGGCGATGATTTTGCCGGCGGAGATTACTCCTCCAAGAACATTGGCGGCGGCTACTCGCCGACAGCAGAGGAGACTGTCGAAGACTATGAGAAGGAGAAAAAGGAACACAAGCACAAGGAGCATTTGGGCGAGATAGACTCTCCCGTCCCCGACGACGACTTTGATTTGGTATTTATAGCTTTTTTTAATGAATTTAATATAAAATTAAATTTTTTTAATTTGTGATCAATCTTTCATTATATATATCTTAAGCTTTTAACTGTGAAATTATCGGAAGAACTCAATTAATTATTAACATAATTCGTTTCTCTAATTCTTGTTACTATGGTGATGTAGTTTAAATGATGAAAATTAGATATATTTACAGTACGAGAAAGAGGAGACTAAGAAGGAACCGGGGCACTGCTGCCATAACCACAATATAGAAGAGGAGGTTTCTGCCACCGCAGGCAGCGCCTTCCATGAGCACCACGAGAAGAAGGAAGCCAAGGAGGAGAAGGAGGACGACGACGAAGAGGAAGCTGAAGGGAAAAAGAAACACCACTTGTTCTGAACAAATTAGTAATAATATTGTATCCAGGCTTAATTAATTAGTTGCTTAAAATGTTTATGTTAATTTGTGCTCTTTTCTAATGTGTGCTGTTTGCTTTCAGCTGTAAGTGCCGAGTTTTATGTGGTTTGATCGCTTTTGTACTAATTAAGCATGTTTTCTTTAGCCAATATCTCAGCAATATTTTTTAGCAATTACATCTATAATACCTAAAAATTAATTATTTTAAAATTAATATTCTTTATATCTATTTTTTAAATTTCAACTCAAATATAAAATCCCAACTCTTTTTCTTTTTCTTTTATTAAATTCCTAATAATTTGATCGTGGCGACTGTAAACGTACGGGCTCTGTAATTAAAAAAAATGAAATGAATATTTATTTTGTTAATATGTAGAATTTGAGTATTCCTTATTAATAGTCCAACGCCTTCAAAGATTAACTTCTTGATTTTATGATATCCTCTCCTATAACTAGAATAATAGAGTTGTCCAAACATCTTCGAACCTCCAATAACTTATTGGCCCAATGTCTACTAAAGATTGATGTTGGTATCTTCCTGTCACCAATGTTCTATGCCCAATTTTTTTTCTCCTAATCTCTTATACTAGAAGATGAGAGACCAAACCAACAACTCGACATGCTTGAACTTCGACGTTCGTCATGTATTTTCACCCAATGCTTTCCAAATTTGAACTTTTGATGCCTAAATTATTCATCAATCAGTTTCTTCTAATATAAAAAGAGCTATCAATCCTTCTATTTATCATTACTTGATGATAACTTATGTCATCCACGACTCTTTATATGACCATCATATGATATCTTTCATAGTTCTTATCTACTACATTATATTAATGCCTTCTATATTTATAGAAAAGAGTAACATTTGCAATAATTAACTCACATTGGTTATATTATTTCAATAAGACAAGATTCCATGATATATTTTTTAATTTTTACATATTAATTAACAATGGACTATTTTTCATTGAATTTAATTGTATGGCATCACTTTTTATTTTGAAAGGTAAAAATAAGAAATTTCTAGTAGCGAAGCAAAAGGAGGAGGGGATTTCATTTGAGGGGGTGGGGGAGGGAGAGGGCTGAACTTGTGAAGTCAAAGGAGTAGTGACGAAGGGGTGACATTAGGGTTAAGAAGGGAAGACGGCAAGGGTTTCTATGGTAAATAACATCCAATCAGTATTTATCTCAACTTTGATTCTAGGGCTTCAAAGTTCATCATAATAAAAAATTTGATTAGGATATTTAATAATTTTTTTTATTTCAAGAATCAATGCAAATAGGAAGAAATAATTTTGGAAAATTCTCCTAAAAAATTCATAATCTATTATGTGTCACATTTATAAAGTTGGAGAAATTTGCCTTCCCCCACAATTCGTGGAAAGGCTTCAGTGATTATAATTGAAAAACTTTTAATACGGCCACCGTATATAATTGATAGATTATTTGTTATCTAATTTTTATTAAATCTTCTAAAATTATGATCAAATCAAGAATTAATTATCATTGAATTTTGAAGAAATTTTATCAAGGTATATAAAATTAATTTTGTGTAGAGATCATTTCTTTTTCATTTTCATGATGGTCAAAATAAAATAGAATACATTTCAATATAATTAGGATTAGGGGAGTAAGTGAACCGTGCCGGCGCGAGTTTATCAAGCTACAAGTTCGTACTTGAGCTTGTAGTAGAGCTTGTATATTATACGATCTTGAGCTCAGCTAGGTTTGACTCGTAAGCTTGTCGAGCTGCTCGTCTAAATTAAAATATATTCAAAATTTTATATTAAAATAATATAATAAAATATATACTAAATCATTTAAATTATTTTATGGGTCAAGCTTGAGCTTTCTTAATAAGCTCGAGCCTAATAATTTTCTAATGAGTCAAGCTCGAGCTTCACAAGAGTTAAATAAGCTTAATCATCTCAATTACATAAATACTTGACTCGACTCGACTCATTTACACCCCTTATTAGAATCACAACCGTTAACCTAAGTAGTGGCATTTTTTATGCTAAGACGTGAACGCATGAAGCTGGGTAACGCAAGCTGGGGTCTGACCTAAACTTTCAACGCTGTACCCAAATATCTCAGTTAACCTTAGGCAAAGTGCCACAATCAAAGAGCCTGACCCTCGCGATCCACGTGTAGATGAACCGATAAAAAAGAAAATCCCGAACCAACCTAAGCGGCCGGGTCCATACCCCGGCCGAGGCCTGCTGAACCGACCCGGTGATGTAGGAGGCAGCGACAACCCTGGCCGCCCGCCACCGTCGCTCTGCCACGTAGCGCCCCAAGCTCTCCTCCACTTCCTTGGGAGACTTCGCATGTGCGAGGCATCGTGCGAGCACCACGGCATCCTCCAGGGCCATGCAGCCGCCCTGGCCGAGGTCCGGCGTCGTCGGGTGGAAGGCATCGCCGGCGACCGTCACGCAGCCGCGGTGTGCCCGGCCTAGGACGATGTCCCAGGGCGCGCGGAACATAAGTGGGTCCCATGTCAGGCTTGACGGTACAGAACGCTCGACCATTTGTTTGAACTCAAGAGGTAGGTCAACGGCTAAGTTCAGTAGAACTTCGCGCTGTATGAGCTCCGGACGCCTTCCCAGCTCGTTTACTGCAACCAAAAAAGAGTTAAAAAAAAAAATCTGATTTACTTGAATAAAAATTCAACTCAATATATCATATAAATTAGGGGTGCAATTAGAAAGAGCTCAGATAAATAATCCTAAATTCTAAGAAGATTTTTTTTTTTAATTTCATAGCATTTCACAGTCTTATTTTATTCATTCTCATAAAAGAAGTTGATTCTGCCCTGATTATAAATATTCATAAATTGTAAGATATTATGATGGAAATTTATTTTAATGGAGAATATAATTAGAAACTATTAAAAATAATATTTTTATTAGATTTAAATAAAAATTTGACTATTAATAAGATATAATAGAAAAAAAATCATTGGAGCAAATCTCATATAAAATGATAAAAATTTGATGTTATTATTGAAGAATAGTAATATAGTACCTTTGGGCGTGTTGAGCTGGGATATGAACCAATACGCATCGTGGTCATTAAGGGGTATCAAGCCAGCCCTTTTGTTCGGCAATAGAAATTGCTGAGTTTCGTGCTTTAAGCCATGGCCTTCAGGGAACACGGCGAGGCCCCGGACTGCCGATCGACCGGAATCACGTGGCTGAGCTAGGCCCAACCACTGCGCCACCACCGAGTGTAGGCCGTCGCAACCGATAACCACCTAAACGCATATAATATAACAAATCCATCAAATATAACGTGATTTGATCATGAATTTTAGCCTTAAATTGGTTAATTGTTGTTAGATATATATATAGAGACCTTGGCCTTTATAATGTCTCCGTCTTCTAATTGCAGAACAGTGATGCAGGAAGAATCTGGGCCAACTTCAGTTCTGATTGAAGCCAATTTTGAAGAAAAACGAATGGCTTCCTGAGGAATTTCCTCCGCAAGTGCCTCCAGTAATGCTTTCCTGTGAACTATTCTCGCTCCATCTTCCTCCCTGACAAAATAATGATAAACTGCTTCAAGTTAATTAATTTCATTAATTTAAATTTTAAAAATGGCTATATTAATTATGAACGTAATTAAAAATTATTAAAAAACAAAAAAGATTAATTAACAATTAAAAAAAACAATTTTACCCGTCCGAAGGACTTGACAAAGATTGCGCCTGCACGCTTCCCGTCTCGAGATTTGTCACACGCCCACTGTCATCCAATCCAAAATAAATAAATAAATAAAATATAAATAAGGAGATAATTTAAAAAATGTGTGATAAATTTGACATTAAATTTAAACACATTTAAAAATAATTATTATGTCGAGCAATTCTATTTAAAAAAAGATTAAACACGTAATATACTTAAATATAATGATTTACTTAATACTCAGCTTTCATTTTAATTTATATCTATATATTCACATTATATCGTTAACTTTAAATTTAAATATGATACAAGAAATAATTTAATTAACATCAGGAAAAAATTATAATATGATCAGCTTAATATTTGGTGATTTGCTTTGAGATTTGTACTGAATAAGAAAAATTGATATTGTACCACTCTAAATGTAGATCTAGCATTTTTAAAGCCTATTCTTATTTAATTTAGATAAGGATATTTTGACATAATTTTTATTTAATAATATTTAGTTATTATATCACACATGATATGAAATAATTAATTGTAATTTATTTTTAAATCTTCTAATCAATTTAATTAATTCCGAATAAAATATATAACTAGTAAATTCTTTTATTTATTTTGATAAATTGCAGTGTTTTGATTAGGGGTGTCAAAATCGGGTTTCGGGTCGGGTTCGGGTCGAACCCGCAATGACCCGCAGCTAAACGGGTTGACCCTAACCCGACCCGGGTAGGGAAACGGGTCAGAAAACCGGACCCGGACCCGACCCGTCGGGTTGGCGGGTCAACCCGACCCGACCCGGGTCAGGAATGCGTCCGCGAGGCGGGCGCGCGCGGGCGAGCGCGCGGGCGCGCGCGGGCGAGCGCGCGGGCGCGCGCGGGCGAGCGCGCGGGCGCGCGCGGGCGAGCGCGCGGGCGCGCGCGGGCGAGCGCGCGCGGGTGCGGGGCGGGCTAGCGCGGGGGCGCGGGTGCGGGCGAGCGCGCGGGTGCGGGCGAGCGCGGGCGCGGGTGCGGGCGAGCGCGGGCGAGCGCAGGCGCGGGCGCGGGTGCGGGCGAGCGCGGGCGCGGGCGCGGGCGCGGGCGAGCGCGGGCGAGCCCGGGCGCGGGCGCGGGCGAGCGCGGGCGAGCCCGGGCGCGGGCGCGGGCGCGCGGGCGAGCGCGCGGGCGCTGCTAGCGCGGGCGCTGCTAGCGCGGGCGCGGGCGCGCTGCTGGGCCGCTGGCGTTCGCGGATGCGCGCGGGCAGGGCGGGCAGAGCGGGCAGGGCTTGCATGCAGCCTCTAAACAGGTTTTCGGGTTGACCCGCCAACCCGTCGGGTCAACCCGAACCCGACCCGTTTTTCAAACGGGTCGAATTCCTGAACCCGAACCCGACCCGTTTTGAACTCGGGTCGGGTTCGAGTCGGGTTTTCCGGGTCGGGTTCGAGTCGGGTTGTCGTGTCGTGTCAAATATTGACACCCCTAGTTTTGATTAACCAAAATGAAACTAAACATTAGTTCATGCTAAGATCTAAAATTATGAATGAAACATCTTATGACGAAATTAGTTGCGAAGCAAACCAGGAGAAAATAATAATAATAATAATAATTATCATTGATACGTCATCAAAAAATTATCTTGATCGGGCACGAATCTTGAGGCAAAATCAAGTTGGAAACTTCCGAAATTAAAATTAGGATCATCCAAACTCCGATTTCAGTGAACTTACAGTCAAACTGAACGTCTCGGAACTACGAACCCAACAACACCAAGTTCGACCAAATCCGAGCCCAAATGGGTCCAAATCAAGGGTCTGAAGCACTATTGGAAGTTTCAAACCATAATTTGGATTACCAAACGATCTCCAAATGTGACATGCTTATATTCGAATCGAGCGTCTCGACGAGACGAATCCAACGAGCCCAAGATCGCCAAATTCCGACATCATTAAGACCTTCAAATGTCCAGCAAACGATCTACGATCAAAGGATTCAAGATCGGCCGTCCATTCAAACCACTCCCTAACTACCCCTGATCTTTCACCTATTTACGGGCTATGCCACTCACAAAAATCTATAAATAGAGCCCCCTCTCCTCTTGAAAAAGACACCTGATCCTAAGGAGAAGAAGAGAGAACTCTTGCTTCCTTGCTCCTCCTCGACCACCGCCTTGACGTCGTTGCTCCGCCGGACCACCACCTGAGGCCCTGCACTTCGCCGAACCACCACTTGAGGCCCTGCACTTCGCCGGACCACCACCCGAGGCCCTGCTCTTCGCTGGACCACCACCTGAGGCCCTGCACTTCGCCGGACCACCACCTGAGGCCTTGCACTTCGTCGGACCACCACCTGAGGCCCTGCTCTTTGCCGGACCACCACCTGAGGCCCTGCTCTTCGCCGGACCACCACCTGAGGCCCTGCTCTTCGCCGGACCATCACCTAAGGCCCTACTTTTCGCCGGACCACCACCTGAGGCCCTGCTCTTCGCCGGACCACCACCCGACGCCCTGCACTTCGCCGGACCACCACCTAAGGCCCTGCTTCGCCGGACCACCACCCGAGGCCCTGCACTTCGCCGGACCACCACCTAAGGCCTTGCTCTTCGCTGGACCACCAACTGAGGCCCTGCACTTCGCCGGACCACTGCCTTGATGCTGGAATTCCGCCGGACCACTATTTACCGTCCTCAACCCTGCCCAACAACTACCTAAGGACCAAAGCTCTGCCAGACCGCCAGACGACCCCGAAGTTCTGCCAGAGCTACATAAGGCCCTCACAAGCCTCTAACTTTCACCCTACGGGTGATATTTGTAATCTGATCGCCCTTGAAGGCGAGTCAGTCCCCTGTAATCTGCTCAAGCTCTAGTGGAATCATTTCAACTGGGCCAGGCCCCGTGGTTTTTCCCCTTTTCAGGGTTTTCCACGTAAAAATCTTGTGTTCTCTGTGTGCGAGCTGGATATTCGTGCAACGCTAAGACCTAGAATTCATACTCTACCGTTGCGTATATTCTAGCCCGCAACAATCATTATTATTATTGTGTCTTGAAATATTCACGACGATAGAGAAGTATAAAATATAACGTCTTAGTTTTGTAAGAAGATTCAACACACAATGAGATAAAAGAGAGGGTGTAGCGTTCAAAAGAGACACCAAAATTTTTACATGGAAACCCTTGAAAATGAGAAAAAATCATGGGGCTTGGCCCAGTACGAATGAATCCACTAGTGTTTACAATCGATTACAAACGTGGTCCTTCATTGGGAGAATGCCTTGGCTTGATGTATCAAATATACATTATATAGAGTGCATTACATGGTGAGAAATTAGAAGAATAAGTATTGACATGTTCGTTTGGTCAGCAGGAGCATAGTCGGCAGGCGGTGGAGGTTGGAAAGATTATAGTCGGGTAATAGTGGTCAGAAAGACTGTTAGCGGTGGGTGGGCAACGATGGTCCTAATTACTATTATTAGGCGACGGAGGTCGGAAGGACCATAGTCGGGGAATAACAGAGGCTAGAAAAGCCGTTATCTGGCAATGGAGGTCAGAAGGATCGTAGTCGGTGGGCGACAGTGATCAGAAAGGCCTTTATTTGGAGACGGAGGTCGAAAGGACCGTAGCCAACGACGGGCGATAGTGGTCAGAAAGACCGTTCTCTAGCGACGGATGTCATGAGGATTGTAGTCAGTAGGCAACAGTGGTCAAAAAGATCTTTTTTTAACGATGGAGGTTGGAAGGACCGTAGTCTAACGACGGAGGTTGGAAGGACCGTAGTCTAGCGACGGAGGTCAGAAGGTCCGTAGTCGATGGAAGACAATGGTCAGAAAGATCGTTGTCTGACGACGGAGGTCGGAAGGACCATAGTCGGTGGGCGACAGTAGTTAGAAAGACTATTGTCTGGTGACGGAGGTCGGAAGGACCGCAGTCTAGCGACGGAGGTCGGTGAGCGATTGTGGTCAAAAAGACGATTTTCTACAGGCGAAAGTCGAAAGGACCGTAGTCGATGGCATGACTAGTAAATAGAAAGGAGATCAAGGGTACATTTGGAATGGTTTGAATGGACGGCCGATATTGATCCCATTGATCATGGACTGTTTACTGGGCATTTAAATGTCTTAATGATAGCACAATTTGATGATCTTGGGCTCGTTGGATTCCTCTCGTCGAGTTACTCGATTCGACTATAAGCATGTCATGTTTGGAAACTGTTTGGTCATCCAATTTATAGTTTGAACCTTCCAAATGTGCTTCGGGTCTTTGATTTGGATCCATTTGGGCTTGGATTGGATTATGTTGAATTTGGTGTCGTTGGGTTTGTCTTTTCGAGACGTTCAGTTCGACTATAAGTTCGCTTAAATTGGAATTCCTATGGTTACAAATTTAATTTCGAAAGTTTCCCACTCAATTTTGTTTGGAGATTCGTGCCAGATCAAGATAATTTTTTGATGATATATCAATAATAATAATAATAATAATAATAATAATAAGTTATTTTATTACTTCATTAATTAAAATGATATCCTAATACTCTTTAATGGAGAATATTTACAAAATTATAAGACTGCTTAATTAGCAATTAACTCTCTAATACTCACTACTTATTTATAAATTATTAAGCCTTAAAAATATATTATTAGAATATCTGAATGAATTTCAACTCTTAAACCTTGTTTGAGCTGCGTGAAATTCTCTGATTAAAATTTTGGTCAGCTTATATAACTTTTTTCTTACAATAATCTATCAATCAAATTTAACAAAATAAAACTAATTAACATAAATTTTTAATTACAAATTAGTTAGATACTAACCTCCGTATAATGCGGTAATTTGGAATGAGTTTGTGGGCGATGCCAAGGGCATGAAGAGCACGCCAGGCATTAGGAAGGAGGCCGATGGCGGCCCCGCTTTCTCGTAATTCGTGCCACCGCTCCAGAATCAGGCAGCTTTTTCCAACGCGATTTAACCCCAGCGCCGTCGCAAGGCCTGCAATTCCTCCGCCCACAATCACCACCTCCTCCACCCTCTCCGCTCTTGGCCTCGTCGCCATCATCTCCTGTTTTACTTCCTGCTTCTCTCTGCACTACGTGCTCGTCTCTCTCTTCTTCTCTGTTTCTCTCTCGCCAACGATATCTACGGAAAGCGCAGGTTAAGTTATCTAAAGGGCGAGGTGTTCTTTGTGTCATTTAAAAATCCGACTGTTATATAAATAAATATTAAATACAGGAAATTTCCACGGTCCTACTTGTTTTTTACTCGTTACGGGTCAGCATGACCAAATGGTAGCAATTTTGACCGGCAATAATTTAAGCTCGTTTGTACGATTGGCTGTGCTGCAATGCTCTGCGCAATAGACGTCATCGCTTGCGTGTGACAGCGAAAGGGATGTTGTGAGCCGCTGGAAAAATTATTTTTCTGTGCGGTCTATAGATCCGTCCGTAGATTAATTAAAAATTGTCACATTTTTTGATTGTGTATCGTTATTATGTATCATTTTATATTCATAGTATGGTATGTTCTGATTCACCTTCACATCATCCGTTGATCATACAGAATAATTTCTCTAGCAAGAGTTATTGGATCTTGGGTTTTTGATTCATCAGAAAATAAGGAGTTTGCCTCTACGAGAACCTTGTGGAACAAGTTGCGAAAGGCTCTTGGAGGAGTTGAGCTACGAAGAAGACAATTTAGATGCGAGCTGCAAGGGACCAAGTACTCCTTTGATCGAACATGTGACATGGGTCAGGGTATTTAAGATTTTAGCTTTAATTCAGACAGACTGTGCAATAAAAGCAGTTGGGGAAGAGTATTGAAATTTTGACTCAAAATGAAGTTATTAGCAACTCAATTTAACAAAAGCAAAACTTCTAAACGAATAACCTAAAATTTCTTTGTTTGGAGAACGCCTAAGCATACACCGTCAGTCGAACAAAAGAAATCAATATATATATATATATAAGAGAGAGAGAGAGAGAGAGAGAGAGAGAGAGAGAGAGAGAGATGAACGACTTCATATATACTTGTTTCACATGTAGCTACTAGATCTTCACAAGGATACTCCCCCTAAAGAAGAGTTCTTTTAGGGAACTTGCCTGGGCCTACTGTAGAGCTCCCCCTACATAGGGAGAATCTGGGATCCCTCGTCGAATTGCCACTCATCCCTACCTCTTTCTCACTGGCTCTCCCTAATAATATCATAACTCACCCAACTCAACTACAAGATGCGCTTACTCAGGAGACACATTATTCATTATTTGACTAAGACCATCCTTCCTAAAGTTCTTTCATTCCCGCAATATGTCACTCGCTTTATTCCTTAAGGAAACCTGATGTCTTCTACACAAGTTATCAGTTAAGCCCAATCACTAGCCAGTCCTCACTCGCAAACTGACCCAAAGCCTTATCAGCGCATTGAGCTCATCCTCGAGGAGCTCACTCGTTGACTTTTTCTCCTCTAGCCTATCAGAAGATGCCCCATGTTAAATTCATGTGTAGCATTATACATGTATTATATATAGCCTGTATTTCTACTTTACTTTTTCTCCATATAGTATTTCCTATAGCCCTTAGAATCTTTTAAATAATGGATGATGAGGAACAATTATGAAAATTGTTAGGGATTTAAAACCCGGGGACTCTGACCATGGATTCCTCTCTGATAGTAGATATTCTATCAATTCAAGATCTTTAGTTTTCTTCTCTTCTCTCTCTAGCACTCTCCATTCCTATTCATAAATTCCAACTCATTAGTTGACATGCTTTCGAATTAAACAATACGTACACACACAAACTTTTTAACAGAAGGCACATATATAACACTCAAATAATTAATATGTATATATTTCACACCTAAAATTTATTATTTATGCCATCTAGCATTAGATTAACTCATTTGCAAATCTTATTTCACATTGAGCTCGTCTCAGTTGCCCTTTGGACTTAGGGCTGTAAACAAACTGAGCTTTTGACAAGTTACTTGAGGTTTGGCTCGATAAAAACTCGTTCATGATCGTTTAATTAAGTAATCAAATACGCTTAAACATTTTTTAAAAATACTCGATGTTTTAATAAACAAGCTTGATCAACTATATGTTTGACTCGTTTATATTCATAACAACATCGTCCGAAGCTCGTGAACATGCTTGATATAAAGCTCGAAAAGAAGCTTGTTAGGAGCTTGATAAAAGTCCGTTAAAAAGTTTGATTCTTGTTTGATACAAAAGTTTAATAAATCTACTTTAAATATTTTATATTTATTATAATTAAAAATATAATAATTATTGTTTTCTAAATTATAAAATTAATTAAATATTATAATATATAATAATAAAAATACATCATAAATAACTATTAATTGATATCATATTATTATGTAGAATTTAATTAAAATTATTTTTATTTTATGATGTTATCTAATTATATATTTATATTTACACCTTTAACTTTAATTCCTCGCCTTTTAGGTCGAATACTATAGGGCCTAATAGTAAGTTATAGTAAGTTTCCTTAATTATCTTCTTTTATGTCTATTGTCATTTTTATTCTTTTAATAAAGTGGGTGAAAAGTTATTTTATATAGATAAAGAATGCAACATTTTTGTTGGCTGCAAAGGATGATTCAGTAAATTTTATAAATCTCGATTTCACTACAAAAAAAAAAGGGCTACCGCAGCACAATTTAAGGCTTTTACCGTCGGTTATAACCGCCACAAAATCGATTCCAGCGGTTTTAAAACCGCCGCATATCCGCTGTTATTGCGATGCGCTGCAACAACATTCTGCGGCAGTTTAGCGACCGGCGGGGTAGTTCTGCGAAGTGCTTTTTATCGCAGCGGTTTTAACCGCTTCTATATTACAGAATTGTTGCGGTTATAACCACCACAAAATGGCATAGAGATAATGATTGCCCAGAATTCCAGCGGTTTTAACCGCCACATTTCTGTAATATAGAAGCGGTTAAAACCGCTGCATAATACTCGATCGTCAGCAATGTGGCGGTTAAAACCGCCACAAAGTTCAGGATTTTTTTTTTAAAAAACTGAAGCTTAATGTTTGATTTCCACTGTAATTTCAGAACTTTTAATGCTGTAGGAAAACTACACAGATATATATAGTGACAAAAACTAAATAATCAATACACAATCCATTCTATACACAAATCATTACTCCATTAGATCACATTACTTTATATTTGTGTATGAAAACACAAATCCATCTAAAAACTTGATGAGTTAATGAGGATGTTTGGCATCAAAGAAAACACAAATCCAAGTTAGAGCTTGGCCGTTGTAACAATCATTTCCAATATAGAGTTATTAAAACAATAATAATTTCATTTTTTTCAATTCGAAAGTGATAAAACAGGACAAAATGAATAGTTGTCATTAGTTGTCACAATTTTTTTCAATCAGGAGAAAGAAAACAACAATTGTAGCAATATAAATACTGTGGAATTTAACACTCTTAAGGTATGTACATATATTAACTCAAAATATTTTCTGAAGTAGGAAATCACTAAATGTCAAGTCATACTTAACAAACATTTCTAGGGAATACTGTTCCTCATATATAACAAAAAAGGAAATGAGCACAAAATAACAACCATTAGAGTTCAAAATCAAAAAAAACATAAGTTCAAAAATACAGAAAATATCCATACACCAAGAAGCATCACAATTAACACCAGAGCTCATCAGCAGACTGTCAGGCATCAGATGAATTGTCATTGCCACCCTGACAAAATTAAGAAGACAATGAGTTAATAATAATCAAGCAATTTACATTAAAATTACATAAGTTTTTTTTTCATACCATTTCTGATCCTCCATGAGATGGTTGATTCATTTGAAATTGTTGCATAAACTATCTCATCTCATCACGAAATGAGCCAAACTCTCTCATCTGATTGTCACGAAAAGACCTGAACTCCTCTCTAAGACTAGCCATCTGTCCAAAGTTGCTGCCGCTACCACCACCTTCTTCACTTTTGCTTTGAGGAAAGTATCTAGTCGGCGTGACCAAATCCCTGGGCCCGAACTCGACCTGAATGTTCTGGTCCCATAACTATAGTAAAAACTAGGGGTGTCAATTTCTGACACGACCCGAAAACCCGACCCGAACCCGACCCGAAAAATTTGGGTTTGGGTCAACCCGTTTGTTAAACGGGTCGGGTTCGGGTTCGACTTTCTGACCCGTTTGAAAAACGGGTCGGGTCCGGGTTGACCCGACAACCCGCGGGTCGACCCGTTTAACCCGGATCCCGCTAGACAGCTCCGCCCGCACTCACGGATCGCAGTCCCGCCTCCCGCGGACGGCTTCGCCAGTCCGCCTGCGCTCGGCCGCTCGCGGATCGCGGTCCAGCCTCCCACGGACGGCTCCGCCCGCGCTCGCGGACACGCTGGCTACGCCCTCGCTCGAGATCCCGCCCGGCCGCCCGCACCAGCCATCCCGCGGTCCCGCTGGCGCAGCCGCACTCGTGAAGGCTCCGCCCGCGCTCGCGATCCCGCCGCACTCGCAGTCGCGGACTCCGCCGATGCTGGCGACTCGAACTCCTCCCGCGCTCGCGATCGGAACTCCGCTTGCGCTGCTTCAACGGTTCAGCCGGGTCAACGGGTCGGGTCGGGTCAACCCGGCAACCCGCGCGGGTCGGGTTCGGGTTGAAATGTCCGACCTTTTTGCAAAAACGGGTCGGGTTCGGGTTGACCCGTTTAGATCCGGGTCAACTCGGGTTCGACCCGAACCCGACCCGTTGACCCGAATTGACACCCCTAGTAAAAACTCTCTCATTAGCTTCAATATTCCCATCTTCAGGTGTCAGCCCTTCTTCAGCAAGAAGATTACATGCCTGCGTCTACATTACAATTACATATAGTTAAATCTATTGAAGAACTATTTATAAAAATGAATTTATAATCACTATATATATGTACCCATCGTTGCATAGCATCTTCAGATGACCAGGTCCCATCTTTGTGCATTCTATTAATTTTCCATTAATGACTTTAGTTGACTTAATTACAGTTTGGACCAGCTTGTACTCCCATTATATAAATACAAATATGACTTAGGGCATCGCATAAGCACAAGTCAATGTTTGGTAGCATAATCAAACAGGATGATGAATTCAAATTAGCTCTTAAAAGCTTCGTGATATTGAACTAACACACTTTGGCTTCTTAGATCTAAGGAGTTTGAGGATTTCAAATTATGAAATTAGAAACAAATGCAAACTAATTTGACATTTGGAAATGTATTGGTTTGAGTGTTATGTGAAAAAAATATATTTTTTGCACACAAAAATAGTGTTTATTTTGTTTAAAGTTATTAATTATTTTTTAATGAATTGATTTCAATGATATGTCATATATTAATACTTCTCATGCCCTAATATATGTAAGAGTAGATGGTGGGGAATGTTAAAGTCTTCGACGTGGGCATAAAGATGATCAGGTCAGTTAGGGTCGAATTAGATCAAATAGATGAAAAATATTGTTTATGCATCTTGACCTATTTAGATAGTTTGGTTAAATCTTGAGGTCTTTACACAAGTTTTGATTGAATTAACTTGATTTAAGTCAACTAAAATATATCTAAAATTTTTTGGTCAAGTTCTCAGGCCATACAAAAAGACAAATGCCCAGCTTGGTCGAGAATATTGTAATTAAGTTGAACAATTAACCTAAATCTTGCATAACAAGCGGTTTGAAATTTACGGTTCGGAGCCGTATGTTTGCGAGTAAATGGCGAACATGCATGCCGAATTTAGGGCATCATCAGAAACTTCTAAAATCATCACAAGAAGCTTGTATGCATCTATAAAATTCAAGGAATAGCGACTAAATGGCGTCCGGAATAAAAAAAATTAGGGCAGATGAAGACGAGTTGGAAAATACCTATGGCCGAGCGATCGAATGTCTGATTCGGCAAGGGGAATGGATTCTACGTCAGAGACGGTGTATTCGCTCGGTCGTGGATGAGGATTCGGAGGCGAACGCGGACGTTTCGGCGACGAGCAATCGCGCTGAAGGCTGTTCGCGGACGTTTCAGCGAGAGTGGAATAGCTCGGTTAGGGCAGAAGGGACTAATAAAACGAGCTTTTTCACAGCGGTTAAAACCGCTGTAAAAATTAATTCCTTGCATCGATTTTAACCGATGCAAATTCCAGGAAATAGCAGCGGTTCGTTAACCGCTGCTATTAAAGGCTACGAAAAGTTCAACTTTTTGGTAGTGTTTAGTGAATCTCTGTGAGGATTATCTCGAAAATTGGTCATGACAACCGTAAAATCTTGCTATGTTTTTATTAGTTATTTGGTTTTTTTTCAAAACAAAAAGATTTAACTAATCAAAATTTTGTTTAGTTGGATTTGTGTTAAATCTTTTTTAAATCATGCCTAATATTGTATGTCAAACATTTTATGTTAAAGAATTGAACTGTTTTTATCCCCATTTATATGATCATGGTTATTGATTTTTTGTCATTTTCTTTTGCCATTGAAAAATGAGCTGATAAAAAAACTTTCATGTTTGATTCTGCTTAATTATATTCGTGGAATTAATTATTTAGGGATTATGAATTTTAAATTTATTTCGTTTAATATTTTTGCTTAACTATATTTGTGAAATTACTTATTGAGGATAAATTGGTCATTTTTAAGATAAACTTTTCTTTTTCCTAAAGGAAGATTATTTATTATCATCAATTTTGTTTGTTCAAAATGTTCATGAACAAGCTTTTTTATAACAAAAGTTATAACTCATTTATTTGTGACCGAGCTAGTTTGGTAGTTAAGTTACTCAATAGATGTGTTTGTGTACAAACTTGTTTGATAGTTCAAAATTTCTTGTTAGATATGTTTGTGATAAGTCTCATTTGGTAGCAAAAAAATACTCACTATATATGTTCGTGAACAGGTTCATTTGGAAGTTTGAAATAATCGCTAAAAAAATTCTTGAACATGTTTGTTAGTAAGTTCGACAAAGCTTGATAAGACTCATTTTTTTAAAGCTCCGTGAGCACGAAATGAGTCGAACATGAATCAAATACAAACCAAACATGAACGTCCATCAACTTAAACAAACCAAGCCTGAACATGAATAAGAAAACTTGAATTGAGCTCGAACGAACATGAACAAACTGATAATAAACAAACACAAATATGAACAAGCACACGCTCGACTCGGCTGGATTTGTTTATAGCCCTATTTGGACTAGTCGATGCCTTTCCCTTGGACCCATCACCATTGTCGTTGGCTTGTTGCTTTTTACGTGCTAGAAAATTTTTTGTCAGTAAAATTTGTGTTTTATGTCATAGCTTTGATTAAAAAATCCAAAATGTATAAAAATATTTGTAGAGACTAGCACTTTTTTAGACTAGCAATTTTTTAGGTGAAAAGATCTAAAATGGGGGAAAATCATATATGATAGTAACGACGCCAAAAGCTTGATATGGGCGTTGGAGTAACCTAAAGAATTATGAAAATAATTTAGAACTTTATCAATCCCTAAATAATGCTTAGATTTTCTTTGGTATAAAAATTATAAAAATGTCACTTAATATATACAAGTATACATATCAAATCAAATAATATAGTGATAGAATAAAATATCGATCCCACGAGAAAGAATATTTACTTGCAAATATTAGTAGTCTACTTCAACTATAATAATTATCTTATTCAATAAAAATAAATTTTTGTGAAGATTCAACCATTTAATTTAAAATAAAAAATAATTCAATGAAATACTATTTAAATAAATTATTTTAGATTGATGGAATGTAAATATAATATATTTTTTAATGATTCTCTTTTATATTGATGTTATTCAGAGCATATGCATCACTGACCGCTCAATCAAGCCTGAAGAGACAAATGACAGATTAAACCTTCAAATCTCAATACCACTCTAAATTTCCATAATCTATTACCCTATAAAAATCTTAAAAGAGTAAGTAAAGCATGTACTGTTAAAATCTCTTCATGGCAATTCATCTCTATAAATTTGATATATAACAAGCACTATGCATATGCTTCCATCATACCAATCCAATATACATGGTTGTGCATGCTTTTCTATTCCTAGGCTACACATTACACATGATATTAACTACACATATGACCACTATGTGTATCAAATGAAGATTTAATATATTAAAAATATCATAAAATTATTGATTAAGAGAATTCATTAGTACTCCAAATTTTATTTACACAATTAATTCAAAACTAGAGTATTTAGCCAGACAAAGAACAAGTGAAATAAATTCATTTTTATTAATTGCACAAAAGAAATAAAGTACATAAGAAAAGATATTATTGGATGAGTTCAATGATCTCCTCCACACTCTTTCTTGAACTTATAGAATTGTTTCTATAAACATAAACCAAACACTCTATTGGAATGTATCTTATACTTCTCTTAATTCCTTAGTTGTCACTCCTTAGAAAAAATCAGAGAAGTACTATAAAGATTGAAATTAAACATGTGACTAAACTCCTATACTAACATTACAAATGGACTATTTATAAAAAAATACAAAAAACGAATTCTTGAGCCGTGGCGCTCGAGACACTTGCACCGTGGCGCCTAAAAAATGAAGTAATGCCGCAGCCCTGAATGGTTTTCTCTGTTGTGGTGCTTGCTGACATGAACCCACTATTTAATGGATCAATGTGTCGCTTCATTGGTAGCTCGTGGCCTGAACGATTACAACTGCAGTGTCGTGGCGCTGCTAACGGTTGAGCGCTGCGACATCCACGTGGCGCTCCCCTTGACTTAGTGGTATTAGAATTTGGCGTCGAGTCGCGGTGCTATGCAGACAGAGACTAGGCTTTGTGGACTGACTCCTCCAACACTATGACGCTGTCAAACAGAGATTGTGTACTGCCATGTTCATATTTTGGTGCTCCTACAATGTCAATGATGACGCCACGGTAGTATTGTGTCCGACGTTGCGACACTATACCATACTTAAAAATTTTACCCATTTCCTATATTTTTTTACACAAATACAACTAAAATAATATGTTTTTACTTATAAATTAACACATAAAATATAATATTATTTACACTTATCAATACTTTTTACCAATGCTTTGGTTTTATCGATTTATACGATTCTTTTACTAATTATCATTGATTGATATGAGTAATATGATGACTTCTTTATGGCTTTGACACATATACTGGTTTATTGGTTTTCACACTGTAATGCTTTATTGGTTCCCATACTGTATTATTTTATTATATATCGACTCTGCTACTACTATATGTAAGTTTTATTATTTTTGCACTGATTCATGATCATATAATTGTTACTGATATTGAATTTATTAGACATACATACTACTACTTTATCTTGCTCTGAGTTAGTTGTAAGATTGGATGATTTGTTGGGCTTTTTATCTCATTATGTGCGGTTTAAATGATTTCAGGTCATGACAAAAGATCATGCATGTGAGATTGATCAGATTATGATTCTCCAAATTTGTTGTTTGTTTATTTTTTTGCCTTTTAGCAATTCTTTTGTACTCAAGGCTGATGATCATATATTGTAATTTTATGATTATTGAATATTTTATATGATTTTGAAATATGAATACATATGCATATATTAATATTTTTATCGATAGTTTTATTTTCACTGGTATTTTTATTAAGAAAAGAAATTATGTATATATGATTATTGTATATTGAAAGATGAAAGAATAATATTCTTTCAAATTTGATCTTAGGACATTACATCATAATGGTGGAATCTCCAGCTAAAGAAATAGCACGAGACCTCATAGTAGGGTCATCAAGAGGTCCAGCCAAATCAAAGCTGATAGACAATGGCATCAATGGGTGCAGGCATGGTGAGCTCACAAGCAAAAGCATTGATGTGTCCAACGGCATGAGCGACTGTCTGTCAAGCATAGTGATGGCGTTAGGGATTTTAACCATTAACCTTTTTTTACTATATTTGAATGTTGTGGGTGCATTGGATAAAAAATTTTAACCAAAATATTCTTCTAAAATAATGATTAAATTGTCATCTTTAATCACAAATTATTTTATCCACATCAACCACAATCACAATCACACTAAGAAAATAACAGGATTTAAATTTAAAATATTTTACTAATATTTTTTTTTAATATCATAATAATATGATTTCTAGTCATTTATTTTATCATAGCTCATAATTCTTAAATTGATGAAAAATATATACATCATTTTCTCAACAATACAGACACTGTAAGCAATCAAATAGGATGGTTTTCTTAACAAACTTATTTATTTTCTTTTTGGAGAGTCAAAGCATTTTTCAAAGGCAAAGTTCAACATGACAAGACTGGCCTTTTATTTATAGTTTTTTCTTTTATTATTGACAATTGGATTTAATAGGAATATTTGAATTATTTAAATATTGGAAATTTGGAGTGACATCTCTCCTGCAAACTTGTGCAAGTACATAATTGGATTTTTTTTAGAATTTTTACATACATAACACTTCAAATTTCCCTATTTACTTATCTACCATCCAAACTTCTCTATTTATTATTTAACCACCTAAAACACTATTAGGTTACCTAAATTATCACTCCCGTTACCTCCGTTACATCCTTCAACCCGACCAACTCCAAATCCATCACTTTTCTGATTTCTTCCCATCTTCCTGCATAGGCGTAACTGCTCGATAGAAGGATGCTATTAGTTGGGTGTTCCTCCCCCAGTGCCGCTAAAGTTTCTCTAGCCAGCTTCCCTATCCTTATTTCTCCATGAACCCTAGATGCTGCAAGCAACGCTCGCCAAGCCAATGCATCTCCTCCATAAGGTAAGCTTTTCACCAGCTCATAAGCTTCTTGCAAAAACCCTGCCCTACCCAATAAGTCAATAATGCATCCATAATGCTTAATCCCAGGACATAGCCTGTACTCTAGAACAACTCTCTTGAAGTAATCTTTTCCTAAGCCTAGTAGTCCCCCATGGCTGCAAGCAGAGAGAACAGCAAGTAAGGTGACCTCATTAGGCCTTACCCCACTCTCTTCCATTTCATCAAACAATCGCAGAGCATCCTCTGACCTGCCATGAACTGCAAAGCTCATGATCATGGCTGTCCTGCATTTGGTTGAAAACTAAGATTGCTTCCTTGAGACAACCATTCTTTACATACATATCCACCAGAGCTGTTCCTAGAGAAGCTTGAATTTCCAACTTCTCCTCCTTTGCATAGCCATGGATATGCCGACCAATACTCAATGCTCCAGAGGAAGCACAGGCTGCAAGTGGACCAAGAAGCGTCTTCTCCAGACCGTCCGAATACATCCCAACCGATCCGAACTATTGTGCGAACATCACATCCGACCATCGATTAAAAAATTAGGTGCTCAAGCTGCCCACACTGGTCGTCTTCTCCATGCCGCCTATGGTCGAGCGACTCTTTCCGCAGAAAAGAAGCATGAAATAGCAGAGGAAGACAAAGATCCAAATACTGGAAACGAAATAGAAAGCGACAACCTGCTCTCGCAACGAAGACACGACGGGCAGGGGTAACGGAGCGGTAATTTTGATAAAACGTGGTGTATTTGGGTGGTAGGTATGTAAATAATATATTTTATGTGTTAGATAAGTAAATATACTAGTTTGAAGTGTTATGTATGTAAAAATTCTTTTTTTTTTTTTTTTTTGAGAAATTGGAGATAAATTTTGGATAGATGCAATTGGAAGGAAATAACTAATTTTAGATTTTTTTTTTTAATTTTCTTGAAGGAATAGATCTCTAGTTGACATTTTGTTACTCGCTCATTTAAGGCTTCGTTTGAGATTATTTTATTTTTAAAATTGTAATTATAATTTTTGTATGATAAGTATTTTTATTATTTTTAATTAGAAAATTAATTTCTTCAATAATTTTAAAAAGTTACAAGCTCTACAGCAGTTTTATAAAGCAGCAAGAAAGCTGTTTCAAGCGAAGCCTAAATCTGTTAATTGAGATTTTATATTTCAAATTAAGATATTTTGAGTTTAAGATTTCATTTATGTATGTGTATATAAATTTAGGGTTAAATTAGCTCAAAACCCCCCAAAAAAATAATATTCTATTCAATATTCTTTGTTGAATGGTTTTTGCTATTTTCAATAATCAAATTAAAACTTCTATCACAATTAGATCTTCTACGAGTTTCATCCTATGAGACGAATAGATTTATGTTAAAAAAATTATGAAATAAATTATAAATTGTTGTCTTTGGGAGAAGCTCAGGAAAAAGTTAAAATCTTACAACTTAAACTTTTGTACGAGGCTTGTTGCAGACTCAAATATACGTGGCGATAGAGTTTAATATTTCCGTCTAAGCGTTGTACGTATATCCAGCACACAAACAGAAGAGTGAAAGAAACACCAGGATTTTTACGTGGAAAGCCCTGAAAAAGGGAAAAACCACGGGGCCACGCCCAGTTGAAAAAGTTCCACTAGTGTTGTTTGAAATACACGAGGCTGACTCGTCCTTTAACTTCAGGACGATCAGATTACAATGAGTATCAATTACAAGGCCAAGCAGAGTTTCGACGTCACTCGGGCGTCAGACAGAATTCCGGCGTCACTTGGAAAGAAGTCCAGCGTCACTCGGGCGTCGGGTAGAATTCTAGCGTCGGGCAGAATTCCGGCCTCCCTCGGGCACCAGGTGGTGCTCCGGTGGTGTTCCGGCGGAGTTCCGGCGGTGTTCCGGCGGTGGTCAAGGAGGAGCTGTTCCCTCCTAGACTTCTCTTCTCTTCTTCTTCTTTTCTTGGCTTCTTGGCTTGGGTCCTCTCTTAAGAGAAATGAGGGGCTATTTATAGTTTTTCTGGAGTGGCATAGCCCTAAAATTTGTCAGGGATCAGGGGCAAATAGGGAGTGATCCGAATGAACGGTTGATATTGAATCCCTTGATCATGAACCGTTTATCGAGGATTTGAAGGTCTTAATGATATCAGAATTCTGCGATCTTGGGCTCGTTGGATTCGTCTCGTCGAGCCGCTCGATTCGACTATAAGCTCGCCAAAATCGGAGACCGTTTGGTAACTCAAATTGCTGTTCGATGCTTCCAACAGCACTTGGGGTACTTGATTTGGACTCGTTTGGGCTCGGATTGAGTCGAATTTGGTGTTGTTGGATTCGTATTTCCGAGACGCTCAGTTCGACTCTAAGCTTGCTGAAATCGGAGTTTAAATAGTCTCCGAATTAATTTTTGAAGTTTCCAACTTGAGTTTTTCCTCAAGATTCGTGCCTGATCAAGATAATTTTTCGATGACGTATCAGTTGCCCCCCTATTTTTGGACGTCAAAGCTCCAGGAGTCCAAAAATATATGTGTCGGCTTTTCACTTTGGCAAAATCGCAAAAATTTGCGTTCCAAAAATTAAATGTTTGCTTGAACTTGATCATAGAAGCCCCGTTGAGCTCCGAAAGTATCAAAATTGAGTCTGGAACATCGAAAAACGTGTCCGGGGACCCCAAAAACGTCGAATTTGGACCGTCCGGGCCCGAAATCGGAGCCCGGGAACGCGTAGGCGGCCGAACCGGCCGGCCGGCCGGCCGGCCGCCGCCTGCCGCCGCCGCCCGCGGCGGCGCCCGCGCCAACCGGCGCGTCCGCGCGCGGAACCGCGCGGTTACAAAAAAATATTATATTTATTATTATTTTTTTAGTGGCGGGGCCCAAAAAATTCTGAAAAATTTCCAAAAGATTCCGAAAAATTTGAAAAAATTTAGGGAATTTAATAAAATTTTGGAATCCTCCCCCCCTCAAAAATAATATAAATAGACCCCCAGGGCCTAAGAGAAACTCGCCCCTTCTTCCTTTCTCCCTCTGGCTTTTGGCATTTTGAGGCTTTCCGCCGTTTTTGAGTAGGTGACTTTCCCTACTTGACTCGGCGCCCCTCCCTTTGCGCAGAAGTTAGAGTATTCCTCTTTTCTCCCCTCTAGTTTCTGGCATTTTGAGGCCTTCCGCCGTTTTTGAGTAGATGACTTTCCCTACTTGACTCGGCGCCCCTCCTTTTGCATAGAAGTTAGCGGTTTTCCCTCTTTTTTCTCTCATTCTGGCTTTCTGACAGTTGAGGCATTCCGTTGTTATTCAGTAGGTGATTTTCCCTACTTGAGACAACGCCCCTCCTCTTGTACAGGAGTTAGAAATCTCTTTTCTTTTTCATTCCTTCATGTGGAGGTGAGATGTTAGTCGGAGGGAGTCTGAAGATGGTCGGAAGTCAGGCGTCGGGAAGAAGTACGGCGTCGGGTAGAACTCCGACGAAAATCCGTCAGCGGGAAGAAGTCCTATGACGGGTAGAAATTCGGTGTCGGGTAGAAGTCCAACAAACATCCGGCAACGGGCAGAAGTCCGACGTCGGGAAGAAGTACAGCGTCGGGTTGAAGACCGACGACGGGCAGAAGTCCGGCGTTGGGTAGAAGTGCGACGAAAGTCCCGCGACTGACAGAAGTCCTGCGTTGAGTGGAAGTACGGTGTCGGGCAGAAGTCTGACGAAAATATTGGGCAAAATTCCAACGAAAGTCTGGCGACGGGCAGAGACCCAGCAACGGGAAGAAGCTCGTCGTCGGGTAGAAGTCCGATGAAAGTCCCTCGACGGGCGTAAGTACAACGTCGGGTAGATATCCGAGGCAAGTCACGCAACTGGCAGAAATACAACGTTGGGTAGAAATTCGACGAGGGTCTGGCGACAGGCAGATGATGGCGGGCGTCCAGTAACATTGTGTTAAGGCAATATTCATCCATACTAAAGTGTGCCAACATCAGATATTACTGAATCAAGGGGCCGAAGTAGTGTGACATGCCAACATTCTAGCAATACACTAACACTGTCAACTGAGTGGAGGTCTGATGATGATCCAGTTATGTCCTTTCTGTGAAGGAGCAGTTGTAGGAGATGCTTGCGTGCAGTAAGGGAGAAGTCACTTAAATCCACCAAGGACATTTGACTGTGTTAAAGTTGCTTGTTGCTTGATGATACTAGCTTGTATGAATGTCACCAGTGTACCTTTTGCTTTTACATTCTTGCAAAGGTGACCTAGATGTACAATCTTTCGTAATATGACTTCAATAATATTTATATGAAGTTGAAAACTCACTTTTGCATCTTTGAAACATGAGTTAATATATTGTGTAACATGCTTTTTCGAAGATTTTTTTTGCCCGCCAAGAATCTCTGTAGGAGATGTCCAGAGAATCCATCAAGAATATATGACCTATCCGAGGTAGTATGTCGGAGCCTTTGCTCGACGACGCTAACCTGTATGGAAGAGGTCGAGAGAATCCACCAAGGATGTGAGACCTATCCGAGGTTGTATGTCAGAGCCTTGCTCGATGACGCTAATATGTATGGAAGAGGTCAAGAGAATCCACCAAGGATGTGAGACCTATCCAAGATTGTATGTTGGAGCCTTTGCTCGACGACGTTAACCTGTATGGAAGAGGTCGAGGGAATCCACCAAGGATGTGAGACCTATCCGAGGTTGTATGTCGGAGCCTTTGCTCGACGACGTTAACCTGTATGGAAGAGGTCGAGAGAATCCACCAAGGATGTGAGACCTATCCAAGGTTGTATGTCGGAGCCTTTGCTCGACGACGTTAACCTGTATGGAAGAGGTCGGATCGAATCCCCCTGGGATTGATCATCCAGTGATTGAGACATAATAAAGATTGCGTATTTCTCGAATCAAGGATAAAGAGACTATATTTGTCAGTAGTTTTTCACTGTCATTTATATTCTTTTTAAAGAAAGAGACAATATCAAAACTGGACGAACAACACATTATATTACTGTAAGACAATAATTCCCTTGTACAACAGAAGAGATACATATAGGGACAACCATATCATTTGACTTGGTAGAAATACTAAGGACATTAGAGTGACATCCTACTGATCATAGAAGAGATACATGGTGACACATGACAAGTAGTATTACTAACACAAAGGTTCAAGTTGCAGCATTACTCAATCTCACCAACCATTTGAATATTATTCAATGGTTGTCTTTGTTGTTGATTTTGCCCCCCAGTGGGGCGAGCTTCTTCTCGGGTAGGTGGGTTCCCAATAAACTGTCGAAGATAGCCCTGGCGGATAAGTCTTTCAATCTCATCCTTAAGTTGCCAACATGCTTCAGTAGTGTGGCCACGACTACGATGAAAGTGACAGTACTGATCTTAATTTCCTGTATTTGGCTTCGAAGGATGCGGCCATTTCACTTTGTCCTGATCTTGAATCGCCATTAACACATTTGCTCGAGATGTGTTGAGCGGAGTGTACTCTTTCTCCTGCCGAGGTTCTCGTTGTGGTAATGGGGGCCTAGGAGGTATATTGCTATTCCCTTGCTTTTTCCGTTGTAAGGAAGAATTATCCATCCTAGGAGCACCTTTGCGCTTCCCATTTGTCTGCTCGAACTGCTTTCTGTGAGCATTTATGGCTTCATCTGCGGAGATTTGTGCCTCCACACGATGAATCAGGTCGGCGTATGAATGAACCGTATCTCGCATAAGAGCTGAATAAAAGGGGCCAGGACGGAGGCCACCAAGAAAGACTCCTCTCAATAATTCAGGATCTACTCCCGGAATTTGTCGAGCCTCAGTAGAAAATCGATGAAAATACTCTTTCAACGATTCTCCCTCATTCTGACGGATTCCAGATAGGTGGGAGGAATCCTTAGTGATTCTTCGATTGGCTACGAACAGTTCGACAAATACTTTGGCCAATTTGACGAATGTGGGGATCGTTCTGGCTGGAAGTGAATAGAACCATGTTCGAGCTTGTCCTTTAAGAGTGGCAGGGAAAACCTGGCAAAGGAGTGCGTCTGAGGCTCGTTGAATATGCATGATGGTCCTGTAATGGTCGATGTGCTCGTACGGGTCAGATGTCCCATCGTAGGACTCGACGCTTGGTAGCTTAAAGCCAGCCGGAATAGGGTGTTGAAGAATAGCTTCTGTCAAGGGTGATGACTCCTGCAAGTCCCACTGACGAAGGGGTTGCCTTATGCCTCGTGCAGGGAACTCTTCTCGGACCAATCGTCGTAGTTCGTGGCGAAGGGTATTGCGAGGGAGCTCAGCAATGTGTGGTCGGGCTAACTCTTCGGGGAGATCCAAAGGAATACGAGGTTGCCGACCTGTGTGCGAAGGATGGGTAGAACTTGCTGTATCAGCCAGTTCATTATCTTGATGCGACTGCGAACGCCTCCTGAGTGGAGGAAGAGGAATCTCGTCTTGAAGATGTTCGATTTGAACAGCTTCAACTCGTGGTGGATCTCGAGGGAGAAGAACCTCCTCCTGAGGTGCTAGGGTCGGTTGTCGAGTCTCTCGCAAGAGTTGTAGGATCTCGTTTTGAGATTCTTCCATCTTTTGAATTCTCTCTTCTAGGGAGGGTCCCGAGGTCCCTTCTCCAGGTGCTTTTTGCCCCCCCGGGATATAAAGAGGCAGATATCGGGCGTCTATGATTCATAGACTGATTCCTGGATTGATGAGAGTGAGAGCGGGAGGCTCCTATGAGGCGACTGCTACGCTTGTTGACCATCGTAGCAATACTTGAAGTTGTGGGATAAGTTTCCCACAGACGGCGCCAAACTGTTGCAGACTCAAATATACGTGGCGATAGAGTTTAATATTTCCGTCTAAGCGTTGTACGTATATCCAGCACACAAACAGAAGAGTGAAAGAAACACCAGGATTTTTACGTGGAAAGCCCTGAAAAAGGGAAAAACCACGGGGCCACGCCCAGTTGAAAAAGTTCCACTAGTGTTGTTTGAAATACACGAGGCTGACTCGTCCTTTAACTTCAGGACGATCAGATTACAATGAGTATCAATTACAAGGCCAAGCAGAGTTCCGACGTCACTCGGGCGTCAGACAGAATTCCGGCGTCACTTGGAAAGAAGTCCAGCGTCACTCGGGCGTCGGGTAGAATTCTAGCGTCGGGCAGAATTCCGGCCTCCCTCGGGCACCAGGTGGTGCTCCGGTGGTGTTCCGGCGGAGTTCCGGCGGTGTTCCGGCGGTGGTCGAGGAGGAGCTGTTCCCTCCTAGACTTCTCTTCTCTTCTTCTTCTTTTCTTGGCTTCTTGGCTTCTTGGCTTCTTGGCTTGGGTCCTCTCTTAAGAGAAATGAGGGGTTATTTATAGTTTTTCTGGAGTGGCATAGCCCTAAAATTTGTCAGGGATCAGGGGCAAATAGGGAGTGATCCGAATGAACGGTTGATATTGAATCCCTTGATCATGAACCGTTTATCGAGGATTTGAAGGTCTTAATGATATCAGAATTCTGCGATCTTGGGCTCGTTGGATTCGTCTCGTCGAGCCGCTCGATTCGACTATAAGCTCGCCAAAATCGGAGACCGTTTGGTAACTCAAATTGCTGTTCGATGCTTCCAACAGCACTTCGGGTACTTGATTTGGACTCGTTTGGGCTCGGATTGAGTCGAATTTGGTGTTGTTGGATTCGTATTTCCGAGACGCTCAGTTCGACTATAAGCTTGCTGAAATCGGAGTTTAAATAGTCTCCGAATTAATTTTTGAAGTTTCCAACTTGAGTTTTTCCTCAAGATTCGTGCCTGATCAAGATAATTTTTCGATGACGTATCAAGGCTATAAAATTCTAGATAAATCTATGCAAGCTCCAACTTTTGAGAGCTAATGGGTTCATCAAAAGGCCAAAATGGCTTGGACGTTAAAGGACATGAGATGACTTAGGTTTTGTTTGATATAGGTTTTGTTTGGGACAGTATTTTTGTACAAAAATTTTTTAAATTAAAAATTTTTGTACTAAAAAGCCGTCCTATAAAGCAGTAAGAAAGTTGTCCCTCTTTTGATGATAATTAATGAGTTAATAGGCTCCGTCCTTCGATATTGGATGCTTTGTTGAGAACTTTTAAGCCGAAGTAGGACTTAGAAAATAAAAGAAGCTCTTCTTAGGATTAACATTGACAAGATCCTTAACACCAAATGGTTCTCCATCTAAGTTTCTTATTTTTAATGCTTGAGATAGAATGGGAGAATTAACTATCTCAATTTGATCAATATTTTTAATAACTACAAATTGCCTATCATGATTAAGCATTACCTACTTTTTATGTTGTTAAATAGAAGCATATAAGGCTTTATTTATTACAGCTTTCTTACTGCTTTCAAAAGCGGCTTTTAGTACAAAAATTTTTAATTTAAAAAAAATTTTGTACTGAGAAGTTGCTTTGAAAAACAGTAAGAAAGCTGTTCCAAACGAAACCTAAATTTAAAATCTCTCAAACATATTCTTATATAACTCGAGATTAGTGTAGCTATTTGAATATTATATATTATCCTAATCTTAGCATAAATTAAATAGCAAGATTGGGATAGCATTGCTGATACTCGTAACATCTTGACAATTCAATTATCTTGCTTTATAGAACAAAATTAGACTGGAGGCGTATTCCATATAACTGTTAAATGGGTAAGACCACCAGCTCAAAAGGTCATGGGCCCAAGTCTTCGAAAAATCTGTAGTTGGGCTCTGATATATTGAATAAATGAGCTAATCATAACTGGCTAACGGCCGGGCCATAAGCTACAGATTTTTTACTGTTTTCAAAAAATTATTATGCTAGAAAGTATTTTTAAAAAGTAGTAAAAAAGTTATCCCAAATAAAATATTATACTACTTAAAATTCCTTTCAAGTCTAGATGAGCTATTGTCTATGCATATCATGCTGGTAATTTTTATTTCTATCAATTATGTTAATTTATGCAAATATTAAATCGATAAAATACGTAAATTATAAATAAATAATTAAAAAAGAGTTTAATATGAATATTATTTATTCTACATTATGAAATTATATAATGTGATGAAACAAAAAAGAATCCGGACTACAACAAAGGTAGTTAGCCTTCAATGGTTCCGATGCAATGCATAAGAGATTGAGTAATCAGAATTAGCTGAATAACGGAAAGCCAACAGTTTATTATGCAACTCATTTTCATCTGTTGGTTTGGAGCTTTGGCTACCAATTAAGAGATTTTGGATTGGAAGCTTACTTATGTAGTTATGTGATGAATGTGTAGATTTGCCTTAATTTGCCTAAATGTCCCCCAAAAAATAGAAAGCCAGGTTTATGAATTATCATCCACTTTGTTCTGTACCATGTAGCTCATTTTGATATGTTGCTTGGGGTTTTGGTCCTTTGGCTACCAACTAAGGAGAAATTATTCTATGCGGTCATCGGACACCATCCGAAGGTGAATCAAGACGTGCCACGTCATTTTTTGAGAAATTTGATGAAAGTATTCGAGGCTACTTTCCGATTACTAAGGCATTATTCGAGGCAGTTTAAGGTTTTGTTTGAGATAGCTTTCTTATTTCTTTACTTTCAAAGTTCTGAAATGGTTACTTCTTTTAAGAAATTTTTGTGCAAAAGCAGCTTTTTATAATAGCTTTTAAAAAACTCATTTTCTTCACAACAATTTTATAATCACATTTATAAAAAGCTATAGTTGTCCCAAAAGTACCCCAAACTTTCTATTTTTGCTTCGAAAAGTTTCATTTTTAGCCACAGTTTCAAAAATATTTTTCCAAAAAATAGCTTTTAAAAGACAAAAGCTTGAAATGACAGTAAAAAAACTATCTTCCAAGCACACATTATTTTCAATTAACTATTTTTCTCATCAAGAAAGTTGCCGAAAAGCTTTTTCAAACAAAGCCTATGTTTTGTTCAAAATCTGTTGTCTTTTTTTAGTTAGAAAGCATGCTCATTTTTATGTGCACTTAGGTATATACTTCAATCAAACATCAAGAAAAGATGAATGATATCATGGAAGCTATGGATGATATATATCCAGAATTTGTCCATTTGAATCAAGCACGTTTCTAGTGACAAAAATCAATGGAGTTTGTGATAAGTACTGTATATGGATGCCAGCTAATTAGCTGAACTATTGCTTTTGCAGACCAATGTGTATTATTGCAGTTCAAATCTGATCTGGACCATTTGGTGCCGTGCCTGTGCTAAGATTGTATTAAGCTTTTTTAAGATTCACGCAGGACCACGTCTTTGTTTAAAGACTCTTTTTGCATGATCTGCAGGCTTCATTTCTCTATCAAAGAGCAACTTGTTAGAGCTTTGGTATGTAGGATTGTAAGTGAATTAGTGTATTAGATCAATTAATAGTTCAATATTTCATTATAGAAGGCTCGTTTAAATTAGATTATTCTATTAGTTGGTCATGTTTGAGATAAATATTTTTAAAAATGTATGATATATTATGGGAGTTAATGATAAAAATGGAGAGTAAAATATCCAAATTTGATAGAGAATTTAATTATTGGAATTTAGCTAATAAAATTTTTCTGTTGAAGCAGCCAACATTATTTGAAGCATCACAACAACATTGTTAGAAGCAACCTTCAAACACTAAATTATTAATGCACATAACAAAACTCTTCATTAGTCCTACATCTATTTGCATACCCTTATTAGATTTAAGTCATTATCCGATTGATCTTGTACTCTTGACTCACAACTAATTTTGTGGACTTAACTCTAGTCTTTTTTAGCTAGCCTTAGGAGGTCTAATGGTCTTACTTTAGCTAGATTTTGAAATTTATATGCAAATTACCCTTATCCACTATGGCATCATTTGGAACAGCTTTTTACGGCTTTATAAAGCAGTTTTTTGTACAAAAATTTTTTAAACAAAAAATTTTGTACAAAAAAGCTGCTTCATAAAACAATAAGAAAGCCATCCCAAACAAAGCTTCTATCTTACCTGATCTAGTGAGCTTTGATACTCATATTTTACTCTAGGGGTGTCAATATTTGACACGACCCGAAAACCCGACCCGAAAATTCCTAGTTAGGGTAAACCCAAACCCGAAACGGGCCGGGTTCGAATTCCAACATTCGACCAGTTTGAAAAAACGTGTCGTGTCCGGGTCAACTCGCAAACCCGAAATTGACCCAAAAACCCTCAAGCAGCATCTGCGTCAGCCCCTATAGTCACGTCAACCCTCAAGCCGCGTCCGCGTCAGCCCGCCAGGCGTCGGCGTCACGTGAGCCCGTCTGCAAGCCTCCGCAGGAGGTTGCCCCTCATCGCGTCCAGCCGTCCACCCGTCATCGAGTCAGCCCGTCATCGCGTCTGCATCTCGCGAGAGTCGCGAGACCTAGCTCCTAGACGGCTAGACTGCAAGTCGTCCAAACCCACACGAGGCCAGACTTGCCATCGCCTTGCAGCTGTCGCCTTGCCACCTCCCCTGCTGCCGTTGTGGTGCCGACTCGCCTGCCGTCGTGAATGGAGTTGCGGGATATGACTGAATAAACGAGCAGACGGAAGAAAGTTCTCGTCGTCGATTTCGTCGAGTCATTCCTTACGGGTCGTGTCGGGTTGACCCAGACCCGAAACTGGTCGGGTTTGGGTCTGAAAAATCGACCCGTTTGCAAAACCGGATCGGGTTCGAGTTGACCCAAATAGTGTCGGGTCAGTTCTGGGTTCGACCCGAACCCGACCCGTGACCCAAAATTGACACCCCTTTACTCTTAGATAAAGCTAAGTGGTTTTTGGCTCTTGACTTACCTTTGATACTCTTCAGTGGTTTAATGGACCCCTATCAAATAAATTCATAAAATTCACTTTTCTTTTTCCTAAGATACTACAAGATATTATTTCATCATCTGAGGTGTATAAATCATTATGCATTAGGACACTATAAATTGCAAAGCACACCTTCAGCTGGATAATGTTCATCTATATGATTCTTTACAACTCACGTAAAAAATATTAAACTATTTTTTAATAAAAATCTAATAAAAAACTTCAAGTTTTTTATCACTTCTATAGAAACCAACTTTGGAAATAAAAATGTATTTCTTTAAATTTTATAATGAAATAAAACATCTTTGAATGGTGTGACATTCACATAACTTGGCATACATTAAATGCTATGATATAAATTTTTTTTGACATTCTAAGTTACAATATATATATATATATAAGCTTTTGGTCACATAAAACGGCCGCATTCTGATGACCCGATTAGGAGAGCATAGGTATTAGATTTTGCTTATGTTAAGAAAGGTAGAGGTAGACCTAAAACGACTTGGATAGAAAATATTTGAAATGATCTTTATTTATCAGATTTAAATGAAAATTTGACTCTTAACATACAATGGAGAAAAAAGATTCATGCAGCCGACCCCACGTAGCAGGATAAAGGCTTGATGTTGTTGTTGCTGTTGATTGCTCTTGGTTGATTATTATGAATAATGGTGGATGAGCATATTATTTTGGTTGTATTGTTTCTATGGCATTAGGATATAAATATTTTTTTCTTGCAAATGTTATATTGTTATGTCTATTAAAACAAAATATAAATATAAATATTTTTTGATAGGTGCATCAAGCCCATTTCTTGAAAAAATGATGTGTCAAGCCATAAAATAATTACTTGTACTTTTTTGTGGTAATATTTGTTCTGTATGGTCTTAAATGAAATTATAAATATAATTCTATATCTTTGAAAGTCGTGTAAGGCCTAGGAGATCTGGCACCTGGATGAATTAGAATAACAAATCAAATAGTAAAGACCTAAATCTAGGGGTGTCAATAATTGACACGATATGAAAATCTGACTTGAGCCTGACCCAAACATTTCGAGTTAGATCCGACCCGATTTCAAAATGGTTCGGGTTCTCGGATTCGACCCATTTGAAAAAATGGGTCAAGTTCGGGTTTACCCGGAAACCCAAACTCAACCCGGGTTAACCCGGAAAAACAACTCCCTGCCAGCATTGACCGCATCTGACCGCCCGCGTCGCATCCAGTGCCCGAGTCGAGTTGACTGTCCGCCTTCGCGTCTGCCCGTATCGCGCAAATGCCTGCTGTCATGTGACTCGCGTCGAGTACCCACCGTCCCCACCGTCTCGCGCGACCCAGCAGGTCCTCTGTGGCTTTGCAAGGCGCCAATCGGTCAGCCTGCGCCATCCACGCCATGCCGCCTTACTTGTCGTTACCAGCGTCCGTCGCACTCGGCCATTTTTTTTTTTTGAATCAAACAGGTTCATAGGTCGGGTCGTGTCAACCAAATAACCCTCGCGATCAGGTCCGAGTTGAAAAACTTGACCCATTAGGAAAAAAATGAGTTAGGTTCAGGTTGACCTGTTTAGACTTGGGTCAACTCGGGGCCCTTGACCCGATTTTAACACCTCTGCCTAAACCATTCATGGGAAAGCTTGAAGAAGCTATAATGCCTATTTTCCTTAGCGGTAAGTCTCCCATTAGATCTAAGATTTGAGGCTAATTTCCTTAGTTGTGGCATTATAAGTCCTCTTTTTTTGGACAATTTCTTAATATTATCTTGGATAAATTTATGTGATAAATTCTAAATAATTGATCAACCCAAACACAAATTAAATCACTAAAACTATAAAATAAAAATTAGAATAATTTTAAGCATGCATGAGCCTCTCTTATTCCTTTAGCTTTCATATCAAAAATTAATTCTATGACTTAGGCTTCAATTGAGATAGTTTTCTTACTGTTTTTAAAGCAGCTTTTTAATACAAAAACTTTTAAAACTAGAAATTTTTGCATTAAAATGTTATTTTATAAAGTATTAAAAAACTATCATAAAAAAATCTTAATTCTTTTAGAAATTCTAAAATCAAATCCTTAAAATTACCTCTCAATATTACAATGCTTCATTACTTTAATCCTAAGAGATAACGTTATCTGGGATGTAATTAACCATACAAACTAGACCTTATGAGAAATATGCAACCCGTAATAAAATAAATCTTATTCGATTTATTCAAATCATATAGGGGAATCTCTTGAAGCAATACCTGAATTTTCATATCTACTAGTATTATTTAATTTACACAAAAGTTTTTAATAAATTTTTATTTTTTTATTTTAAATAATATATTACTATTTACAAAGCACTCAATAAAAAAAATAAAATTTTAAACTAAATATATATTTATTTTTGAACATGTATCAAAACTAACGAAGCTTTAGTATGTTTATGACTAGGGCTGTCAAAATTGGGTCACGGGCCGGGTTCGGGTTCAACCCAGAACTGACCCGGCACAAGTTGACTCGGATTGTTAGTCAACTCGCTTAAATAATATTAATATAAAATATACTTAAAATATACTAGTATTTAAGATTTTAAATACAAAGTTGTTAAACATGTTTAAAATTTATATTTCACTTACTTATATTAACTAAATTATTATTATTTTTCTTCTCAATTCTCATTATTTATACCAATTAATTATAATAATGACTTGGAATTATAATCATTTTATCTCTTTCATAATAAACGAGTGGCTTATGAGCCAGCTCAAATTCATAGAACAAACTCGAGCTCGAACTCAAACTCGATTAATTAATTAGGCTCAAGCTCAACTTAGAGGTGACTCGAGCTCGTCGACTCTTTTACACCCCTGCCCTCAACTTTCACAAAAATAAATAAATAAATAGCACACTTAACATTAATGACACTTTGCGTCAGAAGTGCAGAGTGAGAGTGAGAGAAGAGGGGAAAAAAAGTGAAATTGAGTTGGATTTTTTTTTACTAACAAGATTTACATGCAAATTAGGAAGGCTCAAATAAGATTTTTTATTATTATTATTTTGAGAAAATTTATATTGCCTCGTTAACATAACAGAAATAAAAATGAAAGAGAAATGTAAATTATCTCATTAAGGCTTCGTTTAGGACGACTTTCTTACTGTTTCTTAAACCAACTTTCTTAAATTTTTGTACAAAAAAATTGCTTTAAAAGCAGTAAGAAAGCCGTTCGTTACGAAACCTTCACCATCTATTATACTTTCTATATAAATTATAAACTCAGTTGCCAAATACCAAAATTTTCTTGAAGCTTTCTTAATGTAGTGATGAGCTTTTTTCTACTTTGTTAGGCTATATAACTATTCTTCATAGTGTGTTACAGGCGAACCTTCATTGAAATGCCGCATGCAGAGCTATTTGTGGACATTCGAAGCACCATTCACATTTTTGTTATATGGAGGGGAAGAAATGTGGAATGATACCTAAGCGGTTTCCACTAGCCATTTATATCATTATTTTGAGCTTTTGGTCGTTGTTTGTGCTCTCATGCGCTTGAAAAATATATATATTTATGTGTCCATTTATCTTGTGTTGTAAGAGCTGTCTTTGTTGGCCTAAGTTATTCCAAGGGTAATGATTTGGTCTAGAAGAAGTTTATGATAAAAAAATGGGATTTTGTTAGAGTTGTGCTTTCAATTAGGGTTGCGAATGATCCGATTTTGAGCTGATTCAGCGTCGACTCGTGGTTTGAACCAATTCTATTTCGAGCCGGCTTGGCTCGAATCAACTTAAGTAAAAGCCAGTTTGAAAATTTAAAATTCTTCTTTTTTATTTTTAAAAATATTTTATGTAAATATATGTATATATGTGCATTTAATAATATATATATATATATATATATATATATATATATATATATATATATATATATATATATAATTTATATTTCAAGCCAATTTTTGTGTTGGGTCGATCTGGATCCTAACCCATCTCTCAGCACCAAGATTGGACCAATTTGATCGTGACTCGACTCGTTTCGCTCGATCCAAGCTAAATTCAAATCAATCTTCGTTCTAAAATCTAAGGTGTATTCGCAATCTAAGTAAATGGCATAAGTTTACTTGGATAATAGTTTGAAGGAAATATCAATATTTTTGACTAATTTAAATATTAAAATTAAAAGTTATCAAATAAAGATGGAACATAAATAGAAAGAAAAGCTCCTTATCCTTCAAACTTTGTACCATCTTTTAAGGTTGTGTCAAGTTCAATAACTTCTAACAAATTATGAAAATGTTTATATCAAATCAAATAATATTTTTCAAAGGGAAGTTATTTGTATTAAAATGTTTCCAATAACTTCATTTACCTTTGCTTTAAGCCATCCACCAACTGAACTTTGACATTTATTTTCTACAAATATTGAATCAAATGAAAATTTTGCCCATAAGAGAAATGCAAAAGGTGGTAATGTAAAAATAATTGATGTGCAAAAGAAGAATTTCATCAAAATCAGCATAGACTCCTTAATCCAATTTAAATATAATACAAAATTAAACAGCTTTTTTATTGATAAAATTTAAATATATATATAATTTTACTAACATATATGCCACTTAATTTTGAAATATTTGTAATATAATACTCTAATCTCTTAAAATTACAAATATGCCATCATGACTAAGCATTTCTAACTTAAAAGGAGTATCACCTTAACTGTACAAAAGAAGCATTTGAACTCGTAGCACATTGGTAGAAAATAAATTTATGAATCTTAGTGGGCCAGCTTTCCTTGCTCATCCTGCAAATAAAATTTTAAAAAAAACTTTACAAGAAAAAAAATATTTAGGCTTTGTTTGAGATAGCTTTCTTGCTGTTTTATTTTTCAAACAACAATCACAATTTCATTTGGCTACTACTTTCTCACCGCTTTTTAAAAATTTCTGTGGTGAATATTTATTTTTTGCAATCAGAATAACTAAGTCGCTTTCCCCACAGCAACATCACAACAAACTTTATAAAACACTACAGCTGTCCCAAACAGACTCTTAATATTATCTTAAACAAAATTCTTAATGATAGCTTGATCAAATTTGATTGGCTAGAATTCTTTAAAGTATATGCAACTATTTCTTGAATTTCTATGCAAAATTCAAAGTCTAAATTTTTTTAAATTTATTTATTAAAAAATTATATATATATATATATATATATATATATATATATATATATATATATATATATATATATATATATCAGAAAAATATGTTGAAATTTCATGTCAACAATGCTATAAGTAGACTGGGGATTTCATGTCAACAATGCTATAAGTAGACTGGGGATCGTGCGTGCAGCTCACTGGTTGAGCGAAGCTCTTACTCCCACACGGCTCATATTCGAATCCCCTAACTGTCCCAAAAAAAAAAAAAAGACTGACTATCACTAACGTAAAGATAATTAAACTATACATTTAGCAAATAAATTTAGTATTTTTTTGTTGCAAGAAGCACTATTGCCTATTCTTCTCAAAAGCATGCAATATTCGTGCTTTGTCCCTTCGCGTGTGGGTGGACTTCAAATGGTCGTTAAAAGCCACCCGTTAAAGCTATTAAGGGACTGCCTCCTGTTCGTATTATTTCCAAAAGTTTAAAGATATAGCTTTAGTTATTTTTCCTAACTTTATAATACTGCAAACCCTATCTCTTTTTTGGCCTATCAGACTTGACTTGTCAACCTTATGATCCTCCAATTTTAATCACTTTAATTTTTGTATATTTTCATTCGAACTCATTATCTACATCCTGGCTGATTCATCACAGTTATATGAGAACTTCATTTGTTGTGTATCGGGGGGCACGTGATGTAACAGCTCAAATTCTTAACCATCGAGATATTATCATCTTTGGTTTAAGGACCTCACTACTTTGTCTTGTTGGTGTAAGTTCCTAGTAGGCCATCCATCCCAGAATTACTTCCGGATAAGCACGTTTAACTGCGGAGTTTCTTATTGAAATTCCAACAATTACATGAAAAAGTGCTTCGATACTTAAGAGTTTTGTTTTTTTTTACTTAAGGGGTTTCATAATCTCTTCCACTTAAGTAACTGACATCTTCATCAACATCTCTATCCCAGAATCATTCACCAGGCATATAGGATTCTAGAGTTGACCCTTACAAGTTCAAGTGGTAGCTTCCATTATGTAGCAGTTTGTCCCATACATGGTTCAAGAGGTGGCTCCCATGGCATAGCACTTTGTCTTGTATGACACTTAGTTTCTATCTTTCGGCTAGTGTATTTCTTTGATACCATTTGTAACAGTCCAAACTCTTAACCATCGAGATATTGTCCTTGGCCTATATAAGGGCTTCACAGGCTTTGTCCTGTTGGTGTAACTTCCTAGTGAATCACCTATCCCATAATTGTTTCGGGATGACCACGCTTAACTGCATATTTTCTTAATGAAATTCCAACCATTACACCAAAAGGCTCCTCGATGTTTAAAAGTTTAGCTTCTTTTACTTAAGGGGTTTCACACGTGGCCTCCTTCGAAAATCACAATTTGGATACACGATTCATGCAGGATTTAGCCGAAGAAGCTCGCGAACGGAAGAAAGATGGCTACCTTCGCAACGAGCAAGCTCTCGTCATCTTCGTTACTTCTGATCGAACAGACGAACAGTGAGGAGATGGGATTTCAGATCTGATAGGAAGGAACGTCGTCGAAGGAGAAGGAGGTGAAGAAGTTATTTAACGACTCGTTCAAACCTTTACCTCATTACCTGTACGTGAAGGAGGCAAAGGAGAAGACCAACGAATAGTGGAGACGGGAAAAACAAAAAGATGGCTACGTTCTAATCACGGCTCCGATCTATTTTTTGTTTTTTTTTTTTTGGAAAAACTTAAATTTTTATTCAAATAATTTTAAATTTTCATGTTAGAATTGTTATTTATTTTTTAAGTATATTACTTTAGTATTAAAATATATTTATTTTTATTTAATTATACTACTAGACACTCATGATTAAATTTTTTTATGTAATTTATATTTTTATGTTAACAACTCTAATTTTGTATAAACAGTTGATGTCTATCCAAATTCCAGATTTAAAATATTAAAAATATTTTTAAAATTGAAAATTATTGCCCTCTCCAGAAAATTTTTTTGGCTCCACCAACATCCACAGCAAACTATACCGAAATTTCAGATGGTAAGAAATTCTCGGTTAGTCGCCAGAATTCTGTAATCAATTCGGCTTTTCTTCTCTGCAAAATTCATTGAAAATAAGGCATTTTCTAGTTTCCTTGCACGCTGCCTGTACAGCTTCTCCTCCACCTGAGTTCAATACAAGCATTCTCTTGTACCTCGCAATATTCAATGTACATTCTCTTCCCATATCCATTCAACGGGAAATTATTATGTGCAGAATCCGAACACGTTCGGAGACGAATTCAGACGCGCCACGTCACCGGGGCCCAGTGCATCCGATGACGTGGTGCGCCCCAATTCAACTCCGAACGCGTTCGGATTCCGCACAGAATAATCTCTCCCAATCTACACTTCAATTACTATAAGATGTACATAAACAAGTAAACAACTTCTTGTTTTATAGGGAGATTTCTATATATCAGCAAAATTTAACCTATTTATAAATTTATTATTTTTTCAAAAAAAAATAATTATTTAATAAATTCTATCTATTTAATGATCACTTCATTTGGGACGACTTTCTTATGGTTTTTTAAAGCAATTTTTTAGCATAAAAATTTTTTAACTAAAAAATTTTATACTAAAAAGCTACTTCAGAAAATAGTAAAAAAAGTCGTCCCAAATGTAGTCTAAATCATTAAGAATATGATGGAAATAGAAAAATATATATCTAAGTTAAAATTTCATTATAAATTTTAATATTTAAAAGAGAACTTGATAATAACCAAAATTTAATGATGTATGAAATTGCCATATTTTCTATTTTACTTATCGATTGCTTTCAGTTTTAGAAAAAAGATATGTCAGATTTTCATCATCAATTTCTTGGCCAGAGTGAGCCTCAAAATTCTTAGCTTAATCTTGAGATGAGAGTAATACATATATATTTAACATAATATTAATTTTAAAATAAATTCAAAAACTTTAATATGCATTCAAATCAATTTTTAACCAAGAATATTCTCTTGTATTTTTTTTTTTTTTTTGAAAAACTGTTGTCTTGATGTCCAAATAAAAAAAAATGATCAAGATAAAATTTAAAGCCTTTGGATCTATTTTGATGAGTGCAGTACATAAAAAATTTATATTACACTCATTTTAAAACAAATACAAAAACTTTAAATCAACCATAATAAAAGTTTTAGTTAGTATATCAAGAGACATAGGGGTGTCAAAATGGACATTCGGGACGGGTTCAGGTTGAATTTGGAATTGACCAGGATCCAATTCAGCTGAGCTGAACCCGACCCGATTTTGTAAACCGGTCAAAAATTTAAACTAGGACCTGATTAGTCGAGTTACCCTGTTGACCCGACCTGACTCGTAACCCCGTGTGTGCAAGAGCGCGGCCACATGAGCGTCCAGTGTGGGCCGCGTGCAGGATTGCGAGCGCGGGTGCGAGTACCTTAGTCCGGGGTGAGTTCTACTTGTGCGGGTGCATGATTGCAGATTACGAGTGGGAGAGAGCAAGGCCACGTCCCAGCTAGTGCGCGACTAAGCACAGGTGCACGTTCGCGACTGCGAGCATGGGCAGGACCCCGTGAGTGTAAGTGCGGTGTGGAAGTCCAAGACAAGCGTTGTTGGTGCGGGTGAGAGAGCTCATGGTGTGTGAGACTCGAGTCTGTGGCAACGCGTTGCGCAGGGGCGACTAGTGATTTAGGATGGGGACGAGTTAAATTCGGGTTAACAGATTCACTTGGACCCAACCATAATTTTTCAAATGAGTCATCAATTGGAAACCAAAACTCGACCTATTTATTAAACAGGTTTATCCGAACCTACATTTTTTGGGGCAGATTAAGATCAAGTATTAGATAAGATCAATAATTGACATCCCTAAAGACGAAAAATTATTTAATGCCTAAGCCCACGGCTCGGCATCGTGCACCGAGGCTCTGTACCGCTGCTCGGTATTATTGATGTGACTCATTTTGATTGGTATCCAGACGTCGTTCGACATCCGCATAAAATAATCTCTCCCTAAAGACACACAATTTTTCTGTTCACTATTTAATGCTTTTAGACCATCGCTCTAAATAGGCTTTTCCTTCTTTTTACTTTTTAGGATGCCATGCTTCTCTCTTTCTTCTTTTATTCATGTTAGCTATAGGCCTATCGCAACGGGTGTGTCCTCCGTCCCCTATCACAACAACGTTGTCTTTAGTTTTTTCATTTTCAGTATCTTTATAGAAGTCTAAAAGTCATATTTGATAGTGATTAAATAACATGTAAATATTTATGTATCAAAAACTAATTTTCGGATTTTTTTTTTGCAATAAAATTTATCTACTTGAGAAAATAAATTTCCATAATGCAATTGATTTGCCCACAAAAAATTTAAAATAACATGTAAATGTTTACATTAAAATCTATGCATTTTTCCAAGAACAAAATTTTTTGAAAATAAAATGCAAATTTGCATACCATTTTTTATTTTTTTTGGTAAAGCTAAATCTCTATATATAATCGTAGGCTTCGTTTGAGACAAATTTTGGCCACTTTTTTTTTACTGTTTACAAAAAAATTTATACTATAAAATTATTATAGAAAACAATAAAAAAATTATCCTAAATGAAACCATAATATTGAAAACAGGAAAAGTTTCTCTATTTTTTTAAATTTATGAAATTTTTTTTTTGTTTAAATTCTTTATAAAATTCCTATAATTAAATTCTTTGTAGAGGCTACTCAAAAGCTCCTAATACTATTCAAAACTTTTGAAATAAAGTAAAAGGATTTGGACGTCGACCTTAATTAAGAAACATCTTTTCATAATAACATTATTAAGTACAGTTAATTAAGTTTATTTCATTCATTTTCTTACCTATTGGTAGCTTTTTTTCGGGAGTGTATTTAATTACACTGTTATTAAAAAAAGAAGTTAGTATTCTAAATTTTAATCATTAATTAAAAATAATTATTTTAAATTATAATTTAATGCCTGTATTTTTTTATTATGCAGATTAATCATATTATTTATTCTCATATTATTTCTTTTCTTTGAACTTCAAAATAAATTTCTATTAATTTTATTTAAATCATTTTTAGAGAGAGAGAGAGATTTATTAATCTTTATGTAATAGCTAACCAATGTTTTTTTTATAAATTTCTTGTCTTAAAGATATTTATTGAACTCATAATAAATTATTTTCTCAAAAGAAAAATTTTCAAGAGCTCCAAAATAAGATTAATAATGCATTAAAATAATATAGAAAATTTCAAATTATTTAATATTTGACATTCATAATTTGTAAGTATGATTAGGCCATGAAAATTTATTTTTTAATTAATTTATCATTGAAATATTTGTCGTATATTGACACCAATTTAAAAAGGCCCATACTACTAAAAAAATGAGTCTTAGGGTCATTTTAGGGCGAGCTTCTCACTATTTTACTTTTCAGATCACAATTACATTTCTGTTTGGCTATTGCGTCTTTATTATTTTCTCCCAGCTTTAAAAAATTTCAGTGACGAGAAATTGCTTTTTACAACCAAAGTTTTTATTGTGTGATAGCTTTAAGAAATAAGTTGTTTGACTTTTTTTTAAAAAAAGAATATATTTATAATATTTGCAATAGATTTTTAAAAAGTTACTTTCCTAGGCCACAACTATTTTACAATGATTTTTATAAAACTCTGTAATCATTCCAAACAAAATTTGAATTAAATTTAGCAAAATAATAAATATAAAATAAAAAAATTGCACAAGCTAAAATAAATTATCACAAAGTTCTATATTGCCTACACTTTATACATATATATTCTTTCTAGTAATTAATAAGAACACTTTAACCTTATTTTCAACATCTAATCTCTTAGACAAAGTTTGGTGCATATCATTAACCAATTATTAATTCAAAGTGTGTTATTCGTAGTGGTTAATTACTTAATTTCTTATTTAATTTTTTTTATAACTGGAAGGCCACGTTTTGTTGAATGAGTATTTAGAAAAAGATAATTTGGAGACCTAACAATATTCTAAAATCTTCAAGTGCTCAATCTAAGTATTCTTTGATGCTCCTCAAACTTGTTGAAGTTTAGCACACAGTAATTAAGCTTTAATTGATTAGCATTGATGATTAATGGAAATTGTAATTAAAGTTTTTCAATGCGAGAAATTGTTGTCGACCGGTAACTTTGATCAATCGAAATTGTCATAAATTATGTAATGCTTTAACTCATAGATTGAAAAAAATATTAAGACGGTCTACTTGGGGTGGCTATAAAAATAGTTGTGAAATTATTATGAAGAATGAATTTTTTGAAAACTACTATGAGTGTTATAAATATTTTCTCTTCGGTAAAATAGGATAATTTTCATACAATTGTTCATTGCAGAAAATTTTTAAAGAATAGTAAAACAAGTGTATAATCTCTATGCTTTTACAAGAATTTAGTAGGTAGCTGGCGGGTAACGATGGAGGAATTCACCCTCTTAGGGGACTTTATTGGGTAATTCACTTAAAATTTGTGGAAGAACTCACACGGAATGAACAACAGACATTACTCACTCGAGGCCTCCAAAAAGCTCTCCCTACACAAGACAAGTCAAGATTCCTTTGTAGAGTTAGCAGTTCTACATTCGTCGCACATACGGATTGCATCCCATTCACTTGCTCTCTTCTAGAATGACTGTTCTCACCCTCTTAGAAGGTGCTTATTTATGGTAACATCAGCTCAACTCGCCATGACCATCTGAGCCAGAGCACTCCCTTCTCGCGACAACATCTCACTCGCCCTTCTCTTCTAAGGTGATCCCAGAGCTTCCACACAGGGCATCGATTGCGTCAACCTACTCGTCAGCCACCGATTCTTTTCTCATCCCAATGCTTTCTTGTAGACTCGCACGAGCCACTCAACCTTATTTACTCAACATCTAAGAGCACACCCAAAGACAACTTGTTGAAGCCTTCCAACCTTGACCCCATTCAGCCAGTCAGGAGGTGACACATGTCTAAAGTACTGTGTAGCATTGTACATTTTGACTTTTTCTTGTATAGCCTTTCATGTAGCCTATAAAGCACATGAGAAATAATTTGGAGGACATTTTCAAAAACGTTTTTGAGCGATAGTGCATACTCTGCTCATTTTAAGACTCATATTCTCTTAAATATTTTGCATATTTTCTTTATTCTCAAGATTTTTTCTCTACTCTCTCTCTCTCTCTCTATCTCTCTCTCTCTCTCTCTCTCTCTTCATTCTCTCACGGGTTTTTGGGTCACTCACTCATTCTCCGTTTCAACCAACTAGTAAGGTTGGACATCCTTTACAAACAAATTTGGATCCAACAAAATGTATATGCAGATAAAAATGTGATAGCTTTTTAAAAATAAAGCTATGAAAAAGTCATCCAACATATTTGATTGATTATGATTAAGAGCATTATAGTTAAAGAGAGTTTTGTTTTGTTTTCTTTTTTTTAAGGATCAACATTCAGTAAAAAAACTAGTGATATGATAGGCAAAAACGTACGTACATAACCTTCTTTTCTTCCCATTATTCAAATAAAGATTATGCTAGCTTTATAAAGCTATAGTTAACTCTCTCTTTCATGTATATAAAATTTTAACAATGGCTATAGTTATCTTTCGCTTAAAATAAATGAATTAAGAAAAATATTAAGTAATATTTGCTATAATTAATCTTTAACATCTAAATGGTGAATAAAAAATATCCACTTGTTTACTCACAATTTATGAACTTTATTGATTTAAATATTTGAAGGAATTAATTAGTATAACTTAATTTTTTATTTGATCAGTTTTAAAAAACATAAACTGAAGCAATAACCAAAAATCAAAGAAAGTCGATATTACAATTAATAACTAAATCAATATTTTAACAATCTAACTAAGGCTTCGTTTGGGACAGCTTTTTTACTGCTTCTTAAAGCAGTTTTTTAATACAAAAATTAAATTTTTTGTACTAGAAAGCTACTTTAAAAAGCAATAAGAAAGCTGTCCCAAACAAAACTATCGCCCAAATTGTAATTTTCAAAGTAATTTAAGTAATGCACACCCTTAAGTATGCATTATGAGAGATAAAAACCCAAATTTAAAAATTATTACGGGGAAATTAATTTTTAAATTGCTAAGAGTATTATAGCTTTGTTCTTTTTCAAAAAACAAAGGACAATTTTCTTAGGACTAAACAACTCCCATAGTAAAAAATTACTTATCATCAAAAAAATTCTCAAAAGTAGAAAGGATATTGTATTAGAATATTTCATGGCAATTTTTTGAAAAATAAAGTTACAAAAGTTATTTTGATTAAACTTGATGGGACTACCATCATAATTAAAGAAATATATATTTTTTAAATTTTATAGAAAGATCAAGTAAAAAACTTGTGATATGATCTTAAAAAACGTACATAACCTTCTTGTTTTTCACCGTCCCACTAATGAAGTAAAGATTGTATATGCTAGCTTTATAGAGCTAAAGCAACTTTCTCCTTCCATGGATACAGTAAGCTGTTCTCACATGTACAAGCATGGCACATGAGACCCACATGAGCAAAACTCAAGAAAGATATCATAATCGATGATTCATCATCTATATTCCTTTCCACCTTTTTCTTTTTTGAATAGAGGAAGCCGTTTTCTTTTACATAACCCTAAAGTAACGACCCACTTTATAAACCTACATGTGATGAGTTATCCTATATATAAATATACATCTGTAAGATCACCCAACCTCATTATCTCTTCTAGCTATCATTGAAACACTTAAGAGAATTCTCTCATGGAAGAGAAGAAGCCCTATGCTGTGATCATTATAATACAGTTGATTTACACTGGCTTGTTTGTGATCTCAAAAGCTGCATTGAATGAAGGTTTCAGCACATTTATTTTCATTTTCTATCGTCAGTTGACAGCAGCAGTCTTGCTTGTTCCACTGGCTATCATTTCTGAAAGGTATAATGCGTTAGTTTAGGTGATTCTGCTTCTTAATCATGAATTAATATGTTAAAAAACTGATTAACGATGCTGTTTTTGATTAGGAAAAGGACCTATACGATGTCATTTTGGCTTTCAGTCAAGATTTTTATTCATGCCTTGATCGGGTATGAATTAATTACTGCTGGGATGAATATATATATTTATGAAGTTTGCAGAGGAGGAAATTTGATTTATTTACTTTTTTGTTGTTGCTTAGAATAACTTTCAGCTTGAACATTTACAATGTTGGCCTGAAGTATACTTCTGCAACAGTCGCTTCAGCAGTGTCAAATTCCGTTCCTGTTATCACCTTCTTTCTAGCACTGTTAATGAGGTAATAAGTCTTTCTTTACTGTGTGTGTTTGATTAATGATAAAGTTATCTCTTTGGAAGTTTATAACATCTGCACTTTATGAAAATTTAGTGCGAGGAAAGCTCTATTAATGGAAATTTAGTACGAGGAAAGTACTGCTAATGGCTATGTTAGTGGTGGTGAATTAAAGTTATATTTAAGATATTACGGTTTTTAAATAATAAATTTCTTTATATTTCAGATAATTCGTGATATACAACAACAACAACACAACATCAAGCCTTTATCCCACTACGTGGGGTCGGCTACATGAATCCTTTTTCTCCATTGTCCTGTTAAAAGTCAAATTCTCGTTTAAATCTAATAAAGAAAGATCATAAAAAATAGAGACAAATTAATTTAGTTTTAGAAGAGATTTTGTTTTTGGGACATTTAGGCTCATTAAGGCAAACTCTCACACACGTAAAACTTAAACTCAAAATTTTTTATTTGATAGTCAAAGCTTCCAACCAACAGACCTAGATGAGTTGTATTTTTAGAAGAGTTGAATATAACAGCTTTCTAATTATACGAATTTTTTTTTTAAAACAACAAAAAATGGGAGCTAAAAGCTGTCTGAAATGGAGCGTCAATTCTCAAAAGCAATTTTATATCATAAAAATTTCTGAAAAATAATGCAAAAATAATAGCCGGAAAATATTATAATCCGTCTTTACTATTCATTTATTTTACTTCAATTGAATAGAATGATATACATAAACATATACAATTTCTTAATGCCCCCTCCACAAATGCTATATTTATATTTTTCAGGATGGAAAGTCTGAGACTTAGGAAGCTGTCAGGGATATCGAAGATCATTGGGGTGACCATATGCTTGTGTGGAATTATAACTATTGCCTTATACACTGGACCTCACCTGAATCCACTGATCAAGTTCCAGCCCTTTGGCCCCAGAAATAATCTAAGCTATAGCTCTCCTCACTCTAAGGAGAACTGGATAAAAGGAACTTTTCTCTTAATTACAGCCAACTCATCTTGGGCTCTTTGGATGGTCCTTCAGGTAAACAATATTATTATTATTATTATTATTAGTTTTCTTTTTTAGTTGTCAAATCCTGATATGAATATTTAATTGCAGGGACGGTTATTGAAGGAGTACCCTTCAAAGCTTCTCTTCACAGCAATCGAAAGTGTTTTCAGTGCAATACAGTCATTTCTTGTGGCAGTAGCATTTGAGAGAGAGATCTCAAAGTGGAAGCTGAGGTTGGACGTGGGATTGATTGCCATTGCTTACTCAGTAAGATATTTTGATATTCTTAAGTCGTATTGGATGAAGTAAATTAATTTAAGTTTCATTTGGGATAGCTTTCATACTATTTTTTAAAATAATTTTTTAGTACTAACATTTTTTTAGCTAAAAATTTTTGTACTATAAAACTGTTTTAAAAAATATGAAGAAAACAATCTCAAATGAAGCCATAGAGTATGTTTGGAATAGCTTTCTCACTGTTTTATTTTTCTGGTCACTACAGTTTTATTTGATTATTATTTTTTTAGAAATTTTTGTAGTGGTAAACTGCTTTGTTAAGGCGTGATAGTTATAAGAAAATAGCTATCTATTTTTTTTTTTAAAAAGGCATATATTTCAAGTATTCACGGTAGTTTTGAAAAAAGTTATTTTCAGTACAATAATTTTACAATCATCTTTATAAAATATTACAATCATCCCAAATAAAATGCTTTTGTTTTTTAATATTTTCTCCGCTATGACAACCCTGTTATGTTTTTGTTATGACAACCCCGCTATGACAACTCCGTTGTGATGCTATGACAACCCTGCTATGACAACCCCGCTATGACGACCCCGTTATGACAACCCGCTATGACCATCCCAAATAAAATGTTTTTGTTTTAAAAAGTAGTACTAAAACACATGAATTACAAACAAAAATATTTTTTTTAATGAAAAACTATGTCTCAATAATATTGTTGTGATGTTAATATTGTGGTTGTGAATGCAGGGATTTGTAGTTACAGGAGTCTCTTTCTACATGCAATCGTGGTGCATTGAGAAGAAAGGTCCAGTTTTCCTTGCTATGACAACCCCGTTGGCTCTAGTTTTCACCATAATTTGCTCATCACTCTTCTTAGGAGAGGTGATTTCATTGGGAAGGTATGCATTTTACAAAGTTAATTTGTTCATAGCTAATATTGATTTCAAATATTTCAAAAAAAAATTCAATTTACTATCATTAAATTTTATAAAAATCAAATAAATTTTATGATATAATATTTCTATCTTTTCTTTAAGATTAATACAGCATAAATTTTTTATATGTGACACTAATCTCAAAATAAATTTAGTAATTTTAAAGTTTATCCTGATAAAATTTATATCAAAATAATATGATATTATTTTTTCATAAAAATCATTTAACACAAAAAATTCTTAAGTTATTCTTGATTATATATCATCACAAAAAAAAAATTAATATCATAGATAATATATATATATGATAGTCTTCATATCACTTAATCAAATTATATTTGATCATTCAAAATCATTTTTTATCTTTTAACTTTTATCATAATACAAATAACATTTTTTAATATATCAAGTTAGTGTTTTCTAATGGTAATTAAACACTATTGGAATATTAACTTAGGTTTTATTTGGGACAATATTTTTATTATTTTCTAAAATTATTTTAGAAAGCAGTAAGAAAACTTTCCCAAACAAAGCCTTAATCATACCATACATTATTAACTTTATTGTTAGAAAAAGTACTAATGACTAACAAATTTTCTTTATTGCAGTATATTTGGTGGAATATTGATGGTTGGAGGACTTTATAGTGTCTTATGGGGAAAGAGCAGAGAAGAAATTGAAAGCAGCAAGTCTATAGAAGAAAGCACGAGAGATTGTACTGTGGATAAGGACTTGGAATCAGCAAATGATCATGTTTGATTAATGGAGATCTACTGTTATGCAATTTTGTCTTTAGTTTGTCCTTTTTTATAATCTTAAAAAGGTAGTTTTTAACATTTGGAAAAATATGATTGTAGTATACAGAATATAGAAATATTGAAGGAATTAATTCCCTCACTTCTATTTTGCATTGAATGAAATGATATATTTATACATAATTTGTAATTTGCTCATCTTTGATTAAATCTTATGACTCCCTAAATTCTTTGATGATAGAGCTTAGCTGATTCCAATGCATAACATCTCTAAAAGATCCAAGTTTTTTTAGGGGTGTCAAAATCAGGTTTCGGGTGGGGTTCGGGTCAAACCTGAAACTGATCCGGGTTCAAACAAGTTGACCATAACCCTACTCAGCTATGTAAATGGGTCGAAAGTTCATACCCGGATCCGACCCACATGGGTTACCGAGTTGACCCGACCCGAAAAACGGACACGACAACCAAAATGACAGCGGCAGTGGCTCAGCAACGCCGCCAGTGGCACGACAATATCGGCAGCGGTGCAGGCAGGTGCGGGAGACGCAACAGTCGACGGATTGACTCAAAGTGAACTCGATGCGGGAAACAGCGGATAGCGCGGGCTCGACATGGGCAGCAGACCTGGGCAGCTATGCATTTCCGGGTTTCGGGTCAACACGACCTGATTTTTGAAACGGGTCAGTTTGTTGAACTCGAACCCGACCCGTTTCACAAACAGGTTGACCATAACCCAGAATTTTCAGGTCAGATTCAAGTCGGATTTTCGGGTCGTGTCAAATCTTGACACCTCTAAATTTTTTAATTCAAATTTATTTGTAAATAAAATTCAGACTCTACTCTTATGATTCATCAGGTTTACAAAGCAGAAAATAGAGAGGGGAAGATCAGAAAATAGAGAAAAAGTCAGACATTTTGGAGATAGAAGCTCCGAGAGAGTTTTTTTTTTGTCGGCACAAGAAGATAAGAGTTATTGTATTTGACCTCCCCCAACTAAAATGTCTCTCTGATCTTATATTTATAAAATTCATAAACGGTTATTACAAAAGAATAATAAGATAAATCCAGTCACATTACATGTGGTGTTTAATCTAAAATTTGTGGCTAAGAAATAATTTATAAAAGATGCACGATTAACATGCGGATGATTTTTGTTCTGGGCATTCATTTTAAAGGTTGTAGATTTTAATAGGCATAAAGCCAAATCATCATGCCGACGCTTAGGCTTCATTTGGGACGGCTTTCTCGTTGCTTCTTAAAGCAGCTTTTTAGTATAAAAATTTAAGCTTTTTAAAATTTTTTAACTAAAAAACTGCTTTAAGAAGTAGGAAAAAAACCGTCTCAAACGAAGCCTGTTTGGGACGACTTTTTTGTTGCTTCTTAAAGTAGCTTTCTAGTACAAAATTTTAAAATTTTGTACTAAAAACCTGCTTTAAAAAACAGTAAAAAAATCGTCCCAAATGAAACCTTAATCTTTCATGTACGCAATCCTTGAGATTTTGTTATATATAGAAACTATATTGTACAAATAAGTCGCAGTCTTGGGATGAATATACAGTCATCAAGCAAATGGTAGGGGTTGGTGATTCCATCAAAATTCAAGAGCAATATGTGTCATGCGGGAATAATTTTTTACTACAAAGGCCTCACAAAATCGTTTGTGGTTCTCCCATTTACATAAATTTAAGGTTTTACGTACATATATTGCAATCATGGCATTAAATTAAAAAAAAAAATCCAAAGCTTAGTGTCTATATAAAGAAATAAAAGTTGTTATTAACTAATAAAAGAAACAACTAAAAAAAACAATATAACCTTCCACAAACTCTTCATCATCATTATCTTTACGTCCACTCTTATAGTCATTTTTACTCATATTTTCTTTATTCTCCACTAACTTTTACGGGTATAAATAAGCCGACCGGAGCTTAAATCCCTCTAGATTTGAGCTTGAGCTTGATTAATTAATTAAGTTTAGGGTTTAGCTCGAGCTTAATTGTATTAATTTTAGTTGGAAAGAGAGAACATCAATTTTATTCAAACACTTATTATAATAATATTATAATAAATAAAAAATTAAATGAGAAGTAATAAAAAAGCACTTGAATTAAGAAAAAGATATAAAATTTTTAAATATTTTTGAACAATTTTTTTAAAAAAATTATTATATTTTAATATATTTTAAGTGTATTTTATATTGATAAATTTTATATAAGCCAGCTTATGACCTAACGAGACAACTTGAGGATGGTTCAAACTTGACTTTTTCGCTTATCAAGTTCGGCTCAAGAGTCATTTATTGAGTTGAGATAGAGAGAAAATTATTCTTATTCAAGCCGTTATTATAATAATATTATAGAAATATTAAATGAGAGTAATAAGAAATCACTTGAAATAAAAAAGAGAGAATAATTTTTAAATATTTTTAAAGAATTTTTTAATATAATTATTAAATTTTAATAAATTTTAAGTATATTTTAGATTAATAAATTTAAAATAAGCTGGCTCATGAGCTACGAGTCAACTCAGGGCTAGCTCAAGCTTGGCTCATCAAGCTCAGCTCAAGGGTCATTTATAGAGTCAAGACGGAGAGAAAATCATTCTTATTCAATTAATTATTATAAAAATATTAGAAAAATATTAAATATAAAATGAGAACTAATAAGAAATCACTTGAAATAAAAAAGAGTTATATAGTTTTTTAATATTTCAAACAATTTTATAATAAAATTATTAAATTTTAATATATTTTAAATGTGCTTTATATTAATAACTTTTAAATAAGTCAGATCACAAGCTAACAAGTCAATTCAGGGCTAACTCAAACTTGAGTCAGTAGCTCATCAAGCTTGGCTCAATGATCTGTTGGGGGTGTTTTAGTTGGAGGCAAGGCTGCGGGGTTTTGGTTGGGGTCTGGTGCTATTTGGATTTCGACTGAGGGGTTTGGGTTTGGGGTCGACTGGGGTGTTCTCTCTGTGGCTAGTCGGTTGGTCTTTGTTTCTATTGGTTGGCTTGTTCTTCTTTTTGCCTGTTTTCTTTTTTGTTTGCTTCCTATAGGTTGTTGTAGCCTGGAGCTTCTGCCGAAGCTTTAGCTATGTTAGCCTTGGGTTATGGTTGTTGTTGTCTGGAGTTTCTGTCGAAGCTTTTGCGATGTTGGCCTTTGCTTCTTTTAGGTATCCTCTTGATTAGCTTTGGTTTTCTTCTTTTAATTTTGTTTGTTTATTGTAATAGGTTGGAGTAGTTGCTCTTAGGTTTTTTTTAAAATGCTGTATTTTTAGGAAGCTTTTGTTTCATTAAGGACATGTAATTTTTTACCCAATTAACGCGTAGGCCTCTATATGGGTGTTAACCCAAAAAAAAAAAAAAACTCGGCTCAATGATCATTTATCGAGTCAAGATAGATCTATCACACAAGTAAGCTGGCCTCAGTTACACCCCCTACCAACTTTATTCTCTTTGACCTTTCATCAACTTCCTCCTTACTTGCACGTAAGTCTTACCATTGCTCTCTCTCTCTCTCTTGGTCTATATAAATTAGAGGGGATTCAATCAAATGTGTTCGTAGTAGCATAACCTTCAAACAAAACACAAACAAATTTTAAATCAACATTAATAAAAATAGTTTTTATGTATATATATCATAAAAAAATAAAAATATTTGAAATATTATAAAAGATTATTATATGATTCTTACGTGTACTGAATAGGATTTAACCATTTGGATGTGCGGTGCTTAGGGGTGTGTATTTGATTGATTTTGAATGTTTTGATTTAAAAATTGGCTAAATAAATTTTCAATTGTAAAATTTAGAAAATTGTACTGAACAAAATTTTTTTCAAATTAAATAAGGTTGAGGGTTTGTTTGAGACAAACTTTTTTATTGTTTTATTTTTTAAATTGCATCCAAAGTTTCCATTTGGTTATTATTTTTTCGTTACTTTAAAAAAAAAAATTATGATGAGAAGTTATTTTTTACCATAACTTTTAAAAAGTTTATTTTTCTTATAATAATTTTATAATCACTTTTGCAAAAAGCTGCATACATTTAAAAGAGACTCTGAACCAAATTTTAAATTGGTCAGTTCAAGTTTATTTTGAATGAAAAAAAAAACAATTTTAAAAATAAATCTAACTTTTTAAATTTTAAATAATATATAGTAATATTTGCATTGATCTATTATGTATATAATATATTTACGCAATTCCTTTTGGTCTGTTAGTTGTAAGTTTTTGCTAACAATTAAGAGATTTTGGATTCGAGTTTTATGTATGTGATGTGTGTATGAGTTTGTCTTAATTGACCTAAATATACCAAAAAAATGTATATACTATTTACATTGAGTTGTCTTCGTAAATGATCACTTGCAAAATATGTCGGGGGATAAATCAGCAAAATGTTTATAGCACCTCCCTTATGAGGGGAAAATTATTAGGTCCGATGATCGGACCTATCTCCGCGTCCGGATGCCAATAGAAACAGGCCATGTGGCAAAGATTTTTTTATTCTTTTCAGCCCGATTGGCCCGACCCAACCCAGTGTTATTTTCATTTTAAACGTATGGTTGGTGCTATTTTAGAACCCCGCGCTTTTGAAGAAAAAACGAGCTAGGAATTTGCAGAGAAGAGATGGACTGCTCACCGAAGAGAGAGGGGCAAGGGGTGCATGAAACCGGAAGTATGAATGAATCGGAAGTTAACTTAGCTGGATCTTCCTCAGGTTTCAACATTTCGGTAAGTTTCAATCTCAGCGCAAGTTGTATGAAGAAAATACGAGCTAGAAAGTTGTAAGTGTTTAGCTGTGTAGAAAAAGGTTATATGGTTTCCGGTCATTAGAGGCACAAGCTCTTAGAAGTAAACAAAGTTGTGCAGTCAGTCTAGTGTTTAGGTGAAAAAGTTAATAAACTCTTAGATCTTGTTGTTTATCTATAAAATTAGTTATTTTAGGAAGAAGAAAAATATTGATTTTAGATTTGGGAAAGCTGTTGAAGATGCGCTTTAGTTGCACTTTACCTGTGCTTTCGTTGCGATTTCGGATCTGATGTTTTGTTATCATCTCAGACTGTTTATAAAGATGAGAGAGAAGCATATGAATGTTATTGTACTTATGCCCATGATAATGGCTTTAGCGTGCGGAAGGATCATCACAATTTCTGGCCAAATTCTAGGAAGATAAAACCCAAGGACTTTGTCTGCTCAAAAGCTGGTTTCAAGAGAAGTATTGATCTAAATTCAACAAAGAGATTTACTAAACCAGATGTTAGAACCGGTTGTCCATCTATGGTGAGGTTTGCAGTCGATGAAGATGGTTACTGGCATGTCAAAAGATTTATTGAATCCCACAACCATGAATTGGCTAGCCCTGCCGACCGACACCTTCTAAGATCATGTAGAAATGTTATTGAGGAAAAAGCTTCGATCCTAAAATCAATGATAGATGCAGGAATTAGAACTGTTGATACATATGCCTACCTCGCAGAGGAAGTTGGAGGATTTGAGAATGTTGGAATCTCTAAGAGGGATGCTTACAATATTATTCAAAAGGAGAAAAGAACAAGGATTGAAAATTGTGACACTAATTCTTTGATTCAATTATTTAAAGATCGACAAGTTGAGGACAACATGTTCGCATGGGATGTTTAAATTGATGAGCATGATAGATTATTAATTTTTTTCTGGGTAGATGGGAAAGGCAGGATAGATTATGAATGTTTTGGAGATGTCTTGATTTTTGATACTAGCTACAGGCTCAATAAGTATAATTTTGTATGTGCACCATTTATTGGTGTTAACAATCATTGGCAGAACATTTTGTTAGAGGTTGCTTTTTTGTTAGAAGAAATAATTGAAAGTTTTACATGGTTGTTTAAAATATTTGTACGAATAATGGGCCCTAAACATCCAACAACAATATTCACTGATCAGGACCATGCCATGGCTAGGGCCATAGAAGATGCCTCACCTCACACTCGTCATAGATTATGCCAATGGCACATCTTCAAAAAGGTACCATCAAAAGTACCTATCTTCAATAGCAATACTAAAGCCAAAGGTCTCTTCTATAAGTGTATGAGGAAGTGTGATTCTGAGGAAGTGTTTGAGGAGGCATGGGCTGAAATGATCAAGGGAGGGAGCCTTCATAACCATGAGTGGTTGCAGGATCTTTATAAGATAAGGAGAAAGTGGTCAACAGCTTTTAATAAAGATTATTTTTGCATGGGCATTTTATCCACACAGCGTAGCGAGAGTACTAATAATGTGTGTCATGGCATTTCTAAGCCAACAAGTTCTTTAACTGATTATTTTCTTGGGTTAGAAAAGGTACTGATGAATTGGAGGCGAAATGAGCAGGATGAGGAGTACAAATGCAGTCAGTCTGAAATTGTTCCTATGATAAGGACTAGCTCAATATTAAAGCAAGCTGCAAGGTTTTACTCAAGAAAACTATATTCATTTTTTGAGGAAGAATTTATATAGGGTGTGGGAGGAATGAGCATAGACTTCATCTCGACTGATTATTCAAAGTTTCTAGTCAACTACATAGAGAATAAGGAACAACAACATCCTTGGGTGGTTAACTTCAATGCAACGGAAGGTAACATTCAATGCACCTGCATGAAGTATGATACCATGGGATTGTTGTGTTCTCATAGTTTGAGGGTTTTGCGACAGTTGGATATTGCTAGAATCCCTGAGAAGTACCTACTACTGCGATGGTCAGCAAGAGCTCGAAAAGATATTTATTCAGGTAACTTGGCCAATGCTAAAAGAAATAATAACTTTGAAGGTGGTAGGGGATTAATATTCAGGAACCAAGTGAGCAGATTTGCATATCAAATGAGCACAGAAGCTTAAGGGAATGAGGAGGTAGAGGAGTTTATTCTTGCCTCAATGAAAGATATGGCTGAAAATTTATACTCAATTCTTGGTGGTAAAAAAACAAATCAGAAGTATGCTGCAAGATCCCAAGGTGGTAGTGCAAATTTGAAAGATCCACTAAAACGTAGACCTAAAGGCATATCTAATGCAAGACTAAAAAGCCATTGGGAAAAGAAGAAGCGGCCTAAAAGTAAGTTTTAATAACCTCGCAAATATATTTTCTCCTTGCCTAAGACTAAAGCTGTGTTTTTTTATAGAGAAGCAACCTATGGTGGGGGAAAAAATAATGGAAGATCCTTCTTCAACATAGATGAACTTCTCAACCATGCCTGAATGTTTCAGTGAGGAATATATAACAGGCCACCCAACAAGCCAGCCAGGTGCTGAGTACACAAGATTGATGATGGATTTCATTACTTCTGAGTTGGAATTTAATCAATTTTTAGTGTAATAATATTAATTGTGAAATTGTGAATATTTATTATAATAAGTATTGAATTTTAATAATAGATATTTATTTGGACTTGCGAATAATGTACTGTTATGAGCTTTACTTGCGCTTTACCTGAGCTTTACTTACGCTTTAGTTACGCAATACATGCGCTTTACCTGCGCTTTACTTGCGCTTAAGTTGCGCTTTACCTGCGCTTAAAATGCGCTTTACCTGCGCTTAAGTTGCGCTTTAACTGCGCTTCAGTTGCCCTTTACCTACGCTTTACCCGTGTTTAAATACATTTTACCTGTGATTTACCTGAGCTTTAACTTACGCTTTACTTGTACTTTACATGCGCTTTACCTGCGCTTTACTTGCGCTTTACTAAGTTACAAAAGCATAAACTATATATTAACAGTAAAATTTATAAGATTTATAACACAAGGACTATATATTAACATTAAAATGTATAAGATTTACAACACAAAGACTCTATATAAACATTGGAATGTACAAAATTTACAAAATTTATAGCTTTACATCTTTGTCACAAGAAAAAGAGCATATCTAACTTCAGTCCTAAGTTGCCAGTCTTTTAAAGAAGCCCAGTCCATTTTTTGTCAAAGTATGGCTCTCTCCATATATTTGCATACAAAAATTCCAAAGTCATAATCGTTTGACTGAGTTGGAACTCCATGGACAGTTTGTAATTTCCAAGTTGTTATATCGCTTGGAAAGGCTCCTGCTTTGTCTTCATGTATTTGTTTAATCTGAAAAAAAAGTGTTTAAACTCATGTGATGATATTGAGTAAAACAGTTTCATAAAGTCAAGCTTTAAACTTACAACTTCAGTACAAATTGCCTTGTGTTCTGGATTGGGTAACGAATCATATAATTTCTATACTTTATCTTTTAACATTTCTATAATTAGTACCCAATGACCTTTGAAACAAATAAGTTGAACAATAAGTTTGCTATCCCTAACAAAATCAGAATTTATGTGCTGTATGAACATTTTAAAATTTTATTTATAACCTCTATAAGCCTGCAATAATTAAATATAAAATGAATCTTAGACAACAATAATATTATAAAAAAACTATATAAGATGAGTGTAAATTCTACTAACCCTATATAGTGGAGAAATGTATAGGTAGTTTTGAAATTCTTTTGGCATTATCCTTCTCTTTTCAGATAACAAAAAAGCAAATGCATCTACATGGTTATCAGCCAAATACTGATTTGTCAGAATATCATCAACATCACCTCGATTTATTAATATATTTCCAGACTGAAAAATAACGTCGTCCCTACAAAACAAAAAAGTGTAGGTAAAGCGCAAGTAAAGCGCAGGTAAAGCGCAGGTAAAACGCAAGTAAAGCGTAGGTAAAGCACAGGTAAAGCACAGAAAAAGCGCAGGTAAAGCGCAACTAAAGCGCAGGTAAAACACAGTTAAAGCGTAAGTAAAGCGCAGGTAAAGCATAGGTAAATCGCAAGTAAAGAATAACAAAACTTACTTTTTATTAAACTTTTTGAAACAATCATCCATGAATGATTGTTGTTCTGTCGTAAGGAAAATTTTGCCAGGATATTCCATGTTTATTTCAACATATCGAGATAATACCTCTATTTTCTCCACGGAAATCACATCCTGCTTTGGCTTAGGTTTCTCCAATGTATCAGGGTTTTTTTTCATCTCTTTTTCTTTTTTTTTTTTGTGGCTCGTACTTCACTATCGCTTGAGGATCTTCTGCAGTAGGTGGTGGTGGAGTAGCTTCAATTGTGGGTGGTTGGGGTGGTGGTGGAGCAGCTTCTGTTGTGGGTGGTTGGGGTGGTGGTGGAGCAGCTTCTGTTGTGGGTGGTTTGGGTGGTGGTAGAGCAGCATCAGTATTAGGTAAGGGTGGTGGAGCAGCTTTAGTTGTGGGTGGTTGGGGTGGTGGTGGAGCAACTTCAATATTGGTTTGTGGTGGTGGAGCAACTTCAGCAATGGGTGGTGGTGGAGCAGTTTTGGAAGGATTACAGATTGGTTATTCGAGGAAGAGGAAGATAGAGAGAATTTAATAGGATGATAATCACATTTGGTAAAATGATCGATAAATTTGTATTGTAAAGAATCTATAGTTGCTTCAAGTTTTTCCAAATTATCTTCAAGTCGATCAATTCTTTTGCCCAAATTATCTTCAATTCTATTGCACATTTTTTTATATTGCTTCCATAAGTTTATTCTGAACACTAGATCATTCTGTCGAAAGAGGTTGTTCAGTAGGAGGTCGAGTAGCAGGTTGAGAAGGTTGAGTAGGCAATTGAGGAGAGCTTTGACGTGGTTCAACATAAGGAGAATGGGGAGGGAAGGTGGAGAGGTCTGAATTTTTTTGGGTTTTGGTGAATGAAGTTTGATGGGATACACATCTGGACGGATATCCCAGTTCTGAAGAGCATTTAAGTCAGCCCCTAATTGTTCTACTTCTTCGTCTGTAACATTCTATAGAACAATATAAATCTATATAAAAGATAAAACTAATATCAGTTTTAGTTGCGCTTTAGTTGCGCTCTAGTCACGCTTTAGTTGCGCTTTATGTGCGCTCTAGGTGCGCTTTAGTTGCGCTTTGATTTCTCCTAAAAGCCCACCTAAAGCGCTTTAGTTGCGCCTAAAAGCGCAATCGAATCGCTTTTGTTGCACTTTAGTTGCGCGTTAGTTGCGCTTTTGTTGCGCTTTAGGTGTGCTTTCTAACAATAAAAAAAATTTAAAATTTAGTCTTGAAAATTACCTCATTATTCTTCAAAAATTTAAATAACTTTGTAGCATTATCTTGGGTATAGTACATGTCTATATTCCCCTCCCATCTCAAAAAATGAGGTCTTGAGTCTGGATTGGATGGTTTATTGTAGGGAAAGTGTTCTAAAAATCATATCTGTATAATACCACACATAAAACATTATAAATTAACATTAAAAACTTTAATGCAATGAAATAAATTTAGTACACGAGACTTACCAGTATGAGAGGAAAAAAATCATTGATGTAACCCAATGATTTTTTGTTTGCAAACTTGTCAAGAATTATATTGAATTTATTGACTATGAAATTTCTTATGCATGTAACCCAATTAATTGAAGTGAACTCATTTACATTATTTGTTATAGACATGAGCCTTCTAGGAGTTTTATGGTTATTTAGTGGAAAAAAAAGATTAGATAATAAAAATATTATGAAGGTCTTTATCTTAGTAGCATTATCGGTTAATCTATCTAATTTTGTGATTTCAGTTTTTATATCGGTTGAGAGAGATCCAGTCAATGGATCAACCTTCCATTTTATTTCATCATCTCTGTTAGGCAAATCTGTGAGAAATTTTTATTTAATTAGCCAAATGTAGTAAATTTAAAGTATAAAAATATCTCAAAAATTTCTTATTCTAAAGCTGACCTGTTGTTGACCTCATTTTTATATGAGGTCATTGGAGCCTAATCCAGACTTAAGATCAATCCTGAACTTAAGTCAATCCAAACCTTGATTCAGTTCAAACCTCAATCAAAATCCAGACTCCAGCCTAGTCTAAGATTCGAATCCTAGTTCAGATCTTGATCCTGCCTTTGATCTAGTTCAAATCACTTTCAAACACTTATGATCACTCCAAATGATCATGAATGATTGAGATGATTCAAATCCAGATACTTAAACTCAAGATCTATATCAAATTCAGATTTCCAAATCCAGAATTCAAGGCCAAATACCTGAGTCCTAAAAGCCTTTTTCAGGGAATTTTCAAACATTTCAAACCCCAGTCAAATGACCTCCGATTCATGATCTGTCAGTTGCATACTGATGTGATACGTCTCTAGAGGCAACCCTCCAAGTTTGAGCCCATTTTGGAGTCTCTAACCCCAGAAACTAAATTTAAATCCAAAGGCTGTAAAACCTTCAAATATTTACGGCCTGTGCCACTGGACCCATTATTTTGGGAAATTTGACCTTGGAATTTCCCCCAAACCCTCTAATCACCTCCAGACCATTGATATTGATGTGTTTAACATTAATCTACATCTTTTTGGACCCACCTCGACCTAGGATTCATCCGGGGTCAAAATGACCAAAATACCCTTTAAAGGGGTTTTGGGACTTTTGACCAAAATTTAACATCGTTCAACATTTTAAACTTTTGAAACCCCTTCCAATGAATGTTTTATGATATTTGAGACCCATTGAAATCAAACTCACTCCTTGGTTTGACTTTTTTGACCAAGTCAACTATGGTTGACCAAATCCACCTTTAACCCAACCATTTTTATTTTCAACATTTAAATCCATCTCAAACCAATCTAATGCTTCAAAATCATTTGTTTGGACACTCATGACATGTCCAAAGACTTCCAAGTCAATCCCCCCTAGGTTTGACTTGGTCAACCCATTTGGAGAGGTCAAAACCCTCTCCAATTTTATGTATTCATTCAAATTTTCAACACCATGGCCCCATGTCCCTTGATATTGACTCCTACAGCATATTTGACTCCTCCCATGCACATCCTAGTCACCATTGACTAGTCAACAAGTTAAGGGGTCAAAAATCTTTGAGATGAGACCAAACCATGGCTCTTTGACCGTGCCACATGGGCAAACCCTTTCCCTCTCCCAAGACCTGCTCCCACATGCTCAAAAGGGACTAATTTCCCTCCCTAAGAGGCCACAAACCAGCTCCCTAAACCTTGCTTAGGCTTGATTTAGCCAAATGAGGGAAAAGAGGTGTGGTCCCCCCCTCTTGGCTCAAGGCAATCCCCCTCAATCCACAATCCTTTTCCTAGTCTTGGGCTGCTCATGGGACACTTGGCAAGCATCCAAGGCACCCATGGTGGAATCCCAACCATTCATTTCAAATCATGAGGGTTAAGTGGAAAAAAATTGGCCCTAACCCTCATCTTCCTCATTTTTGGCCTAAGTCCCAAAACTCTAGCATCCCCAAGACTCTCCAGCAGCTCCCCACACTCTCCAGCATCTCCCAAGGCCATTCCAAGCCTTCCCCCACCATTTCCACCATTAAAATCTTCATTTTAGTGAAAAAGGAGAGAGAAAAGAGAGAAATACCTTCTCTCTTCGATATCTTCAAATCCAGCCATCAAAATCCGTTGAGGTCTTCTGCAAACTTGAGCGTGGACAAACTACAAGTTCAGAGAGCCCAAGAACACAAAAATCCACCGAGTAGATTGTAAGATATCTCAACTTTTAGGTAGATTTTCATTTTGAAACTGCAAGAAAAATGTAATGCATTGAGCCTCCAAACTCCAGGCATTGCAAGTTCATGATACCACCTTGCTATGTTTCAAATTTCATAAGTTTTTGTTGAGTATTTTAAAAGATATGGCTGTTTAAAGTTTTCAGTTCATTTTGAACTGGACTGCTCTGGGTGAATCGTAGCCGTCCGATCTTTCCTTCTGCGCGATCGGACGGCTCCCGGACTGCCACGTCACCCTGGTCAGAACCGCGCGTTCGGCCCGTGATTCGAACGCGCGCCGTCTCTCGGGATACGGCCACGTGGCGCGATCACAGCCGCCCGTATCCTGTCATTTGATCCAACGGTCCCGACGACTGCTGACGTGGATTATGACGGCGGCGGAGGCCCGCCGCGTCGCGCAATCATTGCCAATCATTGGCAATGATTGCGCCGCCGGCCTATTTTATTAAAAATTGATTAAAAATTTATTTTAAACAGTCAGAACTTCTAAAATTCACAGAAAATTCATTTTTTCATCAAAATTGATGTTCTTGGGCTCGTTGGAAAGGTAATTGAATGTAGATTTTATTAAAATTAAATTTGAGTTGTTTTGAGCCCTGGATTGGGATAAATCTACAATTGTTTAATTTTCATGTTTTTCAATTTTCTTGCAATCCAGGGATCAAATGGATCCCAAATTTTGGTGAAATGTTCATGAGCATCCTAGGCATATCCTGTAATTTTTTTAGGGCCAGATGCTTTTTGGTTTTCTATGATGTGAATTTTTAAGGTTATGGGTCCATTTTGGACCCAAAATTTTGAAAATTCATAACTCCTTTCCTATGTAGAATTAGGCTGCATGTTTTGTGTTGTGTGTGTGCATTTGAGTCAGGGTTAGTCACACCAAATTTCAAGCCCATTTGAACAATAGAAACACCTAGGGAAAATATTTAGGAAAAAGTCTAGAAAACTTAGAAAATTCCTAGGGGATTGTACACATCCCAATAGGGGTTAAATTTGAACACAGTAAACTTAGTGACATAATAAGCCTTAGGTCCAAATTTCACTAAATTTGGAGATCATTAGGTCAGAAAATTAATTACCCAAAGTTTCAGCCCATTTAAGGACCCAGAAAATTCAAACAAATACAATGAATCCATATTAAGTCCAAAAATTACAAGTAATACCTCAAATTGACCAGAATGTAGTCCTCTACCTAGGAAAAATAAAAGCCCCTTGACTGGACTCTTAATTTAACTTTAATTTGACTTTTTGTGAAAATCAACAATTAATTAAATAAATAAATTAAAAATTTTTAAAAATCCCAAATAATTTCTAAACACTTGGAAACACTCCCATGGGTCATCTCTGACCTTTGGGAGTGATTCCATGTAGTTTGGGATGAGTTTGGATCAAAGTGATCAAAACCTTCCTAATTAAGCTATTTTAAAAATTCAATAATTAAGGAAACTTTGAAAATTCATAACTAATTACAGAAAAATCCAAATTGAACAAACTTAGTGTCAATCAACTCCAATTAAGGTCTAGTATTTTCTAAAAATGTCAAACCCCCAAAATCTGATCAAAGTCAAAAAGTCAACTTTTCGGTCAACCTTTGTTCAAAACTAGGCTCGAACTTCAAAAAATCATAACTATTCATAGAGAACTCCAAATTGAGTGTGCTAATAGTCTAACAACTCATCTTAAGGTCTAATATTTATTAAAAATCTGAAACTTATAAAATGATCTTTAAAATGAAAAGTCAACTTTTGGACCTCTTAATTAATATAATTAAATAATTCTAATAATTTCCAAAAATCCAATAATTCATTAAAATTCCAGAAAACTTTAATTTTATTAATAAAACACTCAACCAACACTCAAATGCATAACAAACACTCCAAAGATGAAGTTTATTTGATGGACTATTCCGGGCTGCGGGGCTAAGTGTCCTGAGGAGGCCTGGTTCCTCGAGCCTGGTGGCACAACGCCACGAATGAATTCAATGGAGTGTTAAACATCAAATTTAAGTTACTTTTAATTAATTAACCAAGTTAAAACTCTTAATTCAACTACATCAATAAGATTTTTAGGATGGACTACTCCGGGCTGCGGGGCTAAGTGTCCTAAGGAGGCCTGGTTCCTCGAGCCTGGTGGCACAACGCCACGAACCTGTTGATGAAAAACATAAACTAATTTAACCTTTAAAATCAGTAATTAACTAACTTAGTTAATATTAATTGATCCTTAATTTTCAACAAACTAAATCACCTTAATCAACCCCGATTGCTACTGGGTAACCCAGGCCTACGAGGCTATTAACTTAGCCCCAAGGAAGGTGAAATAAACTTCATAGCCTCGGTGAGCAACAAAGGTAGTAATCACTTAACAATTAAAATACATTTAAATCAAGCTTTAACATAGTAATATTTAAATTCAAACTTAAATCTCCCTTCAGCCTTTAACAAACTCCAACATTGAACAACTTCAACAGATTACCCAGCTTAGGATCTACCCCAGCCACACGATCTACTACACACACTTTAGATGGTTTGCTAGGACAACCGACTCTAGATCTAGGCTAGGCCGGTGTTTACTTTTCTGCTGTGTGCCGGGCTTTCCGAGTTTTCATTGCATGATGTGATTGAAATTGAATGATGTGCTTGTTTATTTTTACTGCACTCTGTGGATTGATGTGATGGGCGATTAGATTACCCTTATGTTAGAAACATTCTGGATGCTCACTGAATTTTCTGCAGGTGGCCACGCTCGTGTAGGGCAATAAAGGAGGCTAAATAAATCATAAATATAAATGCTACATGTGCTTCAGCTGCTTAGCCCCCAAATAAAAAAAAAGAGCGTGGCCAAGTATGTTTACTTTTTCTACGCACATATATAACTGCTTGTGATGTATTTTAATATTTAAATGCTTAGGATAACCCTGCAGGAGAGTCTAGATTTTTTTTTATTTTTATATTCATGTAATTTGTTTGAGTATTGAGTTGTGAAAGTGACACTTTGAGTTTGGGATACATATATCCAAAGGTTGGATTCCAAAGAGGAAAGGATACCCCTTCGGGGGATAGTCCTTATCCATTTGGAACTCCAAATTTGGATCACTTCACTACCCAAAGTGGAAAGAGTAACCTCCCCCTCAAGGGAAGAGTTCTCTTTTCCATTTGGGTATCCAACCACGAAGAATCCGAGGAGCTCGAGGAAGAGAAGACCGAGAAGTTGAAGACATAGAGTATCCCACTCAAAGTCACTTGCGTCTGTATTAGGATTAGAATCCGGGTTGTTGTTAGTGGTGCCCGGCCACTTTTAATTTATGTAAATCTGGGTTGTAATAAGCAAGATAATTTGCCTATGGACATTTATTTAATTAATTTGGTTATTTAATATGTTGTGATTTAATTTGATTGCGTATAGGATTGCCTATTTTTCCTAGTTCTTTGGCGCTTGCATGTCATTTTTGTTTTAGCCTGGACTTCGTTAGGCTCTTTAAGGATCAAAAATATTTTTACTCATAACCTATATTTAAAATTTTAAGATTTAAATAACATAGAAATTTAACGACCTAGGGAATAGCCGGAATCGTCCGGGGTCGCATGCATATTACTGCATCTCTCTCCCTCCTTGCTATAAGACACTTCCCCGCCTACGGGTAGAGTTCAGATAATCCGACCTATGAGGATGAGGTGCTGGATCTGGGGAAGTCTAGTCTTTTCAAAAAATTATTATTTTATAAGCCTTTTTTAAAAAAATCTCATGCATACCTGATTTGGATACTTTAACCAGCATGCATCGCATTAGAAACTAATTAAATTAAAATTTTAATTGCATTTTAGTCTAAGCATTTCACCCGACATAAGTCAAGGGGTCAATTAGGAACCTGCTCTAGATGTCGACCCCAACTTCTTGAACCTATCTTAAATAACATCCCTGATCACTCTGCATCAAGAGACCGGATTCATGGTTTTGAAGCGTCTAGGTGGTTTAGCTGGCTCCCCAATCCAGACCAGGGTAAGTCCAGGTTTTGCACTGCATTAGCTAGGTTCGGACTACTGTGTTCCAGTGTCCAAATTTTGAGTTAGGATCCGGGGCTGATTTCTTTTGAGTCATAAGACCCCAACCTCCGGGAATGTAATTCCAAATTTCTAATAAAATGCTTAACTCAAATTAAACATTCTTTCAATCCAAAATTTAAAGCCCAACACTTAGCTTAGGTCAGGACATTTCTGAATTATTTCAGAATCTCAAAGTATATCCTACCCCTCTTCCCTTGACTCAAAAATAATTGTTCAAAACTTGATCCAATCCCTTTTCAAAATCCAAATTCACCTCTTTGGTATCACTCCTAGAAATCTCTAAACGAAATTTCTGCCATTATTTTAATAGAAAGTTTTCGTAGGGGACTCCGGTCTCCCACGATGTAATTAACTACGAGGGCTTGCGCTCGTAGGAGATTTAGAACCCATATCTATTTTTTCAAAATTAATTTTCAAAACTCAATTAGTCATCTTTGGGAAAATTAAATCACTAATGATTGTTATCGTTATGTTCGAACGATTATTTGCAAATGATATATTCTCCCTTCAAGGAGATATATCTTTTGTTAAAATGAATTCGAATATAAAATTAACGATCGCTCCTCTTGACTATCATAGCTCGATATTTGACTGAACTTTATTTTGACCCTTCGGGGCCATACAAAGTTCTCTCTTAAATCTGATTATGATATTCAAGATAGAATTTATAATTCTAAATCTGAACCCCATCCTGAAATTTTATTTTCACCTCCCAAGGTGATATACTTTTTCTGATGGGATGTTCGATTTTAGAATTGAAATTTTTAACATTAATTTAAATTTCTTAAAGAAAACTAAATTTTTCAAAACCCGCTTTCAACTACCAAACACCTGTCAACAATGAAACCTCATCAGAAGTGAATTTAAGCAAATAACCATTGACAACAAAGCCTTCATCAGCAGCATTCCAAAATTTCAGAATCTCAAATAGCAGTGGTATGCACTGCTGGAACGCTGGAAACTTCAGAAATTGATAAATTTTTAAATTTCGAAAGGTTTGCCAACTTCATCATCAATTATCTCAGCAAATGCATCGCAAATTTTTCTGAATGTTGTAACATAGCATCGCGAGGTTACTGGCCTTTGATATGACATCTAAAAAAAAGAATTAGGAAAGCGCAACAAAAGCGAAAGTAAAGCACAACTAAAGCGTAACTAAAGTTTTCTCTTCATACGTTTTTCTAGTTTTATAAAGCGCAACTAAAGCGCAACTAAAGCACAACTATAGCGCAACTAAAGCCCAACTAAATGATTCTCTTCATACGGTTTTCCAATTTTAAAAAGAAGGTTAACTTACAGAACATAAACTTTTTAAGATCACATTGAACAAATTAGTATATATGAAATTTACTCTAAACCCTAAAAATCAAAATATCACATAAAGCACACAATAAACGCAACTTAGGCCCAACGAAGGCGCAGCTTTACCTTTTCTAAAATGCAGAAGTTCTCAACCTTCGTCGTCGTCTACCGCCGGGAACTTGCAAGAACGGAAATGCCAGACAATGAAGAACCGCACGAGGGAGAGGGATTCTGAGTGAGAGAAACTGTCAGGTGAAACGTAAAAAAGGTTCGTGCGCAATATTTGTATTCCAAAATTTGAATCATCTTCGGGTTGGGTCGGGCCGATTGGGCTGAAAAGACATAAAGCAAAAGTTTTAGATTAAAAAAATCTTTGCCACATGGCGTGTTTCTATTGGCGTCCGGACGCGGAGATAGGTCTGGTGACCGGACCTAATAATTTTTCCTTCTGAGGGGTTTAATAAGATCGGGGCCCTGATTAGACTAGCCAGATCCTGTCACATTCAGCCCAGACAATAGAATTAAGTATCATAAAATTTTCCAGCATTAAGCACTTGACTTTAATGAGTAAGGATTCACTTGTGATGGGCAGAATTTTGTATAAAACTAATTGTGAAGTTATTGTAGGAAAAATAACTTAATTATTATGATTGTAAAAAGCAGCATTTCACTATAAAATTTTTTAAAAATTAGTGATAAAGTAACAAAAAGTAGTAGTTAAATAAAATTGTGATTGTTATATAAAAAGCAAAATAACAAGATAATTGTCCCAAACATACCTTAAATATAACCACAAAAAATTTATAGTGTATGTTATAATTAGTGAGAATCAAATTTTATATTTAGATAAAAAATTTCAATCCCCTTAACAACTAGACTAATTTATTTATTTATTTATTTATTTTGAGCTAATAATATTCGTTTACAATCATAAGGAAAAAAATTACAAGAGATTATAAAATACATAAGGATTGGATAATTAAAAAAAAAATTTAAATTAGGCCTAGTCGCTCTTTTAACAGGCGATTGGGTGTTAACTATAAATGAGCAACAAACCCTGAGTTGGCAGCTCCCTAACTATGTGGGCGTCAGTTTAGTGAAATTATTATGTGCGGTCACCAGACGCTGTCAAGAGGTGAATCAGGACTCGTCACGTCACTTTTTTTGCTCTGTACTGATAATTTGTATCGGGTGATGTTGTGCATTCTGATTCGTCTTTGGACCGTTCGATGGCCGCACGTAATAATTTCTCGCTCTAGGTGAAGGACAAGCAAAGTAAGAAAAAAAATTAAATATAATAATATTTTTTATTAAAATAATATCATTTTCTTTTTATAATTAAATTGAAATATGATGGAAATCATACTTTATTTGAGGAATTCCTTCTAATTTTTTCTGCTAAAGTTCTTTTTTTAATTAATTTGTCATTGTTTTTTAGTTATCCTAAGAATAAAAAATTCTGCAGTCATTATCATTGCTAGATTTAAAAATTTGCTAAATTTGATTTTCAAATTTGGTTTGATGATAGAGAAAAAAACGGGGTATTATAATTAAATTAATTAGTAAAAATAGGATAATAAAAAAATTATAATGTTAAAGGTCCAGATTTTTTATTATAGTTAGAAGGTATGAGGAAAACTCATGTCATGTCCCCTTTAAATTTTAAAATATCTTTATATATCATATATTTTTATTTATATAAATATAAAATTATTATATAAATATTCAAATATCATGATCTCTAAAATATTTGAATATAATATTATAATACCTTTTGAAAATAATAATGATATGATGTATAAATAAGGACATTGGCAAGTTGCCTTATTAAACGAGGAACATGCTTCCTGCGTCGGTGTCCAGTCGCCCTATGAACAAGCAGTTAGGTTTATTTTAAAATTTTTCATTATTCCATTTTTAATAATAATGTTAATTGTAATATGATAAATCTTATGTTAGATATGGTCCAATTTTATGTAGATTGTATCTTAGATGCATTTAATTTTATTTTAGCCTATAAATAAGGGTGACTTTGTAGTGTTAAGTATGCTAAAAAAGAAATAATAGCTCGATTTTTACCTCTCCAAGAAAACCTTGTGTGCTCTTCATTTCTCTCTCTCCCTCTATATTCAAGAAAGTGATCTTCATATTCAAGAATCCTAACAAATTGGTATCAGAGATAAGTGGCGCTGGAGGAAGGTTCTTGGCCGAAAAAAGAAAGAGAGGAAGCGATCGGGTTGCCAGTGTCACAAGTCGGAGGTTGTGCAGGTCGATCCCGTGCACTATTAGGCGGAGGCGATTGGTTGACAAGTCCCGTACCAGATCAAAGAGGAGCACATAGGCGGATCACAAACAAGAAAGCTCGGAGAGGCTTGGTGCCCCGATCATGAGGAGCGACAGGTACGAAAGGTGGAGCGGACAGGTGTGGTCTGGCGATTGCGCGTTGAACGTCGCATGAACCAGGTCGCGCGAGCAGACCAAAGGCGTAGGTGGCGTAGGTGTAGTGGACAAGAGACATGCGGAGTTGAACACGCAACTACACATGTGGGCCCGACCTGGAGCAAAAGTTCGCAGGAACGCTAACAAGGGTTGAAGCTGAGGCGAGCTCACGCGAGGTTGTGCACGCGGGTAGGTGGGCTCCAGGCTATCGAGAGTGCGGATCGAGCGCATGGCGCGGGTTGTGAGGAGGAGCCCAGGGAGCTGGCAAAGATGTGGGGCGCGGGGCGTGTGTCGGGTGTTGTACGCGGCTTGCGCGAGGAAGGCAGACCCTAGGTTAGCGGGTGTGCTACACAGGCTCAGAACTGGAACCGTGTAGAGCTTGATTAATTATTTTGGAGACAGGAGAAGGATACAAGGCCGGATTCGTCCACAGGTCAGGAGAAGTGGAGGATCGGAAGGGAAGGTTTTTCTTGGGTTGTTATTTGCAAACAACACGAGGGGAGCAGAGCCTACAATCATTTTTTTCTACGGGATAGTGTGATCATACCCTTTGCATTCTATGTAAGCAGACCAGTGTGAGAGCATATAGAATCATACATAAGATTATACATGGAGAATAGTAGCTTTCACCTGAGAATACTCTCTGTTAAGGACACTATATTACTCTCTTCGGGCTTAGCACATAATGGGATATCAAGGCTCTTTTAATCTAAGGAAAGATAGACTCAATCGAGCTATTCAACATGCACAGATCATACAATCATTCGACTGATCCAAAGAGGAGAAATCTGAGGAGGAGAAAGATAGCTCAAGAATACTCATTAGATATGTTCCTGAACGAGCTTGTTTAATAGTTTAAAAAAATTAGCTAGATATGTTCGCGAACATACTCGATGTAATTGTTTGATAAAAAGCTCGATAAGGCTCGTTTGTTAAGTTAAGTAACATCAAGAAGTAGAGATCGTTTATAGCTCGATAAAGCTTGTTTGTTTAAAGCTCGATAAGCACAAAATAAATTGAACATTAGCCAAACATGAACACCTATTAATTTAAATGAACCATGCTTGAATTGAACTCGAACCAAATTTGAACAAGCTGATAATAAATGAACTCAAACATGGACACGCACATACTCGGCTCGGCTCAGTTTGTTTGCAGCCCTACATGATATTATATAGAGTATTATATATGCCTGTAAGATCAATATTCACAGTTTGTGTGGGGAAATCAGGGGAAAGAATATAAGATAAAGGAGGAGCCACTATAGTGGAAGATTGGTTCTTGTTTAGAATTTTAGTGAAGATGGAACTTTAAATATTCTTTGATTGAATGACCAAACATATGGCAATGCCAATAATATGAAGAGAGATTTTCATATTCCATGCAACTATTAGCTTCGAATCATATGCATGCTTCCTTTCATACTCACTAATCTAATCTTAGATGAACATTTTCTAACAAGCATTCAATGGCTTCAAAGCAAATTAATAAAAAATATAACATGATTGCAGCACTATACTGACTATGTGTGCACCTAAATAAGCCTTCACAGAATCAGAAGTCAGAAGGAATTAATGTGTTTCAACTACAGGAAAAATATTAATTACTGATGGAATTTTATGCTGGAAATTTCGGCGAATTTCTGACAGACTTCTTACGGATTTCAGACAAATTTTCGACAAAATATTTTCAACAGATTTCTAACGGATTTTGCAGTGAATTTTTCAGCAGATTTTAAAAGTTTTTGGAAAATAATCATATATTTATAATTTAAAAACAAAGAATTAGCTAATTTACTATTTTAAATTAACTAATTAACTAAACTAATTAAATAATTTAAATAAACTAATAAAATTAACCAACTAATTTAATTAACTAACTTAAATTAATTAATTAACTAATGTTTATTTTTATTTAATTATTAATTTTAAGATCCTATGAATTATAATTTAAATAAAAAAGAGTAATAATTTTAACAAATTTTGCTTCCGGTTCGAGTGGGTGGGCGCTAGATATCCTTCGGAAGGAACAGTTGGTACTACAATTTTTTATGTATTAATTTCTAGATATTGAGCTTATGCTTCCATCACAAAAATAATGCTTAAGATTATCATGATAAGTAATAAGGACACCTTACAGCTCGTAAACTAATAATTGCCATCAAATGCTCTTCATTGTGATTTATGAGTATGTGACCATTTAATTTCAATATGTATTGATAGAATTATGATATGTAATAAGGATACTTTATTGTCATCCATATTATATACAGAAATTTTGTGTCATAAGTCGATATAAATGTATTTATATTTTATTTAGGATAACTTTCTTACTGTTTTTTAAATTAATTTTTTTGAGACAAAATTTTTATAGTAAAAAACTATTTTAAAAAGCTGTAAAAAAGTTGCCTCAAATAAAATCTTATTCTTATATTATGGACAACTAAAATTTTCATTTATCTTTTGGTTTAGTGTTAATTCTCTCATCTCTTAATTCTCCTCTAAGTTTCAGGCTTCGTTTAGGACAGCTTTTTTACGACTTTCTAGAGTAATAAAAGAGCCGTCCCAAATGAAGTTAGTCCTCTCTATATTCTTCTTAGCTTTCACCAATGATTTCTATGTTGGCCCATATAGTGAATGAACGTTGGTGCATGATTTTAATGATATATTTTGGAATATAGTTGAATGAAAGTTGGTGCATCATTTTGATATATATATATATATATATATATATAAAAGGAGATGCTAAATTATTTAAATCAACATAAAAATTAAAAATAATCCAACAATAAAAATAAAATATGAGTTTTGTAGCCCAACAAAAAATATCACTATATTTTGGAAAAGCATGTTATGAATATTTGACTCGACCCGAAAATTTGACCGGAGAATTCCTGAATCTAGTCAACCTGTTTGGAAAATGGGTCTGATTCGGGTTGCAAATTTTGACTCGATTGAAAATTCAGGTGGAGTTCGGGTCAACCCGAAAACTCAAAATCTACCCGACGGATCCGAGTTGCAAAATTTGAGCCCCCCCCCCCACGCCTACACCTCGTGCTCGCGGCCTCGCTCCCACACTCGCGCCCAGTGCTTGCACCAGCATGACCTCACCCTCGCTAACGCTTGCCCGTGCACGCTCCCCTTGCTCGCGAGCCTCTCCCACTCACCGGCTCACCCAACCGTGCTCGCCCCTGCCCTCATGGCCTCTGCCCCACCCGCTCGCGCTTTGTGGCCTCACAGTTAGTTGGTCGAGTTGGGTCGGGTCTGGTAGGGTCAACCCAGGTTAGACACGGATTTAGTTTGGGTCTAAATATTTGACCCGTTTTGCAATTCGGGTCAAATGTATTGGACCTGAGTCAATTTCAAGTTTGATTAGAACCCGGCCCAAATACCCATTTTGACACCTCTAGTTATGAATAACATAAGAGAGCTTTGTTATTATTAACCGTCATTTTGTTAGCAAGACCTTTAAAAGTACTTTAATAAAGAAATAAAAACATTACATTAGAATGCCCTTACATAATTTGTTTTAAGATGGGCCTATAAATCTTTGAATTTGTGATGAGATTAGTGCAACCTTTAAATAGCACATGCAGTACTAATCTCCTCTTCCGCTCATCCCCTTCATCAGCTTTTTGATCAGGAGAAAATCTAAGTGGAGAATCAGAGTGGAGTTGTAGAAGCGATAACTAGTTATCTATAGTTAAAATAGTGAGTTAGGGAGAGGTAGAGGGTAGAATCTAACCGAAAGAAGATCCACGGCATAAACGGTAAATCAGAGCGCGAAAGATCAAAGTCGGAACAACGGTAGAGCGGTCGGTTGTTAACTGACTGGTCGTCTATGGATTCAGATGATTGTGAAACAATCGATTCAACTCAAGGGTTGTTAAGCATGTCTTGTTACAAATCACATTAGACTATTTTGACGTAAATTTTTTTCTTGAGAAATATACAAGTTTGTAATCACTATGACTCTTTCAGGAACTAGAAAATTATGAGCAATTTCAACTATATTGATAAAATAAATAGCACAAAAATAATAGTGGATATCATCAATATTCAATTTATTATGAGGTCCAATCAGAAAAATGGCACAAAAACTTATAGGGCATGAGGCCATATATACCAAGAAAATAGCCAACCTAAATTCAAACTCATTTTAATCAAATTTAAATCAGAATATTATATATGATCTAAAATTTTCTTCTATTTTAGTGCCTCTACTTTTCTTGATTTTCATTCAAATTTTGTCAAACAAAAAAAATTATGAAACAATTTTTGTGGGTTGAAAAGTAATTGTAATTAAGATAATTTTTTTCAATGAAAAAAAAAATATTACTGTAAATTGTATTTTTATAAGCAATAATTATCAAAAAGCGCTGTTAAAGTTTAATCATTTTTTTAAAATGAAATTTAAAATTAAAAAAAATTGTCAAGTTGTATAAGCTAAAGCTAATTTTATTATTAGATAATATAATTAATTTTAAAAGATAAATATAATTAAATTATTAATCAATATAGTAAATGGCATATATATTTTTTATTTTAAATTTAATTATGTTAACTAATAGTTTAATCCTAGTGAAGGATAATAAATGACATATAAAATTAAGAATATATAATAAAATTACCTTATTTTAATGCAATTTTTTTTTTGAAATATTCCGGACAATTAAATCAAACTCTCACACACATCACATGCACAAACCTCAAACCCTAGATCTTTTGGTGCACCATCAAATCAAAGTGAGCTGCGTTTAATGCAAAAGTATATAAGAATATATTTGACTGAAACTTTTTCCAAAATAATTACTAACATAAATTATATTTGACTGAAAAAATTATGAATATACTAACATAAATTATATCAAAATATATTTAAATGTTACTGAATTTGAACTGAAATTATTATTGTAACAGCCCAAATTCTTAACTATCTAGATATTGTCCATTTTGACCTAAGAGCATAACAGTTTTGTCATGTTGATTTAACTTCCTAGTAGGTCACCCTTCTCAGATTTGCTCTGGGATGAGCATGCTTAACTGCAGAATTTCTTAATGAAATTCCAATCATTATCTCAAAAGGTGCCTCGATGTTTAAGAATTTTTCTTTTACTTAAAGGGTTTCACAATTATAATATATCATATCATAAAGGGTGTACTATTTCCAGCATAAATGAATAATAGTCGAACTCATCTTGATATGATTTGCATTATTATGACACTTTTTTTCTTAAATATTGATTGAGGCTCATTAAATCAAATCTTCACTATCTAAGGCTTCCTTTGGAAGCTTTCAATAAAACTTTATATTAAAAAAATTATTTTAAAAAATAATAAAAAAATTATCTGAAATAATACGTAAATTTTTAGCACTAGATGTATGATGACTCCAGTCTCTAGAATAAAAATATTTCTTTTAAAAATGACTATTTTAAACATATTGGCGAATAAAGCATGCCCACTCTCATATTCTTTTTCTTTTATTGCTTTCATTTACTTCAGTCAAATCATATTCATTTTATAATAATTAATAAAAGGAATGTGAGAGAACCCACGAAAAAAGCAAATGCAATATGTAAATAAAGCATAAAACAAAAGAAGCTAAAAAAGATTTTAAAAGGATGGGTAGAGATAGGGATCTAAACTAATCGGGCTTAGACGTACGGGAGAGATTATTATGTGCGGAGATAAGACATAAAAAATTGTTATGTTTTGTCTCTGTGAACAGTAAAAGCACAGTTACTGTTCATCACTACTCTTTTACAGTTCAACACTGCGCTTTTGTTGTTCACAGAGACAAAACCGAACGGTTCTCTGTGTCTGGTCTCCGCACGTAATAATTTCTCCTTAGACGGGCATGTCACAGATGTTTCTTTATGTTTGAGCTTGTTTATTATTAGCTTGTTGAAGACCGATTTGAGCTCAATTCAAATTTTTATGTTTGTGTTCATTTAAAATGATAAATACATTTGAATGATGCTCAGTTTGTTTCGTGCTTATTAAGTTTTAAACAAACGAGCCTTGATAAAGCTTATTCATAAAAAAATAACAAATAATTAACATAGAGTCAGTTGATGAACATATTTAATGAGTATTTTTTAGCCTGATCACGAATAAATGAGCTCAAAAAATAATTCTTCTTATAAACAAGCTTATTCATAAAAAATTTAACTAAATAATATAGTAAATATGAACAAATATTTCTTGTTTATGAAATACATGCATTCATTCTAAGGAAAGATTATAAAATAAAAAAATTAAATTATTTTTTATAAAATAAGAATTATTTATTTTAATAAAGCTAAAAACTATAATATTATAAAATATAAATAGTTATAATTAAATTATACATAATATTAATCATTAATCAGGTTTCTAAACAAGCTTGTTCATGATCTCTCTATTATCATGATTTTTCTAACACACGATAAGAATCAATCATATATTTAACATTAAACAATAATTTGTCAAGCATTACTTCAAAATCCCAATGCTTCCAATTGTTGAATTCTATATTACAATATAGACTAAGGCTTCGTTTGGGATAACTTTCTTACTGTTTTTTAAAGCAGTAAGAAAACTATCTCAAACGAAGCGTAAATAAAGGCATTAACATATGTCATTAATATGATATGATGTAGAATAAACTAGTTAGTATTTAATTTGAAGCAAAATGATTTGGGGCTTATCACTAATCTAAAATCTAAAAATAAAAGAACAAGAGTGTAATTTAAAAAAATAATATGAAAGTGATATGTATAGTATTGATTGTTTATTAAAAAAGACATATAGGAATGATTTAAATAAAAAATTTTAATGGAAACTTTTTTAGGCATTTTTTATTAAAAGTGAGATGTTTTGTATTTAAGCTTAGTTTACTTATGATTAGATGAAAAAAGAAATAGATTAAGAGATAAATTAAGGTTAATATTCTTATTTAATTAAAATTTTCACATCAACTAATTGCTTGTCTTGAACGTAGATAATGTATACAAAATGAAGAAAATAAATTGTATTAGTAGATTCTAATATAATCTGTATTAGATTTTTAACTTGAGATTAGTGAAATATGAGTTATCCTTATATAGCATAAATCTCAAAATAAATCCAATAAAGTAAATGCAAGAGTTTTAAAAATTTGGGCATTTGGATTTTGTAAATGCAGTGTATTTTGGGAGTGCATTTAGAAATCAATTTATAGTTCATTTTAAGTGTATTTATAATTAAATAGTTTTGAACAAATTTCACATACAAAATTTGGGTATAAAAAATGCCAGTTATCAGGAGCCCCCACTGCCCTCTGTCTGCTACTAACACCATCGACTATCGCAAGCCACACTCAGCCACTCACCATCAGCCCCCTCTGTCATTGTTATTAGCACCTACCACGCTCACCTATCACCAGCCTCATCATCGACCACCTCCAATCAACTATTACTTTCAAATGTGCATTATTTGAGTGCGGGCGAGCGCGCGGGCGAGGGCGCGGGCGAGGGCGCGGGCGAGCGCAGGCGAGGGCGCGGGCGAGCGCGCGGGCAGGCACAGGCGCAGGCAAGCGCGGCGAGCGTGCAGGCGCGCGGGCGAGCGCTGCGAGCACGCGGGCGTGCGGGCAAGCGGGGATGCGCGCGGGCAGGCCAGGACAGGACGGGCAGGCTTCTCGGGCAGGGCCTTAAACAGGTAAATTGGTTGACCCGGCAACCCGTCGGGTCAACCCGAACCCGACCCGTTTTTCAAACGGGTCGAATTCCTGAACCCGAACCCGACCCGTTTTGAACTCGGGTCATGTTCGAGTCGGATTTTCCGGGTCGGGTTCGAGTCTGATTTTCGTGTCGTGTCAAATATTGACACCCCTAGGCTTCATTTAGGATAGCTTTTGACCATTACTTTTTAGTTGCTTTCAGAAGAAAAAAAAGTATAAAAAAACTACTTTAAAAAATAGTAAGAAAACTATTCGAAACGAAGCTTGAATCAGACAACTTAAAAACATTCTCAATTCATTAATTGCATGTATTCATCAAACTAAAAAGCCCCTACTCCATTTGACAAAAGTCTTCCATAATGTGAGCTTACATAGCCAATTTATTGTTATCATAGTGAGTGTGTGTATATATACATGCAACAATTCAACTTATTACATATCAAAATTAACCCAAATAAAACCTAAACCAAATTCCTTTTGATCTTTTAAATTGCTGATTAGGACTCAACTCATGCCCTGAACAGATAAACTCGAAACTACAAATTGCGTTGCGTGTCCCACTGGAATCAAATTATGATGTCGTATGGAATCTTAGTTCCCTCATATGTTACTACCATCTATAATGACACACAGCGAAATAACTTCCTTTCTTGTACCATTTCATTTGTTTCATTTTCCTCTTAAAAATTATTATTATTATTATTATTGAGGGCTAGAATATTCGTGGTCGTAAAGTACAAAAAACTTCACTTCTTAGCGTTACACAAGTATCCAGCACACAAGCAGAGAAAAAAGAAACATCAGAATTTTTACGTGGAAAATCCTTAAGGGAAAAACCACGAGGTCACGCCAGTTGAAATGATTCCACTAGTATATGAATAGATTACAAATGACTGATTCGTGCATGGAATTGAGGACGATCATATTAATTACAACAGTCAACCGTCGGGTTAAAATCTAGTGAAGAACGTAGATCAGACGGAAATCTAGCGACGTTCAATGGTCGGGCAGAGATCCGGCTTCAGTTGGCGGCCAGGCGGTACTCCTGTGACAGATAGTGGTCAGACGGAAATCAGGTGTTGGTTGGTGGGGCGGGCGGAAATTTAAATAGATTCTAACTATCATTTTTTTTTTACAACTATTATATTTCAGTAGATTTTATTATAAAAACTTATTTTTAAACATTAAAAAAACAAAAATAATTACATAAAATTATGAAAAATACTAACGAATATTAGGTGGCAGCGCTTCAAATCCTTGCCGGTGCCATCCACTCTATTTCTCTTATTTGTTAATGTATGTGTCCTCCGATATGGCACGCATGTTCCCCTGAGGCCTCTTTTTTAGAACGAATGGATGTGTTTAACTGTATATAACAAGCAATCAAAAGTGACAAAAATGCTCACCAAAAAGAAAATCGCACCATCTCTCACATCATCATATTTACTCAAGTGGAGAATGTTAGGAGAATGGAATGTCATGTATACCTCCCATAAGGCTTGATTTAGGACATGTTCTTTACTGCTCATTAAATTATTTTTTTCATATAAATTTTTTTTTAATTAAATTTTTTTATTAAAAAATTATTTTAAAAATAATAAGAAAACTGTCTCGAACGAATCCTAAGCATTCATTTGAGACAATTTTCTGTTGGCTTCTTAGGCTTTGTTTAGGACAGCTTTCTTACTGTTTCTTAAAGCAATTTTTTAGTTAAAAAATTAAAATTTTTGTACTAAAAAGTTGCTCAAGAAGCAGTAAAAAAGCCGTCCCAAACGGACCCTTAGGCTTCATTTGGGATGGCTTTTTTTACAGTTTTTTAAAGCAACTTTTTAGTACTAAAAAACTGCTTTAAAAAATAATAAAAAACTGTCTTGAACGAAGTCTTAACCTTAACCACCTTCCCACCAAGAATAATTACTCATATGAAATTCTCAGAAATTCTTCATTCATATAAAAATCAATTTTTATTGAATATAAATCTAATTTCACGATTAATTTCTTTAATGAGACCATCGACGAATTTCTTTTCTCAAAGATATTTTCAAGAACTTGAGGGGCAATGGCACTGTAAATCATTACTCCACAATTATTTATTTGGTTATTCAACAAATTTATCTAACAAGTTGATACAGTTGATGTAAAGCTATAATGTTTATGACTATACTCTTCATAAAGGTTCAATATCAACGATGAGATAAAATTATTTCTTATATAAATTAACACATAGTGACAATACAATCACACTAACACAAATTCTTTATGGCATAACAACCACACAGTCATAACACGCAATGATTCTTAATAATTCACAAATAGTTATAAGATAATCTTATGAAGTTACACACACTACAACTAATTAAAACAATTCTATGGAGTCTCACTCGCTACATATAATAAAAATAATTCTATGAGTTAGGAGTGTCAAAATAGATTTTCGGGTTCGGTTCGGGTTCAATTTGAAACTGACATGCCTTCAACTGATCTAACCCGAACTCGACTCGATTAGACAAATGGGTCAGAAATTCAAACTTGGGCCCGACCCTCCTCTAACCTAGGTTGACTCGATTGAGTGCAGCTACGTGGACGATTGTGAAATTGCAAGCGGGACAGCTCGAATGGGTTAGCGCGCAAGCAGGTACTTGCAGACGAGCGAGCGAGCCAGCACGTGAGGGCAAGCCGGCGTGTGAGGACGAGTAGGGAAGGGGGCATGCAGGCTGGCGGGCAAGCTAGCGTGTAGGCGAGCACGAGGATGACCGTGACGAACTAACGAGTAGCAACTGCAAGGACGATTGCGACGGACAAGCAGACAACCGCAAGCGCGACTACATGACAAATTGGTCAATTTCAGGTTGATTTCGGGTTTTCTGGTTGACCCAAATCTGACCTGAATTTACAACTGGGTCAATTTTTAAAACCCAAATCTGCTCATTTTTCAAACAGGTTGATCCAAACTTAAAATTTTTGGATCGTGTTTGGGTCAGATTTTTAGATCATGTAAAATATTGACATCCCTAGTTACACTTACTCCACTAACCAATATACACATAAAATAATATGTGTCCATCTTAGATTAAGTCATCTTCAATATCCTCTGTTTTTTACCAAAATCTACCAAAGAACCTAATTTTAATGAAGAAAGAGATAGGGTGTACTTGATATTAATGAATAAATTCTTTGACAATATATATATATATATATATATATATATATATATATATATATATATATATATATATATAAGGCTTAATAATTATTTTTAATATCCATAAATAAAGGTTCCGATAAGATGCAAAACACACTCACTTTGATCAGCATATATCTACTATTATAATTGAAAAAAAAAGCTTAAGAATTATATATAAGGCTTAATAATAATTTTTATATTCTTAAATAAAGACAACGACACGATGCAAGGCACACTTACTTTGATCAGCATCATATATATATTATTACAATTAAAAATTTGCTCAAGCTTTAAGAGTGAAAAAATTCCTAACCAATATGATGTCCATTCGATTAATATATTAATTAATTAACCAATTAATAATATATTCGCTTTGAATATTATATTTTTTGGCAGAATGAGTGTTCGAACTTGACCCACCATTATTTTTAGGCTTTGTTTGGGATAGCTTTCTTACTGCTTTCTAAAGCAGCTTTCTAGTGCAAAAATTTTAGAACTAAAAAGTTCTTTTAGAAAGTCGTCCCAAACGAGAGCTTAAATTAATCTCCAACTAGCGCACTACGAATTTGAGCACAATTATTCAATACCAATCACTACACAAATACTCATACAATTCATTACTTTTTCATATCATGCTTCCCATTTACAACGGTCTCACTTTGAAATATCACATTAGAACCTTCATTCCAAGTATTATCATGTAGTTTGTATGGACAAAATGAAATGAATCAAAACATGTTGACACTAAAATGAATCAACATAGGGTGATTAAGAGAGTTAAAGATAAAATTAAGCAAAATTATATAAGACTAATCTCATATTGCATTTAAAAAAAAAATTGGTGATTCTTCTATTACTTCTATTGTTGAAATAACTACTATTGGCCCTACTTCATATCCTACACCAAAATTGGTTTAGTGGTTTAAACCACAAGTTGGTATTATAAAGATTAACACGATTTATCCTCGCATGGAAGTAGGTGTCACAGCCCTACCCAATATGAGTCATGGACAGAACAAGTCATATTGTGTTGAATGATAACTGTCCAAGCCAAAGATCTAAGTTTTAGAGACCTTCCAAACTTTTTTAATTTAAAACAGACGACAAAGCTACTAATGAATATCCATAACACAGCAAATAAATTGTATTCACAAAGTTCTTTCTATTTCGTTCATCTTCAAAATGTATATTATACACTACAGTGCATTGCTTCATACTCAAAATAAAATAGAGCAGACAATAGCCATGACTTTATAAAATTAAAAAAAATATGCCTAACTAAACTCAGAAGATCAGATCATGGACCTCCAGCTACTCAATTGGCTCCTTACCCTTTCCCTTACCTCAAATAAATTACATAAATTTATGTTAGTCAACACAACTCAGCAGAACTTGGAAGGTCATACCCATCGATCTAAATTTTCAAAAATTAACCCATTATACATATAGTGAATTAAAATCAATTATTAATAGCCTATTGAATTGATAACACTAATGCTAGCAAATAACAACGTTCAAATAGGCTTGGCATTGAAAGTAAAAAACAAGTACTTCATATATCAGAGCAAAAAATAATAGATTTTTCTCAAGCACTTGTACCTCTCATAAAAAGTAGATATTAGAATTCAGACTCTTATAAAATTTTGTGCTACCATGTCAGAAAACAGATCATTATGACTCCTCAATGCTTAACACATCAGATATTCAAAAATTTAGGCTCTTATGACTCCATGTGTATTTAGCACAACAAAATTTTCTCCAATATCAAATTCCCTTAGAATTGCATACTTCAAACAGATAAGCACATATAATTACATTGAAATAAAAATATAAATAAAGTAAATTGCAAAATATTATCGAGTGATCTATCGGTAACCAACAACTTAAACCAATGAGCATAATTTCAAGGTTTCAAAATTTCATCAGATTAGCGGGGGTTATTCAAAACCCTATTTTGAAGCTTTCAATATTACCGTATTTTTTTTAATTCTCTCTCTTTCTTTATCTAGGCTAGTAACACTTCGGGGGAAGGGATTTCGCAAATGAGGTTATTTAGAGGAAAATGATATTTTTATATAAAAATTTTACCTGGATCCACGTCGCTCAACCATATAGTGCCCAATCCGGGCCCGCAACGTTCCCCTTATTTTCCAAAAATAAAGAGCTTAATGTTGCAGCTCCGCGGTGCTCCCAATAAATTTTTTTTAGATTTTTTATTAAGGCACACACTCTTGGAACCCGCTTCAAAATAGATTTTATGATAAAACACTCACAAACACATACAGTGAATAATGCAGAAGTTCTACATGTATAACTTATCAGACCGAGTCAATTTGAATAGAAGCAACTGTACACTATTTTAGTGGGTATTATAGTAGGGATGGTTCAACTTGAACGAGGTGAAATGGTAGGATAAAAAAGGTCATGGAGGCCATCAAAAATGGTTGGAATGATCCTTTAACAGATGCTGAGATGATGAAATTAAATGTCGTAACGAGATTACTGGGAAGTATAATCACAAGGCAAAATAAACAAAAAAAAAAAAATAGAAGTGCAACGAAGAAGAAAGAATACCAGGATTTGATGTGGAAAAACATAAAATTAGAAAATGTGGAAAAACATAAAATTAGAAAAAAAAAAAAAACTACGGAATCACACCACACCAAAAAATTCACTACAAAAAATTGAGAGAAATTATATATCTCTCTCTTTGTCTCTCTTCACTTCATACACACAGTAATCTACGCAAAATAGATAAAAATTGCTCAGCCCAACTCGCAGCACTGCACCCCTGAGAGTTGGAACGCCGCAACGCTCCACTTATTATCTCCAACCTGAGCATGCATCGATGTAGTGCTCCAGCGCGCACACACGCGCACGCGCGCGCACACACACACACACATATATATATATATATATATATATATATATATATATATATATATATATATATATATATATATATATATATATATATACATATATATATATGCCTCACCCCCTGAACCCCAAAGTAAGGGGTGTGATGACCCCAGCAAGCTTGACCATAGGAGGATCCACGTTGGCTCTAGAGTGGGCAAACCTTTTGCGCCCCCCCCCCCCCCAAATATTTTTTTGCCCTAATCCGAAGCATTTGGCCAACTCCCGCTTGAGTCTGTGGCAGCCTTCATTCCGCCTCTTCACACACGCCGCACGTGAAACGCCGATAAAGCCAGACGAAGCCAGGAGGCATGAGGTTACTCGAAGCTACTCCCTTCAAGTAGGTAATCTACTATTCTACTTATCCGGTGGCCTAATAGGTTCTTCACTTCTTCGTAGTCACAATCTTCTCGATGGTTTGAAGAGGTCGCCATTCTCGCAAGCCATAGAGGTAACGTTTATCAAATTGAACATTTTTTTTTATGATCTTTTTTTAATGCTCTGTTTTTCTATTTACACCATTGCTGAAGAACATTATTTTGCTTTTTTATTTTTTTAAGTTAGCATTGAAGAAGGTATTAGTTATTTATTTATTTATTTTGAATCAACCAAATCGCTGTTTTTTGCCAAAATTGAAGGAACTAGATTGATGCAATCAAAACTCCAAAAGAGACAAACTAAATTGAAACTCTGAAACCACCTAAATGAACTAAATTGAAACTCTGAAACCACCTAAATGGCAAAAGAAGACTGAGAATCAATGGAAAATGCTATATTTATGATTCTAAAGCTTATTTCAAAAATATCTTGAAAAGTTATATAAATTTTTGAAGAAATAGCAAAGTTCTGTAGAAATGATTTTTTTACTGCATAGCACAGTTCTGGACACTTAGTGTTGAGATGGATTTTTGTTGAATTGAAATTTTTAATGATGTCTGTCTATTAAACAGAAACTCAATTTTGGCTGGCAAAATTCATGTATTTTATGACAGATTTTATGTTTGCCAATAATCCTTTCATTAACTTGATGCTATTCTACTAATATTATGTGTTCTGAAACCTAGTTTCGATCAACAAAAATCTGAAGCTTTAGGGTTTAGGAAAATTTAACTGGTAATTGCTCTTTACATACATGTATTTGAACTCTTAGGCTTAAGGATGATTATTTTTCGCTGTTGAAACAATCCAAAAAATAAATGCTAAATCAAACCAGGCTTTAGATTTAGCACATCATTCTAGAGAAAATTTTAATATTGTATTTTTTATATTTAATTTTTTTAATATTGAGTTTGCCCACCCTCAAAAGCGAAGGTGGATCCGCACCTTAGCTTGACTAATGAAATTGATGTCTAAGTCAACAGTACAACCCAATTATTCGACAAAATCAAGTTCCACACAAAACCGACAATCTCCCACTTAGAAACTAATTGTGATCAAACATTCTCCTGATTTATAGCATCAATCATACACTACAGGAAAGTCACAGATTTGCGGCGGAAAAATCCGTCGCAAATTCGAGTGGATTTGAGTTGAAAATTCAAAATAAAAATAAAAATAAATCAGAAATTCGAACCTGACAGGCTACCGGCTGCCTGGCCCTATCTGATTTACAATAGAACACTTGCCTGTGCCTGATCAGCTACCTGCCCGCCTGACCGGCTGCCTGCACTTGACCGAACTGCACGCGCCACATGACCTGGCCGGGATTAGATCCTGGTCCTCTTCTCTTGCAAACAGACTCTTCTCCACACATTGTCGCTGAGACACAATACAACAGAACCCTTTTTTATATATATTATAACTTATCTTGAGACGGAAAATTCCGCCACAAATCCGTCTGAAAAAAATCGTCAAAAACTTCCATTGCAAATCTGTCGCCATTTTTGACAAAAAATAATCCACTGCAAAGTTTGTCGCAAATCTGTAACTTTTTTGTAGTGATATTACATGTATCGTGGCTTACTCCCGACCCTTAGCCTTCATGAAGACCAACTAAAGCTACACATATCTTCCGTTTATCAATTATCACCATTTTTGTTAACATGTTTGCAGGATTTTGGATCATGTGTATCTTCTCCAAAGATCACTAACCATTATTCATAAATGATCTAATAAAATGATATCAAAGCTGAATAGCATTGTCTGGCATGGAGTGTTGCATTCTTAGCTAGATGACCATAACTTATACTGTCACTATGTAAATTCTCATGCTTTTGACCTTTGCCAAGTTCTACGATGAAACCTTATAACCATATCATCTCCTTCCTAACCTCAGAATGTATTAATCTTTTGTAGTTGAGAGAATAATTATCTTTTATAATCTGAAAATTCAACTCATTGTTCTATCTCCTAAAGTGAACACATAACGTATTGTACTCCTCCTACTATCAATATCTCCAACAATGTCAGAATCTACAGTCTTATAGTTCAATCCCTATATATCCATAGCAAAGAGCTTTATCTACTAATCCTTCAAATACCTAAGAATTCACTTAATTGCCTCCCAAAGAAGTTTGCTTAGGGTATTCATGAATCTGCTGACAGCTCCCACTACATATGCTATATCTGGTCTCATACAAATCATAGTATATATCAAACATTCAAATGCTGAAGCATATAGAGTATTCTTTTTGCTCTTCAGATTTTGGGATTACCTAAGGGAGTGCAAATTGGCTTTTTCTTACTTATGTTGAATATGTATAAAACCTTTTTAACATTATTTCTTAGATAGTTGAAAGTGACTATCTAAGAGAGTGCAAAATAACTTTATCTCACTCATGTTAAATATATGTAGCACCTTTATAACATACTCGAAGAGAAAATTTTAGCATACCTGCATTTCTATCCCAACTGATTCACGCAAGTATAACCATAGCCTCTTTTTTCACCTTCCATGAATCTCGTATGAATGATGTCATATAGCTTAAGTGTGTAACGTAACTCACAAAAGCTAAATTTGTCTTCAGATAAGGAACATGTCAAAGATTTTTTAGTTTCCAAATAGATCCATCTGGCAATCTGATATCAACACCTCTTTGTCATATTATACTACAAGGCTTGTTGTCTCACAGATGCACTTTCCCCAAGTCACCTTAAGTGTAATTCTGAATGCATTCTTATTTAGATTTATATGACATGAAGCTCCTAAATCTATGACACAATATTCAAAATTGTCCAGAGACAAAATCAGAGAATCGTTCTAAATTTTTTTGTAGATAAATTTACAGAGTTATGTTTATTTTGGCCTCCACCACTTGCAACAGCTCAAACTCTTAACTATCAAGATATTATTCTTTTTGGTCGAAGGGCCTCACGATTTTATCTTATTGGTGTAACTTCTCAGGAGGTCACCCATCTCAGAGTTTCTCTTGTATAAGCACGTTTAACTGCAAAATTTCTTAATAAAATTTCAACCATTACATCAAAAGATGCCTCAATATTTAAGAGTTTAGCTCCTTTTAGTTAAAGGGTTTCACAATCTTTCTCACTTAAGTAAATGATGTCCTCGTCAGCATCTTTATCTCAAAATCATCTACTAGGTAGATAGGATTCTAGAGGTGACCCTTATAAGTTCAAGTTGTGACTCCTGACACGTAGCACTTTTTCATATTTAGGGTTCAAGAGGTGATTCCCATAATGTAGCACTATATTTTTTATGGCATTTAGTTCCCCCTCTTTTGGGTGTTATATCGCTCTGATATTCTTTATAACAGCCCAAACTCTTAACTATCGAGATATTATCCGCTTTGGCCGAAGGGCCTCACGATCTTGTCATGATGGGGTAAATTCCTAGGAGGTTGCCCATCCCAAGATTTTTTTAGTATGAGTACGCTTAGCTGTGGAGTTTCTTTATGAAATTTTAATTATTACACCAAAAAGCGTATTGATATTTAAGGGTTTAGTTTCTTTTATATAATAACTCGTATTTTGGTGCACGTAAATAATATTTTTTTTGGAGTCATTATAACTCCAAATCATAAACTATCATCGATATAGTATTGATTTTGTAATATTTTACTTACTCGAATTTTTTCGTAATTTTTGGGCGTCAATGCAAATTCTTAAGAAATTGACACATGCCGGTACAAGTGAGGATTTTGGAACCGTTTACAAATCGATTTCATCAATATTTTCTAAATAAAATGTATTATTTTATAGATATATTTTATAATTTTTAATATCTCAAATAGATTTGTATGAATTTTTTATTAAAAATTGAATAAAATAAATAATTATATTAATATTTTATTATTATATTCAAGATATCATAAAGCATAGTTAAAAGCTTTTAGATCCCATTTCCCTTAACATTTCGGCTAACAGAGCTTGGTTGAGAGAAAATAAGAGAGAATGTGAGGAGAGAGAAAAGGAAAGCTCGGATTTGGAGTCCGTAGAGTAATTTTTGTCAGTCGATGCAGTTAGGAAATTTGCTCGTCTCGCTGTAAGGAATGTTGACCATATTTCTGATTTCAAAAATTTTATATTTTTGGTATTTTTTTGATCAAATTGGTGTTTTCGTTAGCAAAAAATGACGATAACTTAGTTTTAGTAAAACTTTCACCACGTAACTTTTTATATGTTATAGATATTGAGATTATGAATATTTTGAGTAATTATTTAAGATTTTTCACAGTGTGATTTTAAAAATACAGTGATTTTCGCTTACTCAGAAATTTATTTTGACATCTAAAAATAGTGATTTAGTTTAACTAAAACCTCAAAATATTATTTTATACAATATCTTATAATTTGGTTACATTCTAAAAATATAAATTTTTACTTAGTAAAATTTTTATTGTCTGTTGTTAGGACATTTTGACATTTTCAAAATTATGCTCAATTATGCATTATTTGCTACAATATATTAGAAATGAGTGTGTATATGTTATTGAGATTATTGTTATGGTACTATGATAACAATGTGTGTGTAAAAGATAAATAAAAATTGGTTGACCCATTGGTTGGAGACTGATTGACCTATACATGATGGTGGGCCGATGGGCTTTCCTTTAAATACTATGATTTGCTGTTATCCTCTACTAATTCATATGATACTGATTGGGAGTTATAAAGAGATGATTACTCTACCGATGGACAAAGAGTGATGTTTATTGAACCAATAGCTTACTGATACTTATACAATACTGAAAAACACCATGATAGCTAGGACTTCTTACTTATTTGTGTGATTATTGAAATAAATGTTCTTTAGATATTTTTCTTATTATTATATGAATTTATTATTATTGTGTGGATTTATTGTTATTGCATTATTCTACTGCTCTTACGACAGGATTATTACTGTTACTGATTTAGATACTGATACTATTTGATACTATTGATTCACTGTATTTATAGTAAGCATGTGATATACAGGATTTATAGAGCATGTGATTGAGATATTGATTTAATGCTGACATAGAATAACTGGATAGCATGTGTACACTCTTATATGATTTTATTGCATTAACATGATTTCGATAGTCTTTATTAATATTTTGATTTGATATTTTATTTGATTTCTGTAATGATTAGTATTTCAAATACAATGATTGTTTTATAGATTTGACACTCATACTAATTTATAACTTTATTAGCTTTCGTACCGTAGTATTTTACTGTTTATAGATTCTACTACTACGACATGTGAATATTACTATTTTTGTACTGATTCAATGATCATATGAATGTAATTGCTATGATTTGATTGTTAGCATGCATATTGCTCATTTATCGTGCTTTAAATTCAATTGTAGGATTTGGTGACCTACTGGGCTTTTTAGCTTATTATATGTGGTTAAATAATTTCAGGCAAGGGCAAGGGAGCAGGAGTATGAGGCTTGTCAGGATTCCTTCAAGTTTAGGTTCTTTTTTTCTTAGCAATTCTTTTGTACTCAGGACAGAGTTTATATAATATGATTGTATATAGATCTTGAGTATTGTATATGATTTTTGTTAATGAATACAAATGTGTACATTAATATTTTGAATTATAAAATCTATTTTTATTGTTTATTACTGATAAATGATATTAGATAGCTCTGGTTATTATTTATTAAAAGATTAAAAGAATAATTCTCCCAATTTAGATTCTAGGGCATCACATTTTACTTAAGGGGTTTCATGCCATTAGCCTTCTTTGAAATAGTACATTCCTTCTTCATGTGACCCTTCTTTCCACAATTCCAGCACATAACTTTTAATATATATATATATATATATATATATAAAGCGGATTTTTCTCTCCTTGATTTAGATTTTCCTCTACTTGAATTTTGGTTTAAATCTCCTCCTCTGGCTTCAACATTCAGAGCAGAATTTGAAGATTCATCATTCGCCTTCTTGTGAACCACTTTATTCAGCACTAACCCCATAATGTCCTCAAAGTTTAACTTTAAACTTATTAAAGAATTACTCACAGCAGTAACTAGCCCATCCTAGCTATCTAGCAATAAAGATAACAACATCAAAGCCCTCTCACATCGCCATCAAACTTAATGCCAACATAGCATAACTAGATGATTAAAGTGTTCAAATCATTCAAATGTTCAATTATTGAACAATTGTCTACCATATTCATATTGAATAACTTCATAAAAAAAAATTATTTGGAGCAGATGACTTCTCATACATCTTAGTTAGTGCAGCCATGAATCAACCGTAGTCTTCTCATTTATAATGTTGAAAGCAGCATATGAGAAAAGTGATAGTTGAATCAGATATAGGATTGCTCATTCAAGAACCTTCCACTCCTCCATAGTCATCAATTACGGCTTCTTGGTGATTCCATCAAGCGGTAGATACAGCTTCTTCTGATAAAGCAGATCTTTAATTTATATCTTCCATAAAGTGATGTTTGGACCATTGAACTTCTCAATCATATATCTTACTTTGTCTGCCATAACTCCCACTCAAGCCAAAGAACATGGCTCTAATATTAGTGTTGGGAAGTATAATCACACAACAAAACAAACAATAAAAAATAAAAGTGCATCAAAGAAGAAAGAACATCAAGATTTAATGTTTGCTCTAATGACTTCTCCAAACTTGGTGAAGAATAACCCTTTATAAACCCTAACTCTATCTATGGAAAATGATTTCAACTAGATTATATTCTTCTTCTTCTTCTTCTTCTTCTTCTTCTTCTTTGCTTTCTAAGTTTACACATAAAAATTTTTATGACTCTCATGCATTACATTTACTTTAGTTAAATATACGAGATTTTTATTCAAAACAAAAATATTATATTCTCTCCCTCTATCATCATGTTGTCCATTCTCCTTCTTTATATATATATATATATATATATATATGTATATATAAGGAGGTCTTTGCATTTTGACATGAGTAGCATCATTTATAAGAGAAATCCAGAAAGAAAATTACAAAGCTTTCTCCATGCATAAACATTTATTTAGTATATTGCGAGCAGATAATCAGAAGATAGCTTTCCTTTCCTCTTACTTTGAATATTCTCTCTGTCAAATCTTGATCACTAGTTGTCAATGGAAGCCACGTATTGTTGCATGATTTATTTACTTAAAAATAAAAGGATTTATAACAATATATTCTCTAATATCGATCGCACTTAACTAAGTCACGTTTTTTTCGAAGAAGTTGACAGTCAAAATGTGATCACATGCCTTATTATTTATCACTTTATTCTATGTCTATGGCGAGTGATCTGATGGCACTGAAAAAATAAAATATTCTATCTATGTTGCTAACTAAACAAATTACGATACGATCACTGCAAAAAAAAAAAAAAAAAAAAAAGGTATATTTAGAGAGAAATTATTCTATACAGATACCGAATTATTTGGAGGTAAATCAAAATGCACCACGTCACCCAGTATACAACCGCAGTACATAGCAAACAGGTGACGTGGCGCGTTTTGATTCGTCTCCGGACGGCGTCTGTATCCGCACAAAATAATTTCACCTATTTGGAATGGCTACAGTATTTTAGAAAATTCATTGTAAAATTATTGTGGAGAAAATAACATTGCTATTATAGCTAAAAATAATTTTACATCAGAGAAAATCTCAAAACAGTAAAAAAGCAACACTAAAGTAGAGACAAACTAAGATTTTGTTCGGGATAGTTTTCTTACTATTTTTTAAAATAGCTTTTTAGTACAAAAATTTTAATTTTTGTATTAGAACATAGTAATAGATAATTAGAAATCAAATATATATTATTTACTCACTTGAGTTACTTCTCAATAGTTGCTAAATGTGTTGGAAGGTTTACCTGAGCTATTCGATAAAGCTTTCTAGTTATACAATCTCGTTATTTAAAATTTTATTATTTATATTTGCTTATGACTTTTAAGCTTTAAGTGTTTAATCATCTTTTTTTGCAGTTCATTCAAGTTCAAGTGTAGAAGGTTTAATGATATCTTTATTCTTCAAGTTGAAGTGTAGCCGTATAAGAAGTGTAATTTGAGTTTATTTGTAAATTATGTACTTTGTAATAAATGCAATATGTAACATAGTAATTTCTAAACAATTTATACAATAGTTACAAGTTTTTTGTATACTTTATCTCGCAAAATTTCATGTATTTAATTGGAAATTAATTTTTCAAATTTCATATTTTTCATGTATTTAATAGTTTACGAGTCGGGTTGGGTTGACCCGAACCAGAGCCAAGTTGGGTTCGAGTTAGGAAAACTGACCCGAAACTTGTATTGGGTCGGGTCAGAAACAGCCGGGTCAAAATCGAGTTTGACCCGAACACAATCCGTTGACACGAATTCATGACACCCTAGAAAGCACCCTAAATCCTAAATACTAAATTCTAAACTCTACTGCTTTAAGAAAGAGTAAGAAAATCATCCCAAATGAAGCCTAAATAGTCAGAAAGTTATCACAAATAGACCTTTTATCTATACAGAAAAACATTCCAAAATTAATAAATAACTTCTTTATATTTCTATTATTATGATTACGTGTGATTCTAAGAATATAATCAAGAATTGATCTTAAGAATATAATTAAGAAGTAATTTAAGAGTTAATTTAAGAAGGAATAGAATATAGCGTCAGCATGAGGCCATGAGCTGTCAGTGATGATTACCTAAAAGCTAATCAACTATGTTTTCACTAAACACACTTTTGTTTAAATACTTTCAAAATTTTGTGGACTAAGAACAAAGATTTTACCTAATATTTGAAATACCCAAAAATATTTGTTTGTTTTTGCTTAAACCATCAACTGTAGGAAGGGGTGTACATTTTTTGGATGAAATCAAAAAGCGAAATTGAATCGACCTTATTTAGGCTTCGTTAGGGACGACTTTCTTGTTGCTTCTTAAAGCAGTTTTCTAGTTCAAAATTTTCAATTTTTGTACTAAAAAACTGCTTTAAGAAGCAACAAAAAAGCCTTCTCAAATGAAGTCTTAGTTGGTTTAATCTGATTATTGAAGTATCCGAATAGTTATTCATTACCTGTTATTATCGCCACCAGCCACCTCCTGCCACCATCATTACAAGCCAGCCTCTGTCCAACAGCCTCCAGCCACCATTATCGTACCTCAATCATCAACCACCACTATTATCAGGATTTGTACTGTATTTATTTTACTTCAACTCAAAAATATATATAATAATAATCACATACATTTATTTTACACTCATATAAATAATTCTAAATATTTTAAATGAATTATATTATTTTTACACTGTAGTACTCCATTTTACTCTAAATTATTTTTCAGCAAATCAAATAGCTTTTTAATAAAAAAATATTATCACCACTCAAAATTGTAGTTTATTTCAAATTGAGCTAAAATCGAATTATATTTGGATTTGGTTTGATTCGATTGCACCTATGATTTTGTCTGTTTACATCCCAAATGAATTGATTTGATGAATCCTTCAATCAATTCAGACCAAAAAAAAATCTGAATGGGCACTCCACCTGTAGAAACTTCTGAATGCAATGTGGTCTTTTAATAAATTAAATGGCCTTTACAAAACTTTTTTTCATTAAATACATTTTATTATTATATAAATTATTCCATAATTCTATAATTTTAATTAATAGGTTTATAATTATTAATTATTAATGTCACATTAATTATCTGATAGATGATATTTTGATTATTTTCAAAGTATTAGATAACATTATATATTAATTAATGATAATATTCTTATTGTTATAATATTTTTTAATTGCCAAATTGGTCCATTTGTCACAGCACCCTAAAAGATAAACTTAAAAGTAAATGTGTATCCATTTTACTTAGAAACATATACTCTACATACAGTAGCTTAGCAAAATATAAAAGAGATAATTACACATATAACATCTAAATTTTTACTATTAGTAAAATTAACATTCTATTACCTTTATATCTCAAATTATCATCAAAATATCAAAATTTGCAATAAAATTTCAACATATATTTTTTACTTTTATTAAATTTTTAATAATATCATCACGGCATATACAAATATATGAATTTAATAGTTAAAAATAATATGACTGTTCATTTTGAAAATAGATGAATAATTTGATTTTTTTTAGTTCTTAATTATATGGTTTTTAAGATATTATGATACAGAAAATATGTAGCAGGTCATTCATATGAGAGTAAAAAGATTAATTTGCTACAATATAATTAATGATCATGACAGCAATAGTAGAGCTTTAGTGGCAGATGAGATTAATTAGAGAGAATTGTCTTAGATGATTTAGTCACATAAAATATCGATCTTCCAATGACCGGTCGGTTATGAGAGTAAATGTATTCGATCCGATCTATGTTACAAAAGATAAAGATAGATATAAAAAGATTTGATTTGAAATTTTATTTGATTTAAATAAGAATTGACTCTTAATAGAACATAATAATGAAAAATAATTCATATAATTGACCCTATGTAGTAGGACGCACTACCAAAAAATAGGATTTTTTGCAGCAGTTGTTAAGATCGGTTTTAAAACCGCTGCCAAAATACTATTTTAGCATCGATTTTGACCGCTACAATTTGCACCGATTAAAACTGGTGCAATTAGAAGCGGTTTAAACCGGTGCAATTAGCACTAGTTTTAACCGGTACAATTTGAACAGGTTTTAACCACCCGTGAAGACCCGCCTTTAAACTAAATCCCTAATTCCCAAATTTTATATGCTAGAGCTCGCGACTTTTCCTTCCCCTCTTCTTTCGTGTGTGTGATGACGTCCGTGACTCAAGCCCTAGTTCGATCGGAGCAAACCACCGAGCGTCACAGCTGCTGTCGTAGGAGCACACCGGCCTTTAGGCCCGTCCACTCGCACATCCCGCTCGTGTCTTGCTTGCGCTTCTCCTGACGTGAAGACCCATCCTGGTCAAACCTTTTTCGGTGTGAGTCTCTTCCCCTTCTTCCTCTTCTTCTTCTTCTTGTCATTCTTCTTATTCTTCTTCATCTTCTTCACATTCTTCTTCTTGTTTGATATATTTATATTAGTGATTTGCAATTAGTGTTTTGCATTTTCAAGAAGGCTTTGATGTATATGCTTTCTACACTATATCATTGTTTTAATTGCTTCTCCTGTGGAACTCTAGCAAATGATGATTTATTGACATTATTTTAATTTATTTAAATTAATATTGTAACTTAACATTTGAAGCATTAAATTTCTACAATTATGACTACATTGACACTTTTTTCAATGAAGCTATATAGGTTTAAAAGTACTAGAAGGATTATCCAAGCGTGCTTCAGTTAACTGAAGAATTTTTTCACATGAATAAAAATTCTGCTGTCTTAAACTTGGAAAAGAAGGTAAAATTGTGGATTTCTTACAAAGTTTTTGTAGGTTGATTCTAGCTTTATCATAATAGAGGTCATGAAAACTCGTGGTGATCACGAACTGTATGAAACATTGAGCCAAAAAAAATCATGAACGATCATATTGTATAGATTACGAGGGTGAAACATTGAGAGCATTATTGAATTTTTCAAATCATGAACTCTTTGAATTTTTCGAATGCCTTAAAAAACAAATAATAAGTGATTCCAAATAGGAACTTATAAGCATTATTGGATTAAAGATTCCAATGTTATAATATTCTAGATTATTAGTATTTGACTCCTTATTTCTCTATGCAATTCTGAATGATGACTTGATAATCTCCTCATATGATTGAACTGATCTTGATCTTTTGTTGGTTTTTTGGTACCCACTAATGAAAATTTTGTTTTGTGGGTTATTACACAACATATGAGCTTCACAATAGGCTACACATTCATTTTCCATATATGTACGTCGTCACTAGAAGCTTGGTGATCAACTAATCTAATCCTTAGGAGTGTTTAAGTAAAATGGCCAAGCATATTCATAATATGAATATTTCATATAGATGTGTTCCAATCAATAGAGTTCAGGTTGATCAACCTTTAGTGTGTTGATAAATGGGAGTTGATGATATAGTTTATGTTGTTAGAAGTTATTTCAATACTAATAACCTATATAGTGTAAGAAAATATAATAAGGATGGTAGTAAATTAGACATTAAGGATCAAATTCGAAAAATAAATGGCTTCATCACTGCTAGGGATTTGGCTTTTCCGCTTCACCTCTGTTAGGGCTTCGCCCTAGCCAGCCGTCCGGTGCTGGTGATCACCTCTCAAGGAAGTTTCCGCCTTTCTCTTTTGTTGATTTATTTTCCTTGGATGTGTTTTCTTTCGTGATCTTCCCCCGTTCTCGTCGGATGGCGGTTAATCGGGTTCGTTTGAGCGACCCTAGCTTTCTTTCTGGGAAAAATTGTTCTAGGTCTTTCATTGATGCATTGACTGGGGCTTCTTCGGTAGCATTTCCTCCTCTTAAGCATTCCACCTTCCATGGCATGCCATCTTTATGGATTTCTGAGGCAGAAATTTCTGCACTCGCTGCCCCATTCAAATTCTTGTTGGCTGGAAAATTTCCAACAGTAGGCCTAGCTTGGAATCGATTAGAAGATTTTTCTTTAATCTTAAATTGGGTGGTGAATTCTCTATGACTGTGTTGGATGCGAAGCATGTTTTAATCAAACTTGCGAATGACATGGATTACTATAGGGTTTTTTCTCATCATTCCCACTTTGTAAATAATTGCTACATGAAGTTATTTAAATGGTCTCCTTACTTGGATTTATCGGTTGAATATCCCATTTTACCTATTTGGGTATCCTTCCCTAATATGTGTCCTCACCTCTTTACTCCCCGCATTCTTCATGGCCTGGGATCAATTTTTGGTCGGCCTTTGCATATTGATAATGTTAATTCGGTGGGTTCTTGGCCTTCAATTGCTCGCATTTTAGTTAAACTCGATATTACAAAATATTTTCTCGATTCTGTGTGGATTGGGCTTGATGGCTTGGGGTATGTTCAATCTGTGATTTTGGAAGATTTACCTTCCTTTTGCGATCAATGTAAAGCTTTGGGTCATGACAAAAAAGAATATGGTATCCTTAAACTTGTTAGGCCTAAATCGATTTCTACTGTTGGTGTTAAGGATACCGTGGATTCTACTTTGGTTCCTATCACTAAAATGGTTCCAAATGAGGATAATTGTAATGACATTGTTGATGCTATTACTCCTGTTGCTGTTAATCATAGGGATGATTTCGCTCTTCCTGAGGAAGAAACTATTCCGTTGAATATTGGTTTACCTGAGGATTGTGCCGATGAAAATAGAAAGGATGTTAATGATAATTTGGGTGTTAACATTTGTATGGTTAACCTCACTGATAGTCCCATTGTATCTCCTAATGCTAAAGTGGCTGATGAAGAGGTTGATGTTAACTCTGTTTGTGTGGATTTTGGAGAGCTTGAGTGCCTTCTTGTTGGAAATTCGAGGCTTGTCACACCTGTTGGATTGGCGGCTACAGTTATTTATTCTAATGCTCCTATGGATGGTGATAGGCCTCTAATTAATGTTCCTATTTCTATTGTTGATAAGGAAACTTTATTAGCTCAATTCGCTTCAAAAGATCAAGTGGGGGTTCAAGGGGATTGGTTAACTAATTTTGGTTCAAGGAGGTATGGTGAATGGTTAGATAATGATTATGGGGATAAAATTATTGAGAAAGAATTTGAGTCTTAGGATAACTTTGATTTGAGTATTCTTCAAGTTGTTGATGTTGCTTTTTTTAAAAACAGTCGTAAGCATAGAAAACGCAAATCCAAAAAGAAATGAGTTTTTTTTTGGATTTGTCCTTCATTTTCTTGGTGACCCAGGCAATGATGTGGCCACTTTTTGCTCACCACCTGGTCGGCTTTGGCTTGTTGGGAACCTTTGGTTGTACTTCTTTTTGCTCTGATTTGTGGCCTTTTAGGTTATGAGATTTGATTTTCCAATTTCATCAGTGTGGATTATTAGGTGATTCCTCCTCTGGATGGTCTTTGCCTAGCTACTGGGTGGTTGTAGAAAGTGTATTTGCCAATGACTGAGCCCGACTGGCTTCTGCCTTCATTAGTGATTCATGTATCTCTTTGCTTTAGCTGTGTATTTTTGGCTGTCCTTTGTAGGACTTGTTTGTATCCTTCCTTTTATGAATGAATTTTTTTCCCTTCAAAAAAAAAAGGATGGTAGTAAATTAGATATATTGTAGACTAGCCTAAATTTTAAAGGTTTTGTAAGTAATACTATCAACATCATAATTTAGTAACATTTATTTAATTCAACACAAAATTGAGAGATTTGAATTACCTCAACTCACTTCACTTAGAATCTCACTAGGATAGTGACTATCATTGAGAAGGCCAACAATATCTAGCATCACCACGAATTAGCTTGAACATGAATTTCACTCTAATAGTAAACTATAAAAAGAAAGTAATAAAGAGATAATATAAAGATTTAAATCAATAACATGCTTGAAAGAAATTGATGCAAGTGGATAAAAGGTGAATGGAGTTGAGAAGACAAGTAATTAAAGATATAATGTTACCAAAGTGATTTGCTCCTACTATCCATATTAAAATTATTTTATCAATATTATACACATTAACAATATTAGATAGATATTTTCTAATGAAGTTTGTCTCATCTAATTTCATGAACACATGCTACTTTTGCATCCATAAATAATTATATTACACATTATAAAGCTCTCTTTCCTCCCAATCCATGATAAACTACCCACTCATAGCATACTTCTTTACATAATCATTGGTGCAATTTTCATCATCATGTTCCATCGTCTTCATGAACCATAGCTATAATAGCACATAAACTTTTCAATTGAACCCCATCTTCATCACCGGTTTAACACTTATTTTCCTAACCAATCACCACGAGCATATCCTATATTGTGTTATTTTATTGTTTAATATAATCAACTTTAAGAGTTACTTGAAGATAATTAGTTTGAGATATAATATGATCACAGGTCTATGAACATGATGGTTGCATAAAAATTTGAGTGACCTAATGAATCTTTATTTTTAATAGTGACTTGGAAACTCATTTTTCACTTAATACGGATAAGAGTTGGATTATAAAAGCCAAGTAGAGTCATGATTATGTAATTGGTGTAAATAATTTCTTAGAGTTTGCAAGTCGAAGCCAAAAATTATCAGGAAAAATTTTATGTCCGTGCAAGTCATGCATTAATAGATACTTCTATTCTATGAAAGATGTGAAAGACCATTTAATTTCTAAAGGATTTTTTGTTGGATATGTTGTATGGAATCGCATGGGGAAGAGCATTGTATTATAGATTAATGTGTGATGAATGAAGCATCTGGTGACGCACCAAAGTTAAAGAAAGGTGAAGCTCCTTCTGAGGATATAAGAACAGATGATATAGGTGGATTATTAAGAGACATATTATGTCCAAATTATCCATTTCAAAATCTAAAGATGGAGCGGAATGAGTTCAATACAAATGAACAAAATGATCATAATGAGAAATTTACAAATTTAATGCAGTATGTAGGAGCAGAGTTGTACCCTAGATGTAAAGCCTTCTCAAAGCTTTCCTTTATATTGAACTTATTTCGTTTGAAGTGTTTACATTCTTGGATGACAAAATCCTTCGATATGCTACGTGAGTTGTTGGTCGATGCCTTTTTTAAAGGGGTCTTGTTGCCTAAAAGTACATATGAAGTGAAGAAGATAATGAAAGCATTTGATCTTGGATATACGAAGATAGATGCATATCCCAATGATTGTATGTTATTTTGGAAAGATAAATCTGATCAGAATATATGTCACATATGTGGAGCATCAAGATGGTCAACTATGATGAAGAATACTTCTAGAGGAAAAAAAACTCATATGAAGTCAGCTAAAATTATCAGATATTTTTCATTAATTCCAAGACTTAAAGATTTTTTAAAACAAAAAAAATATGCTGAAGAGATGATTTGTCATGCTAAACACAGAAATGTAGATGGCTTGTTACGACATCCAGTTGATGGAGAGGTGTGGAAAGCTTTCAACTCTCAATACCCTAATTTTTCTTTGGATCCACGTAATGTTCTCCTTGGTTTGGCTAGTGATGGGTTTAATCTATTCAAAATAATGAGTAGTACATATAGTATTTGGCTTGTACTTCTAGTTCCATATAATATGCCACTTTGGGTTGGGATGGAACATGATTCTTTTATCCTATCAACTATAATACCTGGGGAGAAAAGTCCAAGAAATGTTATTAATATTTACCTTCAACCTTTGATTCAAGAGTTATGCAAATTATGGCATGGAGTTCAATGTTATGATGCAGCAAGTGGATAAACTTTCAACATTTGAGCTGCATTACTGTGGACCATTAATAATTTCTCAGCATACGACATGTTGTATGAGTGGAGCATGAAATGGAGATTTTCTTGTCATTTTTGTGCACAAAATACAGAATTCTTATGGTTATACAAAGAGAAGAAATTCTCTTACATGGGTCATCATCGTTGGCTTCAAGATAATCATATTTTACACCGCCAAAAAATTACTTTGATAACACAGAAGAAGTCCGAAGAGAACCTAGAAGGAGAACTAGCATTGAAGTTCTATCACAATTACATAATATAGAATTTCCAATTGCCTCCTTAAGTAAAGCTGGTCTAAAAAGAGGACATGTTGTACAAGGGATTGAAGGATGGAAGAAAAAATTAATTTTCTTTGACCTACCTTATTAGGAGTATAATATATTGCTATATAACTTGGATGTTATGCATATTGAGAAGAATATTTGTGATAATTTTATTGGAACTTTGTTTGATTTGAAAAAATCAAAAGACAACTTACAAGCAAGATAAGATTTGATTAATATTGAAATAAAAAGTGAATTGCATCTACAAACTTTAGATGATGGTAGCTACTTATTGCCACCTGCTCCTTTCATAATGTCAAAGAAAGATAAAGTGATGTTCTGTGAAGTTCTGAAGAATTTGAAATTCCTTAAAGGCTATGCATCATATCAAGATGTGTCAATGTTGCTGATTATAAAATTATGGGTTTAAAAAGTCATGACTATCATGGTCTAATAGAATACATTCTACCCATTGCGCTTCAATCATGTGTACCTTCAAATGAAGTTATGCGCATTATGGTGGAGATATCACATTTTCTAAAGTTAATTTATGCAAATGTTATCATTCCCAACGAGTTAGAGATGTTACAGAATAATATCATTATGACTTTATTTAAGATGAAAAAAACATTCCTTCCATCATTCTTCACGATCATGATTCATCTTCTTATACACTTAGCAGAGAAAGTCAAATTATGTGGTCATGTTCAATACCGATGGTTGTACCCATTTGTAAGGTAACATTATAACTTATTATCTCTATTTAGTCACACATATGATAAGCATTTTAAGAGTTTATATCATTAGTATATTCTTCTTGATATTAAAGGACTATGTTAGCAATAAAGCACAACTTTAGGATTCCATTACGGAGGAATTTATTGTTGAGGAAGGGATTTCATTTTATTCCAAATATTTGGAGGGGTATAGCCAAAATATTAGAACAAATGCATATTATCATTTGAAAAGGAAGATGTGTTTAAGTTCTCGAGTGGTGGTAATTCATTGGGGAAGGTCTCTTCAGTTGTGCTAGATGAGAAATCATTAACCCAAGCACATAGATACATACTACGTCATTATGATAATCTTATACCTTTTAGGGAACGTTTCAAAGATGGTGAGAAAGGAAAGAGGCGCCAGCACACACATCTTACAACTTGGGATGTCAAGAAACTTATTAACAAAAAATTTCATGAATGATTGAGAATAACAGTAAACTCTAAACTTAATGTTTTCATTTAATATTTAATGTTTTAATTTACGTAAAGGTTAATATTTTTTTTTAGGTTATGGGTGATGGCGGTCCAAAAGTAACAGAGAAAATTAAGGTCCTCGCCAAGGGGCCTAATAAAATTGCACATACATATAAAAGTTTTTTTATTAATAGATATATCTTTCATGTAAAAATAAGAGATGAGAATAAGAAAACTCAGAATTATGGTGTTGTTAATAGTATAGAAATTGGAAATTTCAGTTATTACGGGAAAATTAATGATATTATTGAGATAAATTATTTAATTTCAAAGTGATACTATTCAAATGTGATTGGGTAAACACAACTGGCACTGGTGTAAAGCAAGATCAGTTTGGTTACACTTTGGTGAATTTTTCACATCTTATTCACACAGGTGATATATTAGAAAATGATGCATTTGTTTTCTCTTCACAAGTTGAGCCAGTCTTCTACATTCAAGATCCTAAAAATATAAATTGGAATTTTGTTGTTCGACTAAGGCCTAGAGATGTATATGATTCAAGTATTTCTCATAGCAAACAAATGTAAGTAGGAGCATATGCTTATATTTTTAAGTTCTCTAATATTTCATGCTTTATTATATGATTTAGAAGTTGAATTTCTTCTTGAATAGTCTTAATATTTTGGACTTTGTCTTAAACTATTGATATATTGAGAACTGTAGATCAATCAAAATATTTTATAAAGCTATTATGTTGAGATGTGCCTAGAGCACTTCTGCCAACAGAATCATTCATAAGAACAGCATTTTATGGATTCCTCAATGTGGGTGATTTTGACATGTTTGAATAATCCTCCATAACATGTGGCTTCTCAAGATCTTGTATGTTGAAACTATTGAGTATATCCTTTGTGATGTTTTCTAGTTTTTCTCAAGTGCATAATGCTTCAAGTATTGGCTTGAATTCTAGAACATCTGAAGTGCATAATGTTTTCTAGTTCTTCTATTACACACATCCACCCTTATGCTTTTAAAAAATTAAAAAAGATATGAATTTTGTTACTATCTTGTCTATTTTATTTTTGTTTGTATTGAGTTGTGGCATATAAAACTCTACATTTGTAGGAAATGACAGGACAAAATACATTCATACGAGCTAAGAAGGTTGTATCAAGGGGTGGGTCCAGTAGAGAATCTGAAACATCTTCTACTCCAATCCACCCAATTTTTACTTGTGAGCAAACTCAAGAGGAGAATGAGTGCAGTGGCACTCAACAATCACCATGTCATTCTAGTTGTGAACAGACTCAGACTCTAAAGGATGGGATATGGCTCATAGGTTTGATTTAATCATTTCTTTAAATAAGTATAAGTAATTGTGTAATTATTCTTACGATATGTGCTATGCACAGATGAGCAGGGTGTACTTGTACGTCATAGGGGGCGCGCATCGATATACAAAACATTCCACCAAGTACATGTGTTCATATAGAGGTGAATGAGAATAATGTGCCAAACAACATTCCAAAGTCTATCCTATTAGGATTATATCTAGGTGTCATTGCTAGAGATCCTATACTGGCACCCATATCCTTCCCAGATTGGAGAACTAAGGGTATGGAGCCCTTTAAAAAAAAATGTTAGCTCAAGTGGAGGTAAGCAAAATATTAAGGTTTATGTTATGAGTAATAAAATGTTTTTTGATATTGCAGTCAAAGTTTGCATTTCCTGAACATATACGTCACTAGATTCTTCAATCTCTTGGAGTTAAGTGGCGTAAACATAAGACTAATTTAAAAGCTGAGCACTGGGATAGCTGACCTATCGAGGAAATTATGGAGTTTATTACATCTAGTGTTGAAGCAGCTAGTCACCTAGTGGTCACAACCAAAAGACAAGGTTAGTACCATCATTATATTTAATTATATTTTTTTTTACGAATTAGCATGAAATTAGATTCATATATAACATGAGAGGGACACCATAAATGCTGCAAATACAAAGAAATTGACTTGTCCTCATACTATGGGGCATGTGGGTTCTATTCGCAGGCAACAAGAGATGGTATATATTTAGATTTATATAAATTTTATATTCACATTTATTAACTAATTACTTAACTATCAAATTTTTTGTTATATGCTATCAAGGATAGATTACTATTATGGAGAATTAACATACTACACAAAGATGGCACCTATTCATCTAAAGATGCTAAACATAGATGGGTAATTTCACTCTAGCTATAATTTTTTATACGTAATTTGTTACTATTTTTTTTTTCTTTAAAACAAAAGTTAACTAAATTTATTATAACATAGATACAAGCTTGCGAGCTTTTGGCTGAGGATGGGCTGACACCAAAGGATGGGAATGTGGAGGCTAACGAAAGGGTGTTCGGTATAGTTATGGGGCCTGAACACCTAGGCAGAGTCAGAACCCAAGGGTTTGGTACTCCTACACGATATTTTCCTCATAGCAAGAACAAGGGCAGGAGTAGCAGTGGAAGCAGTTTAAGTCAAATAGTAAATCTAAGAGAGGAGGTTAACTCATTATGTACTGAAATGAGAGAATTCATGCAACAATTTTGAATGCAGCATCCACCCTAAGAAAGCTCACAAATGGTATGTAAAATTTCACATTTTAATTTTAATGTTTGTTATTTGAATACTAATATTTTTCAATCTTCTTATAATTGATAGGGCGGCAATGAAATCTCTTCTGAAAGATGATGTTATGGAAGAAAAAGAATGGCATTTTGAATATAACTCATGTTTGTGATAAATTGTTTTAAAATGAATCTTGGTATGAAAGTCTACTTTTTTGGGATGTTGCTCAAAGTTTTGATATTATAGATTACCAAATATGAATGATGCAGTTGATCATAGCCATTGGTTTTGATATCAATTATCAAATCTAGTTAAACTGTATTTTGACCTTTTGGAAATAGTTTAACCCGATCAGTTCATGTGGTGTCTATGCTCTTTGATGTTTTTCTTGTATATTTGTTTTCGACAATATTGTTCTAGTCAAAATCTTTAGATATGTGTATGATATAGTGTTGCTGGTTATTGCTTTAAGCACTTGTATCACTTGGTTCAAGTCCAATTACTTGCATATTTGATTGCTTACATTGTTACTAGCATATGCCTCCCTTTTTTATTGAATAATAGAGCTCTGCCCCCACTCACTACGAACAAACACCTGATCAACAGACGTAAAGGACTAAACACTATGCCTTCTCAAATTTGTTAGGCCATCATGGAGGTTTTTGTAACATTGACCCCACTTAGTTGGAATAAAGTTATGTCAATGATGATGATGATGATGATGTAGTTGTTGTTGATGATGATGATGATGATGATGATGATGTAGTTTTTGTTAATGATGTAGTTGTTTTTTTCATTGTCCAAGAATAATACAATTTCGAGCAAAATAATCATAGATCAAAATTAGCTCAAACATCTATAAGCTGCTCTTAATTAGCTTGTGGATCAAACTAATTCAATTTTGAACTGAATCAACTTAACCAACTTTGCATAGTGTCTATTCAAATTTGAAAACAATTGTCTGAATCATTTTAAAAAAGAATTCTGGAAGTTTGTGACGGTTTTAACCATCACAATATTGCAGAATTGTGGCGGTTAAAACAGCCAAAATTTTGTGAATCGTTTATTTTACAGTTACTTGTGGTGGTTATAACCGGTGCTTTTCTATAAGATTGTGGCGGTTTAAACCGCTACAAAATTATGCACTTCGTACTTTATACCCCATCGGTCCTGAAACTGTCACGAAATGTCGTTGCAGCGCATTACAATCACGGCAGAAGTCCAACGGTTTTAAAACCGCTGCTAGCAAATTTGTGACTGGTAAACCTGCTAGGCAAAATCTAAATTTGTACTATGATAAATCTATTTTTTGGTAGTGATGTTATTGTTTTTTTTTTTGTAACAATACAATAATTTTTTTTAATTTTCTTCTTTCATATTTATGCAAAAATTAAAAATAAAAATAAAAATAAAATAAGACTTCACTCATATTGCGTTCTTGATGTTGATCTAATCTGGACTATACTGTGAATTAATGATAAATTGATACAATAGCGGTTGATATGCGACAAAAGAGAGAGGCACGAGAGAGGGAGAGAAAGAGAAAGAGAAAGAGAAGGGGGGGGGGGGGGGGGGGGGGGGGGGGGGGGGGGCGGGTTGATGATGACATTCACTCTCCCTCTCTCTTAAGTATCTTTTTTTTAATTATTTTTTTATTATTTTATCTTTGTAATATATCTATACTACTATATAAAAGTGGCTTGGGATTCCACCCATATGCAATCTTAACCTTTCATTTTATTTATCAAAGATGAATCCAAACCATTCATTTCATTTGTAAATTTAATTTATTTTTTAACTTCATTTATTTAATTAAATGCATAACGATTTAATTGTATTTAAGTAAGAGTTAATTGTTGGAATACCAAAGATTTAATTGCATTTATTTCTATATTCAAATATAATTAATTAATATATTTATTTACATTATATTTTTAATTTGTATATATCCAATCAATTAATAATATAATTCATTCATTAATATTCATTCATTAATAGCTGTTAAATTTTCATAATTTTAATAATTCATAGTTAAAAAAAATAAAATATAAATCTTGATTAATTATTTTATTAAATAATCTTTATACTTATCTATACTATTACATTATAAATAATTAATAAATTAAGAAAATAATGCATATGCAATTTAATGCCCCTTACATCTCATACTAAATTCATTTTAATTTATTTGAACGCTCTTAACATAGATATGAGTTAATGTTTTGTTTAATTAATGTTTCATTTACCTAATTCTATACTAATACTAAATAACCGCTTGTGATTCTTCCCTCATCGAATATCTTATCGAAAACTGTTTTAACATAAATCCAAGCGAATATTTCATTTAACGTAAATCCAAGCGATCCAAACACAACCCTTCGTATTCACACTTTCAACCCTTCATATTCCTACTTTCAAATATATATTTCACAACCCTTTGTATTTGTATGCACTTCTCCGGCTTCCCTTGCTCCCATAAAAAAGATGAGAAGGAGGCGGTGCTGCTTTTTTATCTTAATTTGTCTCCGATGTATTTGGATCAGTTCTTCTGCGATGTACCTTATATGTTTTAATTTTTCTGGTTTCATAAAATGGTGGACACGAGATTAGCTACACCCCTCACTCTCTTTCTATCTCTTTAGATCAAAGAAGAAACATAATATTGTTTGGATGCTTGGCAGTTATCACACATAAGAAATGATTGTGTATCACTCTCTAGCTTCTTTCTTAGTCGAACGGTCACGTGAGAACCCGCCTGCTTCCCAACCTATTTTTATCGAGAGAGGTACGAATCTTCTTCTTCTTTGGCTTATATATATATATATATTGTTTGAGGTCTGAATCTTATTCTTCTTAGATCAAAATTGTTTGGAGATAGAACCTCTTTGTAATTCATTAACTCTGAATCTTATTCTTCTCAAATCAAAATTATATTTTTTTGGAATGATTCAAAAAGAGTAAAATCTAACAGATTTTTCTGTTTTTTTGTTGAAACAAATTTTTCTAAAATTTTCTAGCTACCTTCTTCTGCTTGCTATCATTTTCACTTATATTGTCTATAATAAGTGAAGAAAAAAACTAAAATTTTAAATATTTTATATATTTTATCAATTAAAAATATTTCAATTAATTATTATTTTTAAAATTTAGTTATCTTAACAAACTAAAGTTTAAAATACTTTTTTCATATGGAAAATTTAATAGTAAAATTTACACAAGCTCAATAGTGAATAATTTACATGTTATAAATAATAAAATTTTCATTCATCTTCACAAACAAGCATATAAGACGGCTTTATACGCTCATTAATTTTGTTTAATTAATTAATTATTTTTTCATTACCACATTTGTAGCTTCGTAGAGAGCGGATCACAGAAAGGATGAAAGCTCTGCAGGAACTCATGCCCAATGCAAACAAGGTAGAAATGAAAGTGAAATTTCTATATAGATTATTGTAGTTCAGCACTTAAGCTCATTGTTAGATTTATTTACAATATTTAAAATTATTTTTGAAAATCTATTTCTTATGAACTAATTCATTTAAGTTTTAATGAAATTTGAACTTTTATCAAGGTTATACTAAACAATCATAAATTGACTATTGTTTTTTCAAATACTGACAATTGTACTGAATTTGGAAGGTAATAGTGTTACATTAGCCTGATAAGTATATTATAATTGCTGCCTTTTCAAATTCGATGCATTTGAAGTTGTTCTTCTTGACCTTGTTTGGAAGGAAGCCTATTGAAGAGCCCAATTTGTTCATTTTAAAGTGCTTCCTACATAGCAAAAATTTCATTAATTGTATTCTTTATAATCATATAACAAAATAACTGCTCACCACTTGGCCTTCTAAGCCTGGAAGATGAAAAGCCCAATTCAAAAATCAAATATAGCTGAATTTATCAAGATTCCATTGAAAACCTAGAAAAGGCAATCTTAGAATTATTAGACCAAATTCCTTATATTAAAAACTTCTTTTAAAAAAGGTAAAAAACTTATTTTTATTTTATCATGTCAGATTAATCTGTTTCCATAATCCCATGCTGGGATAAACTTTAATTTTTGCGTAACTTATTTCAATTTAGCTTGTTGTTGATTTAGTTGTTTGAATCTAAGTTATATTGGAGCTTTTAGTTGTTTAGAATGATATTTATAATATAAATTCAAAATAAATTTGATAAATGCATTTATTTGACTGCCATTTCAATGTTAGAAATACATTGGCATTCATTTGAACTAGGCTTATTAATTTATTCCATTTATTTAGAAAAAAATTAACTTAGTTTTACACTGGGTATTCATTAATATTTACTTATGCGAATTATATTAAAATATAAAGATTATTTTAATTCAATTAGGCTTGTTACAACCTTTAGGTCAACACGCTATGATTAGATTAACTTCACTCTCTTCTTTTAACATATCATTCTCAAAATATAGAGAGGGTCATTCGAAAAAAAATTACTATAGTTGGAGGAAAATGAACAATTATTATAAGCTCAATCACGATTATTAAGCCTTCTATTAAAACTTTGAATTAAATAGTTTAATTAATCCAATATTGAATAAGTTCAAATGTCATCTATGGTTTTAGATAACATACTATTTTAAAATATAAGGCTATGAGAATATGATATCACGATATGATATGTTTTTGATATAATAATATTTTTAGTAAATAACGATAATGTTTTACTATGTATTCATGCATAATAATATTAAATTGCTTTTAATGGTATATGAAAAAAAAAATTACTAATGTATATTATATATTTAAACATGATAAAAAAAGATGCCAATGCTTTTAATAGATATAATCGTGAAATCAGAAATATTAAACTAACCAAATCTCCTAGACATTATATTAATTATAGCTATTATTCCTCAATTATTAACTCTTTAAAATCAATTATTAACTATAATAATATTAAACTAATGTAAACCAAAATTATAATTGGTCAATTTAAAATTATATTAATTTATCTTACTTCTAAAATCAAGTTAACATTAATTGTAAAATGTTTAATAGGATTATTAATATTTGCATTTTTACATAATAATATTAAACTAATAATAACATTATCCACAATTATAGTTTAATTTATACTTATACTATAAAAGTAGCTTGTTTTTCTTCCCACATAACTCTAAAGTGAGTTTATCAATATACTCTAATAAATTGATAATTTCACATATATTTTATATTAAATAAGTGGGTATTTTTTAGCTTTAAGATTTTATATCACATTTAAGAAAAGGTAGCTAGCGCTCATCCTTTCACTCACTAAAATTCAAGTTTAGAATAACATAATTTATACTAAGATTATGTTGAATTCTGTATTAATTGGTGATATTCTTAATTACCATATAAGTATCTAATCATCTTGAAAGAAGTTCATACATGTAGTTTCAATCTCTTACATCATTGACATATGTTGTTGTGCATTGTTTATATATATTTTTCTTTGTGTTGTAAGATTTAAAGTGGAAGGAATTTAATAAAAAAATTTTAAGTAAAAAAAATTTGCACAACACAAACCCCGCCCCCCCACGCACCCCCCGCCTTAAACTGTCATTTGTGATAGTAAGGCAAAACGCTTTTAGATCATTGAATATCTTAGTACAGCCAAAAAAAATTGTGGTGCCAATGATTGTCAACTTATTAATAACCTTAAACTAGATATTTTGAATAAGATACATTTATTGGCTTTTCATTGGTGAAATAAATCATCAATCCTTACAAAACAGTGCTTCGGACTTGTTGCCTCTCAGCTCATAGCTTACATTTTATTTATTTTTTACATTTATTGAAATTATTTAGCTCTAATTTTTTAATCATATTGTTTTTACTTTTTGAAAATTTTTGTTACTAAAGTATTGAATATCATGATTAGAAAAGTTTGCATTTTGTTTTCTTGGAATTGGTTTCTGAAATCTCCTCATTCAAATAAAGGTGCTTATGACCAAAATTATTTCGAATCATTTTAATGCGTAAATAAGCAAGTTTTCTATTTTTCTGCTACTATTACTCATTTGTATTCCTTTTATTCTTTTTTGGACTTTGAATATTTAACCAAAAAAATTTCAAAAAAATTTCTTTTGAATTGAGAGATTCTGGTGGAACTATTTTAGATTGATCATGTTTCTTTGCATATAGATAAGCCTGCCATTTCGTGTATTTTGTTTTTTCTTTTTTCTTTGCTTAGGTTAGGATTATGTTTTGCTATTTTTGTGATGATGTGCTTTTGTCAACCATCTGTCCTTCTTTTGACTAAATTATTGCTCTATTTTTGTAGATAAGATTTATAGCAAGATGGGAGAAGGTTAGTTATTAATTCACTTCTGTTTGATTTAGTGCATTATTTATATGTTGTGCACTACTCTATATGGATGACTTTAATATAATTTTTTGTTTCAACATCTCTCAAGTTACGTAAACAACTCTTTTAATATAAGTGTAATAATTTAACAATGCTTCTTTTCAAGTACCTTCGGTTAGATTCTAGAATGTTGGGATCGAGAGTAATTAGGTTGTTCTAGATTTCTAATAGGGGCCAAATGCTTTAGACTAGGAGATCCCAAACGAGAGAATACCTTAGTTCATCAGTTTGAGGCTCATATGGTGAAGGTTTAGTGTACATTGATTACAAGCCAGGTATGAGTAATCTTCTTTTACTTTTAGTTAACTAGCACTTTTTTATTTTTTTGATACAATTGTCCTAAGGGCCTTTTTCTCCCGAGATTTTGCATGATTTACAATGAGCTGGTTACTTTTTTCATGGGATGCTGATGATGTGAAACTCAGAATGATAAGCTTGAATATAGTTTACTTAATAGTATATTTGAAATGCTATAAATAGATCTTCCAATCAACTTATGGATTTTGCAAGTAGATTAAAGTGCTGCTTCTTTAGCAGGTATGACCATTTCAACAAACAAAGCCTCCAAATGAAGCATATATGGATGATAGGAGTATTCTTTTAAGCCTTAACTACTCAAGTGCATGCTCTTCAACCGTCGGAGCTTCCATGCTGGCCATCATCTCTCATTTTTTCTTCAGTTTTTTAAAATTTTTAAGTCATTGATATAATAATTTATATGTTTAGGGTATTATGTTACTCAAGATTTCCTTGGCTGTAATTCGAAGGAAAATATTTTGGGTCAGAATGGAAAATTTTAAATTAACTTGAGAAAAAGTTTATCTTAAAATATGTTATTTTATAGTCATCCTATTTCATTGAAGTTCGTTTAGTCAGACTTTGGAAGAGGTTGCCTATGGCGCTTCGGGCTCTATAATGCCAATAATAGCATGAGAACAAGGAATCAAAGTTATATTGTCATCAATATTTTGAGTGCTATTAAACTAAAAGATTGTGTGCAAATCTCTATAATATTGTTATAATAAGAATTACTTTGGCTGCAGTAATTCCTTTTTGTTAGCATCTAAAATTTTGCAGTCTATAATAGTGCTTTGTGCTAGATTTGACCATTTTTAGTATGCTTTTAATGTTGTCTTTCTATAAAAATTACAGGCTGTTTGGCAAGTCGAATCTTATTCAAGTAGGATTTAGTAAATCTTGTAAATGTGGGATATATTCTTGTGGAGCTTTGCTCAAAATGCATGCAAATATATGGATGTTGATGATGTGATTTAAAGCTGTTGATTAAGGCATAGGATGTCATGGATGAAATAATCACAACACTTTCATTCTCTTTCGACACCCCTGGTACCAAGTATAAAATGTTTCCCTTTCTAAAGCTTCTAATTTTTAAAGCTGACATATATGGTCATAATTCTATACTTTTTACTTTTGTGGCAGCACATAACTTGTGAATATTTTCATAATTTTTTAAATGAAATTGTTACCGAATCCAAATATTATTCTTTTTTGCATGCTTCAAAAGTAGTATTGTTTGGTGGTCATTATGAGAGTATGCTAATTGGAATCATTGCAAATAAAAAATTTCCTTTTCTTGAGGTATGAATCTTTTAGCATATGCTTACAAATTATTGAATCTATAAACCAAGGCTTAGTTGATTATTTTTAGGTAGAAAACATCTATTAGAAATGCTAGCTTTGTTTTCATTCATTTTGCATCTATTTAATTTAAAGCCAAGAGAGGACTTTGAAAACTAATTAACAAAATATTTGCATGGAATTTAGTTTTCACCTCCTTATTTGATTGGTAGGTTAAATAGAAAAGTATTATATATTTTTTTTATTAATTTTTGGTTTAAAAAAATTACTAATAAATTGAGTAATAAACAGAACTTAAATTTAATTCAGCTTGTTTTAGGGTTTCTTATATAGACTCATAATGCGAAATATGCATTTTTTTTTTATTTCTTGGTAAAATCATTTTTTTAATGAATTGTATTTAATGCCCGTACAAAAAAAAAACTAAAGTGATGAACATAATATTTCTTTCATTTTAATAATAATGATATAACTAAAATATTAGTAATATGAATTTTTATTTTTAAATATTTATTCACGTGCATTTAATGCACGTGCAATAAAACTAGTATTAATAGAATCTGTTGGGCGTGGCCCTTATTTTTTCAAAAAAAAAAATGTTATATATTTATATATTTTTTTTCATAAATAAGATTTTTTTGGCGTATGATTCATCAGCTCTAATATTTGCTGGAATAACATAAATATCTTAACAAATTAATTTTAAAAATCATAGGGGCAGTTAGGAATAACTTTTATTATTTTTAATTTTTTTTATTTTCATTTTGATAGAATTTTTTTTTCTATTTATGTCATATGTGTTTAATATTTAAAATATAAATTAAAAAAATAATTAAGTTTGACTCTAAAATTCTAAAAATTAAATCCACGAAATTATTTTCAAAATTGAATTAAATCGAATCAATTTTTTGTTTGATTTAATTATGGATGAAACAAAATATAATTAACTTTAATAATAAACTCAGTTATATTTATATTAAGAAAAATATCAAGTAATCTTTGCTAAAATTTAAAATTTTTATTTAGGAAATAAATAACATTCATGTTAAAATTTTTGTTACTTGTTTATTTGTAGTTTATGAAATTTTTATATATGATTTGGGGACATAATTTATAGTTTTAATTAAATTATTTTTAGATTAGAATATTATCAAATTTTATTAAAAATGTATCTAAAAATCATTGAATTTTTTTTATTAAATTTTGGTCAGCATACTCTGACCTATTTTTTATATTATTATTATTATTATTTAATTTACAAGCATAAAACATATAAAATAAAATAAAATACAAAATATCTTGGTTATTTGGTTGCAAATATTTTGAATATATGTGTATTTTAAATGTAGCATAAAGTAATTACAATAGGTTTAAAATATTTATAATTATTTTGTTGGTTGTCAAATATATTCAAAGTTTACAAAAATCAAGAAAAGGCATGATAAGGTCTACAGTGCCAATCTTCATCAATGCTGTTAGTATCGTTGGCTTCGATTCAAGGTGGTGAGCAAATGATGATAAAACATGAACAGTTGGTGTCAGTCATAAATGTTGAGGAGAGCTTAGTCCAGCGTGAGAGTCGTGGGCATTCACAAGGATGCCTAAGATTATTTAGGCTCACTAAAAAATTACTTTAAGAAACAATGAGAAAGTCGTGATCATAAATGAAGCTCTATATTGAAAGAATAGCGTTCATGAACACAACTAAGACTTCGTTTGGAACGGCTTTCTTTCTGCTTCTCAAAGCAGCTTTTTAATACAAAAATTAAGTTTTTATACTAAAAGACTACTTTGAGAAGTAGTAAGAAAACGGTCACAAACGAAACCTAAGTCAATCTTCATGAGCTTGGTATGAGTGCGAATGCAAAGATTACAAATTTGTACAATCTACCTGAATTTCAAATTCCAAAAAAAAAAGTTAAATATATTAAAAAAACCTTTAATAAATAATTTAAATTATCTTTATTCTCAATCAAATACTTAAATTTTTAAAAATCCATAATTTTAAATACAAAATAGCTAAAATACACTCTATCAAATAGCTTCAAAGGAAACTATTCCATAGATTATTACGAACCATGTGAACAATATCATCATCTCTAATATCAGAAGAATGTCTTTTTTGCTTGAAAAAATTACCAATCAATAATTTCTCCCCTGACTTTTCCCTTTATAAATTTAGGCCGTTTATGTTTTTTTTTTATGAATTGAGAGATCCAGCCTCCGATAGGCTTCTCCCTACTGAGAGCAAAACTAATTGCTCTGCCGTTTGCCTTTCTTATATTGGGCGCAACAGAAAAAGATAGCCTTTCCTGCTAACCAAAAAAAAAAAAAAAGACATCTCACTGAACGTCCAGGCAACCAACCCTTTCCCTTCTCGTCCGGAAAAGCTAAAAGCAATCTGTTTTAGCGTTATCAAGTGAGAAACCTCGCTGGAGAAGGTGAGCTTCGCCGGCGTCTCTTCTTCCTTTGCCTTAATCCTCAGAGTTTACAGTTGCACCATTACTCCCCCAGGTTTCTATTTTCTTGGGCTTATTGCAGCTTTTGATTGTAAATTTACCTTCCTTTGATTTCATTGGTAGCACTTATGGTCTTTCTGTGATGTTTGCACTCTTTTGGTTATAAATTTGCATAAAATGAATGAACTCTGTTTTATGCGGTTTGGATTTAGGACGCTGGTTTTTGGTCATCAATTTGCCTATCAATTTAGAGAAAAGAAAGACGGCAAGGCCAAACAGTTTAGAAAGATTAATCGAACCATTCAAACAAGACCGGGACAGCTTTCTTCTTGCTTCTTAAAACAGTTTTTTAGTAAAAAATTTAAATTTTTATACTAGAAAGTTGTTTTAAAAAGCAGTAAGAAAGTCATCCCAAACGAAGTCTTTAGTTAAATGATTGGGTTGTTAAAATGAAAATTGTTTCACCTTGTGCTGTTTTGGGTTGGTTCAGATAAAAAATAGGATTCAATTTAGAGCTAAAACAAGCAGCACACACCACCAGTATGTCTGTAAAAAGAATTGTACAACTATTTTTGGAAATATATATATTTTTTGAAAATTGTTGTGAATGTTATAGACTGTTTATCTACTAAAGAAGTTTGGCAAAAACTTTCTTATAATTATCACATTTTTATAAATATTATTGTAAAAAGTTCCTTCTCGTGTTAGAAATTTCTATAAAAATAGCTTTAAGTTATAGCCAATTAATGTGTGACTGCTATTTGTAAATCCAAACCTTTCAAAATATTGCTCTAAATTGACCCCTAAGCTTCTTTCGGGGAGAAATTATTACGTTCGGTCACCAGACGCCGTCCAGAGGTGAATTAGGACGCGCCATGTCATCATTTTGCTATGTACCGGTTCTGTGTATTGGGTGACGTGACACATCCTGATAGGCCCCTGACGATCCGATGACCGTACGTAATAATTTCTCTCTTTTGGACAGCTTCGACTTATATTTTTCTATTTTTGCCGTTAGATTTTTTTAAAATAATTTTTTCTATCACAATTGCTATTATATTTTTCTACTATCAAATTTTCTAATAAGAATTCAAAAAACAACAAAGAAAATTTATGAAAAATATTTTAACCAAACAAATACTGTTTTTCTAGTAACAGAGCAAGAAACTTTTCTTAATGAGGCACGTATATTATTTTTATTATTTGGAGAAAATACGAATTGAAAGTTTACTATTAAAAACATCAAATAGCAGGGGCTTATTAATATAAATTTATTATATATAAAAATATATTATTTTAATTATATATAAAGAATGAAACTCAAAAGAAGCCTCAATAAACCTATTTTGCATGTTAAGTATAAGACCCACACTTTGATCACTTATCACTGTCCAAAATCTCTCTTCATCATGTAGAACATTGAATAACTTGGCATTCTACCATGGGAGATAAGAAACCCTATGTTGCTATCATTGTCATCCAATTGATCTACACTGGATTGTACGTGATCTCAAAGGCTGCGTTGGATCAAGGATTGAGCACATTCATCTTCATTTTCTACCGCCAATTGGCCTCAACAACCTTACTTGTTCCCCTAGCTATCATTTTTGAAAGGTATAAATAAATTCTTTGGTTCTTGTTCTACTAATATTACTTGCCCGTTAAAGCTAATGATGCTGATAGTGATGATTAGGAAAACCATCTCACGGCTTTCATTTTGCCTCTCGTTGAAGATCTTCCTGCATGCGTTGATAGGGTATAACTAATCCTTGGATGAAATCAAGTTGTTCATTATTATCTTTTAATATACTTACCAAAGTTTCAATGTCTTTTGTGTTTCTTAGAATAACTTTCAGCTTAAACGTTTATAATGGCGGCCTGAAATATACTTCTGCAACAGTTGGCTCTGCGGTGACAAACTCTGTTCCTGTGATCACCTTCTTTTTAGCATTAGTAATGGGGTATGTCCTCCTCAAACAATACCAGAACAGGCTTGTGTAGTTTATTGTTTATGCTCCTGATATTTTGTGACATTTTCTGTCTGTAATCTCTGAAGAATATGCACCATTTTAATCTATGAAACATCTGCAACAAAACTATTGGCGGTGAATCAATTTTTATCTTGAAAATTTTGAAATTTTTGAGAAACTTTAGTTAATATCATGAATAGTCTTTCTCATGATGTTTTGCTCTCATCATGGGTAAATGTTAAGGTTTGTCAACAGTTAAATTTTGCTAAATCATTCATGGAGACAAATAATTCCAAATCATGGCAATAAGTTGATTGCTTTAACGACAATACTTTTGTCGTAAAAACTTGATTGGCAAAGAGTTATTTTCTATAAACTTTTTACTGTCACTGGCAATTTTTTAGATGCGAGTGATTATTATGTAATTGACCAATTTACAACAAACCACAATCATTTACTTTTCAAGATATGACGTGAAGATTGCTCAAATCGTATTAAATTCCATGACAAAGGTTGCATTGCTAAAGAGAAAGTGGAGGAATGTTGGGTAGAGAATAAACATTCTTCTTTTGAAAGTAAAGAATATCCTAGCCAAGCAGTGGATTTTAGGCCCACCACAACTTATTTTATCTTGGGTTAGATATTCATTATTCATTTATTCTACTTCAATGGAAACAAAAGATATATGCTTTGAAGTGATTTCAGGGTCCAAATTGCCATCTCTTCAAGCTAAGCACTCACTTGATGTGATGCAAATCAAATTCTCATGATTTATAAATCATTTTTTTGTTTAAATGCTATAATTTTTTAAAACCAATTAAACATGTTTGGTTTGAAGCAACTTTATCATGAATTCAAATCCATTGTTTGATTGAAGGTAATTTTAATGTTTTTGCTGATGATTCTGTTTTCACTCCTTTTGTTTTTGACAACAAAATCCTTCAGTTTTAAGGGTTTGTGGAGCCTAAAATCTATGCTGATTTGTAATATATCCAATTAAATGGTGAAATCTACCAAATTTTATCATTTTTTATGACTTGTTTTCTAATTACAAACAACCAAATAGAGCTTAATCTCTTTTTTTTTTTTCACAAATATTAGAAATGATTTTTCTTTATTAGATTTAAACGAGAATTTGACTTTGAACCGAACACAATGGAGAAAAAGGATTCATGTTGCCGACCCCACGTAGTGGGACAAAGGCTTGATGTTGTTGTTGTTGTTGTACTCATTGATTATGTTTTTCATCACTTCAATTGCAGGATGGAAACTCTGAAGCTTAGGAGCCTTCCAGGGATATCAAAGATCCTAGGGGTAGGAATATGCTTGGCTGGAATTATAACTATTGCCCTATACACTGGGCCTCACTTAAAGCCTTTGATCAAGTATCATCCCTTTGGCCACAAAAATAATGCAAGTGATAGCTCTCTACACTCCAAGGAGAATTGGATTAAAGGAACTCTTCTCTTAATTACAGCCAACTCGGCTTGGTCATTTTGGATGGTACTTCAGGTAATTAAACATGATTATTCAGATCATTTCTCCTTCAATAATTCTGTTTTTTAAGAATCACAGTTTGTCAATTCATAATAATTTTATATTTATAGGGGTGGTTATTGAAAGAGTACCCTTCAAAGCTTCAATTCACGGCCATAGAAAGTGTTTTCAGTGCAATACAGTCATTTCTTGTTGCTCTAGCATTTGAGAGAGACATCTCACGCTGGAAGTTGAGGTTGGACATGGGATTGCTTGCCATTGCTTATTGTGTAAGAGCTTTAAAGTTTCATATTGGGGTAGGAGAGGCTAGGGCTGGATAAAGCAAAATTAAGGAAATAGTGGAAACTAATCACAGAAAATTAATCGTTGTAAATAAAGCACACTAACTTAAAACTGCCTAATAATAACCTGCCTTCTGCAAAACTCCTATCATTTCTAGTTATATGTAAATCAGGTTGGGACGATTTTTTTACTGCTTTTTAAAGTAGCTTTTTAGTACAAAAAATTTTTAAAATAGAAATTTTTATACTAAAAAGCTGTTTTAGAAATCATTAAAAAAGCCACCCCAAACAAAACCATACTCAATGTTATTTAGAACTTTTAGAGGAAGGTGTTTGTTTTCAGAAAAAGATTTAAGTAAATATCATTGTAAATTCTATGCAAAAGATACTTATTCAACTAATTTGAAAAATATATATATGTTTGATTTGCCGTTTTCAGATCTTTGCTTAGTTTAATTCTTACCTATGTGTTTGTTTAGTCAACTGTTGTAACTTTATGATTGTGAATATGCAGGGATTTATTGTTACTGGTGTCTCCTTTTACTTGCAATCTTGGTGCATTGACAAGAAAGGCCCTGTATTCCTTGCCATGTCCACTCCATTGTCTTTAGCTTTCACCATGATCTGCTCATCATTCTTCTTAGGGGAGGAGATTCTTTTGGGGAGGTATGCAAATATTTTGTTATGATTCCTAGAGAAGCTAAATATTTATTCTAATACCTCTATAAAAATCCTCATGATTATACATGAAGTAACATGTTTTTAATGCAATGATGATCATTGTTGACATTTTATTTATTACTAGCTTTAATATTATGTGCAAATTAATTTGTCACCAAAAGTTTAGCTGTTTTGGATATTTTTGAAATATATATATACACGATACATTTCAAATAATTGCGATATGGTGGGCAAATAACTAGCAGCGAGCGGTGGCTAGCTATAGCAGCGGGTGGCAGTAGGCTATGGCAGACAAGAAATGCAAGTGGCCACAATGTGAGATATGAAATCTGTTCAATTCGGATGATTTCCAAAAGCATGGAAAATAAAAGTTTTAGGGTATTTTACTTTATATTTCGGCTTCGTTTGGGATAGTTTTCTTACTATTGTCTAAAGCAGCTTTTTAATTCAAAAATTTCTTGAAAACGTTAAAAAAATAGTGGCTAAAAGCTGTCCCAAACAAATCCTTCATTTAATTCAAATAAACACAAAAAAAATACAATACACTCTCTAGTAATGTATGCTGATTAGTGTCTTCCAGTGATAACAATTATATTTATTGTTAAGATTTTAATTGAATAATGTCTGTTTTTTATTGACAGAAATTTTTTTCTATTGATTATCTTCCTAAATCATCTATTATTTGCAGTGTTTTAGGTGGAATCCTGATGGTTGGAGGGCTTTACAGCGTCCTATGGGGTAAGAGCAAAGAAGAGAACAAATGCAAGTCCTCAAAAGGAAGCACAAAAGAATGTGAGGAAGATAAGGAAGTCACACCAACAGATTATCAAGTATAATTTAGCTTTATTATAGTGCTCATATGATGTATCTTGGCCATCTATTTAATTCTACTTTATTGGCATGAATTAGAGGTTTTGTGAAAGCTTTTTTTTTTTTTTTGGACGAATAATTCCAAAAATTATACCCTCAAAAGGGGGGTTCCATGTACAAAGGAGAAGGTTGTAACTGAGTGATTTTCTATTCAGCTTCAGCCAAAAGGAATTCGGCCAAATTTTTTGCCTTATCTAACTCTTCCGTTTGTGAAAACGTTTTGTTTATGTTATGCCTAATGATATGCTGCCATTAATCAAGTTTTAGTTTTCTTTCTTTCTTCTAAAAAAATAGCTTTTTTAAAGTAAGTAAGAAAGTTATATATAGTTCTCATCAAAATAGGCACTAATGAAATATAATTATATGTGATTGTTGTGTGTAAGAAAATTTATGGTGATAGGGAGAAAGAGAGAGGGCTTAATATTTTAGCATTCTAGCATATAGTTAAAAGAGGATATGCTATAGACATAAAAGTTTTTACATGAAAAACTCGAAAAGGGAAAAAACATGGGGCTTAGCCACGTTAAATTAATTTCACAAATGTTTGTAGTTGATTACAAATTATGTCCTTCCTTATAATTGGGCAAGGTGTTGATACAATCTAGTAGATGTTACATGTAAAGAATTAATTCCATAGTGGAAATTTAAGAGCCTCAAGGTATTAGAGTTTTCTTCGAAAGATAAATTGGCATATGTTTGATTGTTCTTCTTTGAATAAAGAAGATCTTAGACCAAGAGGTTCGACATAAAAATTGGTGTTGGCATTCGGAGCTTGAGTTGATGTCAATGATGTGCATTGGCCTTATAAGCAGTTGTGTGTGTCAATATTGGTGGTGACAAAGTCGGCAAGTGTTGGCCTTTGTGACAACCATGCGGATCAATCTTATAAACGATGGCATGTGTTGGTAATGTTGGTGACTGCGTACGTAGCAATTATATCAACGACATCCATTGATATTAACAATGTGCATCAATCTTATAAGTGATAACGAGTATTGACATATATGGTAATGGTGGGCAATAAAGTCAGTGGGTGTTAGTGTAGTAGCGCAATAATAGTTGGAGGATCATAATCGGGCAATTTTGATTGGAGGATCATAATCGGGCAATTTTGATTGGAGGATCGTAGTCGGGCAATGTTGATCGGAGGACTATAGCTAGGTGATGTTGGTCAAAAGACTATGTTCAGGTGATAGTAGTCGGAGGATTATAACTGAGCAACAGTGTCTAAAAGATTGTAGCCTGATAATGATGATCAAAGGATCATAGCGTGGTGACCGCAGCCAAAGTAACTAAAGTTGGGAGATATTGATCGAATGACCATAGTTGAGAGCAGTAGTTGGAAGATACTAATTAGGTGACAGTGGTTGGAGGGATGAAGTTAAGAGATGATGGTTGGAAGGTCCTAGTTGGGCGACGGTGTTCAATGCACCGTGGTCGTGTGAAGATACTTGGTGGATCATAGTCAGGTGATAATTGTATGGGGATCATAGTTAGATGACAATAGAGAACCATAGTCGGGGGATTGTGGTTGGAGAACCATAGTTTGGGCATGGTGGATGAAAGACAATAGTAGAGCAATAGTGGTTGAAGGACAGTATCAGGCAATGGTGCTTAGAGGGCCATAGTTGGGTGACGATGCTTAGAGGACTGTAGTCAAGTAATAGTGCTCGAAGGATCATAGTTGAGGAAGGAAGGTTGGTGGACCGTATGCGAGCGATGATGCTTTGAGGATTATAGTTAGTTAATAGTAGCATAAGGACCGAAGTTGGGGCACAATGGTTAAAAGATCTTTGTTGGGCAACAGTGGTCGAAGAACTATGGCTAAGTGACTGTTGTTGGAGGATCGTAGTTAAGCAACAGTGGTCGAAAGATCGTAGTTGAGTAAAAGTGATCAAAGTACCACAATCAAGCATTGATGATTGAGGTTTCATTTGGGATGGCTCTTTTACTGCTTCTTGAAGCAATTTTTTAATATAAAATTTTTAATTTTTGTACTAGAAAATTGCTTTAAGAAGTAGTAAGAAAGCTGTCCCAAATGAAGCCTGCGTGATCGTAGTTAGGTGACGGTGTTTAGGAGATTGTAATCCAACGATGATGGTCGAAAGATCATATTCAGGCAACGGTAGTCGGAGAATCAAATTCGGTGGTCGGTGGGAGCAGGTTTGACAGTGATAATCAAACAATAGTAGTCTGATCGTGTTGTTCGGACAGTAATTGTCTGATGGCAGCTATCAAAATACAGTGGTTAGACAACTGTGTTCCATTAGTATTGGTCCACCAGTGGGGGCCTAATGACGATGGTCTATTATTGGTGGTCAGTCGGCAATAGCATGATGCCTAAGCTCTCTTTAACTTTAAGTTAAGGTCCACACCTTGCCCCCCTTCTTTCATGTAAAGATGATTATTTATAATTTTTTAGAGTGACATTTTTTGAAAAATAAACTTGAAAATTAAAACACTCCATCAAGTGGCCTATCTTATTCCACTTAATCAACTCATAAATATACTTGAAAACTAAAACACTCAATCAAGTGGCATGTCTTGATCCACTTGGTTATAGATCATTCTTTCAGCATTTATGTGCATTAATAATATCATAATTAAGTGATCTTAGGCTCATTAAATTTATAATGTCAATTTAACTGCTTAGATAATTCCCCTTGTGTCTTAAGCAGGTCTTTTTTTTTTGGGCATTTACACTTGCTTGAGTGGGAAAAATTTACTTAGCATTTATGTGTCTCCCTCCAAGCAGGTCATATCTACTTAAGGACATTTGTTACCTGAGTAGAATACTTTTTCTTTAGCATTTCTCATGCATTTAGTAGTCATAAGCCAAATATAGTTATCTAGGTTTGCTAAACATACATGCAAGCTAAATTTAGCTCAACATCTGGATCATCATATAATCATTTCTCTCTCATAATTATTTGGGTCACATCCAAATATCTAAGATTTTTTTGGCTTAAAGGACTGTTTGGTTAACTTAAAAAGGAATGCAATGCAAAAGAAATTTAATGTAAAAAGAATATGTTGTATTTAAAATGCTTTGGAGTTATTTAGATGAGTATAAAATAAATGCATGTGATTATTATTATTATTATTTGGATTGAAAAAAAATGAAAGCATTGTAAAATCTAAAAGTGGTGGATCTATACAATCATCATATATCTATCATGTCCTGAGTACAAAAGAATAACTAAAATAAAAAGAACATGAACCTGAAGGAATTAATACCAGCCTCACACTCCTGATCCTCGACCCTAATCTGAAATCATTTAACCACATATAATGAGCTAAAAAATCTAGCAAGTCACCAAAATTTATAAATGAATTCAAAGTACAGTAAAGGAGCAATATATATGTCAGGGATTAAATCATAGCAATAGCATTCATATGATTATTGAATCAGTGTAGAAAATAGTAAAATTTGTATACATTAGTAGTAGAATCTATAAACAATAAAATACTATGGTATGAAAGCCAGTAAAGCGATAAATCAATACTAGTGTCAAATCTATAAAGTAATCATCATATTCGTAGTACCAATCAATACATAAATCAAATAAAGCATCGAATCAAAATATCAGTAAAAATTGTTGAAATCAAATCAATATAGTAAAATCATATAGTAATACACACATGTTATTCAACTATTCTATATTAGTATCAAATCAATATATTATGTATTCAGTATGTCACATGCTTATTGCACAGTAAATCAGTAGTATTAAATAGTATCAGTATATATCAGTAATAGTAAGTGGTAGGAGTAGTAAAATAATAAAGTCATAATAAATCTGTGTAATAATAATAAATTTGTATAATAATAAGAACAATGCCTCAAGAACATGCATTTCAGTAGTCACACTAAAAAATTAAGTCAGTAAATAGAGTCGTCACTCTTTTCCCGTCGGCATAGTAATCATCTTCTTATAACTCACAATCAATGTATTACGTGAATCAGTAGAGGATAACACCAAACCACAGTATTTAAAGAAAAGCTTGTTGGCTCACCATCCTGTACAGGTCAATCTGTCTCCAACCAACTAATCAACAAGTCTTTACTTGTCTTTTACATACATATTATTATCACAGTACTATAACAATAATCTCAATCACATATCCACATTCATTTTGAATGTCTTGCAAGAAATAAAGTATAATTGAGCTTAATTCAAAAAATACCAAGATGTCATAATGGTAGACAATAAAAATCCTACTAAGCAAAAATTCATATTTTCAGAATTTAACCAAATTATCAAATATTGCATAAAATAATATTCTAAAGCACTGCTTTTATACGTCAAAATAAATTTCTAAGTAGGCAAAAATTACTATATTTTTTAAATCACATGGTGAAAAATTTTAAATAAATACCCAAAATATTCATAATCTCAATCTCTCTAATATATAAAAAGTTATGCTGTGAAAGTTTTAGCAATACAAAATTATTCTTATTTTTCGATAACGGAAACACAAATTTGATCGAAATAATATCAAAAACACAAAATCTTTGAAATCAGAAATAGGATAAAGGTTTCTTACAGCGAGATGAGTAAACTTCCCAACTGGCTAGACTAGCGAAAATTGCTCCGCGACCTCTAAATTTTAATTCTCTTTTTCTCTCTCCTCACTTTCTCTTTTATTTTCTCATAACATTTCTGTGTTTGCTGAAAACAAAATAGGGAAAAAAGATTTAAAAGCTAAAAATAGTGCTTTATAATATTTTGAATATAATAATAAAATATTAATATAATTATTTATTTTATTCAATTTTAAATAGAAAATTCATATTAATCTATTGGGACATTAAAAATTATAAAAAAATATACATAAAATGATATATTTTATTTAAAAAATATTGATAAAATTGATTTGTAAAATGGACACCTGACGGTCTAGAAATCCTCACTTACACCGAGAGGTGCCAATTTCTTAAGTATTTTTAGCAATGACCAAAAGTTACAAAAAAAATTCGTGTAATTAAAATACCACAATCTCAATTCTATGGAGAAGACGGATTGTGATTTGGAGTTATATTGATTTAAAAAAATTTATTTACCTCGATCAAAATACGGGTTATTGACCTTTGGCAGATAGTGGCAATGATTGTCAGCAACGACAGCGATAAGTAATGGTCGGTGGTTATGGCTGCGACTAGCAATGGTGGCAAGAGGTTGATGGCAGTGGTTGATGGTAGTAGAGTGACTATTGGCGGCGACAGTTGGTGGTTAGTAGTGAGGGGCACCGACAATGATGATGTATTTATGATGTATTTAAAAGTCATCCAACCATGATTATTATAAATACACCAAATTTACACTAGATAGTTCATTCCGAATACGTCAAAATTTTATACTATATTTATTTTACTTCAAACCAAATATCAACGCTCTAAAAATTCCAACATTTAAAATATTTTACGTCCATTTTTTTTCAAACCAAACAGTCCCCAAATAAATTATATATGCATAGACATTTATATCATCATCCTGCATCATAATAGGATCATCATCATTCACTTGGAGAATTGAGTCGGTCAACACTACAGCCAACTGAGAGGATTGTTCAATAGACTTTAAGATGTCCTATGATCACGATATAATTTCTATTAGCATCAATGATATTTATTATATGATGATAATCGATATGCCATCATCAAATCTTATATAATTATGGAATTAAAAAAATGAAATCATCATTTCAATATATTTTAGCTAGTTAATTAGATCATATATAAGGACAACTATTTTTAATGATTATACTTCAAATTAAAAATATAATTTTTAATTTTATTTATAGGTGATTTACATACATCCCACTTTATACCATCCTATTTACATATCTAACACCCAAAACTTTAATATTACACACATACCATCATATATTATTTTAATATCAAACATGTCACTCATATTTTCTTCCAACCACTCATATATTTCATTTCTACCACTCATATTTGATATGAAAGTAAACTATAAGTGGTATGTATGTAATATTAAAGTTTAGGCATTAAATATGTAAATAGAGTAGTATAGAATAGTATTTATGCAAATCCACAATTTTTATAAAATATATAAAATCAACAAAATCCTAACTTATTTTTAGAAATTTTGAAAGGACTATAAGACCAATCTCAAGGAACTTTGGTTTCAATAATCGAAGTTATCATATTCTATTTGTAGGCATATTCCCCTAATGTGGAAAAGTAAGCCTATGTTCCTTCATTTGATCCTATAAAGTATAGGAGTCTCTATTCATTCTATAAAACATGGTCAATGAAGCTACTTTGGATAACCAAATTCATAGATGCTCACAAAGAACTTCATTTCGGTTTAACATTTTGGGACAATCAATCCATGAAATTCTAATCAGATTATGTCTTCTATTTTAAATATGTTACGTGCTAAAAAACTCATGTTGATAGAGTTGATAGTTTATATCTTAGCCTTGAACGAAAAATTTATCACGCATAAATAAAAAGTTCTAGAAGACTAGAAAATTTTTACGTGAAAAATATGGAAAGGAAAAAAGTCACGAGATCTAGCCCAATTATAAAATTTATTATATGTCAGGAGATATAAGAGTCATTCCTTCCTCACAGAGAAAAAACAAGACTATTTGATAATAAAATATCTGATTGTACTTTTATAGAGATTATAGAAGTCTGATTTTCACAAACAAACTATTGAAACCTAATAGCATGTTTAGATATTGGTAGAAGTTTGTAGTCGATGGAGATGATTGTTGTTGGTGGTCATTGGCGAGAGTTGATGACTGTCGTTGATGGAGAGAATTGGTGGTGGTCGTCAGCGGAGGCGAGAGCTAGAAAATGCAAAGGAGCTCTTTTCCTCTCTCAACTCTGGGACCCTCCCTTTAAGTAGAGAATGAGATTTTATTTATAGGCTTTTCAGGGTCGGCATTTTGATAATTTGAACCATAATTCAAAATACTCAATCTAATGGTTTATATTGATTCTCTTGATCACAAAGCATTTTTTTAGCATTTATGTTCCTTAATGAAGTTGAAAGTAAGTGATCTTAGGCTCGTTAGATTTGTTGCTCGATTCGACTATAAGCATGTCAAATTTTGAAGTTCAGATGATTATAATTTTAATTTTAAAAATTTTCAATGCAAAATTTGCCTTGAGATCGTGCAAATCATATAAATTTTTTGTAGTTATATCAATATAATTTTTAACCATACCTCAACCCCTTTTAAACCCGTTCTTCCTTGATTATATTTAATCCGGCCCAACTTAAAACCATATTAAATAAATTTGGAACACAAAATAACTCTTTAATCTAGAGTTTTTCTCAAATCATAATGCAATTAACAACATAAGCTTGCTTGGGAATCCTCAAACCTAAAATAAAATAAATAAATCTTATTTGGAAATCCTCAAACCTCTTAAATCTTTGATGATAATTTTAGTGATTTTTTAAAATTTATAATAATATACCCTTTTATATTTTAGAACATTTTCAAAATTTTAAGAATTTTAAATTATTAATTACATAGGAAATTAGTTAGTAAGGGTTTAAAAATAACACAATGACTTATTAATTTCACAAGATAATGAAAATTTATTAGGTCTTTAAATATATTTTTTCATACTTTTTTAATATTTTTTGCCCCTTAAATAATTATTTAAATTATTAAGTAGATTTTAAAATCATGTAAAATATCTCAAATATATTAATTTTTTTATTTTATTTTACTTGTTTGATTTTGATATATTTTAAGTTGTTTAAGCACAATTTTGATTATTTTCTTAGTTTTATATATTTTTAATAAAATTTAAACAGGAAATTATAATTTAAAAGTCATTTAATGGACCAAAGTGTCTCCAAATGCCATGAAAGTCTATTTGTAGCTAGAATATGTCCCCCTTATTAATTTAGATTATAAAATTGCTGACATATTGTGATCATAGAAGGTCTATCAAATTAATTTTGAATTATTTTATTATTATCATTATTAAGAAGATAAGTAATATTCTAATTCAACATTCATTTAATTTTATATTAATATATTATAATTTATGTAAAGAGTAAAAAAAAAAAAGATGACTCTCAAATACTCAAAGTGAAATTCATTTGGCCCTTATGAAGTTGACTTTCAAATATAGAAACTCATTCTTTATTCACTTTCAATCAAATAAATAACTAAATGAAATTTTAAAACTCAATAATTACCACTATGAAATGAAGAAGCTAAATAGCTATTAATTGTTGAAAACATTATTATATATTCATCATTAATAAAATTAGCTTAATTTAAAATTTTCCTATTAATGTCACTAAGTCAACTTATGCTATCATAACTTGGTGTGGATCTGCAAACTAAGGCATCGTTTGGGATAACTTTTTGTTACTTTCTAAAATTATTTTCTAGTACAAAAATTTTTTAAATTAAAAATTTTGTACTAAGAAGTAGTTTTAGAAAGTAGTAAGAAAGCTATCCCAAACGAAGCCTAATCTATTAATCTATGCTTTGTTTAATCAATGGAGTTGGGTTGGGAAAGAATTGTGCATTCAAAAACTACTCGTGGCTCAACTCGATTGTGCATTCCATTATAGCTAGTTCATGATTGTTTTATTAAGTAATCAAATAAGTTTGAAAATCTATTTCTTCAACTCGTTTATGTCTATGAACAAAATCATCTAAAGCTTTTGAATAAGCTCGATATTAAACTCATTAAGAAGCTTGATTAATATTGAAACAAAACTCGTGATCAAATTTGTTAAGAATCACAATTAATATTTGATATGGAGCTCAATTAAACCTCATTATAATTGTTGCGGGCTCAAATATACGCGGCGATAGAATTTAAATTTCCGTCTCAGCGTTGTACGTATATCCAGCACACAAACAGAATTGAAATAGTAACACCAGGATTTTTACGTGGAAAACCCTGGAAAGGGAAAAAACCACGGGGCCGTGCCCAGTTGAAAGAGTTCCACTAGTGTTGTTTGAAATACAAGGCTGATTCGTCCTTTAAATTCAGGACGATTGGATTACAACGAGTATCATTTACAAGGACAGGCAGAGTTCCGACGTCACTCGGGGTGTCGAGCAGAATTCCGGCGTCACTTGGAGAGAAGTCCGGCGTCACTTGGAGAGAAGTCGGGCGTCACTCGGCGTCGGGTAGAATTCCGGCGTCGGGCAGAATTCCGATGTTGCTCCCCTGTCGGGCAGAGCTCTGGCGTCCCTCGGGCGCCTGGTGGTACTTCGGTGGTGTTCCGGCGGTGTTCCGGCGGAGTTCCGGCGGAGTTCCGGCGGTGGTCGAGGAGGAGCTGTTCCCTCCTAGGCTTCTCTTCTCTTCTTCTTCTCTTCTTCTCTTCTTGGCTTGGGTCCCCTCTTAAGAGAAATGAGGGGTTATTTATAGTTTTTCTGGAGTGGCATAGCCCGTAAATATGTGAGGGATCAAGGGCAAATAAGGAGTGATCCGGACGAACGGTCGATATTGAATCCCTTGATCGTGAGCCGTTTATCAAGAATTTGAAGGTCTTAATGATATCAGAATTCTGCGATCTTGGGCTCGTTGGATTCGTCTCGTCGAGCCGCTCGATTCAAGTATAAGCTTGTCAAAATCAGAGACCGTTTGGTAACTCAAATTGCTGTTTGATGCTTCTAACAGCACTTCGGGTACTTGATTTGGACTCGTTTGAGCTCGGATTGAGTCGAATTTGGTGTTGTTGGATTCGTATTTCCGAGACGCTCAGTTCGACTATAAGCTTGCTGAAATCGGAGTTTAAATGGTCTCCGAATTAATTTTTGAAGTTTCCAACTTGAGTTTTTCCTCGAGATTCGTGCCCGATCAAGATAATTTTCCGATGACGTATCAGTTGCCCCCCTATTTTTGGACGTCAAAGCTCCAGGAGTCCAAAAATATATGTGTCGGCTTTTCACTTTGGCAAAATCGCAAAAATTTGCGTTCCAAAAATTAAATGTTTGCTCGAACTTGATCATAGAGGCCCCGTTGAGCTCCGAAAGTGTCAAAATTGAGTCCGGAACGTCGAAAAACGTGTCCGGGGACCCCAAAAACGTCGAATTTGGACCGTCCGGGCCCGAAATTGGAGCCCGGGAACGCGTAGGCGGCCGAACCGGCCGGCCGGCCGGCCGGCCGCCGGCAGCCGCCGCCGGCGGCGGCGCCCGCGCGGGCGCGCGCAACAGGCGCGCCCCTTGGGGCGCGCGGCAGTTGCCGTTGCTTTTTAATTTTTTTTTTTTTTTTTTTTAATGTGGGGCCCACATTGGTTTAAAAAATTCCCAAAAATCCGAAAAAATCCCAAAAAATTCCGAAAAATTTGAAAAAATTCAGGGAATTTAATAAAATTTTGGAATCCCCCCCCTCAAAAATAATATAAATAGACCCCCAGGGCCTAGGAGAAACTCGCCCCTTCTTCCTTTCTCCCTCTGGCTTTTGGCATTTTGAGGCTTTCCGCCATTTTTGAGTAGGTGACTTTCCCTACTTGACTTGGCGCCCCTCCCTTTGCGCAGAAGTTAGAGTATTCCTCTCTTCTCCCCTCTAGTTTCTGGCATTTTGAGGCCTTCCGCCGTTTTTGAGTAGGTGACTTTCCCTACTTAACTCGGCGCCCCTCCCTCTGCGCAGAAGTTAGAGTATTCCTCTCTTCTCCCCTCTAGTTTCTGGCATTTTGAGGCCTTCCGCCGTTTTTGAGTAGGTGATTTTCCCTACTTGACTCGGCGCCCCTCCTTTTGCACAGAAGTTAGCGGTTTTTCCTCTTTTTTCTCTCATTCTGGCTTTCTGACAGTTGAGGCATTCCGTTGTTATTCAGTAGGTGATTTTCCCTACTTGAGACAACGCCCCTCCTCTTGTACAGGAGTTAGAAATTTCTTTTCTTTTTCATTCCTTCATGTGGAGGTGAGATGTTAGTCGGAGGGAGTCTGAAGATGGTCGGAAGTCAGGCGTCGAGAAGAAGTACAACGAGGGTCCGACGACGGGCATAAGTCCGGCGTCGGGTAGAAGTTCGACGAAAGTCACGCGACTGACAGAAGTCTTTCAACGGGAGGAAGTTCGGTGTCAGACAGAAGTCTGACGGAAGTCCCGTGATTGGCAAAAGTCCTGCGTCGAGTGGAAGTACGGTGTCGGGCAGAAGTCCGACGAAAATATTGGGCAAAATTTCAACGAAAGTCCGGCGACGGGCAGAGACCCAGCAACGGGAAGAAGCTCGTCGTCGGGTAGAAGTCCGATGAAAGTCTGATGACGGGCAGAGGTCCGACGACAAGTAGAAGTACATCGTCGGGTAGAACTCTGACGACGGGCAGAAGTCTGGTGTCAGGCAGAAGTTCGACGAATGACCCACGATGGGCAGAAGTCCTTCAACGGGAGGAAGCTCAGCGTCAGGCAGGAGTCCGACGAATGTCCCGCGACGGGCAGAAGTCCTTCAACGGGAGGAAGCTCAGCGTCGGGCAGGAGTCCGACGAATGTCCCGCGACTGGCAGAAGTCCTTCAACGGGAGGAAGCTCAGCGACGGGCAGGAGTCCGACGAATGTCCCGCGACGGGCAGAAGTCCTTCAACGGGAGGAAGCTCAGCGTCGGGCAGGAGTCCGACGAATGTCCCGCGACTGGCAGAAGTCCTTCAACGGGAGGAAGCTCGGCATCGGGCATGAGTCCGACGAATGTCCCGCGACGGGCAGAAGTACAACGTCGGGTAGATATCCTAGGCAAGTCACGCAACTGGCAGAAATACGACGTTGGGTAGAAATTCGACGAGGGTCTGGCGACGGGCAGATGATGGCCGGCGTCCAGTAACATTGTGTTAAGGCAATATTCATCCATACTGAAGTGTGCCAACATCAGATATTACTGAATCAAGAGGTCGAAGTAGTGTGACATGCCAATATTCTGGCAATACACTAACACTGTCAACTGAGTGGAGGTCTGATGATGATCCAGTTATGTCCTTTCTTTAAAGGAGCAGTTGTAGGAGATGCTTACGTGCAGTAAGGGAGAAGTCACTTAAATCCACCAAGGATATTTGACTGTATTAAAGTTACTTGTTGCTGGATGATACTAGCTTGTATGAGTGTCGCTAGTGTACCTTTTGATTCAACTTCTGGTGAGAAGAAATGTATATTTGAACCTGAATTTATGTAACTCCAATGATATTGTATATGAAATGAGGATTTGTCCCCTAGAGGGACCTAAATTGTTCTTGCATCTGTAAGACATGCTTTGTGCTTTTGATGTATTATTAGTCTGAACGAATGTGAGAGACATCCTTTTTGACATATTTGAGACTGTAGGTCAAAGCCCTTGCTTGATGACGTTAACATGTATGAAAAAGGTCGAGAGAATCCACCAAGGATGTGAGACCTTTCCGAGGTTGTATGTCAGAGCCTTTGCTCGACGACGTTAACTTGTATGGAGGAGGTCGAGAGAATCCACCATGGATGTGAGACCTATCCGAGGTTGTACGTCGGAGCCTTTGCTCGACGATGTTAACCTGTATGGAAGAGGTCGGGAGAATCCACCAAGGATGTGAGACCTATCCGAGGTTGTATGTCGGAGCCTTTGCTCGACGACGTTAACCTGTATGGAGGAGGTCGAGAGAATCCACCAAGGATGTGAGACCTATCCGAGGTTGTATGTCGGAGCCTTTGCTCGACGACGTTAACCTGTATGGAAGAGGTCGAGAGAATCCACCAAGGATGTGAGACCTATCCGAGGTTGTATGTCGGAGCCTTTACTCGACGACGTTAACTTGTATGGAGGAGGTCGAGAGAATCCACCAAGGATGTGAGACCTATCCGAGGTTGTATGTCGGAGCCTTTGCTCGACGACGTTAACCTGTATGGAAGAGGTCGGGAGAATCCACCAAGGATGTGAGACCTATCCGAGGTTGTATGTCGGAGCCTTTGCTCGACGACGTTAACCTGTATGGAAGAGGTCGAGAGAATCCACCAAGGATGTGAGACCTATCCGAGGTTGTATGTCGGAGCCTTTGCTCGACGACGTTAACCTGTATGGAAGAGGTAGGGAGAATCCACCAAGGATGTGAGACCTGTCCGAGGTTGTATGTCGGAGCCTTTGCTCGACGACGTTAACCTGTATGGAAGAGGCCGGATCGAATCCCCCTGGGATCGATCTTCCAATGATTGAGAAGTAATAAAGACTGCATATTTCTCGAATCAAGGATAAAGAGACTATATTTGTCAGTAGTTTTTCACTGTCATTTGTATTCTTTTTAAAGAAAGAGACAATATCAAAACTGGACGAACAACACATTATATTACTGTAAGACAATAATTCCCTTGTACAACAGAAGAGATACATATAGGGACAATCACATCATTTGACTTGGTAGAAATACTAAGGACATTAGAGTGACATCCTACTGATCATAGAAGAGATACATGGTGACACATGACAAGTAGTATTACTAACACAAAGGTTCAAGTTGCAGCATTACTCAATCTCACCAACCATTTGAATATTATTCAATGGTTGTCTTTGTTGTTGTTGATTTTGCCCCCCAGTGGGGCGAGCTTCTTCTCGGGTAGGTGGGTTCCCAATAAACTGTCGAAGATAGCCCTGGCGGATAAGTCTTTCAATCTCATCCTTAAGTTGCCGACACGCTTCAGTAGTGTGGCCACGACTACGATGAAAGTGACAGTACTGATCTTGATTTCCTGTATTTGGCTTCGAAGGATGCGGCCATTTCACTTTGTCCTGATCTTGAATCGCCATTAACACATTTGCTTGAGATGTGTTGAGCGGAGTGTACTCTTTCTCCTGCCGAGGTTCTCGTTGTGGTAATGGGGGCCTAGAAGGTAGATTGATATTCCCTTGCTTTTTCCGTTGTAAGGAAGAATTATCCATCCCCGGAGTACCTTTGCGCTTCCCATTTGTCTGCTCGAACTGCTTTCTGTGAGCATTTATGGCTTCATCTGCGGAGATTTGTGCCTCCACACGATGAATCAGGTCGGCGTATGAATGAACCGTATCTCGCATAAGAGCCGAATAAAAGGGGCCAGGACGGAGGCCACCAAGAAAGACTCCTCTCAATAATTCAGGATCTACTCCCGGAATTTGTCGAGCCTCAGTAGAAAATCGCTGAAAATACTCTTTCAACGATTCTCCCTCATTCTGACGGATTCCAGATAGGTGGGAGGAATCCTTAGTGATTCTTCGATTGGCTACAAACTGTTCCACGAACACTTTAGCCATTTTGTTGAATGAAGGGATCGTTCTAGACGGAAGCGAATAGAACCAAGTTCGTGCTTGTCCTTTGAGGGTGGCAGGAAAGACCTGACAGAGGAGCGCGTCTGAGGCTCGCTGGATATGCATAATTGTTCGATAATGATCGATATGCTCGTACGGGTCAGTTGTCCCGTCATAGGGGTCGATGTTCGGTAGTTTGAATCCTGTCGGAATAGGGTGTTGAAGAATAGCTTCCGTCAGGGGTGACGAATCCTGGAAGTCCCACTGATGAAGAGGTTGCCTTACGCCTCCTGTAGGAAACTCTTCTCGAACCAATCGTCGCAGTTCGTGGCGTAGGGTATTGCGAGGGAGCTCAGCAATGTGATGTTGGGCTAGCTCCTCAGGGAGGTCTTGAGGAAGGAGAGATTGCCGACCTGTGTGCGGAGGATGGGTAGAACTTGCTGTATCAGCCAGTTCGTTATCTTGATGTGACTGCGAACGCCTCCTGAGTGGAGGAAGAGGAATCTCGTCTTGAAGATGTTCGATTTGAACAGCTTCAACACGTGGTGGATCTCGAGGGAGAAGAACCTCCTCCTGTGGTGCTAGTTCCTGTGGTGCTAGTGCCGGTTATCGAGTCTCTCGCAGGAGTTGTAGGATCTCGTTCTGAGACTCCTCCATCTTCCTGATGCGGTCTTCAATGGACGGTCCTGAAATTCCTTCTCCCATAGCGTCTTGCCCCCCAGCATGAAAGGAGGCGGATACTTGGGGTCTATGATTCATAGACTGATCCCGAGATTGATGTGAATTGGAGCGGGAGGCTCCCAAGATGCGATTGCTATGCCTGTTGGCCATCAAAGTGGTGCTTAGGATAGTGGGATTTGTTTCCCACAGACGGCGCCAAACTGTTGTGGGCTCAAATATACGCGGCGATAGAATTTAAATTTCCGTCTCAGCGTTGTACGTATATCCAGCACACAAACAGAATTGAAATAGTAACACCAGGATTTTTACGTGGAAAACCCTGGAAAGGGAAAAAACCACGGGGCCGTGCCCAGTTGAAAGAGTTCCACTAGTGTTGTTTGAAATACAAGGCTGATTCGTCCTTTAAATTCAGGACGATTGGATTACAACGAGTATCATTTACAAGGACAGGCAGAGTTCCGACGTCACTCGGGGTGTCGAGCAGAATTCCGGCGTCACTTGGAGAGAAGTCCGGCGTCACTTGGAGAGAAGTCGGGCGTCACTCGGCGTCAGGTAGAATTCCGGCGTCGGGCAGAATCCCGACGTTGCTCCCCTGTCGGGCAGAGCTCTGGCGTCCCTCGGGCGCCTGGTGGTACTTCGGTGGTGTTCCGGCGGTGTTCCGGCGGAGTTCCGGCGGTGGTCGAGGAGGAGCTGTTCCCTCCTAGGCTTCTCTTCTCTTCTTCTTCTCTTCTTCTCTTCTTGGCTTGGGTCCCCTCTTAAGAGAAATGAGGGGTTATTTATAGTTTTTCTGGAGTGGCATAGCCCGTAAATATGTGAGGGATCAAGGGCAAATAAGGAGTGATCCGGACGAACGGTCGATATTGAATCCCTTGATCGTGAGCCGTTTATCAAGAATTTGAAGGTCTTAATGATATCAGAATTCTGCGATCTTGGGCTCGTTGGATTCGTCTCGTCGAGCCGCTCGATTCAAGTATAAGCTCGTCAAAATCAGAGACCGTTTGGTAACTCAAATTGCTGTTTGATGCTTCCAACAGCACTTCGGGTACTTGATTTGGACTCGTTTGAGCTCAGATTGAGTCGAATTTGGTGTTGTTGGATTCGTATTTCCGAGACGCTCAGTTCGACTATAAGCTTGCTGAAATCGGAGTTTAAATGGTCTCCGAATTAATTTTTGAAGTTTCCAACTTGAGTTTTTCCTCGAGATTCGTGCCCGATCAAGATAATTTTCCGATGACGTATCAATAATAATAATGAACAACCTAATATAAACGTTTTATCAAAATTTTCTTGATTATTTTATATGACCTAGTCATTTAAAGCACAATAAATATGATACCAATTGGCATAAATTAAATTTGAATATTCATCGTTTTGAATATATTAAATTTTAACACAACTATAAACCCTACAACTGGAGAAATATTATGTGCGGAGTTCGGACGTAGCTCTTCATCTGGAATCTAATTAAATCATGGCACATAGTTTGAAGACGTGGATATTCAAATTGGATTCGTTTTTAATTTTTATATTATCGGCCCGATGGACCTGACCTAGAGGTTCAGCATCCCCATCAATTTTAAGTTTTAGGATTGACACTTTTTTAAAATGAAAATAACTGTGAATGTTCCGCAATGTATAGGATTTTAGCTCAATAAAATTTTGATATTTGTTGAGAAAGAAAGAACGAGGAAGAGCCGATGAAAATGAAGAACGATTTGGAGAAGGAGGTTCATTCTTTGAGCATATGATATGCCTATGGAACGTAAAATCTGAAAGGCGGTATACTAACGCCAAGAAAGAAGAAGAATTGAAGTTAAAAGAGCTGCAACCTAAAGGAATAATAGTTTTCTTTTTTGCATACTTAGGGAATATATCGGGGGTCCGAGGGGGCAGCGCCCCCTGGCGGGGTTCGACCTGTTAAATTCATTGTAATAAAATTAGTTCCGCTTGTTTTTATAAATTTATTTATTTATACTTTAGTTCATACTATTAATGTTTTTAACTATGTGTTAAATGTATGAGAAAATTTTTCTAGAAAATAATAATACAATGTGTAATTCATTGCGTTTTCACGACGTTTTGGCTACGCTTTTGATGCTCTTTGGATGCACTTTCACTGCTCTTTGGATACGCTTTTGCTGCGTAATAAGTGGTTTAGACACGCGTTAACTTTAATTTTGAAATTTTTTTAGTTCAGAGCATTTAATTATAAGTCTTTTCAATATGAATTAAATTTGTAAGGAAAATTTTCTAGAAAATGACAATACAATATGTAATTCATTGCACTTTCACTACGCTTTCATTGCTTTTTTGCTGCATATCAGTGTTTTCGACTATCGTCAAATTTAATTTTCAAAATTTTTTAGTTCAGATCATTTTTCTATAAGTGTTTTCTTTATGCATTAAATTTGTAAGAAAAATTTTCTAGAAAATAACACAATATACTGTAATTCACAGCTTTTTTGTGCGTTTTTACATCGCTTTTGCTGTGTATTAGTATTTTCAATGATCATCAAATTTAATTTTCAATTTTTTTGTTAAATTCAGATTATTTTACTATAAGTGTTTTCACTATGAATTAAATTTATAAGGAAAATTTTCTAAAAAATGATAATATATTGTGTAATTCATTGCGCTTTTACTATGCTTTGGATGTATTTTCACTGCTCTTTTAAAGTGCTTTGGATACGCTTTCACTATGCATTGGATGCGCTTTTGCTGCATAATGAATGGTTTAGACAATCGTCAACTTTAATATTCAAATTTTTTAGTTCAGATCATTTTACTATATGTGCTTTCACTATGAATTAAATTTGTAAGAAAAATTTTCTAAAAAATGTCAATTCAATGCGCTTTCATTGCACAGTAGCAAATGCGCAATAATGAAAGAGCAGTGAAAATCATCATTAAAAAATGTAGACATATATTTTAAAATTATGCAACCTACTTTTGAAAATTGAAAAAGTTGTTATACGAACTGATACCATGAAAGCAAATGCAGAGCGAAAGCACAGTTAAAACGAGGTTAAAATGAACAAAAATAACACAAAAATTTTAAAGCAAAAAAAAAAAAACAACATAGTTTTAAAAATAAAAGAACTCGATATGATATCTATACCTATGAATATGCAGCAAAAGCGCATAAAAAAGTTGCAACAAGTTCTTGCACTTGTTTGCACGTAGAGACGAACTTTTGTACCGACTGGAATGCAGTGAAGCATCTAGAATACCGAACGAGAGGGAAAATGAGTAATGAAATGCGAGGATAAAAAGTTAAATGACCTAGCTCCGAGCTTTTAAACTCCTGTGAATTCAAATTTTTTATTTGTGTGTCAGGTCGGATCGATCGGGCTGACAAAACACAAATAAAAAATAAAATCTAATTGAATATTCAGATATCCGCTCAACGTCTAAAAATTTAATTGGAGTCGGAACATAACTTTAGATATAGACTCAGCACAGTATAATTTCTCTGCAACTTTGCCTAAAATTAAAAACCCTAATGCTGTAGAGCAAACTGCAAACAAGCGGAGGGGAGTCCTATGTTCCTACTCGCCCTTGTGGCATATCGCCCCATTCCCCACTCACGCCATCATCTCCAGTCGTAGAGATACCGCCGGCGACACCAAAGTTAAAGGACCATCATTTTTTCATCGGCATAGGATGAACGTCATGGAGGAAAGAGAACAGAGAGAACATTTCTAGCTCCTTCTACCTGATGCACTATTCTTTTCATGCAAACATTTCAGGTTGCGATTTTCCCTTACCGAAATGCAAGTACCTTCTTTGAAGAAAGTAACCAGGTTGAGCAGTTCCCTCGTCTCACTTTACAGAGTCGCTCCTTTTCATTCAACCGCGGCCTCCTTCGCTAAATGGAAGGTGAGATGGGATGACTTGGCCATCTTCTTATACATATTTCTGTTTTCAATTCGTTCGATTAATTTTCCGTTAGGATGCTATTTTCGATAGGTATTGCTTGAATTAATTGGCTTTTATATCTGTAGATCGGCCATCTGTGAATTTAGGTTGATGGTAGAAGTACTGTATTATTTAGTTCTAATTGTTGCTATTTGAATCAAGTTGAATCATGGACTTTGCCCATGTGTTTAACTTGGATTGGTTCTGGTCATACTTTTTTTTAAAGAAGTTAGCAAGGTTGGTGCTGCTTTTTTTTATTAATTTATTTATTGGTAAGAAGCTGTTTGGGAGATTCTATGCTATGGATGCACTGGAATTAATGGCATGTGTTGGATCCAAATTTGTGCATGGATGATACTTAACTTTTCTAATAGGTCCTTGGTTGTTTAGAGCTAGTGAATTAAGTGAGGAAAGTTATTGAGTATGGTGATTGAGTAGAAGCTATAATGCCTTTGTAATACTCCCAGCAGCTTGAAATCCAAAATATGTCTCTCGCCTTATATTCATAGGGTTAAGAGAACTATAGGGAAAATTATACATATAATAATTAAATAAATAATTGTACATAATATAACCCATACAAACTGGCATGAAGATGTGGACTAGTTTGATATAATATATGTGGTTATTTGTTTCTGAAATGATCCCATTCGCTTAAGCGAGTACCTTGGACGAGTCGTTGAGGGTGAGTGCCATGGGCAAATATTCGAGATCCGACATGTAGGGAGAGTTTGTTATGGCAAGTTCCTCGAAATGAGTGGTGAGTTTTTAAGAATGAGAGACGAGTCACCTTGGTTGGAAGTGACTGCGAGTTAGCGACGAGTTCAGTTAGTAAAGTCATGGTCATGGAGGTTTTTGAGGTGTGCGCTTCATGTATCTTGATCAGGGATGTTTGTGATAAGCATGTGGCCTTGATTACGAACAGTTGTTATGGGAAAGCAAGTTTTGTTTAGGTGAGTTACCATTAGGGCGCACATAGATTAGGGCAAATCCTTTGGAGTAGCTTGTCGAGGATTATCACACTCATGGTTTAATCTTCTAAGGCGAGTCTACATGCTGTGATCTTTGCAGGGGAGAGTGGTCGTTTGCTCACAGGTTGATACTAGCAACTGCTCTGCGGAGCCACACTTATTTTAGGGAAGTATTGCTTTGACCGCATGCTCCCCTTGACCAAGTTCCTTGACAAGAATCTGTTTAGATACTTGTGGGTTACCGACATGGGCATATATGAGTATACATTTAGTTTTCTGATTCACTTGCTCATTTGAATGGTAAGTTACAAAAATGATAAGTGAATTTAAGGCGAGAATCATTATTATCAATACTAAACAATAGAAGAGAGAGTAAGGATTACTGCCCTATTATTATTGTTGCCTCAATCGATGTGCCTCCCTTGATATTCTCATTATGATATTGATTTGACCTCTGCAATATCTCCTACTATCAATAGCAACAAGGGTGTGATGTTGCTGCACTCATTTCATTTAGCCCCAAGTGTTTGCAATTAGTTTGAGATGGTTGATCTAAGTCCTTCTAAGTATGCCAACAGGACCAACAAGAAATTAAGAAAATTCCTTAATAAATGCAAGTTTGTGGGAGGCAATGAGAACTATAGCTTTCCTTCAAGTAAGAAAAAGGCGATGGCCATTGAAGAGGGCGGGATTGTCGGCGTGGAGCCGAACAAGCTGATAGTGGTTGTGCCAAAGGAAGCCAAGAAGGTTGTACGTTGTAAGACGGTGTTGGTTGAAAAGATCCAAGAGAGGTTCATCCTCTTGTCAATCTCCGATGATGTGCTACTCATTGCAAGCCTTTCGTACGAGTGTCCGCATTGCAAAGAGCTTGCCAGGCACCTGCGGTGGTGAGCATTGTCCCTAAGGCAACTAGTCCTGCTCTGAAAGAGGTGCCAACTCATTCATTGGTGCCAATTTTTTACCTTTTGTCATTCCCAGAGTGATTTCTTGCTTAATTACCCAAACTTAGCCCTAAAAGTTATATCCTTATATATCTCTTTATTCTTCTATAGAAAAGCTCCAAGATACTTAAATATATCACATCTAGATAGTACTTTATCTTCTGGTAATATTGATTCATAAAAATTAATATCACACATGCACGCCCAATAAATTGCATGTCATGTACTCGGCCTTTATTCTACTAATCCTAAGCCCTTTATATACTATACACTTATTTTTTCCATTTTTCCAACCTTTCTCATATTTTTAGTAGATGTCTTATTGATTAGAACTTTGTTATCTATGAAAAGCAGGCACTAATGCATCTCACTTTGATTATCCTTTGAAAAATCAATTAAAAAAGATATTAACTTAATCTTAGTAATTGAAAAAATACTAATGTAAACAAAACTCTTTGGTCTCTCCCATTGTTTAAAATTGCGCAATATGAGGCTAAGCTTGAGGCGCGCCTCAGCGCATTTCCAAAGAAAAATGCCTCTAGCTTTTTCTATGAGACTTGCGCCTCAGCTTGGCTGAGGCCCCCCTTGAGGCTTGTGTGGCCTCGCTGGCGTGAGGCTTATACTTCACCCTATATATATATATATATATATATATATATATATATATATATATATATATATATTAAAACTTAACTGAATTCTAAACTAAAGCTCCGAATAAATCACACATTCATACATTCCCGAGCCGCAACAACTTCCTTTCAATTGCCTCGACCTCTAGCCCACCGCATTTGATGCAGCCACCGTTGTCGTAGCCATTGTCGGGGATCACATAAAAGTCACACACCACCACTAGCACCCCCTCCTTTAAAAAATTTGGAGTATTAATCTTATCTTTATGTTGATGAAAAATATTTATGAAAGAGGAATACGACAAATAAATGAAGAAAAAGTAGATTAGGAGGCATTGGACTCCACAGAATGAGATAGGGGAGAGACCAATTTGTTATGAAAATAACTTAAATAAAGACCCCCTATGATGGCAGTGCAGATGATATCTAAGTTATTGCCTACTATTTCAGCTTTCTTTAGAAATTAAATGTGGATGAGTAGGAAACTGAGAAAAAAAATTGGAGTTGAACTTGATGTTATATGATAATTTTATGCAATTCCTATATTTAATATTATTTTACTTGTAATATTTAGATATCAATTATATTTCACACAATTTATCACTTGTCAATTTACGTCTTGTGCAATTTTTTTATTTATATATATACCAATTTGTTACTTCATAGTTCAATAGAAACTTAATAAGTCATCCTTTAACATATTATTTGGGTATTACATAAAAAATCACTTTTAACCTTTATTTTCACTTCACTAATATTTTTTTTTATATTTTGATGCTTACAACAACAACAACAACATCAAGCCTTTGTCCCACTACGTGGGGTTGGCAACATGAATCCTTTTTCTTCATTGTGTCCGGTTCAAAGTCAAATTCTCGTTTAAATCTAATAAAGAAATATCATTTCTAATATTTTCTAACCAAGTCTTTTTAGGTCTACCTCTACCTTTCTTAACATAAATCAAATCTAATACCTCTACTTTCCTAACTGGGTCATCAGAAGGCCGCCGTTTTATGTGACCAAACCATCTAAGACGACTCTCTCTAATCTTATCCTCCATTGGAGCTACTCCAACCTTTTCACGTATATGCTCATTTCGTATCCTGTCTCTAAGAGTAAAGCCACTCATCCACCTGAGCATCTTCATCTCCGCAACACATAACTTAGTATTGTTGTTGTTGTTGTTGTTTTGATGCTTACGCCTCGCCCCATGAACAAAAAATGCCTCAATACCCAATCGTGTAATTTTAAACATTGGTCTCTCCACATATACTTTAAATATTAATCAATTATTAATTATATATATATATATATATATATATATATATATAATTTCAATATATCTTTAAAATGTATAAAAAATTAATTTTCTTTTATCTTCCGATGACCCGGTTAGGAGAGTAGATGTATTAGATTTGGCTTATGTTAAGAACGGTAGAGGTAGATCTAAAAAGACTTTGTTAAAATATTAGAAATGATATTTCTTTATTCAATTTAAATGAGAATTTGACTCTTAACCGAATACAATGGAGAAAAATGTTTCATGTAGCCGACCCCACATAGTGGGATAAAGGCTTGATCTTCTTGTTGTTATTGTTGTTGTTGTCTCATTAATTGGAATTATAATATATACTAAAAACATATAACAAGTCACGTCATTTTGATAATCCTTTATAAACATCATTAAATCCAATTCAAAAAAGATATATACTTAATGCTAATTCTTAGCATAATCCTAATATTATTGAAAACCTTTTGATACTACCCAACTATTATTACTAGTTGGTGCTCTAGCACACATATCTTTAATAGCTTCAACATAGCTTTGACACATTTTTTCTTAATGTTCATCAAATCAATTCTTCTGATATTCAGTTACAATCCTTCTCAATATCAATAAAAACAATATGAATATACCCCTAGCTTTCTATGCATTTTAGTTGTATTTTATCACAAAAACTCCTACACTAGATCTTCTTGCCACAAAGCTAAAATTTATTTTTCAATGCTAACATAACTTCTGTAAGTCTATATGACCCATCACTCATTTACATAATTTTATTGTATGATTTTTAAGTTTAATTCTCTTATAATTATAAAAATCTTGAACATCTCTTATGTTCTTAATTTTTTTTTATCTATTGCTTTTTCTATGATTATTTGACATTCCATAACAGAGATTTGCTAATCAAATCATTGTAATATTGCCAATACTCTTCAAATATTAAAAGGAAAAAAATTAGAGTTTAACTTATATTCATATTTTTCAAAGCTAAATTCTATTCATTCAATCTATAAAATATTAATATAACTCATTATTTTGTTTATTAAGATCTTTTGAAATATCTTTTGCTTATATTTCTTATTTAATAATTTCTCATAGTTGTAGTTCCATCTTTTCTTCATTCATCATCTTTTGTTATGGTTTTACTCTTCGCGTATGATGTGGTCAACTTGATTAACATTTTTTAGGTCTATTACATTTTACCTTTATCTATATTATATATCTAATTTTCTCATTCCTAAGTACCTAGCCAATATAAAACATCAAAGAATTAGCTTTTGCTTTCTATTTTCTTTGCAAGACTTAATATAATTATAATTACTATTAACCTTATTAGTATTTTCCTTTTTTTTCATTTAAAATAACATTTCTTTTCTTAATACTCTTTTGTACTTATTGACGCGACTACTAAATCCTCTTGCTTTTGTATGATTTATTTTAGACTCTTCTAAAACTTTTCTATGACAATTTTCATAATAGAGCTGCTCACCTTATCTCACATTAGGTTGGTCTGTTAAAGAATTCCATTTTGTTTTCCTTAGTAGCCAAAATTTCACCTTTGAAGTTTCATCTCTTCTTAAGTTTTTTTTTTTTTAATTTGATTTGATTGTTTTCTTTATAATCCTTAGACGAGCATTAATAATTACTACTATATATTTGCATAACTAATTTTTTTTTAATGCACTTAAAGCTTTGGCAAAAATAAAAAAACAACATTTCTTTCTTAGTTAAAAGAAGCCTATTTGAGATATGATGGCTCCAATTTTGAAAGTTATTAAGTGCACTTCCTATTTTTTAAAGCATGTGTCTGATATTTCAAGACCATATGCTAACTTTAAATTAAGTATAATTTCTCTCATTACCTTTTTATCTCCTATATATACCTACTTTCTGATAGCCATCCTACTAGAATTTATGCGTTCATTTAAGTTACCCCCTTTATTTATCCTCCCTTCTTTAGGTATACATAGTAATAGTTCTTCCATCTTCTTAAAATTAGTTTTTCAACTGTCTTCCCATCCAACTCCTATCACTAACCCTATCACCTTAATTTAATCTTTCAACTCCATTAAAAAAAAACTGGTAAGAAAAAAAGACTATGCATTACTATTCCTACTCATTTTCTATATTTAAGCTTTCCCAAGTGCCATAATTTATAACTTTCCTCAGCGTCTTTGAATTCCCCCTCCCTCTCTTATTTAGTCTGGAATTTTAATCCTTGATCAAGTTAGAGATTGAAATCTTCTAGGGACTGGTTATTCAAACATGAGATTTGTTTATTTTGCTTTTTAATCTTGAATTTATCTTTTTTATTTTAATCATTTTTTTATATTTTTGATCTCCTTTATCATCTTTTAAAATATTTTTATGGTTATTTTTATGGATCATTGCTTCTCAAATTATTATTACTATCTTCCAAGATGGTCTTTTAAAAGAAAATTGAAAATTCTTATGGATATAATCTTTTACATAAAGCTGAAAGCCTGAAATAGTTGTTATTTCTCTAGTGAAAACCAGGAAGATTTATATACTTCATGGAATCATCTCAAGACAACCAAATTTAAAGCATTTAATAATGTAAGGCCTATGACCTACAAAAAAACTGGCATACATGCTAAGTTTAGGACGGTACTTATGAGGTAATTATATCACTCACAAGGTATAGGGTGAAAAGAGTTAAATGAAGCACGATTATCAATACATGAATGTGGAGTAGTTCCAGAAACAATAGCATGGTAAATATTGAAGAGTAGAAGACTGTACTACAGCATTCGATTATTTTTACTAAGTAACTTATACAGCAGCATCTATATGAAAAGATAAATTAGCAGGTATGATCTATTGGAGAATCTAGAATTTAAGGCTATATCAAGTGAGAGAGAGGATGTGAGTGTGAGAATCTAAATTAAGATTGATTTGAACTAAAAGTTATAGGTGGTGTGCGCTTCAGTATATGTATGCTGTGTTGAAGGTGTGTCACGAAATTTTATTAGAAAAATAAAAGAACGAGATATGCTAGATAGCTTGACTGACACAATTCATAAAGTTCTTGACTGTTCAAATGTCTGAGATAGTGTTGAAGGCTTGACATGAGATGATACTCTTTAGGAGTGTACGTGCTTTACAGAGAAAGGTAATTTTTGAAGCTTGTAGGTTGTTACTTATATTGAGATTATTAAACATCATTTTCTAAGCGCTAAGATCTAATATAAAAGCCAATAATAATATACACAAATCCAAGCCTGAAATTTGAAATAATCCTAGAGTTATATCTTCTATATCTTTTTACCTATCTGCTGCTAGGAGTCTGCTGATTTGTATGTAATACCGGAAACTTATGAATGTTTATAATTTCTCTTTCATCCTCTTTTTTTCTTCTTACTGTTATTAACAATTTTTTTCTTATATATTCAGGATGATGGTGCTGCTCAACAACCATCTAAGGTATAGCATATCAGAAGGCTGACAATTCTATAACTCTGGTGTTGTAGCTTATCAACTGTGAGAAGTAGTGCTCTCTTACCAAACTATTCCTAGTCTCATTGCATGAATTATCCATGTGTATGATTCATAATTTAAATAACATTGCGGTTGAAGTGCATGGCTTCTTTGAAAATCTAGGCTTCCCTTTTTCTCTTAGTCTGATTTGATGGGGAAATTAATATTCAATCTCTTTTGTGGTAGACAAATTTTCTTTATTCTTTTATGATATTCAAAATTACCATCTGTTTTCAGCTATATTTCTTTCATGTCAAGAAAAACAAAGACAGAATTTTCATTATTATGAGATGATCTCTATGAGAATAAATGTTTGTTTAAAACAATCTTGTTTAATTCTAACATGACGTTTTGTTGAGCTTAGAATTAGGCACTTTTTTGACTCAACTCCTACATAGGCTTCATAAATAATGTTGGCATTTAAACTGATTCCTTGTATTTGCATGTGAGTAACCGGGAGACCTCCAATAAGAACTGATGAAATGACAAAGAGTCAATGGAGCCGGTTCTATCAAATTGACTTCCTACAGTGGCTTCCAACTAGCAATAATCTATCTAGGTGAGAAAAGAGGAAGATGTTTTTTAAATGCAAGAGTTATGGATATGGTCACAGTCCTAGGATTTGTATGCATAGAAGTTTCAGCTTCCTCTCTGATAGTGAAAGGACAGCCATGGGATTCATGGAAATTATATCCACACCCTATCAACTAATCTCTAAAAATATTCAAATTTCTTTTAAAAATTTAACATACAAATAATAAAAATAAAACCTTTCATTCCACAGAAAATTTGGGTATTTGATGGACTACTGGAACACCTGAGGTTTACATCTTTTAACTTCATACTCGCTGAAACTATTATTTGAATATCCATGTATCTGCTCAACAAAATTCAAGTAGAAGTTGGTATGCCTCCATCTGAGTCACACAAATCTTGATAATTGACGCATGTGATTTTACAGACATTGAAGGTATCTAGAGTAACACAAAATCCAGTATTTGGCATCACCTTATGACCTAAAATTGCGCCTACTTCTAATACAATGTCAAATGTCAATTTCTAAATTTATGAATTGTACCACAGTTCTTAGTATTTATTTTTTTACCATATATAGTCATTATAATCTGATGCAGACCTCAATTGAACAGACCCATATTAGATATTCAGTTCGTCACAAGCGTGCTGATGCAAGAAATGCTCTCAAAGACCTCCTCCTCAATGGGAAAGCCTCAGGTCACTATTTTCAGGTAAACATTTTGTCACCTCCCTTGAATGGAAAATATGATGCTTTTGTGTGATGATGGTTTTCTACAAGGCTCTTTATACTTGCTATTTTTGTCCATTTTTATGAAACCTTGCCTGTGGTCTGAGTGATTTGTACTTTTGAACATGATCAAACTATAAGCAGTTGTACATTTATTCCCTTCTTTATGAATTATGTCATGTTTTACATAACTTCCCTTTTCCCCTCATTCCCCCTCTCACCATGTTCACTTGTTAGAATTCACTATGTATTCTTTAAGATAAATTATAATGTACCAAAGAGCTCTAGCTCGAAAGGTAGGCTCCTATGATATTGATATAACAAGTTTGTGTTCAGCCTACAACATTCTTTAAATTAAATACTCATTGGCTTCCTAATGAAATTGGTATGTAATTGATCTTGCAGCCTTCTTATCCATAACTGACTTCATGCCCTAATTTCAATTAATTAAATATTAGGAATAAGTTTCTTTCCCTTTCCTACGGGTAAATTAAACTGTACCAATTTTTTTTTTTCTGCTAAGATTATGATGCATAAAATGTATATGTACTAGCAGGATGAAGACAATCGCCGACATTCAAAGAATTCGGAGAGATCCAAGCCTCAAAAAGCATCTTATGGAAAAGGCAAACAGAGTAAGCATAAGTTTTTCCACGGAAATTTTGCTTTGCTGTCCATGACTGTCATCTGTTTCATCAAGAAATCAAGAAATTCTGATAAATTTTTTTTCTTTTTTCTATTGCTTTATTACTTAAGCATGAAATTCTGATACTTATTTCTCATACTTGACACTGGTTACTTATAGCAATACCGTTACCTTTATTATCCTTTAATGATTTGGAAACCTGGCATGCCGTGTATGCCTTTCATCTGCATTGCTTTTGTTGTTTTGTTTCAGGGCGTGATTAGACTTGCTCTTTTAGCATGCATATACTTCTGAAGGAAAGCATGTAGAGTAGTAATACTATTGTTCAGACTGAGGCTGTTCTGGACTCTATATTTTTCTGGGTGCCTACAGAAAAGTGGTCTCAGATTTTTACTAATGCCCTAGATTAAGACAATGTGATGATTTAATTCATCATGATTACTTCTCTAAATTAGCCTAAATAATTTGGGGAATAAATCTCATCAATTTGAAATTCAAATTTGAATTTCAAATAGTATCCTAAATTAGTAAGGCTAAATTAGGAAAGTTTTTAAATCTAATCCCAATTTAATTTTAAATTGGATTGGATTGATTTGTTCTCTTCCTAAATTAGAAAGCTTAATTAGGAAACCCTCCCAATTCTCCTCTAGATCCCCTCCTCTCTCCATGCCGCCGGCCCTATGATGGGGTTTCCCCATTAAATCCCCAATTACCCCCCCTAATTATTATGGGATTCATTTGGAATTCAAAATTGGTTCCCTCCAACACTTAAATCTGAAATTTATTTCAGATTTCCTAAATCTTCCTCCCTCCTCTAACCCTAGCCGTCCCTCTCTACCTTCTCCCTCATCAAGCCGCCGCCCACCCTCTTTTTCCTCTCTATCCGAAGACTCTTCCACTACGTCTCCTCTACGAACTCCCAATGTTCTCGCATGGCGGATCCCAACCATGATCATGGTTTTGTCGTGGATGAGCAAGGTAGGGTGATCATCCTTGATTCACCTTTCTTTGATTTGCACTTTGGAAACCAAGACACCATTGAAGACTACGTTAATCATATCATCTACCAACTAGCGCTATCGCTTGAAGCATACATCCGTCCGGGCCATTGGACGATCGTCGGTCATCCACCACCTCCTCCACCTCCGGCTACCTCTCCGTTAGCAAGGATCTCCGGCATCACCTTCCTCGTGGCGATCTTGATTCTAGTGTGGAACATCTTCTCCCACCACAATCTAGCCTAGCCGAGTGATTAAATTCCTCAAGGTGAAAACTCTCATTATTAAATCGTGGATTGTTGATTTAAAGCAATTGTTGTTACTACTATCTTTGTTTTATCTACAAGATTTGGTCAATCTACATGTACTCCTTCGCCTAAACAAGTGGAAAACTAAGATTCTTTAATCACTTTGAATGTTGTCACAATAACTTAATAACTTGGAGTACTTTATCAATTGCAACTTTAATTCTTTATGAGCTCCTTGCATGGTTTTACATCATCTTGGTATCAGAGCATGATTAGCATGTATTGCATGTGCTAAAAGTTCCTAGGAGTCTAGTTTTCTTTTCCAAAACTTGTTTGCATGCGTACCATTGCCTATTTAATTTTTTTTACTGTTTTTACTTGCTGTCCATTACATTCCTGCACCATTTTCATCACCTTAGAGAGTCCATTTTATCAATTAAGTGCTGCCATTGTCCCCATAATCTGCCTAGTTGCTTAGTCTACCTAAACATTCACTTTGGTTTGCTGTCCAAACTTTTCCTGCACCATTTAGTGACCTTCTAGTGAGTCTAAACTTGTGTCTAAGCTGCTGTCCACACTCTAGAAGTCTTCCAAAACCCTTAGACAATTTAGGACGTTGTTGTAGTTTGCTGTCTCAGTCTTTTCAGCATCATTTAGAGGTGTTAGGAGCATTTTAACCTAGTGTCTAGGTGCTGTCCTCTTCCCCCATTACGTGCCCTAGTGTCCCCAACCTTTACCCATGGATCTGGAACACATTCAAGCAACTTTAGACCTCATCGTGGGTCAACTTGGAACGGTTACACAACAAATTAGGAACACCCAAAACGACTTAGCTGACTTTAGACGTCAAACGGGTGAGAGACTTGATAACATTGAGCGAATAGGACAACTGGCAATTTACACCCCCTCCAGACCCCAATCGCCCTATGGGGATGACGCCAGAACTGATTATGGTCCTCCTAGAGACCCCTACCGCCCTAATCATCTACCCAACTAGGAACCTTTAGGACGCGACATTCCTTGGAGAGATAACGATACCCAACTGCTTAAAAACATCCGCATAGATGCCCCCTCTTTCGATGGCACGTTAGAACCCCAAGTCTTCCTAGACTGGATCAAGGGTATGAATAGTTATTTTAAATGGTATAATATTTCGGAAGAAAGAAAGGTTCGATTTGCTGAAATGAAGTTGACTGGGAGAGCTAACCAATATTGGAATAACTTAGAACACATGCGGGAGACCCGAGGCGAGTACCCAACTACCGACTGGAGGACCATGAAGCAAGAGCTGAAGCAGAAATACCTCCCACCCTCCTACTACCCTAGACTTTTGGACATATGGAATAGATTAACTCAGGGTAGTAAACCTGTGAAAGATTACATCGCCACTTTCGATGATTTCATGATCTGTTGTAATGACGAAGAGACTACTACCCCTGCCCAACTTCTCTCTATGTTTAGAGCCGGTTTAAGAGAAGATCTTCGGAATGAGTTTTTTGCCAGAGGAGTGAGCACTTTAGAAGCTGCCTGTAGTCTTGTGCTAGATTTAGAAGAATCTAGGAACCACGCCCACTCAAGGAGCCAAGACCCCCATCCCAAACCCTTCAAATCCTCCACTGGTCAATTTTCAATAAACCCACTGGACCTACGACGACTCGACCCACCCCTGGTCAGACCCAACTTCGCCTTGACTATAAAGGTAAGACACCAGAACGGGAAGCACCCAAAACCCCTGCGGGCACAAAGTGTTTTCGATGTCATGGATATGGGCACATTGCCTCCCAATGTTCCAGCCCGTTCAAAGTCACCATTATTGAGGAAGTCACTGAAGAAGAGGATGAACCAGACACTGAATTAGTTCATCACATTGATGATGACGATGAGTTTTTCTGCGAAGAAGATACTGCTGTAATCCACTGCCTCCAAAAGTTGGATCACTTAGACCTACAAGTCGTTAGGTGTGCCTTTTCACAACCTAAGTTAAGCGATGACTGGCGAAGAACTTCAATTTTCTACACTTTCACCAGGATAGGGGACAAGAATTGCAAAGTCATAATTAATAGTGAAGCTGTATTAATGCTATGTCTTCGGCTATGATTTCTAAACTCCACTTGAAAACCACACCACACCCAAACCCCTATAAGGTCGCCTGGATCAACTCAACTACCTTAGAAGTGAAAGATAGGAGTCTCATTCCTATTGAATTTGTGGGCTACAAAGAGAAGATATGGTGTGATGTGTTGACTATGGACGTTGGCCAAATCATCCTTGGCTGCCCCTGGTTGTTTGATTACGATGTACACATTTTTGGTCGATCAAACACCTGCGTGTTTGAGCACGAAGGCAAAAAGATTAAACTGCTACCCACCCAGCCTAAGTCTACCAAAGAAGATGTTAAACCCAATTCCCTTAAACCCAACACAGGCTTAAACCTTTTGACTGCTAAAGATTTGGATACTGAATTAGAATCCGGATCTCCCCTTTACGCCTTGGTAGCTCGGGAAGTGAGCTCAAACCAGGAAGAGCCTATCCCTGACGAAGTGAAACCCCTTCTTGAATCTTTTATAGATGTTTTCCCGGAAGACTTGCCCTATCAATTACCACCTCTAAGAGACATTCAACACGTTATTGACTTAGTACCCGGAGTTTCCTTACCCAACTTACCCCACTACTGTATGAACCCTACTGAGCACGCTGAACTTAAGAAACAAGTCGATGACTTATTACAACGTGGTTTTATTAAGGAGAGTCTCAGTTCGTGTGCTGCCCCCGCCCTTCTTACCCCTAAGAAGGATGGGTCGTGGAGAATGTGCGTTGACAGCCGAGCCATCAACAAAATCACAGTCAAGTATCGTTTCCCCATCCCTCGATTAGATGACATGCTAGACATGATGACGGGAGCCACCCTTTTTTTTCCAAAATTGATCTGAAGAGTGGATACCACCAAATCAGAATTCGTCCGGGGGACAAATGAAAAACCGCTTTTAAGACCAAAGATGGGTTATTCGAGTGGACTGTTATGCCTTTTGGCCTTAGCAACGCACCCAGTACGTTCATGAGAGTGATGACTCAAGTCCTCAAACCTTTTCTAGGAAAATTTGTTGGGGTCTACTTTGATGATATCCTGATCTATAGCAACTCTGTGGAGCAACATTTAAGTCATCTGGAACAAGTTTGTGAGATCTTGAGGAAGGAATAATTATATGCTAATTCTAAGAAATGCGTGTTCCTCACTGATCATGTCACCTTTCTTGGATTCATCATTTCTTCCCAGGGCATATCCGCTGACCCTGAAAAGGTGCGAGCAATCAATGAGTGGCCTGAGCCTAAGAACATTAGAGTTGTTAGAAGTTTTCATGGATTGGCTACATTTTATCGGAGATTCATTAGGAATTTTAGCACTATAGTGGGTCCAATAACTGATTGCCTAAAGAAAGGAGAGTTTCATTGGACGGCGTCTGCCTCTAAAGCTTTTGATGAGGTAAAACGGAAAATGATTGAAGCACCAGTCATGCGCCTACCCAATTTTTTCAAAGTCTTTGAAGTAACTTATGACGCATCTGGTATCGGTATTGGAGGAGTCTTATCTCAAGAGGGACATCCTGTTGCCTACTTTAGCGAAAAGTTAAGCGATATTAGGCAATGATATTCTACCTACGATAAGGACTTTTATGCTATCATCCAGTCCCTTAGGTATTGGAGACATTACCTACTCCCTCAAGAGTTTGTCATTTTTTCTGACCACGAGGCATTACGATACATAAATTCGCAGAAGAAACTTAATGCCTGACACGGAAGATGGGTTGAATTCCTCCAAGATTACACTTACACTATTCGTCATAAAGCCGGATTTGAGAACAAAGCAGCAGATGCTTTGAGCCGTCGGGTGCTGGTTATTCATGAAATGAGGACTGAAGTTATTGGATTTGAACGCATCAAAGAGGATTATAAAGACTGTTGCGATTTCAAAGAGACATATTCCCTACTTACAATGGGAGAAGAGCGAACCATTGAGGATTTCCTTTTGGTAGACGGATACCTATTTAAGTCTAACAAACTCTGTATTCCCAGCACATCTCTCCGTGAATACCTTGTTTGGGAATTACATGCGGGCGGTCTAGCAGGACATTTCGGTCAAACCAAGATGATCGCTGCAATTGAGAACCGATTTTTCTGGCCAAGTCTTAAACGTGATGTGAGCAAATTAGTAAAAAGGTGCCACACCTGCCAATTAGCCAAGCAGAGAAAGCAAAACACGGGCCTCTATACTCCACTCCTTGTACCTAACTCTCCCTGGCAAGACATGAGTATGGATTTCGTTCTTGGACTACCTAAGACCGTTAGAAAGCACGATTCTGTCTACGTGGTAGTTAATCATTTTTCAAAGATGGCACACTTCATTCCTTGCTCTAAGACTTTCGACGCTTCCCACGTTGCGAAACTCTACTTCAATGAGGTAGTTAGACTTCATGGCCTCCCCAAAACCATAGTGTCGGACAGAGACGTTAAGTTCACTAGCTATTTTTGGAAGACTCTTTGGCACCATATGGGCACCAAACTCCAATTCTCCACAGCCTTCCACCCACAAACAGACGAGCAAACTGAAGTAGTGAATAGGAGTTTAGGCAACCTCCTAAGGACTTTGGTAGGAGAAAATATTCGAGATTGGGACTCCAAACTACCTATAGCCGAGTTCACTTACAACAACTCTGTGAATAGAACTACGGGTCTGAGTCCAGCTGAAATTGTGTTCAGATACCAACCTAGACAACCCATTGATCTGATCCCCATGAGTCCAATAGGTAGAACATCTGAGTCTGCATATGCATTTGCATCACATCTCCAGGAGCTTCATAAAGAAATTAAAAGGAGAATTGAATAAAGTAATTCCAATTATAAGCTTATTGCTGATCACAAAAAAAGGTTTAAAGAATTCGAGGTTGGAGACTTTGTGATGGTACGGATCCGTCCGGAGCGTTTCCCTCCGGGCTCCGTGAAGAAGTTACATGCTAGAAGCGCCGGATCTTTTAAGATAATTTCAAAGATAAATAGTAATGCTTATGTGCTGGACCTTCCCAAAGGTTTTAACATCAATCCTACATTTAATATAAGAAGATTTAGTAACCTTTGAGGGACCAGAATTGAACCCTAATAATCCACTTCATAATGAGCCTTGTGTGACCCCACCTGGTGAGAACCCTAGCCTACCTCCACTACCCAAACTGCCTTATTTACCCAATATGGAGAAGATTGAAGCAATACTAGATGATGAGATCATTTCCACAAAAGAAGGAGGCCGCCGAAGATACTTAGTTCACTGGAAAGGGACACCGGAGACAGAGGACACATGGGTTGATCGAGAGGAGTTACAGAGTTTAGACCCAGATCTCCTAGAGATGTATGAGAGCTCCAGAGACGTTTACTCGACAGGGTCGATTTTTCTCCCACCTGGGGAGAATGATGAGGACATCGATTCGAGATTCAGACACGTGTACCGCCGGAAGAATCGTAGATCGATGGCTACGATTCAGAGTTTATATTTTTGATGTATTTTATTCATGTATTTCTGCTTTGAGTTTTCCTATTGAACCCCTACTTTGAGTTGAGTTTATGTTGTAGCCCAAGGGCACTTTAGTCTTTCGTTTTCTTTCTTTTGGCCTATTTATAAGAGGCCTTTTGCATTGTATGGATGATGATTGGTTGAATGAAAAGCTTATGTTTTCTTCTTCCTCTTCTTGTGAGTACTAGAGAAAAGGGAGAGCCCAAGGTTAGGGCAAGCACAAGGCCCACCAGTCATTGGAAGAGTCCGTGACTCGTGGTTTATCTTCTTTCTTATATTTCTTTTTCCTTTTCCCCTCACCGCCGGCTTCCACCGCTTCCCCCCATAGCGCCGGCCTACTCCTCCACTGCCCCTTCCCCTTACCCTACCCGAGCCCTCCCACCCAAGACCTGCCGGCTTCCACCACCTCCTCCCTAAGGCCGACCGCCGCTATCTCCTCCAAGCTCCACAGCCGGCCCCTTGCCCAAACCATGGAATGATGATTTAATTCATCATGATTACTTCTCTAAATTAGCCTAAATATGGGGAATAAATCTCATCAATTTGAAATTCAAATTTGAATTTCAAATAGTTTCCTAAATTAGCAAGGCTAAATTAGGAAAGTCTTTAAATCTAATCCCAATTTAATTTTAAATTGGATTGGATTGAATTGTTCTCTTCCTAAATTAGAAAGCTTAATTAGGAAACCCTCCTCCTCTCTCCATGCCGCCGGCCCTATGATGGGGTTTCCCCATTAAATCCCCAATTACCCCCCCTAATTATTATGGGATTGATTTGGAATTCAAAATTGGTTCCCTCCAACACTTAAATCTGAAATTTATTTCAGATTTCCTAAATCTTCCTCCCTCCTCTAACCCTAGCCGCCCCTCTCTACCTTCTCCCTCATCAAGCCGCCGCCCACCCTCTTTTTCCTCTTTATCCGGAGACTCTTCCACTACGTCTCCTCTACGAACTCCCAATGTTCTCGCATGGCGGATCCCGACCATGATCATGGTTTTGTCGTGGATGAGCAAGGTAGGGTGATCATCCTTGATTCACCTTTCTTTGATTTACACTTTGGAAATGAAGACACCGTTGAAGACTACGTTAATCGTATCATCTACCAACTAGCGTTATCGCTTGAAGCATACATCCGTCCGGGCCATTGGACGATCGTCGGTCATCCACCACCTCCTCCACCTCCGGCTACCTCTCAGTTAGCAAGGATCTCCGGCATCACCTTCCTCGTGGCGATCTTGATTCTAGTGTGGAACATCTTCTCCCACCACAACCTAGCCTAGCCGAGTGATTAAATTCCTCAAGGTGAAAACTCTCATTATTAAATCGTGGATTGTTTATTTAAAGCAATTGTTGTTACTACTATCTTTGTTTTATCTACAAGATTTGGTCAATCTACATGTACTCCTTCGCCTAAACAAGTGGAAAACTAAGATTCTTTAATCACTTTGAATGTTGTCACAATAACTTAATAACTTGGAGTACTTTATCAATTGCAACTTTAATTCTTTATGAGCTCCTTGCATGGTTTTACATCACAATGTCTAAGATTTTATGAAGTTAAGGAATATGAGGAGTGATAGGACATTTTCTATGGTTTTCTGAAGGAATATGTGGAGCAACGGAGACCAACAAAAGTTTTCTGCGGCCATGATTGCTGTCATGCTTCTCTTATAATATGCTATTTCCCCAGCTTAAAAAAAGCTAAATTAAAAAATTGGTTAACTTGTATCAATGCTTCCACCAGGCAATCTAGTGATTTATCATTCATTTAGTGATAATATATTATTATATTAGAAATACTAAAACACATAGTTATGGAGTAAATTATGTTAAAATTATAATAAAATTTGAAAAAAAGGTATTTGGCAATGATTTTTAAATTTTGAAAAACCTCCATGAATACCTTTGTGGAGGCATTGAGCAATTGTTTACTAGGTCAAAGACTAATGTAATAAGAGTAGATTATGAATTTATGATGATTTGATGGGCTAGGATCATTGTTGTTAAAGGCAAGTCGATGCTCACCTAGACGCTTATGTCTAGCAAAGTGAGGTCATAATCCTCGAACACCTCCCAAATGGGCATTATTACTAATAGTGCCTAAGCAAGTGCCTTGCTGTAATTTTAGATATGGTTTTTAATACTTAAATCATTGAAGATGAGTTAGTTTTTAATAATGATAACTGGCTATGAAATGATTTGAAAGTTATTCGAGAAACAAGCATCCCTTAGAGTAAGTTGATCAAGTGTAGGTGCAAGAACCCAGGTGCTAGATTGCTGGTCAATGTATTATTATGGGTGGATCAACTTCGCATGGTACCTTGAAGAACAATCTAAGCTATCAAAGCCTTAAAAGGTTTAGCACCGTGTAATCTACATAATTACAAGTACTGTACGATCTTAGAACTCACAAAAGACCTCCAAGTTGCACGCCAAAATGGATGCATTAATATTAAAAGTGCACCTGCCACTGAATATTCATAGGCCCAAAGTGGCAGTCTTCTTGCTCTAAATGTTGTAATGGGATAACATGAGAATAGAATAAATCGTGCAATATGAGATTTTTCCGCCTGATCATCGAAAATCACCGCCTCAATGCGGGCTCTTCTTTTGTTGAACCTGACTTGTAGCTAAGAAGCCAACCATTTTCTGCTTCTTCAAATCATGTCACTTTAGTATAGATGAAATTGAAGTAGCTCTACTTAAAGGAGCACTCTGCAACTCTTTGCCTATGATAACCCTTGCAAGCCCTTGGGCTTCAATATCTCTTGAGAACTAATATTCTGCATTATTAAGGGCTCTCAAAGATATCAAACTCTTTCGGAGGTTTACTAGTCTAATTCCTCCTGAGTAATGTAATTAAACCCTTTAAGATGCAATATGATGAATTTCTTCTTTCATGTTAAGCAAATACAATCTTTGTTTTTGATATTTGTTGGAGAGATTTTTGATCTTATACAAAGACTCCAATTTATGTCACTAACCTTTTGAAGTTATCTCCTCCAAGGCCTTTGTTAAAACCCATTCGGCAAACGTAATTGAATCATCGATGGAGTTTTTTCATCCATCTATCTTAGTTTTTTCATTCATAGTCTTAGTCATATTGGCACATTCTATGAATGACTTCACAAGTCCTTATAAGGCTTGAACACCACATATCTTGGTTCTCCAAAGCTCAAAAAATTTTGAGCCATCAAATATCTAAGTATATTGCCCTCGTTTTCTTCATTAACCTAGATATGATACCAATTGTTAGTAAAAACACTCAACTTTTATGCAGAAGTATGTACCAAGAGTAAATACAATGAATCACAACATAACAGCAAAAGAGATCTAGCAACATGGAATAACATTTAGATTGACGTGGTTCAATAAATGTTTGCTTACGTTCACAAACATGTATAGCGTGGTGGTTTTCCAGTAGATAAAAAAGATGCATGTAGTATAATATTTCAATTAATATTATTCCTTTTATAAATTCTCTCTGATTTTCCTAGCTCTTTATCCCTCTCTCTCTTAATACCCAAGCTAATTTCAAATACCAAGAATATATATATATATATATATATATATCAGATGATGATTCTATGGGCAAGCGCATCTATTCATATTTTTCTATGCATGTCCTGAACAATTAGGGCTTATATCAATGTATTACAACAAATCATTCTTTGTATGAACATTGCGAAGATGTCAAAAACCAGCGTATGGAGATGAATATTTCGGAAAACTATTAGGACATTCATGCACCACATAAAGGTTGAACTTTATAAAGAACCGAGGATAACTTGTATCATTTTTTTTTTTTGAAATTTAACTCTAAGCTGGGGCAAGTTTAGACGAGTTATCTAATAATGTATGGTACCTTAAAAAGGCTAAGATGTTATTAACCGATAGTCTGGTTAGTCCATGGAGTAGATTTTTGTTTCTTTGCTACCATACATTATTAACTGCTGCATATTTATCAAATTGTCAAATTGATGGCATGTGACCCCTGCAAATGATTTCCCATCAAATACAGTTCGGCCTATATCAGAAATGTCACCTAGCCTTCTCTTTTCTGTTCTAGGGTCGCAGAAAAAGAAGAGCTTTTCTCATGAGGATGAACTCGAGCAACCTGAGATGATATTTACTGCTAACTTTGGTGGACAGTTTTCTTTCACGTGGTCCTTCAACACATGGGAAAACAGTACTCACCAAAACTCTACAGCTGGTTTTGAATGGAAAGAGGAGTCCAAATCAGAGAAATACAGGGCAAGAGTTTGGAGTGAAAGTGATCTCGAAGAAGATGCAAATGCTGTAGATCAACATTCCAGTAGAGTAGCGCTTGGGTTGCCAGCTTCAGGACCTTTATGTTTAGCTGACGTTAAAAGAGCGTGAGTTATTTAGTTGAAACTTTTTAAATCCTACAGCAAACTTCCCTTTATATTTCACTTTTAGGAGTCTCAATCATAGTTTTAACAAATTTCAGCTTTCGTGAGTCTGCTCTGAAGTGGCACCCAGACAGACATCATGGCCTTGCACAGGTTAGCCATTCATGCTATTATTTAACTATTTGATAGAAATTATCCAGATTCTAAACCATTATCTAGACCTGCTTTATCATAAACTATTAAGAGCATCTCCAACCGAAAATCCCATTTTTCGCTCCAAAATACAGTGAAACTCAAAAAAGCCGTGATTCATCTCCAATCGAACTCCATTTTGCACGCTTCTGCGAAGGTTACGGTCTTTCTCCTCTTTCGCGCATTTATACGGCAAATCCGATTGAGACAAAAAAATCACGTAGGTGAACAGCGCCACGCCAATATTGGCGTCGCACTGTTCACCCGCAAGCAAATAGCAGAGGATTTGGCGTTCGGCTGGAGCGACCGAACGACGCCATACACATATTTTACGTTGGGTTGGAGATGCCCTAATGGTACAGTTCTATGAGTTGGCAGGTTTATATTTGTAGGAGCATTATATCACCATATTTGCAATTTAAACATCATATTGTTCATGCTTGAATTTTAATAGAAATTAGCTGCAATACAGGATGAGGCAGCGGACAAATTCAAGGTCTGTGTTGATGCCTACAACAATCTTTGCAATGCTCTGAAATCTTCGTAGATCACTTTCTTCTCTTCACTCTCACAGATCATCCTAGTTGACGTTTAGAACGCTACAGATTTATTATGTAATACGAGCTATAAACCTATTGCATTTTTTTTCTCAGTGAATTATACCTATCTCATAGAGAAAAAATACCAAGAGTATTAAATTATTTTGCCCTCTCCTTGCTTGTCTTCTTCATCTATTTGTTTCTTCGCCAAAATTATTCTCTAAGGGTTTGTTTAGGATCATTTTATTTATTTTTTAAAATATTTATTTAAAATGTATTTATAAATTTTTATTTTTAAAAATAAATTAAGTGGATTTTAAAAGCCCTTAAAAAATTAATTATTAAGTTACTAATTATATTTTTGTTTCACATTAAAATATAAATAGATTTTGAATAGCCCCTAAAAGTTGAAGTTGCATTCTTCAGACGCGAGTGGCAAAGGAAAGTTATTGCTATAGAAGGACCAAAATGAGTAGTATTCCTAAGTAGTTCAAGGCAGTGTTGCTTGCCGGTTATCCAAAGGTGGGTACGAATTATGCATAATATTTGGTGATTCGTCACTTACTGGCTTTGGACTGTAATCGATGACTTCGATTTTAGCATATATGTCAAGACAATTCCTTTCTCTTTGGATACCATGTGGTTCAATTCAAGTTAGGGATGTAAGTGAGCCAAGCTGGTTCAAGCTTGACTCGTTAACGAGTTTACTGTTTGAGCTTGTTGGATATCAAGCTCATGTTCAATCGAGATGATGCTCGGCTCAATTACTCATCGAGCGACTTGATTAAACGTCGAAAGCGAATTGGCGGAAGGCAAAAGGTGGAAGGTTAAGCGCGGGCAAACCGCGGAAGGCATTTGGAACGTCGAAAGCGAACTGGCGGAAGGCTTGGGTGCTCGTTTTCAGTGGCATGAGCCGATCTCAAGCTCACCTTTTGAGCTTGACTCTAGTTTGAACTCAGGATTTCGCTCACGAGTCAAGCTCGAGTTAGGCTTAACTCGAGCTCGACTCGACTCGTTTGGACCTCTAATTCAAGTTTGTTCTATCACTTAATTCATATGTGCACATAAATAAAAAAAATATATTTTAATTTGACGCGTGTATTAAGGAGTTAATAAGAAGATTAAAGTGTCATCATATATATATATATATATATATATATATATATATATATATATATATATATATATATATATATATTGTCAAAGTCATTTTCAACGCAAGCTTAAAAGCTTATGAGTGACAGTCAATCGCTTATATGTTTAACATATTTCAACATTCTAAGCTGCTGGTAAGAACAAAATTTTCATTATGTCAAGTCTTACATATACCCTTACCAAGTGGCGCATGAGGCTTCATTTGGGACAGCTTTTTACCGCTTTCTAATACAATTTTTTAGTATAAAAATTTTTGGAATTAAAAATTTATGTACTAAAAAGCTGCTTTATAAAGCAAAAAAAAATATCCCCAACAAAACCTATTTTTGTAGAGTTCTATAGGCACAAACACATTTTGTTGATGAATTAGAATTTTCCTTAATAATCTGCTCCAAAACGACAATCTGGAAATGTTGGACGATCATATTGTGCCATTCAAATCAAGCATGCAGGAGTCTCTCTCACATCTTTTTCTACCTCTCTTGGTTTTTGTCACATGGCATTCTATCATTATCATCGAATATATATATATATATATATATATATATATTAAATATTGATTGTCACACTTTAGGAGTATATGATATGATCGGTAGTATCCGCCATGTAATTATTGGTTTTTGACATTTGTTATCTCTCATTCAAAACTAGAGTATGGCAGAGCAAAAACTTATTTTCTTATTATAAAGAATATTTTGTATTTTTATTATTATATACTCTTTTTTGTCTATTTATAAGTACATATGTGCTTACTAGCAACAATTCAATAGGATAAATTTCTCATTATCTTGTTCTTTTTAGTTAAGTAGTCATGCTATATCAGTATTTATTGCATGCTAATATATTTAAGATAAGTGGAGCTAATAGACAATAGGAGATTTTTTATGTAGCAATTATTGGAAGAGGGAAAACCACGGACTCCAACCTAATCAAAATAATTTTATTAACATGTCAAAGAATACCTTTTGGTGCACTTAGAGAATGCTCTGGTATTATATCATAGAGATGAATTAAGACAGGTGAACTTATCATCAACAGATCGTTGATGGTATGCTTTATTATTTTATTGCAGGGTGAGACCATCGACGAAGAAAATGAGCAACAACCTTAGAAGAGACAACGAACATCAACATTGGTATCCAGGGTGGGCTGTATGTCTTATTGGCAATGATATGTATTGATGTTGCTATCAATGGTGGGTGTTGGCATTGGTGTAGATGGAGAGCATCAATTTTAGTGTCAATAATAGCTGTAAATGTTGGTGTCAACAGTAAGTGTCATCATTGGTATCAGTGGAGAACATATGCATTGAGGTGAAAGGCAAGCATCTACCTTATTATCAATGGAGTGCGTCGACATTGTTGGGTATAACATGAATTATATATAGTGTCAAATGGGTTTCAACCTTGGTGACGACAATAAACATCGACCTTGGTGGCCACTATAGGCGTTAGTTTTGGTGTCAATATTAAGCGTCTACCCCGGTGTTGACAGTGGGTGCCAACCTTATTAGCAATAGTGGGCATTAGCTTTGATGTTAATAGCAAGAAGCGACATAATTAGCGATGGCAGGCATTAGCTTTGTTGGCAATAATGAGTGCCAACATTTTATAAGTATCAAGCATTAGCCTCTTTGGCCTTGGTGGGCATCTTACTTGTTAGCGACAACAAATGTTTGCTTAGGTGGTGATGACAACTATGTCATATTAGTGACGATAGATGTAAATCTTGGCGGCAATGAAGAGAGTTAGGTGCTTGCAATTATAGCTCTAAATTTTCTAATCTAGAACCATTCTTGTAGCCTTTTCACACCCCCAAAAACTTGTGAATGTATGGCTTATTTATAGATTTTTAAAGAGAAAGATTACAACCATTTTTTATAATAAATCAATAAACTTCATTAGACAATTCATGTTGATCCTCTTGACCATATAATATTGTTTAGACATCTTAATGTCTCAATAATAATAAATTAAGCAACCTTTAGCTCATTTAATTTGTCTCATCGGGAAATTCATTTTGACTATAAGCATGAAAGAATTGAAGTTTGAATGGTTCTAAAATTGATCTTGGTACAAATAACTGCAATAAGATTTTCTAGAAATTTGTGCTTGATCAAATGAATTTTTTGTAACGTGCCATTTGTTCTCTGTTTTAAAAGATCAAAATCTATCCCTCCAAAAATAATTTGGCCATTGAATGAAGTAATTATCTATTCATCATAATTTCATTTGTTCGTAATGTTGTACGTCTTTTTGGGTAAAAAAATAAAAAAAAATAAAGATAAAACTCTCTAAAGTTATTCAAAATTATTTATAGAGATGTGAGTAAGCATGTGAAGCTCCCAAATTGAGTCTAAGAAATAAAAAAATCATCCTAGAAGGTTCAAAAAAGTTAGAAATGACACGTATGGCGGGCCTTCACTTGTGTGTTGCGGCTTGGCCAGCTAGCGTGAATATAACAGTGGGCATGAGTTGTACACATACAACATGCATGTGTGGCATGATTATGAATTATCACAATTTTATTTATTTATTATTAATTTTTATATTTTTATTAAAAGAATTAACTACATAAATCCCAAAAATAAAAAAAAATATTCTTCCTCTCATCTAATTCCAAATCCTATAAAACCCCTCATAAGGAGCTTGATATAGAGCATAATTTTTCTTCATATGCTCTATTTTTTCTCTAAAGAGAGAAAAAAATTATCATGTATGCGGCATAACTAAAGTGGCGATCGAGGTTCATAATAAATATGATGATGCTTTGATTGCCCCTGATAAAAAGTCGATTGTTCACATTATTTGGTTTAGATATGACGAGGAGTGATTGAGCTTAAATGTCCACACGGTGAAGCTTGGATCTTCCCTTAAAAATGTGATTGATTATCCCATTGAATGGGTGATATACGATGATAGGCATAAAATATTTTGTAATCCATATAAAGACGCTTCATTCTTTCTTTAAAAATGGATTTAATTGTATTAGTTTAGACAAATGCGGTCCATGAGGGGTGTTTGATGTTCAAAATCCTTATAGCAAGAATTCAATCTTTCCCTAAAATAGGTCAAATGCTAGCTCTCATTGTAAGAATTAGATCCAAAGAGAGATCAATATGATGATTTGTTCATTTATGAGGTCATGTGAATATGCCATTGAAGTGAAATTCCTCTAAATTAATGGAGGTAGACAAAATTGTGACACGTAAGTTCATTTTATTTTTTGTTGCTTATAATGTCCACGTAACCTCCGTAGAAAGTTCTAAATTTTCAGTGATATTATGTTTGCATAGAAAACTCTTTGTCTATTATAATTATGATTTCACCCATTCTTCTTTGAATTTTAATATTAATAAATTAATGCTAAACTTTAAAAAAAAATGAATGTGTCTTTCCAAGCTCTTGAAGATTTAATATTGATCAGATGAAGGTGATACCTCGTGAACCTCAAGCCATTGTATGATAATGATTAATTATTTGAGAAAAAATTTATCCCGATAAAAGACTAATCCCTTGACATGTCTTTAAGATTATATAGTGCCTCCAAACTTTACTATAGTAATAGAATTTGTTGTTATCAAAATAAGGCATTCATGTTAGTAGCAAGAGATATTTTTCCCATAAAGTGAATTTGATCCTTCAAATGATGAAGTTGGTTAGTTTCTTACTCCTTTTTGATGTGTTGTGTCAAGATCTCTATAGAGAGCATTTATAAGGTCCTTATTTGACATCACATATCCCTTAAGGCCTCTAAATTAATATATATCTTGAATATTTTTAGACTTTTACCTTTTAAGTCTTATGCCTTATGACATTTTCAATAAATAGAAATCATGTACCTTCTTAAATTTATGTTTGTTGAGATTTTGAATGAGTAGTAACCATCTACGATCAAAGAATTATGCCTTCCAAAATTTTTGAATGAGTTGTGACTCTCTTTATCACTTGCTCTCATTAAAATATTCTAGTGAGGACCCTATTCAAAACTAGCTACATTGAGACTTCATAATAGGCATGCTTTTTGTTTTTTTTTAATTAAGCTCCTATACTATAATTTGTGTTCAGAAAGAGGAGAATTATGAGTTATTTCATATGGAATTAGACCTATCCTAGGTTGTAGCATAGGATGTCACACCATGAACTTAAGATGTGATTAGAGAGGCTGAGAGGCATTAACTAATGATTGTTAACATATGCTAGGTTGTTCATAAAAGTATTAGTAATTAATGATTAACTTATGATGGAAAAATTCAAATTTTGTTCTCTTTTGGGATTGATGATTGTACCTTGATTGAGATATGATAGATGTATGTCTTTCAAATTAAGAATAAAAATGGCTTGTATTAGATCATTATTTTCTTATTGAAAACTTGACTAAGATAAAGGATTTTCTACATATATGAGGGTTGCATGGACTCCACTGTGAGATCCCGAATTCAGGTATGAAGAATGTAAATATTTATTAAATAATGTTAACCGTACAGTAATTAATAGAAGTAAAATAGTTAAGTTAATAATAGTAAAATATTAAGTAAAGATGCACTGTTAAGTAATTTACTTTGATAAGTTATAATTTTATATTATAATTCCGAAAAGATACTTTCTCTAAAAGTGTAAATAAAGATAACAGTCCACGACAGCAAATGATTTAGAAATGGATATTTCCATTGGATAAGAATAAGAGCAGTTATAAATTTATGTGTGTGGGCCCTCACAAAACCCTTATCATTATCCTTTTGTTTCACGCCAGAATGAGAGCAAAAGGAGCCAGCATAGTGCAGTTTGCATTGTTCCAGTGTTCGGCATAGTGACCTGTAGGAAGAAAATTAGGCATAGTTCTCCAAATACTATAACAAGAGGCGGAAACTTCTCTAGCTTGCGGCAGCAGTTTGTAGGCAATTTTGTCTCAAGCCAACAACAGCATATCGGGTAAGGAATTGGAGTGTAGATGGTGGATGCTTGGAGTCCTGTAGAATAGTTTGGTACAGACAAGTATGGATTTCCTATAGAATTCGAAATAGTAGTTTTGTGCATATGGGAGACCAGTACGAAAGGAGGAAGGATCTTTATCTAGTAAAGAAAATATAAGGGAGAAGAAAGCAAGGTAATGTACTTTGGTAATTATGCATTGTTGTTGTATGGAATTTCAATTAGTAGTAGAAATTCTTGAAGATGTAATAACTTATGGTGTTCTAGATAAATCTGGTTATGCAAAGAGAAAGCTTCGAAGTGACTTACAATCGTACAAGAATTCGAAGTAGAGAATTGGAGACATCTCAGCAAGAATGTAAGTAATGAAATTTAAATTTTAAAAGAGAATTCTTGTTAATTATATATATGTATATTGGTAAGTGACTGAATTAAAGGAAGTTGTGCATTACAAGTTACTTATTTGGCTTAAGGATGTTCATATCCAAGTTTTCAAATATGAATGACAGTGTACATAAATTAATCATGTGAGTTTACAATAAAGTTTATTATGTTCATTTAAATGTTTTACTAATTGATAATATTTTGAAAAGAGGTCCATTTCCTTATGTATTGTATGCATATTCTCTGTATACAAATTATAATAGGAATCATTATGAAAAGCATATAACAACTTATGGATGACTTATGAATACTGAAAAGTTTTATGAATATTAATTGAAAGTAAAGTTTGGCTGCAAATGATGTATAACTGTAATTACAGGTGGGGCAAAAGGGACCCCAGGGGCAAAAGGGACCACAGATAATATACCTGTATTTCAGGAGGGGCAAAAGGGACCCCAAAGAAATGAAACATGTATAGCAGGTGGGGCAAAAGGGACTCCAAAGAGATAAAAGGGACCTCTGTATAATTCAATGGCGATAATGTCAGGTTTACATGGGCTCCATTGAATATATTTATGAATGAGTAGCCAAATCTTTTAATAAATAAAATCGATATTCAGTATAAATATAAGAGGAATTACTGGTTATCAAATGAGATTTTATGAAGTTATTTTAGTAGTCTAACTTTTATTTATGTTTTTAATATTCTAAAATTTTATAATCATGCAATTTTAAATGCTATTTCACATTGCATAACTTATGGAGCCTCATAGCTCACCAATATTTTTATTACTGGCTGTTGTTACACGTAAAGGAAAACAAAAAGTTGGAGAAGACTAATTTGCAGTATTTAAAAATTTCTGTTAATATTTATTCTATGTTTAAAGTCTACTCTTGAGATTAGTAAGCAATTTACATGTTGTATTACTTTGAATTTATTTAGATTTTCTCAGTGGCTCTATACTAGGTCTTTGATGAAACTTGGGATTTATTAGATGTTTCTTTTATTGTATCAAATGATGTGTATATGATCTTTTATATAGATCTAAAATGGAAACGAAATGAATGAGATGTTTACTGATGAAAATGTTATGTTTATGCTTGTTCCACTCTACCGTACTGATAAGGAGTATTGTGGGATGTTACAAATAGTGGTATCAGAGTAATGTTTTAAGGTTCTGAGGATGTAAATACGGAAGCGTAAGTATGGTGAATTGTTTAAGAGAATAAGATGAATCGGATGAAATTATTACAGAGCCTAGGAAACATTCTAAGTTAAGTAATGAGTCTAATTTCATTTGATTTATATGTAACCATGTTTAGTTTTAATCTGACTTGAATGTCAGTATATGAAGGTAACGTCTAAATGGGAACATATGATTATATAAATGCATAACTCTTAATGTAATGTGTTACAGATTTAATGGCTGAAAGAATACCAGAAAGAGAGGAGGGTCAGTCATCTCAGCCTCTTAGGATCTCTAAAGATCCTGAAAATGTGACACCAGTAGGAGGCAGTGCACCTAGTGTAAATCCTACACGTGTAGGAATGGATGCTATGAATGCAATATCAGGAAATATGATGCAACTGCAAATGATGAAAATGATGATGTAGATGATGGAAAATATGCAATCTATGGTGGGATCTGCAGCACCTGGTGTTCCACCTGTTGTTACACCAGTCACTCCTACCCCTCTTGGTAGCAGTACTAATGTGGAGGCAGATAATCCTGTCAGTGCAGAAGTGGATAAACATTTAAAGCTCTTCCAAAGCCTAAAACCTCCTTTGTTTAAAGGAGGGGTTGATGCCAGAAGTGCTGAGGACTGGATTATCAGAATAGAGAAAGTTTTAAATGGAATGAGATGTCCTGAGAATAGAAGGGTAGCCTTAGCAATCTTTATGCTAGAAGGTGAAGTAGAAAGGTGGTGGACGGGACAACAATTGGAGAAATTCAGAGGTAGAGCTGAGGAACAAATTATGTGGGAGGAATTTGAACAAGTCTTCAGGGAATGGTATGTTCCTCCCTCAGCAAGGCAAGAAATGAAAGAAAGTTTTGTAAACCTAAAGCAAGGATCTAATACTGTCATTCAATATGAAGCAGAATTTATAGCTCTTTCAAGGTATGCTCCACAGCTCATCAGTACTCCAGATGAAAAATGCTACAAATTTTTAAAGGGTCTGAGGGATTCTTTGAGACAACCTTTAATCCCTCTTCGCATAAAAGAATTTTCTGAATTGGTGGAAAGTGCCAAACTTTTAGAAAATGACATAGAAGTTGTTAAACAAAAATGGGATAATAATGATAAAAAGAGGCAAAGTGATCACCGAGGTGGATCATTCAAAAAGCAGAAACTTCATCAGGGTCAACAACAGCAGTCTACAAGATTTCCTATGATACCAGTTTGTGCAACTTGTGGAAAATCTCATCCAGGAAGATGCTTGGTGAATTCAGGAAAGTGTTTTCAGTGTGGAGAATCTAGTCATATCAAAAGAAACTGTCCAAGAAATGGGCAAAGAGGCACAAAAATTAGAGGCAATCAAAGAACAGATCAGTACAGGGGTGCAAGACCACAGATGAATTAACCTGCTTTAAAGATTAAAGGAGAAACCTCAAGTGAAGCAGTCAGATCAACACCAGCTAGAGTTTTTGCTTTATCTTCCTAGGAGGACAAAGGCTCTTCTTAGGTGGTGACAGGTACTTTAAATATCTCAGATGTATCTGCTAGAGTACTTTTTGATTCTGGTGCGTCGCATTTATTTATATCTGAGATATTTTGTGAAAAAGTAAATGTGGAACCTGTTTCTTTTACTCCTGGAGTACATGTTAGATTACATGCGGGTAATTATTTGAATGCCAGTACATCATATTCAGTTGAATTTATGATAAATTGTAAAAGATTTCAAGCTGATTTGATAGTACTCCCATTAGTAGAATTTGATATAATTCTGGGAATGGATTGGTTAGTCAAACATTTTGCTACTATAGAATGTTAGAAGAAAAATGTCAGGTTTGATTTGCCGGGAGAAGAAGTATTTTATTTCCAATGTGAAAGAGGAGTAGTTTCTTCCTTGATTTCTTCTAGTCAGGTGCTTAAAAGTTTAAGAGCAAATGACTTAATCTTCTTAGCAAAGTTACAAGTTACAAAGGAGAAAAGTAATGATATACATTCCATACCTATTGTGAATGAATTTATAGATATTTTCTCTAAGGAATGGAAGGATTTACCTCTTGAGAGGGAGGTTGAATTTTCAATAAACTTGCAACCTGACACAAATCCTATTGTCAAGACACCTTATAGAATGGCAACCAAAGAATTACAAGAACTAAAAGTTCAGTTGGCTGAACTGATTGAGAAGGGTATTAACTCATATTTCCTTTTCGATCATCTCAATTGTGATTATGATTCATTTGATGAACTTCTTAGTATACGAAATCGAAGGATTACATAATTCATCAGAAAAAGGGATGATAGCTACTTTTTTCTCTATAACAGGGTTTTTAGTTATTCGTTGGATTTCTTCAGGACATTTTCCCTTAAGTAATTTATACGAATCATTAATCTTCCTTTCATGGAGTTTATCCATTATTCATATGATTCAGTATCTTGGGAATCATAAAAATGATTTCAGCCCAATAACTGCACCAAGTGCCATTTTTACCCAATCCTTTAACCGCCGCAAGGTTGGCTAATCGTACGCAGTAGGAGCAAGGGAACTCCCCTGGTTCTGGAAGGCACATGAGTCCGAATGCTATGTTGAATGTGCGGCCGACACTACACTATGTAGGTACCTGTGCAGGTGAGGTGTCGGTCGGTCCTAAAAATGGCGACAGCGGCGCGAGGAGTTCACGACCGAAACTGGATGTGCTGCAACCTAGGGATCACCAGGCAGCAGCTCAGAAGTCTCTCGATGCACTTCATTCTGATCTATTTTTTATAGAGTCTCAGGTCAACCAGTGCCCATGCTAAAGACGCGAAAAAGCAATTGGTGCTTATCGAACATCTTCTTTTCTACGTACCTTTCTTAGCCGCAGGGGGTACGTTTTGAGGTACCCTGGACGACTGGATTTAGCTAAGCTAAAATCGTGCAACGACTCTCATTATGGTTCTAGGTGATTCCTCCCTACTGAGAAAGAGAAGTGAACTATTGCTGGTGTTTCGAAAAGGGAGGATTGGTAGGGCTATCGCCCGATTCCCTTGTCTAAGATGCCTAAGGGCTTTGGTTTGGTGTATGTATATTCTTTCTGTCCTAACAACGAGATAGGGGTCTACTTTCTCGCCAACATACGCATTCGAGCATTGTCCAATAATAGCTGGCGCAGGGGGGCAGATGAGTTCAATGAGACTCTGCATTAATTACAGAGAATTAAGCAAGGTGACAGTTAAAAACAAGTATCCTCTTCCCAGAATTGATGATCTCTTTGATCAATTAGCAGATGCTTCTGTTTTCTCCCGAATTGATTTGAAATCAGGTTATCACCAGGTTAGGGTGAAGGAATGTGATGTGGAGAAGACTGCTTTTGATACCAGATATGGACACTATGAATTTTTGGTTATGCCATTTGGATTAACCAATGCCCAGGCAGTATTCATGGATATGATGAACAAAATTTTCAGACCTTATCTGGATTAATTTGTTATTGTATTTATTAATGACATATTGATCTATTCTAAGAATGATAAGGACCATGCAGAGCATTTGAAGGTGGTACTTAAATTACTGCGACAACATAAATTGTTTGCCAAATATTCTAAGTGCGAGTTCTGGTTGAAGGAAATTTCATTTCTGGGATATATTGTCAGTGGAGAAGGAATATCAATTGACCCAGCAAAGATTAAAGTAGTAGTGGAATGGCCAAGACCTACAAATATGACAGAAGTCAGAAGTTTCTTGGGATTGGCAGGTTATTATAGGAGATTCGTTAAGGGCTTTTCTCAGATTGCTTTGCCCTTATCTAAATTGACCTGAAAGGATATAAAATTTGAATGGGCTGATGATTGTGAACAGAATTTTCAAGAATTGAAACAATGTTTGACAACTGCACCAGTATTGACAATTCTTTCTGGGACAGAAGGATTTCAATTATTCAGTGATGCTTCTTTAAAAGGATTGGGATGTGTGCTGATGTAGAACAGAAATGTGATTGCCTATGCTTCCAAACAGCTGAAGCCACATGAAAAGAATTATCCAGCTCATGATTTGGAATTAGCAGCGGTGGTATTTATATTGAAAATTTGGAGACATTATTTGTATGGAGTTAAATGTGAAATTTTTACAGATCACAAGAGCTTGAAATATATTTTTACTCAGAAAGAATTGAATCTGAGATAGAGAAGATGGTTGGAGCTAATAAAGGATTATAATCTTGACATCCAATACTATCCAGCAAGGCTAATGTTGTAGCTGATGTGTTGAACAGAAAGAACCAAACACAGTTGAATTGGTTGACTAGTGAAGAAAGATTAATTAAAGAGATGGAAGCCTTATAATTAGAAGTCAGAATAAAAAGAGATCATGATACACTTAGTATTAATCAGATGACAGTTCAATTATCATTGGAGGAAAGAATTATGGAAGCTCAAAAGAAAAGCAATGACTATCAGAAGTTTATGGATCAAGTGCAAGAAGAATTAAAGAAGGAACTTAGTGTTGATGAGCAAGGAAGAATCAGGTACAATATGCGGTTGTGGATACCCAAGGAGTCAGATTTAATTCAAGACATCTTGTTTGAGGCACATAATACAAGTTACTCAATTCACCCTGGAAGTACAAAGTTGTATAAGGATTTGAAGAGTTTATTTTGGTGGGCAAGAATGAAAAGAGATGTGGCAGAATATGTGGCTAAGTGTGAAAAGTGTCAAGTTGTTAAGGCTGAGCATCAGAAACTTAGTGGAATGTTGCAATCTTTACCAATTCCAGAATGTAAGTGGGAAGAGATAGCCATGGATTTTGTTACAGGCTTTCCTAGGTCAAGACAAGGGCATGATAGTATATGGGTGGTAGTTGACAGACTCACCAAGTCAGCCATTTTCTACCTATCCATCAGACTGATTCAATGGAGAAATTGGCCAAGTTATTTGTGAAGGAAATCATTAGATTGCATGGAATCCCTAAAGCTATTATTTCTGATAGAGATGGAAGATTTACATCCAAATTATGGAAAAGTACACATGAAAGTTTGGGCACGAGATTGAAGTTCAGTACAGCTTTTTACCCACAAACAGATGGTCAATCAGAAAGACTAATTTAGGTACTGGAAGATTTGTTAAGATTATGTATATTGGATTTTAGAGGTAACTGGGAAGATCATGTTCCATTGATCGAGTTCACTTACAATAATAGCTATCAATCCAGCATCAAGATGACTCCATATGAAGCTTTATATGACAGAAGATGCAGAACTCCCTTGAGTTAGTTTGAAGTTGGTGAAAGATAATTATTGGGTCCACAGTTAGTGGATCAAGCTACTGAAAAGGTAAGACTGATCAGAGGCAGATTAAAAGCAGCTCAAGACCGCCAACAAAAATATTATGATCCCAAGCACAAAGTGGTAGAATTTGAAGTGGCAGATTTTGTATTCTTGAATGTGAGACCAATGAAGGGTGTGACTAGATTTGGCCAAGGTGGAAAGCTTAGTCCTAGATACATTGGTCCATTTGAAATCATTGAGAGAGTTGGACCAGTTGCTTACAAGCTGGCATTACCTAGAGATATGTCTGATGTTCATAATATTTTCCATATATCAATGCTCAGGAAATGGGTTACAGATGAGAGTCAAAGAATTTCTCAGGAAGATATTAAAATCCAGAAAGATTTGACTTACATTGAAGAGCCTGAAAGAATTTTGAAAAGGGATATTCGTAAACTGAGAAGTAGAGTGATTCCCTTTGTGAAAGTAAAATGGTTGCACAGATCAGTGAAAGATGCTACATGCGAAAATGAGGCAGAATTGAAACAGAGGTTTTCTCACCTGTTTTGAAGAGATACGAAAAGCTGAATTTTGGGGACAAAATTCTTACAAGGAGGGGAGACTTATGAGATCCCGAATTCAGGTATGAAGAATGTAAATATTTATTAAATAATGTTAACCGTACATTAATTAATATAAGTAAAATAGTTAAGTTAATAATAGTAAAATATTAAGTAAAGATGCAATGTTAAGTAATTTACTTTGATAAGTTATAATTTTATATCATAATTCCGAAAAGATACTTTCTCTAAAAGTGTAAATAAAGATAACAGTCCACGACAGCAAATGATTTAGAAATGGATATTTCCATTGGATAAGAATAAGAGCAGTTATAAATTTATGTGTGTGGGCCCTCACAAAACCCTTATCATTATCCTTTTGTTTCACGCCAGAATGAGAGCAAAAGGAGCTAGCATAGTGCAGTTTGCATTGTTCCAGTGTTCGACATAGTGACCTGTAGGAAGAAAATTAGGCATAGTTCTCCAAATACTTTAGCAAGAGGCGGAAACTTCTCTAGCTTGCGGCAGTAGTTTGTAGGAAATTTTGTCTCAAGCCAACAGCAGCATATCGGGTAAGGAATTGGAGTGTAGATGGTGGATGCTTGGAGTCCTGTAGAACTGTTCGGTACAGACAAGTATGGATTTCTTGTAGAATTCGAAATAGTAGTTTTGTGCATATGGTAGACCAGTACAAAAGGAGGAAGGATCTTTATCTAGTAAAGAAAATATAAGGGAGAAGAAAGCAAGGTAATGTACTTTGGTAATTATGCATTGTTGTTGTATGGAGTTCCAATTAGTAGTAGAAATTCTTGAAGATGTAATAACTTATGGTGTTCTAGATAAATCTGGTTATGCAAAGAGAAAGCTTCGAAGTGGCTTACAATCGTACAAGAATTCGAAGTAGACAATTGGAGACACCTCAGCAAGAATATAAGTAATGCAATTTAAATTTTAAAAGAGAATTCTTGTTAATTCTATATATGTATATTAGTAAGTGACTAAATTAAAGGAAGTTGTGCATTACAAGTTACTTATTTGGCTTAAGGATGTTCATATCCAAGTTTTCAAGTATGAATGACAGCGTACATAAATTAATCATATGAGTTTATAATAAAGTTTATTATGTTCATTTAAATGTTTTCCTAATTGATAATCTTTTGAAAAGAGATCCATTTCCTTATGTATTGTATGCATATTCTCTGTATACAAATTATAACAGGAATCATTATGAAAAGCATATAACTTATGGATGACTTGTGAATACTGAAAGGTTTTGTGAATATCAATTGAAAAGTAAAGTTTGGCTACAAATGATGTATAACTGTAATTATAGGTGGGGCAAAAGGGACCCCGGATAATATACCTGTATTACAGGAGGGGCAAAAGGGACCCCAAAGAAATGAAACCTGCATAGCAGGTGGGGCAAAAGGGACCCCAAAGAGGCAAAAGGGACCTCTGTATAATTCAATGGCGATAATACCAGGTTTACCTTGGCTCCATTGAATATATTTATGAATGAGTAGCCAAATCTTTTAATGAGTAAAATCGATATTCAGTATGAATGTAAGAGGAATTACTGGTTGTCAAATGAGATTTTATGAAGTTATTTTAGTAGTCTAACTTTTATTTATATTTTCAATATTCTGAAATTTTATAATCATGCAATTTTAAATGCTATTTCACATTACATAACTTATGGAGCCTCATAGCTCACCAGTATTTTTATTACTGGCTGTTATTACATGTAAAGAAAAACAAAAAGTTGGAGAAGACTAGTTTGCAAGTATTTAAAAATTTCTGTTAATGTTTATTCTATATTTAAAGTCTACTCTTAAGGTTAGTAAGTAATTTACATGTTGTATTACTTTGAATTTATTTGAATTTCCTTAGTGGCTCTATACTAGGTCTTTGATGAAACTTGGGATTTATTAGATGCTTCCTTTATTGTATCAAATGATGTGTTTATGATCTTTTATACAAATCTGAAATGGAAATGAAATGAATGAGATGTTTACTGATGAAAATGTTATGTTTATACTTGTTCCACTCTACCGTACTGATAAGGAGTACTGTGGGGTGTTACATCCACCCAGGCTAGATTTTTCTTCTTTGGGAAGTCATTAGGGATTGGTTTATCCTACTTTAGAAGTGTTAGCCATCTTTGCCTTCTTTGGGAATCACTATTGATGCCATCTATGGTATGGGGTATAGGGCTTGTAAGGTAATGTTGGTTGGTTGATGATCAATAATATCAGAATTGGTTGTAGAGTCCACAAATATGTTTGGTTGCATCACAATGTGCAACAAGGCATCCATCTTGCCTAACAAGTCCTAAATTTTCTGTTGGGTGGATCATTAGGTTTTGTTCTAAGGATATACCTTTTATGCGCTATTCCTTTGGAGAATATAGAAGTCACCACTATATGCAAGGGATCCCCATGGTTTGAGCAGTAACCTTTTAGATTTTTTTTACCTATTAAAAATATCTTAATAAGAGCACAAAAATATTTTAATTTGACGAAGATCATTAATGAGAACTTGATTTTCTTTGTCTGCAATCGAGAAGAAGAATAGAATTATGAAAGTATTCAAGTGAGATACAATGCTTAAAGTAATGATAGAAAAGATATTAGCTAAGAAAAGTGAGGTATAAGTGGTTCGACAAACTTTGCTTGCATCAATTATTTAGAATTCACTAGTTTTTTAGCACTAAAAATGAGAAAGAAAAAAGTTTCCTAATTTATAACCACTTCTCTTCCCTTTTGGAGGTGTCAATAAACTTCTTATGACATCTCTATTATTAGAGGAGTGTCAATAAATTTGTCGACTCAACGACCTAACTCGAGTTCAGCTCAAAGAATTTGGGTTCATCTTTGAAATCATGACCTGATTAATTTTTTAGTAATGTTTAGGCTGACCTGAAATTGACCCAATTATCGTTCATGTTTAGGTTAAATGAGACACTTTCAAGTTAAACATGTTGCATTGTGTTAAATAAGCCATATTGAGCTAATTTTTTTTTCATGATCCATAAAATAAACGAGCCAAGTTCAATACAAACACTTGGACCCGTATATTAAACGTGTTGGGTTTAGGTCAATCATGTTCAACTTGGATCAACTTTGAGTCAGACTCAAATCCAACCTTCAAACTCGAATTGATACCTCTCTCCTGTATCTGATATGTCTTTTAGTTGCCATTAGTTATGAGGAGAGAGCATAATGAAAATCGCCAAAGTTATTCCTCCAATTTCAACAGCACAAATAGGTATTAGTTTAGAACGAAGAATTGAAAGTTTCTAAATCAAATCTTAATTAACTAGTCTAATTAAAAATGGGTAAAAAATCATGCTTGATTGTGTTGATTTTATGAACCATAAATCACCTTTTTTTAATTCTTTGTTGTCATATACAATGTTGAGAACTATATGATCAAATTAAATAACATAACTCATGATACTACTATGAACTTATTCAAATATTTTCAATTGAAATGTGAGCTCAAGCTTCTTGACAAGCAAAACAACAGGCCCAAGTAATCACAACCAATTGACTTGACAATCGAATAGGGCCGATTCAACGACTTGACCTTGTTGTTTAAAACCCTTAACAAATTAAATAAAAGAAAAAAATATTTTTAGACCGTTGATCCTCTTACTTATTTTTTATTTTATATTGTAGCTTATTAAAATATTTTACATAATTACTAACAAAATAAATATAATTTAAAAAGCATAATATCTCTCATAATAATATTTGAGAATTGTTGGAATTGAATAAAAAATAAATTAAAATATTAAGATGGAATGCGTATAAGCATAAGAAGATAATCTATTTTAGATTAAAAGACAAATATTTATAAATTTGAAAATGTTAATTTTTTCTAACGATTAATACCTATTTTTAAAGTTTTTTCTTTCTTTTACAAAATTCCCATTTATATTATAATAATTTAAAGCAAACTCCGAGGTTATATTAGCAAATAAGACTTTGCAGAGGGCCAGACGCGACTCCCGAAGCCACTCTCGCAAGTCGCAAACCCTTCTTATTTTTTCTCTGTATTTTTTAGCATCTCGAGACCTTCGTCCTGCTCTCTCTTCGTACGGCTATCTCCATTTCGGAGATGCCGAGTCCCTTTCTTAGGGTTTCCAGATTTAGCGCTCGTTGAATTCTTTTTCTTGTATAAAAGATTAAAATTATGTCATGTCCAGGCATGCTAACTATTTTCCGCACTCAAATTCATTTTTTTGATTGAAAACCGATATTTCTGTCGGCAAGGGCTCATCATCCGATCCGGAGTCCTGGAATCTTCGGTTTGCCTTCAATGGCGGATAGAGAGGACGAGGAGCTGCAGATGGCTTTGCGCATGAGCCTCCATGGGTCTCCTCCAGAGGCGAAGAGGAGCAAACCACGGGACAGCGCGGAAGAGTCAGTGGAAGCTAGGCGATTGCAGAGGGAACTTCTTGCTTCCGCTGCGGAGAAGAGAATGAAGGCGGCAGAAAACAAGCGCGTCATCCCGGTGCGTCCGGTGAGCGCTATTGAAGAGGTCGCGGAGAAGAGCGTCGCCGCCTCTGCCGGTTCATCCGTGCCTATGGAAGAAGTGGCTTCGGGGTTACCAGATGGAAGGGTTGAAGGGCTTGGGCCCACGGAGTTGGATGCTAGAGTGGAGCTTTCACTATCAGATGCTGATCAGCTCTTCTCCATGGTGTTTGGAAGTGACGTGTCGAAAAATATACTCGCCCATTGGTGTAATCAAGGAATTAGGTGAGCTGCTTGGGCTAACAAATTTATTTTGTCTAGCAGTTTTTTGTTTTACTTGTTTTAATACCTCAATTACTGGTTTCTTGGATTGGGGATTCCGTTTGCTTTTTTGAAGTTTAGCCATGAACATTTACATGGCTTTAGTCTGTGAAGTTTCATTGACTTCCTTTGATGTATGAGAATTCAGTGTTAATAAAGTATATACGCAATGCTCAAGGTTATCACTTCAATCTTTTTCATTATCTCTAGCGGTTCCATTATATTTTACTTTGTAGTTGAAGATGAATTGTGGTTGATAAAATTTATCAAATCGGCTTGAAATTCACAAATTTAATCAATCCTGTCGTAGTTGGTGCAGGTAGTGATGCTGTCCTACCATATTATTCCTTGACCATCCTCTATTCTCGTGCAATCAGGATGGGTTCATGGCCATCACAAGCAATTTCTTCTTCTAAGTCAAATTACGCATGCTACTGCATGTTGTTTTCTAATTCATGTGTTGGAAGATTATGATCTGAAGAGTCAGATGGAGGAACTTTTTACTGTTCCTTTTTATAGCCTTTTGCATTAGCTGTGAGGCATGTACATAATATGGGAATACACTGCTAATTGAACAAAATTATGTAAATGAATGGCAGGTTATATTATTATAGGGGTTGGGAGGAATAAAATTGGGTGTATGGTTGAAATTGGGGGGGGGGGGGTGGCGCTGTTAGATTTATTGTCATAGGTTTCAGTGGTATATAAATTACCTTGGAATATTGGAACCAGGTGTAAAGAAAAATAATAAGAAAGATGGTACATATATCCAATGCATGGTCAATACAATGTGAATGAGCCTCCACATTTAAAATCCTTGCATATAAAGTTTTTTAAGTGTCAAATTGCTTGGTTCTTTATGGAATGGGTTGAAAATTTTTGAAATGAATGATCTATGTAGTATGCAAAAAATGTGGGTTATTTCATAGTTGAAGCAATTTTGGATCACATCGAATTGGATACACTAGGTGCTATGGATTATTGGAGAAAATCCAATGGTTTTTGTTTTTGAAATATCTTTCATAAGGCGACTATTTCATATAGCTCTTGAATAATTGTATTCATGGCTATTTTATATGAGATATTTGATTAATGAGTAAGAGGTTATTAAATTTTTTAAGTTTATATGTATGGTTTTAAATAGAGGGTAATAAATTTGATGGTTCTATATTGCAATGAAGATCCTAAGGTTAAAATAAGCGTATAATGGAGAGATATTTGATGAACTCTCCTTGTGTTTGAGTGCGTGGTCAAGTTAGGTGAAAAGTTTGGTTGAGTCTGCCAGTATGATTCCATGGTGCTAGTGTGTGTGATCAATTTAGGTTTAATGTTGGGTTGAATCCACCAATTTGATTTAAAATTGATGGAGTTAAACTTGATTATGTAATTAGATCTGAGAATGTGATTTCTAGTCATAATCCATCTCCTTGTTAGACCTTGGTTTTGCGCGCGCGCGCGTGTGTGTGATCTAGTTAGGTTGAAAATTGGTTGAGTACGCCAATATAATTCCTAAGAGGATTTTTATTTTATTTTATTTTATTGATTTCTAATCAAAATCGAACTCATTTTTAGACCATGTTAGCTCAAAAATTGGGTTGTTTGTCAATATGATTCCAAAATGGATGGAGTTGGAAATATAATTGAGTAATTAGATTGGTGAGAAGGTGATTTCTAGTTAGAATCCAACTTCTTGTTTGGCCTAGGCATATATATCAATGGTGCAAAATCGTGCATGTCATGGCGTATAGAGAGGAGTGGCGCACTTACGACGCCATTTGCTTGGTGCTGCGCACTAGTTCGAAATAGCATGCGATATTAGCACCATTTATGGGCAATAGCGCATGACATAAGACGGAAATAGCACACGCCATTTTTTTAGGTTTTGAATTTAAAATTATAGTTTATGTTAATATTTATTCAGTTGAGCTTAGTTGTCTTGAATTCTTGTATTTCTTAGAGAATAAATAGACTTGAAAAAATGATTATGATATTTTGAATTTTTAATGATTGAGGTATTTATTACTTGAACTTAAGCATCATTTTGGTTGTTTTATTATTATAATAGTCTATCTTTCAATTTAATAATATTTCATAATAATATATATTTTTATTTATAATTATTTAATATTGTGAGTCATGTTTAAAATGTCATGCGCCACACCATTGATTATGTGCTATGACTCTACGTGGAACTTTGTGCGATCCCTCATTAACAAATATGGACCTAGGTGTGTTTGTATTCCTATCCTAGATTTTCTCCTAAGATGTATTTGCATGCCATTCATTTATGGAAGTTTTTGCAATCAGTGACATCCATGCATATTAAAGCTTCTCCTACTTTTATTGAAATAAATTGCAAAGTTTTCACTAGTGAGGAAACTGAGTCAAAAACAGCCTATTGATTATGTAGAAAATGGGGACTATTTGATTATTAATGCAAGTTCTAATTTAAATAAAGCTTCACATTAGTGCATGAAAGTACCATGAGCGTGTATTGGGTTTTTTTTATAAAAAAAGCAAAAGAGTCATCATTTTGAAGACTATTTGTTTGCTCATCTAAGCATGGACTATTCTCATATGCCTTAAACTAATTTGTTGTTAGGGACAAGTATGATATGGGAAAGTAGGATATTATATGGATATGGGATTATTCCAAGTCTTAAGCACATGGATATGGATATTTTTTGAGATGAAAAATACCATATTCACTGAATCATGTGCACGTACATGAGTTTGTAAATGCATGTATGATTCATGCATATATATGCACTTAAAATACATTTGAGGTATATAGTAATAATCCTACTATAGCATTCAATATGACATATTGGCTAGTCATACATTATTTGTGGTGACTTTGAAAATTATTGAAAAAAATATAGAATGTATCTACCGTCAATTCTTAACTTCTTTTTAAATAAGATAAACCAAATGATGTATCCAACACTACATCCTTTGGATGCCCATGCATTTTAGAATATTAATACTAGTAGATAGTCCATGCAATGCACGGAAAAAATGAATTTGATGAATAATATCTAATTGATATATAATCATCTAAAAAATTGATCAAGTTAAATTTTCATATAATGGTGTAGAAGGCATTGCACTGAATGGCAATGGTATAAGGTATTAGAAAAGAGAGCTCGTCATTTCTAAATTGGCATCAATAATGTACGTAGAATCTTTGATGGTCCCAAAAGGGCTGGCTTAAACTCTTAGTGATGGCTACTTCTGGCTTGCTTTGGTATCGCTGGCCTATTGGCCTTCTTTGGTAGATGATTTGCTTAGCTCGTTCATTTTGAATACTGCACTTGCGGAGGTTTTATGAGTAATTCTTTTGATATATGCTTTCTATAGTTATATAAGTCCTCAAATCATTCTTGTATGTTCTACTTAATCAATAACTAGATTAAAGTTTCACCATTTGGGTACTTCTCTGATTAATTTTCTTCTGCGAGGTTTGTGATTCACACCATTTTTAAAAAAATGGTTGTGATAGAAACTGACTGTTAGAAAAATTACATAAAGAAGAAGGCCTCTTTCGGCCTTCAAAGGGCTATAGAATTTTGAGAAAAATGAAATAGAACTCATTTGGGTTTTCAACCCTATTATTTGTAGCTTTTACAAAGTTTAAGTATGTTCTTATTTTGGTATAAACCACTTTTAAACAATTTGCAATGTTATCTAAAAAGATTTCTTTTCTCTCTAAAATGGATTAGCATACATGCATAAAAGACTTGCGCAACACATACTCATGCAAAGTGTAAATTAGTATGTTTGCACAAATACAGGCATGCATGTATAGAGAGAAGAAGAGGTGGGGGGATACCTTTCATTAGTTTTTTATTTTATTGCTTGCTGGTTTGTAGTTCAAACTAGTGCTGGGCATTACTATTCTTTTCTTGCATGATGTTTTTAATTTGATCTAACATTAGGGATCACAATCAATTGCTCCTTTAAAAGAACCACATATATACCTTTCAGATGTAGCTTGGGGGGGGGGGGGGGGGGGGGGTGGGGGGGGTAGCTTTCATTAGTTTTTTTATTTTATTGCATGCTGGTTTGTAATTCAAACTAGTGCTGGGCATTACTATTCTTTTCTTGCATGATGTTTTAAAGTTGATCTAACATTAGGAATCACAATCAATTGCTCCTTTAAAAGAACAACATTTGTACCTTTCAGATGTAGCATTTGCTTATCATGTAATTGTATCTTAAGTCATTTCAATTCATTTTTTTTACTGAGAGGGTAGTAAGCAAAACTAAAATTATAGCTTTTTATGATTTATGTAGGAGGCTAAGTATAAAGGAAGTAAAAAATAGGAGAGGTAATTAGTTGTGGAGAGTAGCGGTCTAAAGACTTTGACGAAGTTAAATGCATTAATAGTGAAGATAATACGATCTTAGGTAACGATGAATATGTGGAGGGAAGATAGAAATGCTATTTTGACAAACTATTAAAAGAAACTTGTGAAGAAGAAACTACTTCGAAAGAGCAAATTGATTAGAATCACAAGTATAGTATAAGTTGATCTAAAGTGACAAAGTTCAATTAGTTTTGAAAAAATGTATCAACAACAGCAACATCAAGCCTTTATTCCACTACGTGGGGTCGGCAACATGAATCTTTTTCTCCATTGTATTATGTTAAAAATCAAATTCTCGTTTAAATCTAATAAAGAAAGATCATTTCTAATATTTTCTAACCAAGTCTTTTTAGGTCTATCTCTATCTTTCTTAACATAAGTCAAATCTAATGCCTCTACTAAAAGTAAAATTTTAGTTTAATTGACTCGAAATACTAAGAAAATATGAAATGATGGCCTATTTATAGCGTACCATGTTCCATGCTCATTATTGATCAGTTTTGGTAGATTTTAGGTTGCCTTGTGAATGTCTAATAACTCAAATTTGCTTGAGCTGTTGATTGGATCCAATTGTGAGATGTTTAGAAGTATGAATGGCCATGGATGAAGTATTTTGTGCAACTTCTGGTGATGTATTTGAATACGATCTTGCACATTAGTACAGGTCTAAAATCTTAAGCATTTATGCACCTCTCTCTAGTTTTGCTGTTGCCACTGAAAGATCTTTTCCTAATTAAGAAAAAAGGGTCCTATTTACTTTGGGGTCTGGTCGAGCCATGTGTCCCAAGTGATCAAGCCCTAGCTTGTGGTCTGTGTGGTGCGTAATCTTTAAGATTGTTATCTCCATTTTTGCAAAAAATGGAGAGAACATTTTTTTTTCCATTCATTTATGGATGACTATGACCATTTTTTGGTCAGACTTACCCACCTTAGTTACCTGTTTCATCACATTCCTATGATTTACCTGCATCACCTTGTGGCGCCACCAAGGAAAAATAGAAATTATAAATATTATTGCCAAATGTCTAATATTGAACACTCCATCTGTTAACTCAATTGTAATTTGCTTGTAATTAAGGTGTTTTCCCGGAAGAGCAATTCAATTTTCGTTGGACCCTTTTTTATACTAATATATTCTAAACATGCTTTTTGGTGTTTTAAAAATCCACCACCCAAGGTCTTAAATAAGTGCAAGTTTATTATTAGAATTAATTAAACGTACTGACCATAGATGAACTGATCAAATGAACTAAGCAAAATTTGCCTCAGTCTTTACAAATTAAGTAGAGGAACGAAGGTCTTATTTGTCTTCTTCCCTTTTTTATTAAGGCGTTGCTTTTTATAAGACTTTTTTTTTAGCTTTCATGCTAAGAGAGATTTTTTTTCCCTATTAACAACTCTTATTTTTATGTATCTGATTTTTTGTGACATAGGTTCAGCTCAGATCCAGAAACATGTATAGGTCTGGTACAGCATGAGGGAGGCCCCTGTGGCGTCCTGGCTACAATCCAGGTAACAGTTCTCTTCTTAAAGATGCATATGGTAAATTTTAGTTATCATGCTTTTCTTCCATTGGCATGTGATATTTTCTTAATGTTGACCTGGTTGTCATGTCTCTCTGTGTTCTGGTTCTGTTTCTGCCTCTGCATGCATGCCTCTTAGATCTACAATTAATTAGTTCTGTTCTTGAAGGAGCTTGCCAAAAGATAAATGTTTTGTTAAATGGCTATTTACAGCTGAATGTTTTAGTTGAAGAAAATCTAAGTTTTTATGCCTGAAAGCAGCCTTATTTTTGTGCACCCTAGAGAGCTGCAGTCAGTATTAGTATAAAATTTACCGTAGTGTGTTTGTCAAGGTTAACATGCAGTGTTCATTTCCTTCCAACTTTCCTCTATATCATTTTTATCTAGCTCGATTACATGCTTCAATATGAATCCAGTGGATCCTGGTTAGTTGATAGGAAACACTTGTAGAAATAGAAGAAAAACTTTGTTGAAATTGGAATTTCAGCAAATTGCAAACAGTAGTAGAGAAGAAACTTGTGGTCAAACACATGAGAGACCTTTTAATTGATGAAAGGTGGATGAAAACAAACAAGATGCAAAGGATCCTCAATTGGAGAGGAGGATCCGGCTCTCCCAAATCTCTAGATGCCGCTAGAGCCCAAAACAGCGAAGAACAACTCAATTTAGAAAAAAATACTCCCCGCCCTAACCCTAGGAAAACATTCTACTTAAAACAAACAATCCTAAAAGAAATCTCTAAAAAAAACCCTCCTTTGAAATTTCCCCCCTAAACCACCTTAATCACATTTAAATGCTGCCTGTTGGACCCCATGCAGAGAGTGGAACACCCTAGGAGGCGGGACTCCTCCGCCTTTGTTATACGTGAGCCGGTCCCGTATGGACCGGCTGTACTGGTCTAACAATACCACTGGACCGGCTGTACTGGTCTAACAATACCCCTCCTCCCAAAGACCTACCTTGTTCGCAAGGTGAAAATTCGACAGTCTCCTCAATTTTCTCGTCATCACGAATGGTGAGAACATAAAGAGTTCAGTCCTTACACCTATGTCCCTGATGTATACCTCTCATCACATCTAAAATAGAGCCTTCGCCCTCTTCTTTGTAACTCCATTTCTATGTGCTTCTTGAAGTTGTCCCTAGGTCTTCCTCCCACAGTCTTCTCCTTCTGTATGGACCTCCTAAGCTGCTGCCACCCATCCCTCTCTTCATGTGCCTCTGATCCTCCACTAACTGAGCTAGCTTCATTGCCTCTCCCAAATTACAAGGTCTCATCACTCTAAATGCCACTTGAATCTTTGGTTTGAGCCCTTTCATAAAGTTCTCCTTCAGTACAGTCACGGGAAGCTAGTCCAGTCAACTGGCTAGGTACTCAAATTGCTCACAGTACTCCACTACTGTCCCCTTCTGCGTCAGAGTGAAGAATTGCTCATAGAAGTCCCCTCCTTTGCATGTTCGAAAAACGTTCCAATAAGCAGTCCTTAAATTCTCTCGAGGTTCGTATAGGTTGCCTCGTATCCCTCCACTGGTGCCATGCTAAAGCTTTCCCCTCCAAGCACATTCATTTGCTCCTTCGTCAACCTATTGACGGTAAAGTATCTTTCCACCCTGTAGATCCACTCATGTGTATCATCTCCCTCAAAAATAGGCATCTTCAGCTTCCTTACCCTCATATCTCCTCCATCACCCCTGTTTCCTCCTTAATTTCTCATTCCCCAAGAGGGTGGTTCCCCCCAAGTGTGTCAATCATCCCTTCTCCGCTCGTGCCAAACCTTTCATCACAAGCCCACATTCTCTCTTCAAATTCAGCACTCCTTCGATCATAATCAACCTCTCTTCTTTCAAATTCAGCACCCCTTAGATCATAATCGAGCCCTTGCCTTTTAAATTCAGCCATTCTCCTTTCAAATTCAACACCCCTTTGAGCAAATCCAACCCCTCTCCTTTCAAATTCATCCCCTCTTCTTTCAAATTCTGCCCACCTCCGCTCATGCCCAACCCCTTAACGCTTCTCCCCATACCATTTACCCGACTCATCCCTAGGAATATGCTCTAGCGGAAGCATTCTCTCTTCTCCCTCCACAATCTTCGCCTCCTGATCTTCCATTTGCCTTATCGGATTCTGATTTTCCTCACTTCCTTGGCCGGTGACGGCTTCCCTTGTCTCTGACGACGTCGTTTGGGGTTGGCCCTCGGGCAACTTCTTCAATATCTCCTCCATGATGGAAAATTTTTTATCAATCTTTTCATGGATGGCTGAGAATTATTTTTGGAAATCTGAAATTTTTTCTACAAAATCTAATTTCAATTGGCCGATCTCTCCTTCCAAAATTTTCACTTTATTTTCCCGTCATCCGTACCTTGGATCGAAGCACTCTGATACCAATTTGATTGGAACACTTGTAGAAATAGAAGAAAAACTTGGCTGAAATTGAAATTTCAGCAAATTGCAAACAGTAGTAGAGAAGAAACTTGTGGTCAAACACTTGAGAAACCTTTTAATTGATGAAAGACGGAAGAAAACAAACATGATATAATGGATCCTCAATTGGAGAGGAGGATCCGGCTCTCCCAAATCTCTGGATGCTGGTAGAGCCCACAACAACGAAGAACACCTCAATTTAGAAAAATATTTCCTACCCTAACCCTAGGAAAACATTCTACTTAAAACAAACAATCCCAAAGGAAATCTCTAAACCACCCCTCATGTGAAATTTCCCTCCTAAACCACCTTAACCACACTTTAATGTTGCATGTTGGACCCCACATAGAGAGCGGAACACCCTAGGAGGCGGAACTCCTCCGTCTCTGTTATACGCGAGCTGGTCCTGTATAGACTGGCTGGACTGGTCTAACATTAGTATATTACTTGCACTGCAAATGCCTAGACCCCCTTCATTTTGCAAGTACCAATCAAATCCTTGCCCCCACCCAAAAAATTAAAACTCAAGGAGTTGCATACTATATTTTAACAGCTCCTATATGATAGCTTCCTTTGATATGGTATTGACGTCTTTGCTAGGGCCTTTTTCTTAATTTGAAATCACTTCTCTTCTTGCGTCTTGTTGACTGAACTCTCCAGATGTACCTTTAGCATTGATAATTACGAATTTTAACAGAATCTGTAGGAAGCTTATATGTGCCAAATTAAGTTCCCAGATTTTAGAATGTTTCTGCAGCTGACATTAGTTTTTGGAGATCTTACGCTTGATTTTACGGTAAATATGTGCTAATAATTTTTAATACTATGTCGATCAGATCATTCAGATAACTAGATTGAACAAATTTTGAGAAAAATGTTTTTACTTGACAACGTGTTCAACTGCCTTTTTCAAGTTTTTTTTTCACCCTACTAATCTGCATGATGTTTTCCTTCATTGACGTGGATCTGTTGTTTGGGATCCTTATAAAACAAAACCTTGGGGAGAAATATCTTCGGCCTTCTCAAGTGCGGATGATTAGTTTGTGGTTTAGTTGGCTACAATGGAATCATATGTAAATTATTTATGCTTCCAATCTTACATAGATTTTTTTTACTTCTGCAGGCCTTTGTCCTCAAGTATCTTTTGTTCTTCCCAGATGATTTGAATAAATGTCAAGACAATAGTCCATTGCAAAGTTTAGATTTGACGAGATTTTGCCAAAGCTCATGCTCTCCAATGAATGATTTTACATCTTTAACAGAAGATAGGAAGGCAAGGTGATTTATCTATGATTTACATTTTCTCAATGTCAATGTAATTATATATTCTGAATTGTCCTTTTTGAAATGATAAGCGTCCCTTGACGATGGAAGTAATTTTTACCTGCCTTTGGGAAGTCAGGAACATGCCATTTGCTTATAGAACTCACAAGATTATATTTCGCACTCAAATTCTGTGTTAAATAATGTTGGAAGTTACATTCTTTTATGACAGCTTTCTCTTCTCTAAATGGCCTTCATCCTGATCTTGGAAAAGGAATGTGCATATCTAATGTGGCAATGCTTCCCTCTATAATAATTGAGTAGATCGACCTCGTTCTAACATTTTGAATCATTTTGCTTGTCCCCCTTTTCATACTTTTGCAAAATAATTCTGTAATGCTCCTGAAAGTTTTCATTGGACTGTCAAGAATTGCTGTTGTGCTGAAATGTTTATTTCTATTTTAACCTAGTTAGAAAAGCATAATTCCTAGATAGAATATCTGATGTAGAACAATACATGCGTAGATGAAATGCTTAATGAATTTGCACGCTTAGTATTTAGAGAACAAAATACTTATATCCTTCAAGTGAGTTTAAACAACGAAGTAAAACATAATGAACGGTAAAATAAGTTTAGGCCGAATTACATGCACAAAAGTTACGATTGTAAAACAGTCAACTTAATCTAACGTTGCATGCATAAATGATTTTTAACAATAAATCCCTAAACTAACAATGAGATGAGCACTATGAAGGACCCTTCACACAACTCTTCCAATTACTAGGTTTTAGCGGAGAAGCATTAACATTATCTTCATGAAGATAATAGAACCACAATCAAGGATGCAACTATGAAGATAGAGAGTCGGATGTCGAGTTTACCCAAAGACAAGAGAGGTGCGCACTCGACAAGGTCGTTTGAATGCTGGGAAAGTAGTGGACAGCAACCAAGAGCCCTCTCGCACCAAGGAACAGGCGGGAAGAGGTACAGAACTTCAGGACAGCATCAGTTTTGATCTTGGGCAGCAGTTTTCAGGTGCTGGAAACTCCAAACAGCAACCAGAAAAAAAATCTGGACAGCGGGAAGGAGTGCAGGAATTTGCTGGCAGGATCTGGAATCTGTGGACAGCAGCATGTAAACTCTGGACAGCAAGCAGAGGGTGTTCTGGGGTTGTACCGGACAGCAAACTGGCGATCTTGGAGGTCCTGGACAGCAACTTTCCTGTTATAACCCTCAAGACAGCAGGGAGAATGCTTCCAGAATTCTGGATAGCAGCTTAGCTTGGTGAAATTCAGGTTATGTTGAGCCGTTGGGAGGGGAAGAGAAAGATATTATGTGATAAAGAGCTTCCCTAAGTGCTTTCCTCAATTGGGCATTAATTCTGGGAGCTGGAGAGAGGGTAGGCGGGTAGGGAGAAAGGAGGAAGGAGCTTGAATACTTAATCAAGAGTTTCCAATTAAGAATGGATTGAATAAATCTAACCCAATTTGAATTTGAATTGGACTTGATTTGGGGAGTCAATTAGGGATCATTAATGACTAAATTTACTAATAAAGAGGGAGGGGGTGGCCGGCCCTATGGTGGGGGGAATTTGAGTGATTTAATTACTTGGAATTGTGGGCCCCAAGCAATTAAATAAATTAAAGGAGAAATCTGAAATTGATTTCAGATTTAAATAAATTGGAAAGTTTCCTAACTTAGGTTTAGACAATAGGAAACTATTTGAATTCAAAATTAATTGAATTTTCAATAGGAAACTTTCCTAATTGACTAGGGTTTAAATTAGGAAAGTGAATAATGACAATTAGAATTGGAAATTCAAGTTTGGGAAGCCATGGGAGGGCCGGCGGTGGGGACTTGTGGTGTGGGGCGGGTGGGGGTTCTGGAGGCCGGCGGCTGGAGGGGTGGTGGCCGGCGGGTGGGGCGGCCAAGCTAGGGGGAGGTGGAGGTTACGGCTAGGGTGGTTTGGGGGCTGTGGGATGGGGGAAGGCGGCGGCTGTGTGGATTTGTGGATGGTGGGTTCTAGGCCGGCGGCAAGGAGGGGGAAGGGAGGGGAAGAAGAGATAAGGGAAGAGTGAACACGAACCGGGGACGCTTTCACCGATTGATGGGTATTGCGTTGGCCTCTCCTAGGCCCTCTCCTCTCATGAACTCACCAAGAGATCAAGGCACAACTAGAACTCACAAAGAGATCTTGAACAAAGCTGAATTTCATTTCAATAATCATCATCCCCTCACAAAGGAGGAGGGGAGGGCTTTAAATAGCCCAAAACAAAGAGACAATCCAAAGTACTAAAATGCCCCTTGGGCTTACATGTCTAAACCCTTAAGTAAGGGCAAAATTTGAAAAGGCAATAAACATTAAAATAAATCTAATACATCAAATAATAAAATAAAAACAAAACTAGAGTGGATGTCCTCAGCAATATCTTTATGCAGTGGGAAAGTTAAAACTCTTTTAATGAGCGGATTTATTTTCATGAAACTCATATAACTTGAATTTTGGATGCCACATTAAATCCTAATTGTATGAGCTGAAAATCCGGCCTGGATAGATCAAAGCCAGATTCCTGATGGCCAAGAGCCATAGGATAAGTGGTGATACGGTGGTCTATTTTTAGTTTAGAAAATGTTAGTTATTTTTAGTTTACCCCATAGGATCATTGGTGTAAATCTTATAACAATTGGTTATTGAATGATACAAATATCCAGGTTTTTAGGCTAAGAAAACTACATTGTGGCTTGGATGGTCAACTCTAAATGGGTAAATGTACAAATATATCCCAATCATGGACCTTGCAGGAACCCTAGCACGGTAATTTTTCAGTAAGAAAATGATCAAATGATCTCTCGACTACCTGTAAAGGACCAAAATAGACTTAGATTATGCAAAAGTTGCAATATAGTCTCATGAATCTTTAAACAAGGACTAAAATTATCCCGCCATCCAATTAATAGAAATTGGAGTTAATGGTGTTAGAGTGGGGGTATTTTTGGAATATATTTTTTGTTCATTGGTTATTTTTCTATTTATTTTTCTACTTACCTTATTTCCTCGTGTATAGCTCCTAATCTTGTGTACAAGTGGTAATAGATTGAGATCGTGTAGGTGCCAAGCAAGTTGATTTTTTATATTGAAGTTATTTAATTTTTTTATTATCATTATTTTGAATGTTAGACATCTCTTCGCATAGCCACTTCATCTTGATTGCTGCTCATGGGGAATCTTCACTCTTCGTCGCCGTTAAGGAGGGGAGGGAGGTGTCTTCTTCTGCTCCTCTTTCTCTTTTGTTAGGGGAAGCTTCATTGAGCGCGAGGTAGCTACGTGATAATCTCGTTTGTACTGTGTCAATGAGGGGAACTTTTGAGGTTGCTCTCCCGCATCCTCTGACCCTACGTCAAATAATTGAAAAGACTTACAGGGTAGTTTAATGTTTGATAGTTGATTATATAACTAAATACGAAAATTTATTACCTATCATCTATAACTTGAATGATTATTTGTGATGAGTTTTGTAATATTTTCCTCTCAATTCTTTTCAACCTAAGCATCAACAACTCATGCAACAATATTGCATCCTTTTTATGCTTCAACGCAGCAATTGATTCTTGGAAAATGATTCCTTATGTTAAGTTTTCCCAAAATTATTTCAATCTGATTCTTCCTATTAGTCCATCCATTTGATTTAAGACTTAAATCCTTTTATTTTTCTGCTTCTTTCTTTGTGGTATCAACCTCTTTTTGGGGAAGAGCATCCTTTAACTCATGATAAGATGGCTTCAAACTTGGTTCATAAAGCCCATATTTTCAATCATCATTTTGAAGCTATCAAGCTTAGAAAATATTGAAAGAGATGCCAGCTTGACATAAACATCTTATTATAGATTGGATTGTGCTCTCTCTAGCATCCTTATCAAGGCTTTATTTAATTATAACCTATCTCACATTGGCTAATCTAGTCTCCTTAATATGGGTAGAAGATAAATAATTATTGAGAGAACCTTTTCTTGTTACCTTGGAACCAAGACTTAAATTGAATAATTGGGTATTGAGGTGTTTTCTGTCTGTGAGGTGAGACGTAAGCATCAAGGCGTTTTGAGGCGTAAGCCTCATAAATTCAAAATTTTCGGAAAGTTAAAATAAAGTTTAAAAGTGATTTTTTTATGTAATAATCAAATATATGTTAAAAGATGATATATTAACTTTTTATTGAATTATGAAGTAATAAATTGGCATACATATGAAACAAAAAGCTGCACAAAATGTAAAGTGACAACTTATAAATTGACTGAAATAGAGAATTGAAATTCAAATATCACAAAAGCAAAACAACATAAAATAAATGAATTGCATAAAAATATTATATAAAATCATGTTCAACTCCAAATTTTTTCTTTCTCATTTCCCTACTCAGCCACATTTAATTCATAAAGAAAGGTTAAATGGTATGATAATAACTCAGAAGCCATTTGCACTGCCATCATTGAGGGAGTCCTCATTTAAGTTGTCATGGCGACGAATTGCTCTCTTCATTGCCTCTTCACCTATGAAGTCCAATGCCTCCAAAGCTAAAATAGTATGGCTACAGCAGCAGTGGCTGCGACAGTTGGCGAGCTGGAGGTCGAGGCAATTGAGAGAAAGCTGTTGTGGCTTGGGGTGCATGAATGCGTGATTTATTTGAGGCTTTAGTTTATGATTTAGATAAGTTTTAATTAAAAATATATAAATTGGGTGAGGCGAGGCGCACTTCAGCCAAATTGAGGCGCATGCCTCACAAAAAAGCTCGAGGCATTTTTTGTTTAAAATTGCGCAATTTTAAACAATGCTCAGAACTTGTGCTATAAATTACAGATACCATCAAACTTTTGCCTTTATTACCATACACCAGAGCTTCAACAATCCATTCATGCTCCTGATTATCATTAATGTTGTCTTCATTTTCATATTTAATATGCTTTCTTGCATTTAGTTGTGCCTGATAACCAAGCAAGTCTTATTTCACTTTACTGAGAACCTTCTTGCACACCTCAACATTCTACCTCTTCCCCTCCTCTGAATAAATCAATTGCTCCTTAGCTCAGAATACAACTCCATTTTGTGATTTTATACACTTATGCCTGGTCATATTATTTGTATGAACAAGTATCATTCCTTATGCACTAAAGTATTTCTAACAAATGCTTTTTTTTTTGGATTGAGCACCCTAAGATTAATTCAACAAAAATAGAAAGTATATAATTATGAAATTAAGTAACACAAACTACACCTTAAATATTTAATTATTAGACAGAAATAAAAAAACTACCCTTAAAAATTTTCAAACAATTTTGAAAGCATCGAACATGCCACGTTAATAACAAAAATGCAGTAGGCAAGAGGTACGAAGCACTATTGAGAAGTGTCAAAGCAACAAAAGGAGGATTAAAGCCATTTATCATGAACATAAAATAGTGCCAATAGAGCATTGAGAAACATAAATTAAATAGTCCACTTGTTCACAAGTGACATAAGGAAAAATGATGATATTAAGTGGAGAAAGAATACCTAGACCTTAACCCTAAAACCTTTTATTTGAGCAAACTAGCATCGGTTAATTGAATCCAGCATGTGAAAAGCATTGCATGAACCTGCCATGTTAATAACAAAACTGCAATAAGCAAGGAGGTACGAAGTACTATTGAGAAATGTCAAAGCTACAAAAGGAGCATTGAAGTCATTTATCATGAATATAAAAAGTGCCGATAGAGAGTTGAGAAACATAAATCAAATAGTCCACTTGTTCAAAAGTGAAATATGGAAAAGTGATGATATTAAGTGGAAAATGAATACCTAAAGGTTAGCCCTAAAACTTTTTTTTTTTTAGCAAACTACGATCTGTAAATTGAATCAAGCATGTGCAAGGCCCTTCATACTTGGAAGTGTCGAGTGCTCCATCCATGTGTGTGTTGTCACAGCAGATTGAAGTGTTGTGTCTGCTCTTCGCTTCAAAAGTGTGCTTCAAAGTGCACTTTTGATAAATTTGAATTTCCCTTTCCACTTTAACCACTCAATATTCATTGCGGATGTCATATCCTCGTCTATATTCCTGTTGTTTTGCATAATTGCTCAAAGTATCTACACCTATATCTAGTAAGTACTACTCGATCCTCCATTATATTCCAGAATATCCTTATTAATTCCATATCTACTATAATTATCTTCCATATACCTGTTTTCCTACTAATCATAATCCCCTTTTTTTTAATAATTTTCCTCAGTTATTTGAAATAAACATTTTAATAGGGCTTCCTTATATATTTTTTAAGTAGGTCTGAAATATTGGACCTGCAGCAGACTCAACAATGACATTAGTGACTCAAGTACAACTTAGATTAACAAATATGTAACACTTAGTTCTAGGCAGCCTAACCAGATAGAAAGATGGAATTCCTTTAGTGCATGTTTGCTAATTCTTGTCAAAGGTTTGTATTCAAGCTGTACTAAAAAATGATCTGATATTGGTTTGTGGTCCAGTCTTACTGCAAACCAGAGGCTATCTTTTTGTTTATTCAAGCTGACACAACCTAGCACGAACATGACTTAATGTAATTTTCGGTTTTGTCACCATTTTTTTTGTCAGACCATACTTTCGGACCCCTTATACTAGATGTAGCAAGCTTACCTGCCACTTCTCTTTCTCATTTTGTGTTTTTATTAGATTGTATGTCACAGCTGACTTTTCATTAATAAACACTCCAGCCGCAAGCCTTGTGGACATTTTTCCTAATGGAATCCCCTTTGAAAAGACATTAATTATTTAAGCTGTCAAAAAAGTGTATAGCGAGATGCAAATTCACTATGTTATGTGGACGGAGTTTATGTGCTGAAATGATTTTTATTATATGGGAATAGCCCAAGCACCCCATATTATTCTATTCATTCTTTGCTGGCTGCTGTCTGAAGATATATGGTAAAATGTCCATGCTTACGAGAGCATATTAAATTGTGATGTGCTTGTAGATATTGAGATAAGCAGTTAGAATAGTATATCTAGTGATGGAGATAGGCTTATTTCCGTTAGGTATAATGTAGGGCCATTTCTTGTGTTTATCACAGCTTAAAAGGTCAATTAACTTTTAATATGCTTTTATTCTTCAGTGCTCACATTTACTTTAGTATTTATCAACATTCTGTTATTGAAACATTTATTCCTTCAAGCCCTTCCTTTGATTGTCTTGGTTGTTTTCTATGTTGTATCTCTTGCTGAATGCTTATTATAAATTGGTTTTATAGGGCATTGGTTCTAGGTATGCTTGAAATACTATTTTTATGCGGAAGTTTGAAAAGGGCTGTGGTTGCAACTCTTGCTGTTTCTAGTCGTCAATCAGGTGGAAGATCTGAAGACCGTCAGAATAATGAGGTTAAATCTTGACTCAATCGGTTATGCTTATATTCAACACTGTAGTGCTGGTATTCCTGTACTTATACTGTCACAGCTCATGAACAGATGATGACTGCATACTTGGAAGGCCTTTCAATTGAATCAGCTTCAGATTTGCAGAAAGTTTTGAGAATTAAAACATACAATTTGCGGGACATTGCTTTTCAAGATATTATGTCAGAGCTCCCTGTATTTCAGAGTCGTATGGGGGCCTTGTTATTCTTGATCTCTGCTCTGCTTTCTCGAGGATTGGTGCGCAACTTCTACTTTTTGCTTCCATATACTTGTAGAAACTAAGTAATTGGCTCCTTTAATGTTGCATTATTTCCTCCTCTTAGCCTTTTGGACTTTTTCATCTGATTTCAAAGCTCTGGAGATGCACAATGCGCAGCACAATCAGGTCTTTTAGGTTCCATCCTTTTCTCTATAATATGGCCTGCAGTTTGAACTAATTTGGACTTATTTTGGGTATTGCTATTGTTGATTAGGGAGTAAGCTCAACAGAAATGGCCATTTGTAATATCTGAGATGCCACATTTGGAGTATCGTCTGAAGAACTCCATGAAACAAAAAAGCCCAGCATGGATTCATAAAGGAATGTAAATCACATCATAGGCCCAGAATTGGCTATATAAGCGTGAATTTTGTGAAATAAATTCAGAGAATTTACAATATTGTTAAAAGGAAGAAAATATTTTTGAAATTAGTCTTATTGAATTAGAACGGAAATGGATTAACTTAAGATTATATGAATAGAAGTTAAACAAAATGATTTACAAAATAATATTTTTAGCACTTTAGACAACATAGAAATAAATGGAAGATAAGAGTTCATAATGCCAACCCTAAATAGTTGGGATAAGATTAATGAAGGTGAAGACTTTGACTAGGATCTATCGTATGCAGTACATAGATGCAAGCTTTAAAATCACAGTACTTCATAAATTCATAGAAGAAATGAATTTGACCTCATTGTAAGGATGGCAGTTGATGCAGGACTTAAATGCCTAGATGATGTTAATTAAGGATTTTTGCACGCTTTAGTTTAGAGAACAATATTAATTAAATACTTGTAGTGATTTAAACGATGAAATAAAACACGAAGAATGATGAAATAAGTTTAGGCCAAGTCACACATATAAAGTTAAGATCACAAAATAACCAATTACTCTAACATTGCATATGTGGAAGGTTTTCAACGATAAATCCCTAAGTTAACAATGAGACTCGTCACTATGAAAGATTCCTCACTCAACTCTCTAAATCACTAGGCTTTAGCGGAGGGAAATTAACACCATCTTTATGAATCAAAATAAAACCACAATTGAAAGCAACTAGAAAGATACAAGATTTGGAAGATTAGTTTACCGTCATTAAGGTTTAGAAACAATCTGCCACTGGACGGAAAAAATTTGTTCGTCGATGGCGGCGGCAAGGGTGAAGACAATCCTCTCCACGTATTCCGGATTGACGTCGAAGAACAGAGAATGGATGATATCAACTTGGCCTTGTTCGTTGTAGACGAACCCGTGGTCACATTCTGGATCCGCTATGCATGGGTATATGAGTTTGGGGATGTGTGGAGAAGGTAAGCGGTGTGGCTTCTTCTCTTTTCCTTCCTTAGGTGAAGCTTCAAGCCAAGAGAAGTGGGGGAAAGGAGGTGTGGGGGTTCAGCCAAGACTAGGAGAGATAGCCTCTTTCCAAAATTTGAATTTGAATTTCATATTTGAGTAGGGGAGGATTTGGGTTTTGGAATTTGAATTCAAGTAAAGGGAAAAGGAGGAAAAATTACTCCTTAATGAGAGACATAATTGATGTCTCTAGAAGGAGGGGAATTAATGTGGGAGAGAGAGAGAGAGAGATAGGGAGAGGGCCGGCGGCATGGTGAGGAGGTTTAGGGGGGGTGAGTTTAAAGCTTGCCTATCAAGGATCTTTAATTGAGGAAGAGGATTTAAATCTAATCCAATTTGAAGTTAATTTGGACTTAATTTAAGGAACTTTCCTAAAATAGATTGTCTATTTTAGGAAGGATTTCAAAATTCAAAATTGATTGAATAATTGAAATCAAAGCTTTCCAAAATGAGGTTGTGTAGAGAAAGGAAAGTAATGAAGGGAGGTTTGAATTTTGGAGGCAAGGAGGTGGAGATTGGATGACCGATGGCTAGGGTAGGGTTAGGGTTTTGTGGAGGTGGGATTTGGGGTGGGTTAGCTAATGGTTTTGGGAAGGGGCCTTAGGTGGCCGACGGCTAGAAGGAGGTGGGGTTTTGTTTGCCGGCGGCTAGGAGAGGCAAAGCCCTTGGGTGGCTGGCGGTTTGGAGGTGGAAAGGGAAGGGTGGTCGGTTGGTTTGTAGGGGCGGTGGAGTTCGGTCAATGAGGGGAAGAGGGTTTATGGCTGGCGGTTTAGAGAGGGGTTTTGGATAGGAGGCCAATGGCTTAAGGGAGAAGGAGGGGAGGAAGGAAGGAGAAAGTAACCACGAGCCCGGACGCTTCCTGCGGCTGGTGGGTGATCCGATTCCCTTACCTAGGGATTTATCTCCAAGAACTCTCAAACTCTCACAAAAACTCAATTGCTGAAATTTTCATTATCTTCATTCATTCATTCATTCCCTTCAAAAGAATAACAAGGGGCTTATAAATAGCCTCATACAATGAAAGAAAAATAAAAAACAAACTTACCCGTAGGGTATACATATGACTAGGCCCTCAAGTGAGGGCAGAAATGAAAAAAAATGCATAAGTAAATCAAATACATAAAATGACTCAAAAATAAATCGGCGCGATCGTGGTCGTAGATCGTCGGCCCCATCTCTGGTAGATTCTCCAAGGTCGGATGTCCTCATCAGCAGTATTATCTAGTTTTCTCCATTGTATATGTAGCTTTCTTAATACTTTGATAAGCCTTATATCTTGCTATTTGGAAAGAAAGCTTTTCCCAACCTCTGCAACATATTGAACCCACGTTCCGGATTAATCTGTTTGAACTGATTATAGGAAAACTCGCAATGTATTTCTCTCTTTACAATGATGTGCAATCTTGCAGAAATTAACTTTAGTGGACATATATTATTACCTAGATGTGTTGTTTTCATGAATCCCGCCTATTCTAATGATGTTCATTGATAATATTTGTGTCATATCTATAAACGTTAGCAAATGAATCATTGAGAATTGAGTCCTTCATGGAAGTTTACCTCTTCCCTTTTAGTGTGACCTATGTATGAAGTCTCTCCTGACTGTGCTGTTATTTCTTGATAGTTATGTATTTATAGTTTCTTCATTAAATGGAGTCTACGATCAATCAGTTCTTATCAGTAGAATATTTTGATGATATGTTCTCCGCAGGTTTTTTTGTTAGCATGCAATGTAAAGCATGAAAACTTTCTATTGCTGAAATTCGATTGACCTTGTAATTTAGGAATCCATTCAAGCTGATCGGGATGATCCTTCCCTACCTCTAGTCACAGCACCATTTGGACATGCCTCACAGGTAGTTGATGTTACCTCTGCATTTATCTTTTTATTCAATTAAGTATATGTTTTTTTTTAATCACATAAAGAACCTAAATATTGCACACTATTCCGTGAAAGTGTTGCCTTTAACAGGTGATGTAACCTCTCTCCAATAAGCAGTGATTTGATGTCCGTCAGAGCTATACTTTGTTACCCTCAGGCAAAAATATCATCTAACTGGACATATCCATTACTCTGCATAGAAACACAATTGGACTGATCGCAATGACTTTCCCTTTCTCCAAATCTGTTAAAGGGTAATTTTAGTAACTTGATGAGCAGAAAAATCTGCATATTGACTCATATCATCCAAAAGAATCTAGGTCTTTGAAATTTTCTTCCACAAAGATAGATGGATCTTCTATTTGGCTACCAAACTTATGCTCAGTAGACCTAGTGTTAACTCATCCCTTTAAGGGAAAGTTGAGTTTATATACCCTGTAATGCCCAAAGTTAGGAAAGTATGCCCGTTGTTTCATTTATTGGGAAAATATGCTAAAAAGATCCCTTCAGACCAAAGTACCCCTGTTTTAGATTGCAGACTAATTTTTTTATGTGTGACGCAGCCAAATTTGATCCGAATAATATTCAATCAAGGTTTGAACAAAATCGATCAAGGTAGAGACCACATGCAATAAAAATTCAATCAGTAATCTATTGTTCTTCGAACCCTATTCGAATATAAATTAGTTTTATTTAAAATTTTCAATCAAGGTTGTTACATGGTTTGAATAAAGTTTGAATAAGGCATTTTTTGAAAATTTTATAAAATAGTTGAATGTCATGTTCAAATAAGGTGCGTTCCATGTTTGAATATGGTTCGCAATTATTGAATAACATAGTATAATATAACTAATGCAATCAAAATAGTTATAACATAATCAGACAAATACAACAAAGAATAGAATTTTAACATGAATCCTTATATTAAATTCAAATTGTTAGAAAGTTTTACAGTGACATGTTTAAACACATCATACAAACATTGTTATAATTGAATGTAATAATATCTATAATACAACTAGTGCTCAAATCTGACCACATCTATATCACTATAAAGTGCTAAAATCTAATTACATATATTTCGCTACAAAGTTCTCAAATCTAACCACATTTAAATCACTATAAAGATTCCAAATATGGCAACATATATATCACTATAAAATATGTTCTTGAAGATTATTAGGATCAAAACCTTTTTCATCAAGCAATACTACTACAACAACAATAATAAGCCTTTATCCCACAATGTGAGGTCGATTTTTTTCCTCCATTGTGTCCTATTAAGTGTCAAATAAAAAAAAAAGTCATTTTAATACTTTCTAGCCAAGTCTTTTTATGTCTACCTCTACTTTTCTTAATATGGGCCGAATCTAATACATCTACTCTCGATTGGAAGGTCGATGTTTTATGTGACCAAACCACCTAATGCGACCCTCTCTAATCTTATTTGCCACTGGAGTTGCTCCAACTTTTTCATGTATATACTCATTTCGCATTCTATCTCAAGTGTAAAGCCACTCATCTACTTGAGTATCCTCATCTTCGCAACACTTAATGTTATTTTATGCTTCTCTTTTAATGGCCAATATTCTACGGCATAAAGCATTGCAGGTCTCACCACCATCTTATAAATTTTCCCTTAAGTTTGAGGGGTATTTTTTTAATCACACAACAAGCCTGATGCATTTCTCCACTTCAACCATCCAACTTGAAATCTACTAATAATATCCCTGTTTATTTTACTATCGCTTTGAACAATGGATCCGAGATATCTAAAACGTGCACTCTTTCTAATGACTTGATCACCTAATTTCACAATTCCACTACTAGATCTATTACTACTAAAAGTACACTCAATGTATTCGGTTTTAGATCTTCTCAAACAAAACCTTTAAACTCTTAATGTTGACCTCCATAAGTCAAGTTTTTAATCAACTCCCTGTCTAGTTTTATCAACAAGAAGAATTTCATCAACAAAAATTATACACCAAGGTACAACCTCTTGCAAATGTCCAGTAAGAACACCCATGACTAAAGCAAAAATATATGGGTTGAATGTTGATTCTTGATCTAATCCAACTGAAATAGAAGAAAACTTGGTCAAACCGCCTTGTGTTTGAACACAAGTAATAACTCCTATATACATATCCTTAATGACTTGAATATAAGCATCATTAACTCCTTTATTTTCTAGAACTCTATAAATCAATAAATATTTTATGCAGATCTTTCTTACTCTCTCTATACTTCTCCATCAAAGCTCTCAACAAATGTATAGCTTCCATAGTAGACTCACTTGACATGAATCCAATTTGATTTTGAGAAATATTAGTATGACGTCATAGCTTAATTTTTCTATAATCCGCGCGCTCTTGTGCATCCTTTATTCTTAAAAATATGAATCAACATGCACCTCCACTCAACTGAGATTTTTTTAGTCTTTAAAATAATATTAAAAAGTTTAGTAAGCTAAGAAATTTCTTGATCTCCACTCATTTGGCATCAAACAACAGCAAGTGTATTTTTTATTTATAATTGTGAATTCAAGCCACCAAGCTTTGCATTAATCTTTAGTAGCGCATTCAGTAAAAGTAAGTCTACATCCATTAAAAGCAGCACATCCACATAAATACCAATAATTCCTCTCTATAGGTATACAAGCAGGCATTTGCATATTCAGATGTTGTGTGATTCTCTCATATTCAACATCATGATGTCATTAGTCTCAAATAGTTCGAATTCCCTAACAAATTTTTTTATCACACCTCCATATCTATATGTTTTCGAGTATATATTTTACATGCACAACAAGACAACTCAAATGAGTGTAAAAATAATAAATTCAATTTTTTTTCTCAAAGCTTCATCGAACACTCAACTATTGGTCAAAACTTGCTTTGAATGCTCAAAACTTGTTTTGACCTCGTTCGAACCATGTGAGACACATGATTCGACTTTTATTCAATTTGGTTTCAAAATACAAATATGCTTTGAATAAGCTGTGAAGAATATTCGATCATGTGTTGAACATGCATCGCTCATGGTCAAAATAAAATTTGAGCAATGCTTAAAGGTATTATCTTAACATGACACAATGGAGAAAAAGGATTCATGTAGCTAACCCCACATAGTGGAATAAAGGCTTGTTGTTGTTCTTCTTCTTCTTCTTCTTCTTCTTTAAAGTTGTTATCTCATATTTAATATCCTTTTACATTAAGGGTTCAGGGTGTAAATATGTAACATCAATCACTAACCTTAAATGACAATCACTGATTGGCTGGAGACGGAGATAAAATTATTGCATTGGAAATTCGCCTCAGAACCATCACTCACGAAAAAGAATTGTGGTGAAGAACGTGCTTAGAATATGAGGGGTTGATCAGATTTTTTGTGTGAAAGATTTCTTATATCAATCAATGGATCATTTTGAATTCCACGGGCATTTTGATTTGAAGGAAACTTTTGGGCATATTTCCTCAAAAAACTAAATAGCCGTTATTTTTTTTTTTCAATTTTGGATATTATAAGGCACATAAACTCGAATTTCCCTCCCTAACCGTGTAATTCTTGTTTTCTTTGTGATTTTGATGTTCGCTGGGACGAATGCTATTTCTCTTCGTAATTGTTCATAATTTTGAGTTATCGGTTCACCGTTATCTGCTGTGTTGCGCATATTCAATAGGGGAAATGTATAAAGTAGTCTATTTGAACAGTACACTTGATCCAGCTTTATTCGGTAGTATAAACTTGTGCTGGATGATGTAGCCTTGCTAAAGGATTTCATCAAGTTTAGCAGCTCTTAAGGGATGGATTAAACTTGAAAGCCTCTGGATAATAGGTTCCTTTCTTCTGCTTTAAGTATCTCTTGACTATTGATTAATTTTACGTTGAGTTTAGAAACGTAAGGCATTCTTTTTTTCACTTTACAGAAGTTTCTACGTAATTGGGCATGCATTTTGTCCCAACAAATATTGAAGTGGTTTTACTGGTGTAATTTTATGAGGCTTAATGGGATAATCTAACGTACAAGTTTGCAACCAAATAGGAGTTCCTGGTTACTCTTTTGCTTTCACCTTTTGTCGGGATATGCAATTCAATCTCTACATGCCTAAACATCAATTTTGAATTTCTGCAACTAAAAGAGATTCAAGAAACTTTCACTTATGGCTTAACTTTTGCCTTGCGAGTACTCTTCATGCTCAATGCATTCATCCAGTAGTCTTACTAGATATCTTTTTATATGCTAATCTACTCTTTTGTTCTTAGGAAATCGTGAATCTGCTGCTTTGTGGGCAGGCTGTTCCAAATGTGTTTGATGGTAGGATGGATCTTGGTGGTGGCATGTTCCTTAAGGGCGTATCCACAAGCGTGGAGGTTGGATTCCTCACTCTACTGGAATCGCTCAATTTTTGCAAGGTTGGACGGCACCTTAAATGCCCAAGATGGCCTATATGGGTGGTAGGAAGCGAGTCTCACTACACCGTCCTTTTTGCTTTAGAACCATCGGTGCAAGAAGAAAATGAGCTCGAAGAACTAGAATCCCGAATTAGGCGAGCATTTGATGCTCAAGACCAGAGTGGTGGTGGGGGCTTCATTAGCGTTGAAGGATTTCAACAAGTCCTAAGAGAATGCAATATCAATTTCCCACCTGTGAAACTTGAAAACCTATGCTCCTCAGGTTTCATAGTTTGGAGTGAATTTTTGCAGGAATTGCTTGAGCTTGATAAAAGCCTGGGAGGCTTAAAAGATCCAAGTGGATCCATGGGCAAGAAATTGTTTGATGTGTATCATTTTAATGGAATTGCAAAGTCAGTGCTAAATGGCAACGTTGGTATGGGAGGTGAGAGCCCTCTGCAGAGGCCAAGGCTCTGTAAATTAAGTGTTTCAGTACCGCCAAGATGGACCCAGGAAGAGTTTCTTTCTGACACATGTGATAACAGAACAAGCGAAGTGAATCAGGCGGCTGAATCTTCTCAACATGCTCCATTGGTGGACTGCATCAGGACCCGCTGGCCAAGAGCTGTTTGCAGCTGGATTGGCGATGCTCCCAGTATAGTCTGATGAGACGCCTCAATTGATCAAATATGTTCAAATATGTCCTTGCATTATTTTTCCTCTACTTCTAATAAAATTTAATACAAGTACTGTGGTGGAAGAATATTTTCACTTGTTCAATGTGTTACTGGATCAAATTGTAACATCTAGATTTGTTTTTCATTTTTTTTAAAACTCTGTGATCTTTGTAATGTGTTTAATTATTTAGATTATTATTTTTTTCCTTCAATGTCATTTTTATTTTGATGCTAATATTTTGTTTCAAGCAAGCAATCAACTTGTAATTTTATGGATTTCAAGCAGCCAGTTATCCATATTGCAGATGTAATCCACGTGAAAAGACATCAAGAAAAGAAATGCTATCTTGTTGTTCAGACTTTGTTTGGCATAATTTTTTAACTGTTTTATAAAGCTATTATAAAACTAATTTTTCATTAAATTGTTGTAGAAAATAGTTTTCTGTATGAAATCTTTTAAAAAAAAGTGAAAATAATGATCAAATAAGAATTATGGTGGCAATTTGAAAAACAAAGCAGTGAGAAAAGAAAATTCAGCAGGCAAATGCAACAACGAGGCAGCAGCTGATGGTCCTGCGTTCTGACCCAAAATTGGTACAAAAAATCCTATAAAACTATACAGATAAGTGGCTGCTTGAAATCCGTTCTGAACAACAAGATAGCATTTCTACATCTTTAACCTGAGGAGCATAGGTTTTCTAGGTTTTCAAGTTTCAGAGAGGTGGGAGTGATCGACGAAACATGTTCATCTCATTTCATTCAGGCTTGAATCCCTTAATTGTCCAAAAAAAAAAAAGGAAGATAAGGCCTCCAAAATTACTTTTAGGGCATCTCCAATGAAACAGCAAATCACCGTTTGCCGTTCTTCCGTCGCTCCAACCGAGCGACAGTTTTGATGCTATTTCATCGAGGGTGAACAGTGCGACTGTCAATATTGGCGTCGCACTGTTCACCATCGCTATTTTTCTGTGTCAATCAGATTTGTCGAAGAAACGCGTGAAAGACGGTTATCTTCGCGGAAGCCTGAAAATGTCGTTCGATTGGAGATGAATCACGCCATTTTAATTTTGAGTTTCACTACATTTTAGAGTGAAAAATGGGATTTTCCGTTGAAGATGCTCTTAGCACTTCATTTACATTGACTTTTGAGCTATCCTCCTTTTTTTAAAGTTGGAAAGTTAAAAGCCTCTCCTCCTTCACAGGCCTTGCTCAGTTTGTGAAATTTAGCACATGTAACATCATTGCTTATTTAATTAGAGGTGCCAGTTTAGCTAAAGAATTCTGTAAATTTTTAAATAGCCTAATGTACTAGATTTCTCTAATATGGAGATATTAATTCTAAGAAGATGCATCTTGTCTCTTGCAAAAATATCTATAAGTTTTTACGTCTCGACAAGCTGGACATTCCTGCCATTTTTGCCTTACAGCTCCTAATTAATATAGAGATTTTTTAATACAAATTTATACTGACCAGATGGTGGAGACAATTATTACTCCTTATGGAATTCTAGCTCTCCCAAAATATCCTCGTTAGAAAATCTTGAAAACTATGGCTCTATCTATCAAACAAAATATTTTTTGTTATCTATGATGCGGTGGCAAGACTCTTTATGAACTCTAGGATATTAAATTTTATTTGGGACGATTTTTTTACTACTTCTTAAAGCAGCTTTTTAGTACAAATATTTTCATTTTTCTACTAAAAAACTGCTTTAGAAGCACTAAAAAAGCCGTCCCAAATGAAACCTAAATCTCTTCTTGGCTATTTCCCTGCTAACTCTTCTATCTCCACTATTATTATTATTTATTAGTGGGAATTGGAGCTTCCCGGCATCATTTCTTGCCCCTTTGCGAAATATTATTTGCTTGGCTCCTATTCATTTTGGAATGGTTTAAAATCCTTCTATATATTGCCAATGGTTTCACTGTCTACTCTCTTTGTCGTGAAAGAAACAGTAGACGTTTGGAGAACAATTGCCGTAATCACTGTACTATCTCTCACAAAATTATGTTGGCCATCAATCTTAAAATTCAGAAGTAGAGCTAATATCAATAAATTGGGGCATAATTCAATGACTATTTGGCTATTTTTGACGATTATAATCCATGATCTATGCTCTAATCTCAAATTAATGTAAAAACACTTAGTACAACTAACTACTTTTTAAAGGCTTAGATTGATGGAGAAGATGTAATTAAGGCTTTATAATCAATAGTCCATCCACTCAATATATACGGGTGCCTTGCAATGCTCATAACTTAGTCATCTATCATGAACAAATGTAGGTTTATGACTCATTAAATTTACTATGAACATCTTGGAGCAATGATGATACTTTTCTAGTCCTTTTGATAGTCATTTTCTCAATGATGCTACTTCATAAGGAATTCTCGATAGAACTACACTACATTGAGTTCCTCATAAAGTTTTCATTGCATGATCTTGAAGTGATGCACATAATACAAAACATCAAGTTTTGCTTCACACCCAAGTTTATCTTAGGTTGGTAAATAGTTATTCAAAATTGATAGTGTCTTCTTTACTGCAACACCTCTCATTAATTTGATGTTAGATATCTCACACTTGAATTTGGTGGTAGACCTAATTTTATGCCTACTTTGAAGTAGTAGCTAACTTATTGTTTAAAAAAAAAAGTAGCTAACTTATTGTTGTTGATCAATCAAATCCTCAATCATATGTAATATATACTTATTTTTTATGGTGATCTTAATTAGTGTTGTATAGATAGAAATTTAGCTTTCTTGAGATAAATTTTTGAGATGGTGGCAATGTTGTATGAAAGTTGGTGAGGCTATTAGTTGCCAAGAAGGTACTAAAAAGTCGGCCTCCTTGGCGTGACTTTCCAAGATGGCAGTAAAGTTGCATCGATGATGTATTTAAAATAAAGGGAAGAGATACCAAGAGCTATCTACAGACTTATTAAGAAAAATTTATCCTTGGGATAATTTATCAAAAGTACAACAAAGTTATTGAGATAATGGTGAGATCATCAAAACGATAAGATGGGGTGTTGAGGTTAGTCATTAAAGGTTGTCGACATATTACGAAGCAATGCATTGGGTTATGTGCTCACACATGAATGTGTGTAGAAACATTATTTGTGTGAAATTCTTTAAATTTTTAAGATTTTTTTGTTGACCTTGAAAAGTCCAAATCATAAACCGTCTTCGTCAGCACATTTATAATGTCATGTTTTAGCTTTTCTAATTTTTTCATAATTTTAGGCACTGTTGAAATTTCTTAAGAAATCGGCACCTATCGGTACAAGTGGGATTTTGGGGACCGTCGGGTGTCCGTTTTGCAAACTGATTTCATCCAAATTTTCTAAATAAAATTTACTAAATTATAACTATTTTTCTGTAATTTTTGAAATCCTTAAAAGAATTTTTATGAATTTTCTATTGAAAATTAATTATAATAATATTATTATATATTATTTAATAAAAATAAAAAAATATATCTAAATGCACTAAGGCATTATATATGCCATTTTATGTTCGTGAAAACCAAATAGAGACTTGGGGAAAACAAAATTTAAGAGAAAAAGAGAAGTGAGAGAAGAGGAAATTCGGATTTTGGACGACTTTGAGCCGTTTTCATCCATCGGTTCAGTTGGGAAAGTTGTTCGTCTCGAGATAAGACATATTATGCCCATCCCAATTTTAAACAATGTGTAAGTTTTAGCGAATATTTTGATTAAAATTTTGTATCCGTTAGCGAAAAACGGAGATAACTTTGCACCGGGAAAACTTTCACCGTGTAACTTTTTGTATGTTGTAGAGATTACGATTATGCACATTTTGAATATTTTTGGAAAATTTTTCACCAGAGAGTTTTGAAATTTGCGAGGATTTTATTACATAGAAAATTATCGGGATGTTGAAAAATAGTGCTATATTACAATAAAAGTTTTAAAACATTGTTTTACACAATTTCTGATAATTTGGTAATTTTTCGAAAATGTGCATTTTTGTCTAGTTGAATTTTTTGTTGTTTACCGTTATACAATACTGTGAAATTTTGATACATGCTCAATTACTCTTTAATTGTTATAATGTGATTATATATGTGCATATGTGTGTGAATGATATCTTTTAGGAGCCATAAGAGGCTAGAATCTTTTGAGATTCTGTCTATGTCAGGGAATTGCTGGGAGTTATAAGTGGTCAGAATCCTTTAAGATTTTGTCTGAGACAGAGATATCTGATATGTTCTAGTGCTATAAGCACAAATAAAAAGAGGAGTCATAAGGAGTCAAAATTCTTTGAGATTCTATCTGGGTCCGAAAAATATGATATGAACTACTCTGTGATATGCATTTCAATTTCTTCATTTGTTCTATATTGTTATTTGAATCATAGAATAACTGCTATGCACTTATTATATTTTTCCAGTTTTGTGATTCCCAGTTCAGTGATTTAGTTAAACTGTAATTAATTGCTTTTAAATATTGAGTAAAATATTTGATAAAAGAATATTTAAAAATTTAGATTGGTTTGTGTGGCTTGCTGAGCTGTTGTAGCTCACTGTGATTTTACTTCTGATTTTCAGGATCTGGGAAGGGGAAAGAGATTATGGACTAGCAGTTTAGGATCAGATCTGAGGTTATAAGTGTTTTGTTATTTTAATTTTGTACAGTCATGGCTAATTATATATTCAGTTCTGTAGCTCTTGCCTGTAGCCATGTACTGTAGTGTAAATATTTATTTTGATGAATGCAAGAAACTTTATGGATGAGTTTTTTTGGTATTTGGATATTTAGTAGCTCTGTAGTTTGTCATTTATTTCAATAAATATTGGCAGAAAATTTGAAATAATTTCAAAACTATATCTTGGGGTTTGTTTATCACTGCTCAACACGATATGACCTATCCTAGTCGGGTTGGGTTGTGACAATTTGAAGGCAAGTGGATAGGTACATGTAAAGCATGCGGGAAAGTATGCATTGATCATGCAAATAGGCACATGTGAAGTGTTGGGTAGGATTGAGTGGGGAGCATGGAAAATTACTTTGACCTTGGATACCATGCATCTATAGTCATTAGCAAGGATATTCGATATTAGAGAGCTAGTGATAAAAAAGTTATTAGGTAAGAATTTTAGGATTTAAATCCCCAAATATTAAAGAAATTTGAATCTCATAAGGGAGGCTTAGAATGAATTGAGTTGAGTCTGCATGAGTTAGACAATGAGGTAAACTTCAATGGACTAAGAGTTTACTATGAAATCCTTCAAATATTTTACAAAGGTGCTATATTTATATGACTTAATGAATATAAATAATAACACAATTTTCTTCAAAAAAATTAAAATTATTCTCGATGAGCACCAAAATTCAACAAATTTTGATTTTATAATAATTTACGTAGAGTCAACTTTATGATGATGCTTAAACACTAAATAAATTTATCATTTGCTTACTCAAGAAACAAATCTCTCTCCATTTATCAAACTATTCCAAAATCAGATCACCATGACATGTTGTGAAAAATGATTTTTCTTAGAATTTAAGCAAATATCTCATGCACTATAAAATTTATTGAGTTGAAAGATAAGATCATACTCAACACAAAAAATTTAGTCCACTTGGATACTTATAAGCATACAAACTTCATATAATAAACATTGGATATAAAAAAGCATGAAAGGAATTAAAATAAGATGTGCAAAAGGAGATCTTTTAGGATAATATTATGAAATACAAATATCATGTGACATATCTAAATATTTCTATTACATTAAGAGGTATAATATTTATTTAAGAAAAAAACCAAAGATATTGGACATTAACATAACATCTATCCATTCATCTTCACTATATAGTACCTTTATGGGGTTTGACCTTTAGGGTAAGCCTTAATCTCGCCTTGCATCAGACATAATTCCTTCAAGAATATTCAAGTAAATTATTTCTCAAGATATCACATCAATAAATCTTTCATTATAACCTCAAATATACCATCAAAAGCCTTATGAATATGGTATAATCTCACAACGATACTTCAAAAACCTTGGGAAATCCTCCACCACCCTGGTTAATTCTATGACCTTCCTCTCCCATAACGACTTATTCTTTTGAGGTCCATAACCATTTCACGAATCTTCTCCCTTGGAATAATCAACCTCTTACCACAATGAAGAGGAGGAAATATCCTAAATGGAAACTTAGTGTAACACAAGATCATTGAGAAAATGTATATTCATATTAGTCATTGCTATTGTATCACTAGTGATAGTGCATACAACCACGTCCCGGGATCTAAATTTAAATAATTATCTATTTTATCCTTTAATCTATCAACCATAGCTTTTATCAATAATCAATATAAATCAATATATCCAATGGAAGCAAATCTATATATCATATACATCAAAATGTAAATTCATATTCATTCCTCAAAATTATATTTATAATAGTCAAAAGATCATTACAATCAATAATTTATCTCAAGCTCTTAACTACAAAAAGAATAAACAAAATACAAAGCTAACAAAAGGAGAAACCTGAAGATTTCAATCAACCTCACTCCACAAAGTTCTGACCCTTTTTCTAACCTAAAATAAATAAAAAAAATCACATATAATGAGCTTACAAAGCCCAATAGAAATCAAAACTCACTAAAACTTTCAATGCAAGATTCAATAATCAATATGCATGCTCATCTCAATTAATATAATAAATAATGTTAATAACATCATGTTTGATTGAAAAAATATTGTTTTTGAAAAGTGTTTAATTTTCTTTGGAAAAGTTAAATTTCTGAAATTTTAATTTTATAATCGAACACTTATTATGAATAATATATCACCTCGAAAGGTGAACATATCGTTCCCTAATAGGTTCAGATTACAAATCTTGATTTATCCTGATTATTGTAGTCAAACTCAAGGGGAAACAACATATGATCTCAAAAGATCAAAATGATGTTAAATTCAATGTTTAACTATAATAATCTAGTAAAAAGATCATTAATTTCATAATCAAGATCACGATAATAGTATGATATATCTTTCCAAGGAAAGAGGATATTGTCTGTTATCGATCATTTGAAAATGACGATAATGATCGTCAACTCTTGAATTTCCCAAAGATAATTAATTAAAGGTTTTGAAAAAGCTTGATTTTAAAATCAGGTCTGGGTTTCTAAATCTCCTACGAGCGCAAGCCCTCGTAATTACATCGTAGAAAACCAAAAAATTTTCTACGAATACTCTCGATTAAAATAGCGATACGAATTTTATTTAAGAATTCAAAGCTTGATATCAAGGGAGGTAAGGACTGGAATTTTCAAGTGGGATTAGTTCAATGTTGAACACTTATTTCTGGAGTCAAAGGAAGAAGAGTAGGAGGTGTTTTGAGATTCTGAATTACTTCAGAAACACCTCAACCTATCCTAAGTGTTGGGCTTGAATTAGATTGAAAGATATTTAATGTTTAAGTGATCAATTTTATTAGAAAGTGGGAATTAGATTCCCGGAAGATTGAGGTCTTAAGATTGAACATTTGCCTCAGAACCTAAGTCTAAAATGGGTACTGAGAATCAGTGACCCAGAACCTAGCTAATGCAATGCAATCCTGGACTTACCCCGGCCTGGATTGGGGAGCCAGCTAAATCACCTAAACGCTTTTAAAAAAAACCATGAGTCAAAGTCTTTTAAATGTAGAGTGGTTAGGGACATTGATTAAGATTGGTTTAAAGAATTGGGGTCGACATCTAGAGCAGATCCTAATTGACCCCTTAACATATGTTGGGTTAAATGCTTAAGTTAGAAATGCAATTAAAGATTTAGACTCAATTTTTAATTTGTATCTAATGCAATGCATGCTAGTTGACTCAATGAAATGCTTAAATCAAAATGTAGCAGTTTTAAAATCAGGCTTAAAAATAGATTTTATCCTAGAGATTGCACAACATCCCCTTGGACAGAACTGCACCCTAATAGGTCAGGTGGTCTGCCAAAACCCGCAGGCGGGGAGGTGCCTAACACGGATGAGAAAAGTCAATATGTATGCATGAAAAACTCCCGGCGAGTCCGGGCTTACTTCTTAAAAGCGTTAGAGTTTCTATCTGAGCTTAAAATTTTAAATTTTGTTTAAGTAGAAAAAGTTAATGACCGTACCCTCACGAGCCTCCGATCGGGTTCCAGGCTAAATCAAAATCGACATGCAAGAACGCCAAATAAACTATTAAAAGCATACGGGTCCTTAATCACAATCAACACATCAATTAAATCATTTAAATAATTAAATCAATTAAATAAATGCTCAAACTGAAAGTCCATAGGCAAGTGCCCTTAATAATACAACCCAGGGTCTGCAGTAAAGTAAAGTGGCCGGGTACCACTGACTACAACCCGGATTCTACTCCTAAGACTCAAGTGACTTTGAGATTTGAGATTCTTCTCGTTCTTCACTTCTTCGTCTTCTTGGAACTCCTTGGATCGTCGGGTCTGGATATCCAAATGAAAAGAAACTCCCCCTGAATAGGGGTGTTATCTTTTCTCTTTGGATATTTAAACTTTATCCTAATTTGGATCTCCAAATGGATAGGAACTCTCCCCTAAGGGATGTTCCTTCCTCTTTGGATTCCAAATTGGATGATTAAACATCTCAATCTCAAAGTACTTTTAAATAATTTACAACTCAATTCAAATCAAATTACATCAATAGAAATTAAAAATCTAGACTCAACAACCTGCAAGGTTATCCTAATAATCAGCAGTTTATATTTGATATCCCAAGCAGTTATATATTTGAAATTAAAATACTCAATCACAGCCACACTTGGCCATGCTCTTTTTGATTTAAAGGGGGACTTAAGCAATTTTCTGGAGCACCTGTGCAATTTAATAATTATAATTTTGCCCCCTTTAATTTATGCCCTGTATAAGCATGGCCACCTGCATAAAAATTGAATTAGTACAAATCGTCCCTAGCCTAGGGGTAAATCTAATCGTATAATCAATCACATCACAGAGTGCATTAAATAAATAAACAATCACATCAACATCAATTCTATGTCTAGCAAACAGCATGCAGTGAAAGCTCGAAAATCCGGCACACAGCAGAAAAGTAAACACCGGCCTAGCCTAAGACTAGAGTTAGTTGTCCTAGCAAACCATCTAAAGTGTGTGAGGTAGGCTGTGTGGCTTTGATATGTCCTAAATAGGCACTTGATTGAAGTTGTTTGAGGTTCAAGTTGGTTGAAGGTTTAAGGGAAGATTTAATTTGTATTTAAATATTAATGACTTGAAATTGATTTTAAACTTGATTTTAATTGTTTATTGGATACCACCTTTGTTTCACACCGAGGCCATGAAGTTTATTTCACCTTCCTTGGGGCTAATTTAATAGCCTCGTAGGCCTGGGTTACCCAGTGGTATCCGATATAATTAAGTGATTTGAGTTTGATTAAGGGTTTGAGAGTTGATTAAATTTTAATTAAATTTGATTGGTTGCTGGTTTTAAAGTTGATTTGGTGTTTTCTGGAATTTTTGATAATTTATTGGATTTTGGATTTTTTTGATTATTTTAATGATTAAATTAAGGGGTTAAAAATTGACTTTTTGATTTAAAGTGTTTTCTGGAAATTTAATATTTTATTAAAATATTAGACCTTAATACGATCAGTTAGACAGTAAGTACATTATAATTGGATTTTTCTACATTTTATTATGAAGGTTTGAAGTTTTAACTTGATTTTGAACAAGGTTTGACAAAAAGTTGACTTTTTCAAATTTGTTTGATTTCTGGAAACTTAACATTTTTAATAAATATTAGACCTTAAGATGAGTTATATGCCTTTGAGTTTGCTTAATTTGGAGTTCATTTGAATTAGTTATGAATTTTTGAAGTTTTGAGTGTTTAATGAATTATTTAAATTGTTTAATTAGAGACCCTTTTTGTGATTTGGATCCAAATGACTTCCGAACTTCTTGAAATCAACTCCAAAGGTCAGGAATGACCTAAGGAATGATTTTCAAGTGTTTGGAAATTTTCTGGAATTTTTAATTATTTTTAATTAATTAAATTAATTAAATATTGAATTTCAATTAAACTCAAATTAAACTTAATTTTGAAGTCCAGTCAAGGGGCTTTTATTTTTCATAGATTAAGGGTTTAATTCTGGTCAGTTTGAGGTATTATATATAATTTTTTGATTTAATCTTGATTTATTACATTTTCTGGAAGTTTAAATGGCTTAATTAAGGTTTAAGTTTGATTAGGTTAATTAAGGTGCTTAATTACTTCAAAATTGAGTGGGATATTTTCCTAGAGCTGAGAGTGTCACTATGTTTAAGTGTTCAAGATTTTAAGTCAAAAGGAAGTGAATCCTAATTATTGAAAATATTCTAAATTTTCTGAATGAGTCCTTAATTATTGTCCTTAATGATGTCACTAAGTTAATTGGGTTTGAATCAATGTTCCTAACCCTTGACATAACATGCATGGTATGTACACACATAAACATACTCAATCCTAAGTCTAAGAGAGCCTTAAACTAAGTGGTGTGTGTATGTCCTAAACATGCAAAGACCAATGCTAATTGAATATACTTTAATTAGATTAATGAATGATTAGAGTATATTCATTCATTAACATTCCCATATGATTCTATTCAAGTATGTTGACCTATGTTTAAAATTTCATAGTAGATCTCTCAACCTAAAATATTTAAGTATTTATATATGTATTTCAAAATAATTTTAAAATATACTTAATCTATACGTGGAATTATATATAGACATAGGTTTTAAATTAAGAATACTTAAGATATGATTAGAGTGATTTTAATATCTAATTGAGAGATCTACTGATCTACTAAGGTCATTTGAAAATAAGTTTTTAATTTTCAAAATAATTGGCTTAATATTTAATTAGATATTAATTAAATATTAAAATAATTAAGTAATTAAAATAAGTTAAAATTAATCAAGTTTTGATCTCTAAAATTTGATTTCAAATTAAAGTACTTAATTTTCTGAAAATTTTGATATATTATACTTAGTTTTCTGATTTAAAATGGATTTATTATGAATTTTTGAAATTTAAATCAATTAAAAGGAATTTTTAAGTAATTTTAAATTAGTTAATGATTAAAAAAAAATTTTAAAATCAGTTAATTTAAAACTTAAGAGTTTTCTGAAATTTTAAAATTATTTAAATGTATATACATACATATATATATTAATTTTCAAAAATATTTAAATCATTAATCATTAATTAAATATTAATTAATAATTAAATATTTAATTAATGGAAACATAAGATATAGTTTGAATTGATTTAATTTCAAAATTAGAATAATTTTAAAAATAATTAATTATTTATTTAATATTAATTAATTAAATCATTGAAAATTAATTGATTATTTATTAAAATATTTAAAATCATTTAAATAATATTAAATAATTTAATATTGATTAAAATTTTAAAATCATTTAATATTTAACTAAAATTGTAAAATATTTAATATTAATTAAAATATTAAACAATTTAATTATTAATTAAAAAATGAATCATTTAATATTAATTAAAATAATAAACTATTTAATATTAATTCAAATATTAAATAATTTAATATTAATTAATATTTTAAAATCAGTTAATATTAAATAATGTTATAAAGTATTTAATATCAATTAAGAAAAATTAAATAAATCAATTATTAATTAAAGTTATAAATTATTTAAGATAATTAATATTTAATAATTAATATCTAAATAGAATATTTAATATTTTAAATATTAATTATTAATTTCTAATAATTAATATTTAAAATTAATATAATTTTAAGATCTAATTATAAAATTAGATTAATTATAATTTTAAATTAAGAAAATTTAATTTCTAAAACATATTAATATATAATACATCTTATTATTTAAAATTAATATTTAGTACTTATTTTAAAATAAATTAAAATAAAAAAAAAACGATTTAAAAATGTTTTTAAAATCATTTTTTTTAAAGCAGCAGGAATGCCACGTGGCAGCGTCTGGTTGGTGGATCCAGAACCACGGCGGCGGCACTGAGTCGGTCCACGTGGCGGGATCTAGTTCGCCAGCAATCATTAGGAAGGGCCCACGTGCTTTCACTAATCCATGTGGGCGTGGATTTACGGCCGTTGGATCATCCATGTGAAGGAAGCAACGACCCTGATCAAACCCCGCGGTTTGATCTCGCGGGGAGAGATCGAACGGCGCAGGTTTGATCCCGCGGTTCTGGATCAAGGGTCCAGATTCCGCCAGACGATGAATTAACCGTGGGATCGAGCTGGCGGTTAATCAGAGCGGCGGTATGGCTAAATCACGTCCGTTGATCAGGAGATCAACGGCTGGGATATAGCCCAATTCAACTGAGCTGTGAACCGAGCCCTAGAAACCATATTTGAGCTCGTTCTTTCGATCGGATGAATCAAAATTGATGAAATTTGAAACCTAGATTACCTATGTGAACAGAAATCATGTGGGAGTTTCTTTTTCACTTAATATGAATTTGATAAAAAGCTAATTATCCCTAAACTAAGTGACCTAGGGCTAAGGATTTTAGGAGTTTTTACCGTTAGATCGGAGGGAAAATGATATGGCTGAATTTGTAGACTGTCCACGATTATTTCCCCTTCAGAAATCAAAGCCTGAAACGATCTAGATCTTCCACTTCGAGTCTTGGACGGATTGAAGCTTGTACTCGCCGGAAACTTCGCCGGCGGCAGCCTTGACCGGTCGGATTTTGCTAGAAATGTCTGGAGAAGATTGAGGAAGGCTCAACTGAGCAGAGGTTATGCTCTGGGAAAGCTTGAGTGGAGAGAGAATAGGGAGTGTTGAATGAATGTTCAAAATAGGGTATTACCCTATTCAAATATCTCCAGGACATATGGATGGCTGGGATCGACTGAGAGGACGTCTAGGATGTAGCCACGTGTCCAGGGGGCAGTTGGGGTCAGGAGAATCAAAGGACAGGAGGACAATCCCATGTGGAAAGTTTATTTTGTCCTCTAGCCCACGTGGATTTGATCAAGGGCCATTTGATCTTGATCTAAAGGCTATAATGAGTCCTGGGAAGGTTCTAGAATGGTTTAAAACTGCTGGAGTGGATTAGGGAGGAGTGGGTTAGGTTTAAGATGGGTTTTGACCAACTTTAATCACTCTTAAGCCTCTTACATCCTTTTGTTGACTAAGTTGACTAGTCAACAGTCAAGGGAGAGTTGAGGTGGCAATGGGAGGACTTAATAAACTGGTTGACTAAGCCCAAATAAATTTGGAGGGTGTAGGTTCAAAGCATGAGCAAGTTAATGAAGTTTGACCAAGTTTTAATGGGTTGACTTGGTCAACCTAGCTTGGGTTTGATTAACCTATGGATAGGACATGATTAGGCCATAAGTTGGAGTCAATTTGAAGCTTGATATAGATTGGATAGTTCAAATTGATTGAAGTTAAATAATGATAATGAGTTTGACCATGAATTGGAGTTTGACCAAGTCAAACTTGACATGGTTTGACTCCAAATAAGTTTGACTATATCTGGATCATTACTTAAAATGAAATTGAAAGTTTAAGGGATTTGATTGGATCAAATAGGTTGGAATAACCTATGTAAATCCTTAAGGAATACCTGGGTCAACATTGACTGGACTTGATCTCAGTTGGCCAAGGGTCAATAATTAGGTTCAAAAAGGTTTGAAATGGTGTTTGAAGTCTAGTAGATGTGGTTTGAGGGTTTGAATAGGTTATTTAGATCAAATCACCTATTTGAACCCTTAATGGGCTTAATGGGTCAACTGGGTTGACTTGGTCAACCAGGTTGATCCAAGGTTAGGGTTTGAACTGGAATGGTTTGAAATGATGAATGGGGTCTAGTGGAAGTGGTTTTAGGGTTTAAATGGGTCATCTAGATCAAATGACCTGTTTAGGCCCTTAATGGGCCTAATGAGTCAACTAGGTTGACTTGGTCAACCAGGTTGACCCAGGGTCAGGGATTGGGTTCAAACAATTCAGAATAATATTCTGAGTCTACTGGTGGTGGTCTCAAAGTCTGGAGATATCATTTGGTCAAAATGACCTATTTGGGCCCTTAATGGGCCTTTTAGGTCAAACCTGGTTGACTTGGTCAACCAGGTGGGTCCAGGGTCTGGGAATGGGTTCAACAGATTTGAAATAACATTTGGAGACCAATGGAGGTGGTCCCAAGGTCTGAGGAGGTCATTTGGTCAGAATGACCTGTTTTGACCCTAAAGGGGCCTTCTAGGTCAACTAGGTTGACTTGGTCAACCAGGTTGACCCAGGGGCTGGTTCTGGGTTCAATGGGTTTGGTTTGACATTTGAAATTTGCTGGAAGTGACTGCATTTGATTTGGAGCTCATTTGACCAAAGTGACTATTCACACCCCATAGGGGTATTTTGGTCATTTTGACCCCTGGTCAACTGGGGGTCAAATTGAATCCAACAAAATGTAGTTTAATGCTCAATAAGTCATATTCAAGGGTCTGGAGGTGATTGGAGGCTTTGGAGAAAGCTCCAGGGTCAAAATCCACTGGGTGGCAAGTCCACTGGCATAGATTGTAAATATTTGAAGGTTTTACAGCCTTTGGATTTCAATTTAGTTTCTGGGGTTAGAGATCTCAAAATGAGCTCAAATTTGGAGGGTTGCCTCTAGAGACATGTCACATCAGTGTGGAACTAATAAATCCTGAAAAGATTTGCTGGAAAAGGCTTTCAGGACTTAGACCTTTGGCCTTGGATTTGAATCTGGAAATCTGGTTTTGAATTGGATTTTGAGCTTGAATGATAGGATTTGAATTAAGTTTAGATTGAATTGAAACTTGGATTGATTTAGAGGAATCCTAGGATTTAGAATAAGTCCTAGGATCCAAATCAGCTTAAGGAATCCTAGGGTCTAGAATAGATCCTAGGGACTGGAGTCTGGAAAGATCCTAGAATCTAGAAGTCCTGGGAAAATCCTAGGACCTGGGGTCTGGAAGAATCCTATAATCTAAAAGAATCCTAAGATCCAGGAATCCTAAGATTCAAGATCTAGAAGGATCTTAGGATCTAGGGTAGATCCTAAAGTTTGGTTTCTAGGAAGATCTTAGGGTCTGGAAGTCCTAGGGCCTGGGATCTAGAATAGTCTTAGGATCTAGAAGAATCCTAAGCTCTAGATAGATCTAGGAGAATCCTAAGGTCTAGGAGGATCATATGATCTAGAATCAGGTAGAATCCTAGGGTTTAGAATAGATCCTAGGGTCTGAAGTCTAGGAGAATCCTAAAATCTAGATTTGTCTTAAATTGCATTGATTTGGGGTCAGGGTTGATTTGAATTTGGATTGATCTTAAAGTCTGGATTGATCTAAGATCAGATTAATCCTAGGGTTAAGATTGATCATAAGGATTGGAAAGATCCTAAGGTCTGAATTGGTCCTACTGAGTTCATACAAAAATGAGGTCAACACATCAATGATTAATTATAAATAATACAGATCAATATGACCAATACGAAAAACAGAAATCATTACACTAAAACTCATAAATCAATAAAAGGTGCGAGAATGTAAATGCATCAATAATCAATAAATTAGTACTATAAGTAAAACACATATGTATTGTAATAATTCAATTTTGTCATTCTGTCAGTGAGGTGAATCAGGAACATATAGGAGTTATACTAATATGCTATATATTAGTAGTGCTGACATATGCATGGTATAATAGTCTATAATCTATAAAAACGTGAAAGTATATATGTATGAAGATAAATAAGAACATGAATAAAAAATTCATGACTCAATTATATGTTATTAATATTATAAAGTTCAGCAAGACATATCATTTAGCTTTAATGTAGAATTTCAACATCTTTAACCGCAATCGTTTCCTGGTTGATCATCAGTCTTATCCATCACACTTATCGTTTATTCAATAAATCAACTATCATTACAGATGACTTTCAATATAATCTATAAAGAGTCGTCACTCTCTATCCATCGGTGTAATTCGGTCATCGATTATATGCTACAACTAAGATCATATCACAAATCTTTTATTTTAAGGAAAGTCTATTGGCCCACTCTCATGTATAAGATATTATATTATAAGAGCCAACTTGTTCTAATTAAAGTACTAACAACTAACAGCTAACCTCATTTACTTACATACAAATGCCACCTTTATTTTGAATCAATGGTATCCGTCTTTGTTTAATGTATGAAATGCACTATAAAATGCAGGAATATATAAAATACAAGAAAATATGTATATTAACTAATAACTTTAGAAAATCATAACATTCATTTTACCCAGTGAAATTTAATAATATTACAGTCAGGAGAAGATATATTTTTATTCTTATTGAGGGAAATTAAATCAATAGATATGAAATTATTGAAAATAAAAGTAAGTTTTAGATTACTACAATAAGAAGACTTTTTCCAACAGAAGCAACTGAAAAAAATGATCAAAACCTAGCTTTCTCTCTCTTCCCTCTTTTCTCTTCGTCTCACTTTCCCTCTCTTCTTCCATGGCAAGCCACACGAATGGGAAGGGGAGGAATGACTTAGTGCTTTAGGATTAGGATTTAATATACATAATACTGTTTGTGGCCTAGCAACGTGTCGCTCAAACATTGCAGCAGTGCATGTCGGTTCATGGCGCTTTCGTGTTCAAAATCCTTGCGCCGTCATGTTCAAAAGCTCGGCACCGCTGCGTTGAATTGTTTTCAAATTTTTCTGAGACCAAAGCGCCATATCGATGAAATACCCAGCGCCGTAGTGCTCCATTTTAGAAATTTCAGAATTTTCTTTTTTATTATTTTTAAATAATTTTTATAATTATCAAGTTATTACAAATACAAGATGCTGACCATCACCATAAAAGTTCTTCCTTCGACTACATTTTTGTAAGATGCACAACCAATTATGATTACATTTAGAATAAGAAAGTGGTCTCAAAAGAAAAAAAAGGGGGGGTATAAGATAACTTCCTAACTCACTAGAAGGATATTCTTTCCTTTGTCCCCACTTTGCCAAAGTTTTTATTGGGGGGATCACATTGTTTTTTTATGATGGACATGAATTAAGTGACAAGAATTAGAAAAGAATAACCATTGAAGAAGGAATCGAAAGATTACCGAGTTGCCTTTATGACAATAACAAACATGTCAAAAATTTAATTATTTTTATTGGCTACTATCGATTGTCAACACCATCATTCATGCTACCATCAACTACCAATATATGAGATGGTCCCTAGTCCCTAGTCCCTACAACTTAAATCTTTTATTGCAATCCAATCTTCTTTGATCACAAAAAGGATGGATTATTGTAACAACCGACTTATATTAGGGAAGTCTTTTCAGTTGGGCTTAACCCACAATGTTTTTATTTTTTGGATCATATGAAAAATATTATGTATGTGCCTATTTTACTTATCTGGGTATGTGTTGTATTTTCATACAAACATAAATTATTAATATTCCTTTTTTTAATCATAAATAATTTAGCACGTATCAAACATGTCAATTGACTTAGGCTGATTTAGTTCCGCAAACTTTTTTTTCATTTATATTTTGGTGTTTTAGGAGAAAAAGGATTCATGTGGCCGACCCCACGTAGTGGGATAAAGGCTTGATATTGTTGTTGTATATTTTGGTGTTTTAATTTGAAATTAAGCTTAAATAGGCCCCCAAAAGTTGGCTCAGTCCTTTCGGGCTTGAAAGTGCTGCGTTGGTGTTAGTGTATCAATAAATGACTCAACTCATGCTTGATTTGAAAATTTTGAGTTCGTGTTGTCCCACTTAAAAAATGGGTCAGGTGGGTCTATAATTTAACCCGCTTATTGAACAGGTCGAATTTAGGTTGACCCGTAAACTCGCTTTTGACCTAAAAGTAATCCATTTATTATTATTTTTTATTTAAGTTCTTTTGCTTGTTAGTATGCTTATTGTTTCTCAGTTAACTCAAATTCTATAGATCATAAGTAATAAAATTTTTTAATAAAAAAAAAGTTATCAGATTGAATTTGAGTCATCCAAATTACTTCCAGGTCCACATTGAGGTTTCATTTGAGAAGGCTTTTTTACTATTTTTTAAAACAATTTTTTAGTACTAAAATTAAATTTTTTATACTAAAAAATTACTTTAAAAAATAATAAAAAAATCATGAGTCTATTTTTAATAAATCAAAATTGGGATTGACTGAATTAATAAATTTGGGGTTAACCCGAATTGACGTTAGTTGTTGATTTGTGCGCATTTACCTGCTTGGAGTTTCCCCTTAGTGGTCCGTCCTTTTGCAAAAACCCTAGACGGCTTCCAGACAACGCCTGCAAAGCTAGTAAGGAGGAAGGTAGATATTCTCTGACGATCTTATACGATCTTATGCTCTAAACAGAAGCGGTTTCACGATCAATTCTCATTTGTCCCTAGTTTCTGGTTCGCGGACTTTTCGATCTTAATCCTCGTCGCATCGGATCTATTGAAGGGAGAACGATTCAAGTCTGTTCGGATTGATCCCAATGTGAGTAACTTTTTCAGTACTGCCTGATCCCTGAATTAAATGGTTTGGAACTTTTTATTGCTTTTCGCTGCAGTTGTTGGCGTTTGGATATTGTTTGTTTTAATGCAGCTCAAATTAGCAAAATCGACTTATAACATCGGTTAAGGTATAGGTAATGTAATGGGTATTTTATTGGGTTAGTAGTTTTCTCAGGAAGTCTATAAATGAGCTCCCTCTTAAAGAGTTTAGGGCATTAACCAAGAAAAAAACAATGTGAAGTGATGGAGCCTTTGACTCAAACCTCCTCCCCCTTTGAAATACTTGCAATTGTGGGCATCCTACAATTGCCCAAAGTCTTCTCTCCTCTCTACATGGATCTTTAGATAGATATAACTGACTAGTTATTAGTATATCTCTATTTTCTGTGTCTTTTTCTGTTGTGTTTATATCCGTATTAAACGGTATTCTCGTTGAGATTTTGGGTACGACAAATGATATGTTGACGAAATATATTGCGGGAGGTTGTGAGTTGCGGGATTTGGATCAGCCTGCGGATCCCAATCGGAAGCAGAATGACGTTAACACAAAAGTTGGGTTGAAGTGGATCTGGCAACGGCACCTGAACTGTGGAAAGGCTCAATGAGAGCTCCATTTGATATGGATCTCAGCACAAAATGACGAGAAAACACAGAAAAGATATAAATATATTGATAAGTAGGCAATTAGAGCTTGCTGCAAGCTCTAGGTGCAAGGGGGAGAAGGGCTTTAGGTAGTTATAGGATGCCCACAACTCATCGGTATTTTGGGGGGTGGGGATAAAGGTTGCTCCTTGCTTCTTACATTGTTTGCTTGATTGATGCCCTAACTTTCAAAGAACAAGAGTTTATTTATAGAATTATAAGAAGCCTAATCACCCAATAAGACACCTAATAACTATCTAATACCCTTTATATTATTTCTTCCCTAACATTCTCCACTCCATCATAGAGACCTTGCCCTCCAGGTCGAGAAAATCACGATGAGATCGGGGAGGAGGTGGTTGTCGTTGGTGAGCTTAGGCTTGGCTAGGATGGTTAGTGCAGGGTGGAGTTGTGTTGATCCCATAAATCTCGATTGGCGGGCTGTAAGCAATTCATGGATTTGGGATCAAAGATAGAGGAAGTCTAGCGAATTTTGAGTGAAGTTGCATTTTGTGTGGGGGGGGGGGGGGGGGGGGGTGGGGGATGAACGCGAGCCATAGTTTTTTTTATATATATATCTGGATCTAAATGACAAAGGGCATGGGAGGTTGGTGCAACATTTGGTCAAGGATGCGGTGAATATCAAGTGGAGATGACAATCTCGTGAGATCTAGATGGAGAACAACAGGGGTGGGACATATATCTTGGTGGTAGAGATCTTTGACGATCTAGAATGGTGGACCTCGTAAGGTGGAGATGATTGTATATGGATGAGTGCAAATGGATCAAGGTGGAAGAGGTGTTCGCTAGTAGTGGGGTTTGTTGGCTGCGAGATTTGAAGGTGGAAGGCATGGTGAGATCCGACATAGAGTCATAGGTGAATTGGAATGGCAGATTGGGGGGAAGTCTAGATTTAAAATTATTGTAGGTGGTTCTGACAGGGATAGAGCACTGTGGGAGGTGGGAGACCTAGGTGATGCACTAGGTTGCTTAAGAGATGGGGACTATAGGTAGGCGATAGCTATTGAGGATGCAAGTACATTGATATGTGTGCTGGGGTGGGCAGATCCTGGGCAATTAGCAATAATGTGGTGGGAAATGGGGGTGAAATCATGATGGAGGTGAGGCATTGAGAGTATTGTTCTCTATATGTCTAAACTCAAAATAGAGAAATGTATTGATAACCAGGAAATTATGGCTTGCCAAAAGCTCCAAGTAGAAAGGTGAGAAAGCTTTGAGCAATCGTAGGATGCTCACAACTTTAGGTATTTTGGAGGTGGGGAAAGGGTTTGAGCCAAATGCTTCATTACTTCTTACTTGGTTGATTCGTTAACTCTCAAAGAGGGAGCTTATTTATAGATGCTTAGGAGATCTAATGATCCAATAAGATACCTAATTTCTATCTAAACCCACCAAATACCCATTACATTATTTATTCTTAGCACTTTCATTTGGCTGCTATGTAGTGAGATTAGAAATGTTTCAAAACAACCAATGATATCTACTAGTCTTTCATGTTTTGAACAATGAGGATAATTTTTTGATTTTGTAGTTACTTGAGCACCAATTGCTTTCATTTTTTAACCATATTTTCTTGAAAAAAATGTATATAATTAAATCTTCTTGTGCATAAAGTTGCTACCCATGCAATGCTATTGATAAGCTGGAAGAAGACAACCCTTATGAACTAGTTATTTGAAGATAATAAGATTGTCAATTTTTGTGTTTATTGTAGCCATTTCATGCTGTTTATTTATTTATTTAATTATTGTTGTGGTCTACTCATGCCATATTTTATTCCATGGAACGTTCAAATGGTAGTGTAGATTAGGTTTTTTCAATGTATTTCAATTACTTTGAATTATTAGAATGCAAAACAAAATTGTTAGCTAATTATCTTTTAAACATCCTTATGCTGGTACATTAGAATGTGAAGTTGGGAACAATTTGGCATATGGTTATTGAAGTTTACTCCCATTTGACTTGCAATGCTTTATGACACTGAATGCTGGCCATTAAAAGAGAATCATAAAATTAAGTGTTGCAGAGATGAGGATGCTAAGATAGATGAGTGACTCTACACTTAGAGTTAGAATGTGAAACGAATATATACGTGAAAAGGTTGGAGTAGTTCCAGTGGCATATATGATTAGAGAGAATCAGCTTAGATGCTTTGGTCACTTAAAATATCGGTCTTTTGATGATCTCGTTAGGAGAGTAGATGTATTAGATCCGGCCTATGTTAAGAAAGGGGGAGGTAGACCTAAAAAGACTTGGTTAGAAAGTATTAGAAATGATTTTTTTTAATCAGATTTAAATGAGACTTTGACTCTTAATATGACACAATGGAGAAAAATGATTCATGTAGCTAACCCCGCATAGTGGGATAAAAGGCTTGTTATTGTTGCTGTTGGGATTAACATTTGGTCACACTACTCCCTGAACTTCTCAAATTTTGTTGCATAGCTGCTTTTGGCTAAGCATGCTGGTGAGCTTTTTTACCTAGCTTATGATTGAATTGAGAGCACAACCAGGCTTCTCCTTGGATACACAGTTGTGACAATTGCATTGGGCTTGCATTGCCATATGTTTTGAAGCAAATCTGTAGTGCAGCTTTGAAGTTGTTTGTTTTCCTTAAAGTCCTTCTGATGTGAAATTTCTTTATTGTGGGGTGTGTGTGTACCTTTCGTTATCTCATATGCTCATTCCTTTGATGTTTTCTAGCTATTTCTCATGCCTACCTTCTTGAAATGAGCCAGTTATAGTTGAATGAAACTTGCATTGCTAGCAAAATCACCAACACGATTTTAAAATTTAGAATGCAAAAAAGTCTGAGGAAATGAGAACATTTGCTTTTGCAATGAGGTATATCACTAGAATTATTATGGTTATTTCAGGATGATAGCTAAAATTATAAGGCATTCTATTTCTATTTTCTACATAGTTTTGAAGATTAATTTTGAATAATGTGACTGATCTAACACTAGCTAGTGCTGAAATTTGTTTCATTTTTGTTCCTATTATTATTTGCATGGTTTTATTTACATGTTGCCGCATTCACCCTACTCACAACCATTTGTCGCCTTCATATCATAGCTTGCGTTAATGTAAACCTTGTTTGAAATATTTCTAATGTATTGGTCCTCAATGTTCTATTTTTTCAATCGAATAGTTATAATAATTTTTATTGGTCTGTAAATGTGGATAATAAAACATGATTTGTTCCTAACTATTTAGTGAATGACCCATACAACATTTTTTACTTTCATCATCTTGATTGTTATTTCAGGGCTGATGAGGAACTTGTAGACCCAAAGAAATATCTTGAGGAACGTTGCAAACCAAAATGTGTGAAACGTTTGTTTGAGTACCAGGTATTTTGTGATTTTCTTTGAATACTTTGTAACTTTATTTACATAGCAATGTTTATCATTTATTATAGTTTATGACATACAGGAATTTTCTGATATTCTCATTTGTTGTTATTGTGCCCTCTATTATCCACTAAAGATTTTAGTGCCTTTTTGTATGAAGGCTGTCAAAGTAGAAATAAGGCCATATTTGTCTTTCTCGTGTTTGATTTAGTTTTTTCTTTTTGACTTGAATTTGCTTGTTTTTTCCCCTAAATTTGGAACCATAATGTTTCAGCTTTGATGAAGAGGAGATTTTGACCATACTTTGAGGTTTCATTGTGCTTTTTATTTATCCAGGATGTTAGGTTGTAATGGAGAGTTGATCTCAAGGGATAAATTTGCCTAAATTTATGGTCTCAAGGGGTTGGCCCTTTTTTTTTAAAAATCTTGTCTATCAATATAATTAGATCTCTGTAAAGAATTTCAGCTGTAAAGAATTTCAGAATTTGTTTGATATGAGGACTGCTGATGATCAAGGAGATGTTGGAAGTTTAACTGTTGTATTGTTTTCATAGGTGATAAGTGCCATCGTGTTAAGTTGCTGCAAGTTCAGTAGTCCTATTGTCTAAAAGTGTTCTGGGTGTGATATGGGAGCAATACTTACATTTCTTCAATTAATATGGGGTCATCTTAATTAATTATCATTGACGAGGAATTACCTTACTCTCTAAGGCCAAGCTATAATGCTCCTTTTCATGTGACCTTTTATATGCTTGCGTTGATCTCTTCCCATGGCCTTCATCGGTGGCTTCAACGGCCTTTTTTGCCTGGTAGCTTGTGCAACTCTTCGATTACCACTTATGTGGCTTCTTCTACTATTGAGATCTTTCTCATTAATTGGTTTGTGGTTTTTTAATCTCCTTTGGCAAATCTTTTTGTTATCAGTACAATCAACGTGAGCTCTGGTAAATTTCTTTCCTCTGCCATCTGTTGCTTCTAGTGTGACATTTGCCATCATCGGGCTTGGCTGGATTTCGGATGATGTTATCAGAATTTCTTTTGTTTTATGACAGTCGGCGTGGGTGATTCTTTTGGAGTGTTGTAATCAGTGGATAAGGAATTCCATTAGGATTTCTAGTTATAAATAGGTGTCTTAGATATGTATGGAATTGATCAAGTGGTTCATGAATAAAACTCTAGTTGGATGTGTTTTTCGTTCTACTTTCGTAAATCACTATTATCTAATTCAAATAAAATTATTAAAAAATCAACTCCTTGATTATTAAGTGAGAGATTTCTAAATTTTTGGAACATGTTTATTGCTTTGTACGATTACAACTATTCCTTTGGTGAATTATTTCTCTTCTATTCCTTTCCTGTTCTAAATTTATTATTCATTTAGAGTCTTTTGAGCTTTAATTAAATTATATGCAATTTGATTTTCAATAAGAACGTGGATTTCAAATTGTTTGTGTGGCTTTCTTGATTTTAATTTTCTTGCTTTTATTTCTAGGAGATTGGAAATTTTTTCTGAATTGATAATCTTCTTATTTTTGGTTTTTATTAAAAATAATGAATAATTGTTAAAAGATTAAATGTGTGAATTGCAAATTTTATGTACCTGTTGCATGATTTTTGAGTTATCATGTTAGATCTACGCTACATTCGATTTGGTTATCAAGGTTTAAATTTGCAATATAATGTGATAGAATATATAATCTTGGGCAATTAACAATACTGTAAAAGATGTAATTAAAAAAATCAATTTAGATATGATTTAAGACTTCAATATTATTGTTATAAAATTAAGACTTATACTCTTACATCCGTTGGGAAATATAATTCTAGGATTTTTTTTTTAGATTGGAGAGACACCTTAAAAGATAATTCTTTGAAAGTTATGATATAATTAATTCTTGTGAATTTTCTAATATAAAATTAATGAAATTTATTCAAACATTTTAGCAAAGTGTTGCTGCTAATACAAAATCTTTAAAGGCTGATATAAAATAATAACTTATAAGTATGTTTGAATATTTTTAGATTTTAAGGACTTGTAGCCAATCATCAATTTAAGGACTAACTACATTTTTAATGTTATCGCAAATAATTAACTAAATGACAATCACCCTATAACTAATCTTATTCACCTTAACAACTTAATCTTTAAATCTCTATTCACTGTTATCTCGGCCCCATTCTTACTTTTAACCTTCCCAACAGACAATAGTTTATAACCTTCTCCGTTATCTTTGAATTTTTTTCCTTTTCCATTTAATTCATCTAAAGATGTAATATTCGTTTTTTCTTCCAGTCGTTATGTCCATTAGTTCTATTCTTTTTTCCATTCAAATTCCTCACATGCCAAGCAGCAAATATGGTCTTATTTGTAGATCCAGTTAACTCTAATTAATTTTTTCATCTCAATCGGATTAGAAAACTTTATCTTGGAAGAGCATGTTGATAATATTAGCTGAATTTAGATTAGATCATGTAAACATGAATAATTTATATTAAACTATGTACAAAATTACAAAAGAGTTCACATTTTGATTATTCAAGTGGGTTGTATCATGGATAGAGCATATGTATGTAGAAACCATAAAGTACATCTCAATATGTGTATGAATACTTGTGGATGAAAAGCCCTATGTGTGAAACTCTTTAAGTAAAAAAGCTAAACTCTTAAACATCGAAATGCCTTTTGGTGTAATGATCGGAATTTCATTAAGAAACTCCGCAGTTAAGCGTGCTCATCCCAGAGAAATCCTTGGATGGGTGACCTCCTGTGAAGTTTCACCAACAGGACAAAACCGTGAGGCTCTTAGATCAAAGCGGACAATATCTCGATAGTTAAGAGTTTGGGCTGTTACACTATGACTCTCCACTTACACATACAACTACTTACTATAAATAACCTCACATGATCAATAGTCTCCACATTACTCGCACATAATTTGTCATATATGATTTGGTTAGTTTATAAAGCACGACAAATGATGGAAACTTTATTAAAATTAAAACATGCATATGTAAGAATGCATAGGATACATGTAGTACAAATCAAATTGTAAATACTAAATGAAAATTTGATAAAACATAAAATAGCATTTACCAACGAATAAAGTAAGAAAACATGCGAGATACAATGACTATCAAAATATAAGGTAGGGAGAGCAATGCCTTACTTCAATTAGATCAATTTTTCAACTGGCTCGACATGTAAATCATCCCCCAAGGCCTTTGGACACGAGCTTTCTCTTTCCTATTTCTCTTTTCTTTCCCTCTTCTTTGTCCTAACGACTAATGGAGGAAATAAAAAAAATAGATGAATCATGAATGTTTAAAAGACAAGAGAAGGGCATTTAGGTCGATCTCTATTTTTTAGAAAAATTTTGGCTTTTACCGAGATTTTAAATTACACAAGTAGCTAATTCTTAGAATAATTTAAGAGTCCTACTTGTATTAAAAAGTATGCATAAAACTTTGCATCGAGTTAAGGACTCACTAATGAAAACTGTTCATAAAACAAGCACTAAATGGCTCCATAAAGTGTAATCATGTTGGCATATGCCATTAGATCGTATAACATTTCAACAAATATTATCATAGATTGCTGACCTAAATGTGTGAATGATAGGATTATCATATTTAGGATCCTAGGTTATTATGTATGATTTTCCAAAGATTAAAATGATTGAAATAACACCATGCCATTATTGCCAAAGCTTCTTAACATGGACATCTATGAATTTTTTGCAATAAAAAAATTTACATACACACAAACTCATTTCATATTAGGTGAGGTTTGGGTTGCTGTAGTTGCATATTTTGTTACTAAGAGCTTGTTTGGCATTTTTTTTAAAATATGCTTGTTTATTGTGTTTTGATCATTATTTTTATATTTTATTTATTGAAAATAAATCAAGTTTTCCTAAAAATACTCAAAACAAGTTTTCAAAAACAAGCTGCACCACTTGCAGTTGCCCTCACCGCTAGCTATCACCACCAACACTGCCACCCTATAGCCATCATTGCCCTGTCGGTCGCCACCGCTCTGCCGATTATTGTTGTCATCACGACATAGATTAACGTATTTAATATTCAATAAAAAAAAAGAACTATGTAATGAAAGTTTCTTCATATACTTGCAAGCATTTGGCTTGGGCCACCTTTGAAATATTACTACAGCTATGAGCGAACTAATGCGCTAGATGAACAACTAAATACTCATTCATACAAATAGCTAAATGTATTTATTACAAATCTTTATTATTGTTTATTAAAATTTATTAAGGAAAATACTGAAAAATAGTGAAGAACTTATTAAATATCTAATTTTATTATTCGTAAAAGATTGGGAATAATATTGAGTCAGTTATGCCAATTTTAATAAAAAATTTTGAATACATTTTTGAACTATTATAAATTTATTTATTTAAATCATTAATATCATTTATATAGTAAGCATCGGGTAATGTCTGATTATGGCTTGAACTTGATAAGAAAATTAATAAACAAGTTTGAACATGATCTTAAACTCAAGTCATGTTCAAGCTCAGCTCGAACTCGATAAAAAAATGGATGAGCTTGATCAGGTAGCTTTTGGTTGGATTTGGTTCATTTACAACTCTAGTCATTGCTATCTTTTATAGATTCATTTGTAGCTCTCTTAAGCCTATAATGGTGGAGGTAAACGAGTTTGAGGCTGCCAAACTCACACTTTAAAAACGAGCAACCAAGAGCATAATATCTTCTTAAAATTAAAATTTCAAAACTAGCTTTCCTATGTCTGGTTTGATGACTTATTGGTGCTGCTACTAATCAATCACTAAGATCTAAGGGAATGCAGAAAGATAATCATAATGAAAGGTGATTCCCTTTTTTTTCTTGGAAAGGTTACATTTTTCCTTGCAATGCAAAAATCTGCTCGTTTAGAATATGAATGAGTGCTAAAGGAGATGGCAAAACTGGAAGGAAAAGTTTAGCCCCCTCATATATAAAGATTAATGTGATATCTTAGTTAACATTTAATGCACTTTTCTTTCACTTTTTTTATGTATTCATGAAAGACTTCACGGAATATGTTCATCCAAATGTTTGCCATTTTAAGAATCATCTAGCTTAATTATCATGTGCGCTTCTTGGGATTGCTTACTAGTATGTAATTGAAGTTCTCGACTTGATAATGCATTTGACTTGAGTTAATTTAATTTAAACCTAAAAGAATAGATTTTTCTTTATTTTATTAATACTGCAATTTATTTACGTGCTTTTCAAACTAAAAAATCTGTAAGTATGCCTCTTGACTTCAAAATTGCATTTGGCCCTCACCCTTATTTTTATATTTTATTGTAATCTTTTTGGCCAAAGAATTGTATAGGTTCATTATGTCTAAACCATAATATAGCACCAAACTTTTTAAATAGGCAAGTTGGTTCTTGTCTTTTCTGCCAAAGAACATGAATTGCATGTTAGCCAACTAACCAGCCCTCTACAATATTGATATTGAGATTTATCTAATGGGCTTTGAGATCTTGGAGGCCTGCATCTGTATTTGCCATCTTTTACAACCATCGTACATTATCTAAACCCTAGCCAATTGTCTTGCAAATTGCTAGGAATATGCTCCAGAACTGTTATTATCACTCATCACTATTGTTGTTGATAGTTGCATCACTTATGCATAGTTCTATGCTAGACCGGCTGATGAGGACATCCACACTTGGAAAGTCTACCGGAGACGTGGTCGTCGATCTACGGCCACGATCGAGTCTTTATATTTTTGAGTTTAATTATGTTCTTGTTTTCTTTTATTTTCGTTACCGTTGTACCCTTACTTAAGTGTGTTTTGCCTGTAAGCCCATGAGGGCATGTTTGTCTTTTGTTGGTCTTTTGTTTGAGGCTATTTAAAAGCCTCCTTGGTATTGTTTTGGTTAATGAATATTGAATCAAAATTTTACTTCAGATTTTCTTTGAGTTCATGGTTTGTGAGCTTGAGAGGAAGAAGGAGGCCTAGGAGAGGCTCCATTGGAATACCCAACAGCCCCTTGGTGAGCTCTTGGTCTATACTCTTTATTTCTCTTCGTGTTCTGTTTCCCCACTCCCTCACCACCACCCCACGGCAGCCCCCACCACCCACGGCCTAGCCCCTCCTCCCCACCCTCACGGCCGAGCCCCTCCCCTCTTCACCACCGCCGGCCCCCCAAGCTCCACCCTACCCAAGCCGCCGGCCCCTTGGCCCCCTCCCTCTCTATTTGGGTTTCCAAATTTACCTTGTTGAATTTAGGAAAGCCAAATAAATTTAAAATCAATTTGATTTCAAATTGGAAACTTTCCAAAATTACTAATCCTATTTTTGGAAAGTTGCCTAATGTAATTCTAATTGGATTAATTAGAGCCTTCTTAATTTACTTATTCTAAATTAGGCAACCTCTAATTAAACCCCCACACCCCTCTCTCCCCTTTCTAAAGCCGCCGGCCCCTACCCATAACCCGCCCTCTCTCTCTCTCTCTCTCTCTCTCTCTCTCTCCAATCTTCCCCCTTTCATTACTTTAATTTCCTATCCTAGTTCCCTCCCAATTTCAAAATCTAAGAATAATTTCAGATTTTGGAAACTTGAACCCTCTCCTAAAACCCTAACCCTAACTCCCCTACCCGCCCCCTCTTGGCCGGCCACCTTCTCCTCCTACTTTCCCTTGGATTTCAAGAGAAAACTCTTCCTCCCTCGCAACAATACTTCAAGGACAGCAAAGGCTAATCGACTTCAACCATCCTCCGGCCCAATCGCTATGAATGGAAGCCCGCCCTTGGGATTCGGGCTTGGTTCTTGATGATCAAGATAATATTGATATACTCCGCTCCCCCTTCTTCGACGTAGGATTTGACTACGAAACCACCGTCGAAGAATACTTTGGGCGGATTCACATTCCTCTAGTTGATACGATTGACGACCAAAGATCCAAAGGAAGGTGGACTATCGTCGGTCACTTCACACCCGCCATCTTCCCGATTGTTTCACCATCTCCCGTCAAGGACTGCATCCATCGTCTTCTACTAATCATCGCCGGCACCATTAGCAAATCAAAGGACTTCCTCCGGCGACGATTCCCCACCAACTAAGGGTTGACCTTTCTTTCCCGTTTCAATTACTTCTTTGTTCTCTAACTTTGTCAATGATGACAGAAACGCAAGGGATCGTTCTGCTTAATCCTGCTAAAGTTTAGTAAGCGTAGGGTTTTATTAAGTGCACTTTCTTGCTATTAATCTCGTTGTTAATTAAGGGATTATGAATGAACGTTTACCATGTTAGCCTTAATTTGCTTTTCTAATCTATTTTGTTTGTGCAAGTCTTTTATATGTGGTTTGGCCTAAACGCAAGCATCCCTCCTTTGTTTTATCTCTTCGTTTCTCTCGCTAGTAGATTTAATCACGTAATGTTCTTTTAATAAGTTGTGCAAATCCTAGTTTTCATTAAAAAGCATCTTAGTCCTGCATCACCGGCCTTAGTTGTGTTGGATGGATTCAATAACGGAGAGTCATGGGCTTAGATATCTATGGATGGAGGATCATTGCGTGATGTCTAAAGTATGCAGATTTAGGGCGTGGAAAAGGAAAGAAAGATGAATTGTAATCCACTGTTAGATAAATTTTGACATAAAAGAGAGTTTTAATTTTAATTCATTCATTAATAATCTAAATATAAGCCATGAAACCTATTTATTAAAATAAGGTTATAAATAGAAGATCAAATAATATTTGAGGTAAATTGTTATCCTATTCAAAATAAAATCTAATCCTAAATTATTCAAATTTAAACATAGTATTACCCAAATAGAATCTTCGTAAGTTAATTGAAAATAAGCCTACTAAATCCAAAAATCTTAATATGTTTGAAATTACCCTTAAAATGTACTAAAATAGATTAGATCTACTTTTGTGCACTACATCAATTCTCTTGAAGCCGATAAAACTCTTCTCTTACAGAGTTTTTTGGGGCCCCTTTTTGAAGGTTTGATTTCCGTGGTGAGGGAGATAGGAGAATTTATGTCTTTAAAACTCTTCAGCAAATGCTATTTGAAAATAGAAAGTATTTTCTGGAGGATGTGATTCTGGATGTCACAATGCATCATACATCTTAGAATTCTCAGTTGCGTGACTCATGGTGATGCCATTAATGATAACATGAATTTAATACTATGACATTATTTACAACAATATGATTGTGATAGTTTTAGATAGAAAAAATCAACCTATGAAGGAGTGGGCAGCAACACAGTAAGTTGGGGAACACCTTATATCTCCTGTAGGAGTTGGAGAAAAACAACAATGATTTGAAGCTCTTCAAACTCGAGCATAACAAAATCTCTTCTTTAAACTCTTGCTTTAACTCATCCTCAGGCACCATCATCAGACTCCCAATCTTGCGCAAGTTCCATCACTTCAGCACATCTAGGCTCAAGCATACAGGAGAAGGTAGAGGGATTGTTGTAGTTAGGAGAGTGTGTGAGACTGGAATTGGCGAATGAGATGTGAAATTTGCATTTTGGGTTTCTTTGTGAGCCAATATATGTCATTCATTATACTTGTATAACTTTCATCAGGAAGGCAAGGTCAAAATTGGAGTGTGGTATAATATGAAATTTGATAAGATTTAGAATGGTTATTTACATAATCATCATAAGATTTATGTATATAATTGAATGATTCCTTAACCTCATCATTTAGAACCTTCAAACAGTTTTTTCCAGTTTTCATTTTATCATGTCCATATCTAAATTGGATCCAAAATATTTTTTTGTAGATGTTTATGAGCTTGATGAAACATATCAATATCAATAAAATAATGACATTGATTCCAATATATTGAGAATTTTGTAACTTCATAAGCAAGTTTTTGTGTTTGTGTAGTACCTCCAAGATATAAGTTATGTATCTTAGAAACATAAATTTTTTTGGATATATTGATGTCATAGACCAAGAGTTGAAGAGGAGGGCTTTCCTTTTGTCTTAGCTTTTACCAAATTGATGTAGTTTTTTTCATCTTTAATTTATGTGGACGATGAAATGAAGTAGTCACTCGTTATCAAATTGATGTTTCTATTGATGAATATGAAATTGTTGAAGGTAGGCTTGTGCGTTTATCATCTATGATTGAAGATACAATTAATGAGTTTACATGAGTGGATTTGTTGAAAGTTGCTATTGGGATTTGCGAATGAGTTGTCTTCTGCGATGAGGAGTAGCGAGCAAGGAACCTACAAGGGATTCAAACTGGCTATTAAATCAAAGAGATGCAACGCTAAAGAAAAATATTTGGTAAAAAGTGGCAAAACAACTCTTAGGCAGATCATGAGTAGTGAAGGCTGTGAGGGGGAAGGGAGACATGCCTTAGAGGAGAGATCATGGATGTTGAGCTTGAGTAGGACCACATGAAACGATGATTGAGATTGTTGCCTTGATATAGCACCACCCACGAGATGGAATTTCAGATGTGAAAAAATAGATGGAGTTGAACTGTGGACATGAATCATAAGTAATGAGAATTCTTTTTTTTATCCTTCTAATTGCTGTTTTGCTCTTCTTACACATCTAGTCTTGAACAACTCTTCCCTTTTTTATAATCATTTTGTGCAATTTATACTTCAACGATGCTTGTAGATTCATCTAGTCTAGTTGACCTTGCTCAACCTTTGACTGAACTTTAAGATTTTTGTCTGATCTGCCAACTTGATCCCTTCCTGCTTGTGATGGCCTTAATGATTCAATATTTGGATGCAAGTAAGTTCACGCAATCCAACTTAACTTGGAGAACATTCCTTTATTCTAATTGGTTTCAACCCTGAATAAGTGTGCAAGCTTGAAAAGGGAAGTGGTCTAGTTGATCAACCTTGGGTAAGAATCTGTATAGGATCAGATGGATTTAGCCTGCCATGTATCATGACTGAAGTACTGAACAATAGATTACCAGCTCTTGTTGTGTTAGTTCTTGTTCATCTTCTATGAACTTACTGATCATACAAACTGAAATCTGGCATTTGTAATTTGTTTGTTGCAACAATTCTGGCATCATGCTAGTACTGATGTTTCTGGTAAGCTAGTCATTTGTAGGTTGCACTTGATGATCTGAATTAACTACCCTGATTCAACTTGAGCATCAGTTTATTTATTTTTTTTTAAATTCTATTTCAAGTTGCTGTTGATGTACTGAAGGTAGGAGCGGTGATAGAAATGGGATATATTATCAGGAAGATGTGATCAATTTATATGAACAATTGATTCTGCTGCTGGACCCAGTTTAAATTTGTTGATATCCTAATTCCCTGTAGTTGAGGATGGCTTTATTTTTGGCGAGTTAGGCTCTTGCACAGGTGATATAATTCGACATATCATCCTTTGATGTTCCTCGATCCATGGCTATTTCCTTGGCCTTGTTCTTATACAGCCATTACCTGTATCATGTGATATAGTCTGGGCATTAATAAACAAACGCATAAAAGAAATGTTTCTAATGTGTTTTTCCCTGTTCAGCAAACTTACTATTCTTCTATCATGGCAAAATTTTTAGCTAGAATTCTTATCCTGAATATGTTTCTACTGCAGGCATGTGTTAAGAGAATAGATGAGGATGAAACTGGCCATAAGCACTGCACTGGCCAATACTTTGATTATTGGCACTGCATCGATAAATGTGTAAGAAAATCTCTCTTGACTTTTTGATAAAGAATTCAATCTTGCAATTAGCCGTTGGATCTAAAAAGCTTTTAGTTCCTGCTTTTCAGTGATCTGGAATTTGTCCAGGTCAGCTTATATACCATTGTTTGATTTTGTATTTAGGTTGCAGAAAAGCTTTTCGAAAAATTGAAATGACAAAGGAAGCTGTTTTGGGTGATTTGACTTGTCTTTCCACCAGCTAGAAGCTACTGCTTTCTTTGTTCTTCAGAATAAGTGCCACTTTTGACGTTTTGTTGGCCTTTTTAGATCCAGTTTTTTCCTTCTCAATGCCTTAATATGACCACATTCTTATGTTCTTATTGAACTTGTTTATTCTCCAAATGACTGCCGATTTATGCGCTCTTAAAGTTTTATTGCATTAAATTTATGACAAAATGCAATTAACTTCCTAAACTTATGGACCTTTTTTGTGCTCATTGTGACCATCGTTCTTATAACCTTGCATTATAGTATTATACGAAATACCTTTGCCGCATGGGAGAGTACCATATCAGTGGGGGTGTAATGGAACTAATCAAATTCTTTGAGCTCGAATTAGGTTTTGTTTGGGACAATTTTTTTATTATTTTTAAAACAGTTTTTTAGTGCAAAATTTTTAAATTCTAAAAAATTTTGTACTAAAAAATGATGTAGAAAGTAATAAGAAAGCTGCCCACCTGTCCCAGACAAAGATTTAATGAGTACCTCCTCAGTTCATTTTGATTAGGCATGAGCTAGCTAGGGCTAGCCTGGTTTGAAAATATTAAAATAAAAAAATTATAGTTCCCTGTCATAGTTTTCATTTTTTTTCTCTATATTTTCATTGGTTTTTATGGTTTCATCATCACAATTCCTTGGATTTGTATCAGTCTTTTCCTCTTGGTAGAGAAGATGGCAGTTAAAAAGTTGTCCCAACAATGTTGATTTAAAAGGTAGTAAAAAAGTTGTCTCAAATAAGTTCTAAGATTTTATTTGGGATGATTTTTTTACTGTTTTTTAAAATAGCTTTTTAGTATAAAAATTTTAATTTTTAATCAAAAAAATTGCTTTAAGAAGTAATAAAAAAGCTGTCCCAAATGAAAACATAAATCTAATTTTTTTAATTAAGATGCATAATCTATTTCTAGTTAGTTATATAAGTGCTTAATATTGACAAACTTCTTAACATGAATTTTATTCCATTACGCTCTCTAATTAATGTTCTTTATATTTCAATTTTATAAAATTTAGAAGTCTAACTTTGAATGGTTGAGAAAAAAAAAAGAAATATTAAGCATATTTTTAGGCACAAAACAAATTTAATTTATACGATTAACCTATCAATTAAACTTTGGTCTTTTTATTTTAATTTAATATGAAGTTTTATACCCATTTTGTACTTAAAAAAAACTTTCAAGTAATTAATGATAATGTTATAATTATATGGGTAGTTAGATTTGTTGTTTATAGAAAATACGTGCATCAATGAAAAAGCTCTTTCTTTAGTGACTTTTGAATTTACATAATTAAAGCAAAATAAAATTAGCATATGAACCCTAAACAACTATAAAATTAAACAATTAAAAAGTAAAAATTTCATAGATATCATCCCTGTAGAATGATAAAGAAATTTGATAAAGATTAATAGTTATTGATTCTTGAATGAACCCGAAGAAATAATCACCATCATAATGAATTCACTTACTGGACTACATAGATCAATTAGATACACTCAATCCAGAGCATTCAATATAATAATCTACTAGACCCAAGAGGGAGGTCAACTAAACAGCTTGATATGGCTACTCATCAGAACTTGGCTAGCCCAATTGTACATGGCCAATGACTTCAAGTGAATCCTCTCCTTCATTTGGAAAGCACTAATGTATATTTATAATTATATCTAGCAAATTTTTATTTTATGATAAGTTTTCTTTAGACTATATTTTGAAATTAATGTATTTTGATATTTTCCTTAAATAAAAAGTTTCTCATAGGCTCATGTATCTATCGCCATCCATAAGTAGAGAATAAAAAGTCTTAGACACCCAACATATTCTCCCTAGTTCTATACTTTATTGACAATAAGAAATCATGGAGCTTCACTCCAAATTCTCTCACTCTCTCTCTCTTCTATTTTTTTCATTAATCTTGTTTGGAAGATTCAGATCTCTCTCATGTACAAATTTGAATTCTATGAAGAAGAACACATACAGCTAGAGGTAATGTATATAGACACACACCCACGTGAAGATTTGTTCATAAAAAATAAATAAATTAGGTTCTATTGGCTTAATTCTAGTTCCTTATGTTTTTATTAATTTGCTAATTACAAAATATAATAATACTCAACCACGGTTTATTAACTTGCTTAGCTCAAATTCTACACATTTTACCTTCAGCATGCAAGAGGCATTTCTATTTTCATAACTTTTGAAAAACACCATAATGTACAGTATGTCATATAGATTATGTAAAGGACAATCAAATAAAAGAGAAGGAATCGTCACTGTAAATATTTTTTAATGGAAGGCGGAGGTAAGCGAAACTGAAAACCGATGGCTGATGCTACTCCGCTATAGTCTAAAGTCTGTAAGCTATTTCTAACCCTTCCGGCTCCAACGGCTGAATGCCGGTTCGGTGCACCTCCTCCTGTTCGACACAACCGGAGCTCTTGGGGCTCGAGGCAAAGGGGCATTGGCGGCAGCTCGGGCAGGTGGGCCGGGTTAAAAGCCACGGGTCGATGCAACGTACGTGAAAGCCGTGGCGGCAGACAGGAAGAAGCCGGATCCGGTCGCCCGGTTTGATCTCGGTTAGACAAATGGCACACTCCAAACCGGAATTGGCCAGTCTAAGATCGGGCGAGAAGAACTCGACCGGGACCTTTCGGATGGCTCGTCGGCGAGCGGCGGTGCAGGGGAGGACAATGGGGAAAGACTGGCTGGAGCGGCCAGAGAGGTGGAAAAGACAGCTGACGATGGCGTTGAGGCCGAGAGCGCAAATGAGGACTGCGAGAAGGACGGCAGCAATCATGATGACGTTGGTGTGGAAGGTGGTGGAGGAGGGGGAGGATTCGTCCGCGGCGGGCTTGGGGGTGGTGATTGTATAGTGGAGGAGGAGGCGACGGGAGGAGAGGGCCATGGGGAATTCGGGTATGCGGTTGCCAGATAAACAGATGTGCAAGTATCGGGTTTGCGGTTGTCAACTAATTTTACTAAAATCCAGCACAATAATTTATTTTGATATCTAATAGATAAAAATAAAAAATATTCTATTTATAAATAAATAAATAAAAAAAGATACGAAGAAAAGCTGAGCACTGCTATTGAAGGCTTGAAGCCAAAATAAATTACGCTCAGACAAACCTACTTCCGGTGCGATTGTCCGTAGTAATGAGCTGGAAGTGGGGCCCACGTAAAATTCTAGATTGTCCGAATCAGCGTTGAAAATGGTATGGCTCACCTAGAAAAGAAGGAAGTGGTGGCCAATTATGGATTATATATAGCTTGTCAAGTGCTTCAAATTTCTCATATTATAGAGTAGGGGTACAAATGAGTCGAGTTGAGTTCGAGTCATAGTTGGCTCGAACTTGAGCTTGATTAATTAATCGAGAGCTCTAGCTCGAGCTCGAGCTTTATGATAGAGTTCGAGCCGGCTCATGAGCTTACGAGTTGAGTCCGAGCTAGCTCAAGTTTGTTTCTTTAGCTCATCAAATTTGGCTCACGAGCCATTTATCGAGCCAAGCCCAAGCCGGTTGGCTTGACTCACTTACACCTCTATTTTAGAGTAAAGCTTAAGAATTAGGTAATAAAATCAACAAAGAAAAAGAAGAGAACTTCTCATGTATTCAAGTAGGTTAATTCCGGACCTAATTACCACACCATGGAACTGTTGCAAACAAAGCTATTTTCATTTTGTGCAAAAAAATTATTAATCCAAAAATGTATGCATTAATTATGAGAATCGCTTGAGCAACCGACTATAAATCAAACGAAACCTCAAATGAATTTAAACAAAAAAATATTATTATTATATTTTCTTGGGTAGTTGGCGACGATGGCCCTTTTTTTGAGATATATATATTTTAGAATAATTACATATTACGATGGCCTAAGCTAACATACTATGTTGCACCGATACGGATATGACGACATGGATACGACATGATACGGATACAAGACACGTCAATTATTAAAAATACAGGATACGTGTATGGCGCGGATACGGCATTATAATATATAAATCATACATAAAAATAAAGAAAGTAATCAAAGCGTAATATTTGAAATGACAAAAAAAATGAAAGCAACATCATTTGTAGCATTGTATCTTATAATATCAAAATAAAAATAAGCATTAAATATTTAAATGTATAGTACAACAACAAAAACAAAAACATAAATTGTCTAGCACATGAAGTTTCAACTATTCAATAGAAGGAATGATAGGATTAGCTTCTTCAGTGGTTTGTCTTTGAACTTCTATATCATCTTCAATAATATCATAGCTTCCAATTCAGGCTCATCAAGTGAAAGATTAGCAATTTCTAATATTCTCATATCCTCAAGAGATTCAAATCCATCTCCAGCAACATCCCACATCTTGTTGTCTCCTTCCATATAAGTTGGAGTTTTCCTTGAGAGAAGCCGAAGGTTTGTATGCACATAAACTAAATATTTAGCCCGTTGTGTAGTAATTTTATTTCTCTTCATTGATTGGATGAACAAGTATGTGCTCCAATTTCTTTCACAACAAGATGAGGATGAAACTTGACCAAGTAATTTTATGGCGATTGTGAAGTAGAGGTGCTGAAGCTCCATGTATAATCCACCATATTTTTGGATCAATTCTCCACCTATCACACAATGACTCTTGGTCACCAAAGTCCTCTAAATAACCAAAAAATTTAGCAAGCTCAATATTGACACTTCTTCTCTCCTCCTCATTATAAAAATAACGCTTCAAATATGTCTTTCTCATATTTAAAATTTCTAAATCTTTCTGTGGAGAAACTCTTTGAGAATCCTCTATAATATGATCATTTGTATGTGGCATTACAGTAATTGCAATTGAATGCAATATTGCCACCCCCTTCTAACATTTTACCTATTTTTGTCACATAACCCCACAGAGGTTTGTTATCATATTGGTCTCTGATGGACCATCTTCAGACCCAATTCCTATGCCACTAGAGCTCATTATCCTACGAAGGATCGACACAAATAAAATCACATGAATTTGAAATATGAAAATTTTTAAGTAAAAGTGTAGAGATGTCGCGGATATGCCGGGGGTCCAAGGGGGCGCTGCCCCCTGGCGGGGTTCGACCTGCCTGGTCAGGTCGCAGGGTCAAGGGGCAGCGCCCCCAGAACAAATTTTTATTGTAAGAGTAATTTTAAACCTTTCTCTAGCTTCTCGGTGCCATTTGGTACCATTCAATACCCCTCGGTACCGAGCGGTCTTGAGTACCGGTACCGAGTGATACCGAGTACCGGTACCGAGCAGTACCGAGCATTGATACTGAGCATGGTACCGAGCGGTACCGAGTATCGGTACTGAGCATTGATACTGAGCATGGTACCGAGCGATACCGATTACCGGTACCGAGCGGTACCGAGCATTGATACCGAGCGGTACCGAGTACCGGTACCACATGGTACCGAGCATTAATACCGAGTACAGGTACCGAGCGGTACCGAGTATCGGTACCGAGCGATATCGAGTACTGGTACCAAGCGGTACGAGTTTCGGTACCGAGCAACACGAGTTCCGGTACTGAGCCTACAATAAAAAAAACAAAGAAAACAAACCTTCACTGCTCGCGTCGCCTTCACCGTTCACGTCGTCGAGCTGCTCCGTCGACGAAGGATGATCCTATCAGCTTTAATGCTTGCGTCGTCGAGCCTCTTCGTCGACGAAGGATGATCATGTCCGCTTCTATGTTGCATCATCGAGCCGCTCCTTTGACTACCACGAGACGAAGGTCTGTGCGAAAATGAAAAATCTAGCTCGCAGAAATGTTTCAGCCGCATAAATGAATAGGGATATTGAACAGGTAGCCGAAATGAATAGGGCAAATTGCGACTCCGATTTTTTTTTCATTTTTTAACCCATATCAAAATTAAATAATATTTTAATTAGACACGGCAAAGCCGTATCCGACACATATCCGTGCCGTATCGAAGGCATATCTGTATCTGACGCGTGTCCGATACAACATGCCTCATAAATAGAAGTATCAGTGCAACATAGCTAACATACTTCATAATTAGCCACCACTTCCTTCTTTTCTAGGTGAGCAATAACATTTTCCAACGCTGATTCAAACAATCCAGAATTTAAGTGGGCCCCACTTTCAGCTCATTAATTATGGACAATCGAACCTGAAGTAGGTTGGTCTGAGCGGAATTCATTTTGGCTTCAAGCCTTCAATACCAGTACGTACTCAGGTTTTCTTCATGCTTTTGTTTTTTTTTTTTTATAAATAGAATATTTTTATCTATTTGATATCTAAATAAATTATTGTGCTGAAATTCTAGTAAAATTAGTTGATAATAATTTCAATTAGATATTGTTGCATCCTGGAATGTTCGTGGCGGTATAAAAATATAAAGTTTAACATCTTAGCTTTGTACGAAGATCCAACACACAATCAGACAAAAAAAGATGGTATAATATTTATAAGAGACACCAAGATTTTTACGTGAAAATCTCTGAAAAAGGAAAAAAATCATGGGGGTTTGGCCCAATTTGAATGAATCTACTAGCATTTGCAGTTGATTATAAATGAGGCCCTTCCTTGGAGGGAAGAACTTGACTGGATGTAACAAATATACATCATATAGAATACATTACACATCAGAAATTGGAAGAATCAATATTGATATGTTAGTTTGGTTGGCAGGACCATAGTCGGCAGGTGACAGAGGTCAGAAAGATCGTATTCGGGTGACAGCAGTCGGAAGAATCGTAGTCGGCAAGCGACGGAGGTTGGAAGGACCATTGTATGGCGACGGATGTTGGAAGGACTATTGTCGGTGGGCGACGGAGGTCAGAAGGACCGTAGTCGGGGGACAATGAAGGTTGGAAAGACCGTTGTATGGCGATGGAGGTCGAAACATAGTCTGTGGGCGACGGAGGTTGGAAGGACCGTAGTCTTCAGACCTCCGTCGACGGGCGATGAAGGTCGAAAAGATCGTTGTTTGACGACAGAGGTTAGAAGGACCGTTGTCGGCGATTAAGTGTAAGTCCGGCATCAGTTGGTGGACTGGCAGAAGTCAAGCTTCAGTTGGTGGTCGAGTGTAAGTCTGGTGCCAGTCGATGACCGGGTGGAAGTCCAACGTCAGTTGTGGATAAGTAGAAGTCTGACGTCAGTCGATGGCCGGGCGGAAGTCCGACGTCAGTCGATGGTCGAGCGGAAGTCCGACGTCAGTCGATGGTCGGGCGAAACTCCGGTGTCAACTAGTGGCTGGCTGGAATTCCCATGTCAGTCTGATGACGGTCGATGGTCGGGAGGTAGTTGAGGAGGAGCTTGGTGGCAAGAGAAATCTCTTCCTCTTGTCTCTTGCTTCCCCCCTTGCTTGGCCCCTTTTTCATGTGGAATGAGGGTTCTATTTTTAGTTTTCTGAGAGTGGCATGACTAGTAAATAGGAGGAAGATCAAGGGTAAGCTGAGAGTGGTTTGAATGGACAGCCGATATTGATTCCCTTGATCATGAATCATTTATTGAAGATTTGAATGTCTCGATGATATCAGAATTTGCTCCTGGGGCTCGAGGCAAAGGGGCATTGGCGGCAGCTCGGGCATGTGGGCCGCGTTAAAAAGCCACTGGTCGACGCAACGCACGTGAAAGCCGTGGCGGAAAACATGAAGGAGTCGGATCCGGTCGCCCGGTTCGATCTCAGAGAGACAAATGGCGCACTCCGAACCGGAACCCGCCAGTCTAAGACCGGGCAAGAAGAACTCGACCGGGACCTTTTGGATGGCTCGTCGGCGAGCTGCGGCTCCAGGGAGGACGATGGGAAAAGACTGGCTGGAGCGGCTAGAGAGATCGAAAAGACAGCTGATGATGGTGTTGAGGCCGACTGCGCAGATGAGGACGGTGAGAAGGACGACAACAATCATGATGAGGTTGGTGTGGAAGGTGGTGGAGGGGAAGGATTCGGTGGTGGACTTGGGGGTGATGATTGTATAGTGGAGGAGGAGGCGGCGAGAGTGGATGGCCATGATTTTGGGTTTGTGGTTGCTAGAGTAGGACGGGAGGGGTATTTATCCAAGGTTTTTGCAGTGGTCGGTGGACCTATATCAGAATTAAGCCAATAGAACCTTTTTTTTTATGAACAAATCTTCACGTCTATATATATATAACCTCTTGATGTATGTGTTCTTCGTAGAATTCAAATTTGTACATGAGAGAGATCTGAGTCTTCCAAACAAGATTAATTTTAAAATATGAGAGAGAGAGAGAGAGAGAGAGAGAGAGAGAGAGAGAGAGAGAGAGAGAGAGAGAATTAGGAGTGAAGCTCCATGATTTCTTATTGTCAATAAAGTACAGAACAAGAGAGAATATGTTGGGTGTCTAAGACTTAACTTTTTATTCTACTTATAGATGGCATTAGATACGTAAGTCTATGAAAAAGTTTTTATTTAAAGAAAATAAATGAATTTCAAAATATAGTCTAAAGAAAATAAAATAAAAATTTGCTAGATATAGTTATAAATATACATTAGTGCTTTCCAAATGAAGGAGAGGATTCACTTGAAGTCATTGGCCATCTACAATTGGGCTAGCCAAGTTCTGATGAGTAGCCATATCAAGCTGTTTAGTTGACCTACCTCTCGTTGAATGCTCTGGATTGAGTGAATCTAATTGATCTATGTAGTCCAGTAAGTGAATTCGCTATGATGGTGATTATTTCTACCGGTTCATTCAAGAATCAATAACTATTAATCTTTATCAAATTTCTTTATCATTCTACAGAGATGATATCTATGAAATTTTTACTTTTTAATTGTTTAATTTTATAGTTGTTTAGGGTTCATAAGTTAATTTTATTTTGCTTTAATTATTTAAATTCAAAAGTCACTAAAGAAAGAGCTTTTTCATTGATGCACTATTTTCTATAAACAACAAATCTAACTACCCATATAATTGTAACATTATGATTAATTACTTGAAAGTTTTTTTTAAGTACAAAAAGGGTATAAAACTTCATATTAAGTAAATTAAAAAAAAAGACCAAAGTTTAATTGATAGGTTAATCTTATAAATTAAATTTGTTTTGTACCTAAAAATATGCTTAATATTTCTTATTCTTTCTCAACCATTCAAAGTTGGACAAATTTTTAAACTAGGTATCATTAAAACTTTTATAATATAATTAAGTATAAAAAAATAAATTTAAAAGCATGCAAAGTCGCCCATCAAACGGGTGACTTATGTTGAGTCAAACTTGATGAGTAATGTGCTAGTCGCCGAACTAACATGCGAGTTATTTTAAAAAAAAATTACTATTGTAAAATCAAAATATATAGAGCATTAATTAGAGAGCGTAATGGAATATATAGAGATCATTAATTAGAGAGCGTAATGGAATAAATTTTGTGTTAAGAAGTTTGTCAATATTAAGCACTTATTTAGCTAAATATAAGTAGATTGTGCATCTTAATTAAAAACATAGACTTATGCTTCATTTGGGACAGCCTTTTTACAACTTTTTAAGGCAATTTTTTAGCCAAAAAAAATTAAACTAAAAAAATTTGTGCTGAAAAACTGCTTCAGAAAATAGTAAAAAAGTCATTCCAAATGAAGCCATAGGGAGAAAATACTTAATTTTTATAAAATAGAATAATACTATCTATCCTTATAACCCAGTTGTAAATTATTGTACCTTAAAGTTCTAATGTTTGTTTTAAGCTTCGTTTGGGACAGCTTTTAAAGCAGCTTCTTAGCATAAAAAATTTTAATTTTTGTACAAAAAAACTACTTTAAGAAGCAGTAAGAAAACCGTCCCAAACAAAGTCTTAATTAAACTAACTACCTAATAACCCAAAACTCTAATGTCAACTGATACCCTAAATTCTAATTATGTTCAAATAATCCTAAGATTTGATTAAACTGAGTACCCAAAAATATTCTAGTGTAGATTTACATAATCACATCCCTCTATATATACTATTCCCCCATATAACATACGAAGGCTAGTGCCATTTTAAAAAAAGCACTTTGAGGGCATTTTTTGCCCTATCATGTGCCATGGCAAAAACACCCTCTTATTAAATATTTTGGTCCTCCTTAAATTTATGAGAATTTAAGTATATAGCACCTCGTACTCTACAATTTATAAATTTAATGCTTAAACTTAACTATTTAATCATATAACACTCCAAATTTTATAAATATAGAAAATAACACCTAAAACTTCCCCCTTCCTTACCTTTTAGATTGTCTGTCCAGTTACCCTTCATCGGTGAGATCTCATCGCCCTTCACATGATGTCATTTTCTTCATCCTCTTTCACACATCATGAGTCAATTCTTTTACAATGAGATCCCAATGCAAGATCCCATCAATTCTTTTGCAATGAGCACCTATTGTGACTTCTCCCTCAAATGCCACTAGTCTCATTGATATTCAACAGCGAGCTCCTATGGCAATATCATATTGCCAATTTCTCATATCTGAGGAGAATGGTGAGATTAAGGTAAACTCTTTTAACATGATGCTATACCTTTTAAATTATCAAGGTTATGTATTAAATATATAAATTGCAAAATTTTGAGTGTGATGTATGTAAATCTCTCTTGAATTTATTATAAACCATGCTCCAACAGCTAATTTAACTTATTCCTATGCTTCCTCATCCCCCCGATTCCTCCCTGTATTAGATCTCCTTTTGCCCCTTTGCTCCGGCACTACCTACATGAAGTAACTGATGGTTATGAAAATAGGCCCTCTAGTACAAAAATGTCAACATTAAGGACAACCTCTAAAGTTAAATGTATAATATTTTCTTAAAGGGCTTCTCGTAACCCTAAACTTATAACCACCCATGTCTCTCATGGTAGATCTAAGATTCACATATTAAAACATTTGGGCAAAAGGTACCAATGCAATAACACTTCTAATTATATTCAAATTATGCTTTAAGTCTCTTAGCCTAGTTCAATATGAATCGTTCAAACCCATTTGTTCAACCCAATATTGTTACTCTTGAGGCCTTTTCCAATACAAGTCTAGAGAGCATTGAAATTGAGAAATTATTGCCTCAAGTTAGTCAAGACATTTAAGGGGAAGTAAAACAAGATTGATAATAATATTTCCCGACTAATATAGATTTTTTATCCTCTATTCTTAAATTTTGCTGACGAGGTCAAACAAATATAACAAAATCATAACATAATAATCGAATTTACTATCCATCCCCATACATTTTCATATAAACTTAAACTTTTAGCCATCAATCAGATCAAATACCCTTAATATAATTTTCTTTGGCAAAATACTTGAGTTGTAACCATGAGCATGCTAAATAACAACAACATCAAATTTTTATCCTACTACATGAGATCATGTATATGAATTCTTTTTCTCCATTATATCCTATGAACAATCAAATCCTCTTTTAAGTCTAATAAAAAAGTCATTTCTAATACTTTTTAATCAAGTCTTCTTAAATTTAACTCTACTTTTCTTAACATAGACCAAATATAATATATTTACTCTCATAACAAGGTCATCGAAAGATTAACGTTTTATGCTGCCAAACTATCAAAGGATGATATTTATGTAATTTTTGTCAGTGCTACTAATAGATTAAAAACACTTTTAAGAAATTTTTTACAAAATTTCAACCTGAGCAGTGAATACACGAATATAACAAAAGATCAGCTTGCAAACATTCTTACCAAGGGACATGATAATTCTACCTTTCTCGGACTAATTACTAAGCTACGAATGACATATTTATTCCTTGGCTTAAGGGGGAGTGTTAAATCACAGTCATCCCTTGGCCCTTAAGCCCAAGGCCAGCATGAGGATCCGTGGGAGACTCACCTGGATCACACCATGTTAAATCTCAGCATCGATCCCTTGGCCCTTAATCCCATGGACAGCATGGGGATTCGTGGGAGGCTCACCTAGATCACACCAATCTCTTTCGATATTTGGGTGGCTGATTTAGGAAGGATTATATTAGGAAAATTATGCATTATTTCGTAATTATTTGTTTCTTCATTAAGATATCTTGTATAGATCTATATATCAAATTAACTATAATTTATTCTATCTTCGATATGGAAGTAAGAACTTGATTTAAGATGAACTTTGGAAGCTAGATACCATTCGTCGTTTAAATCCTTATTCAATGGGGAGATTCAAGGAGTACAAAGTTGACTAACAATTCACTTTCAAGCTTGCGATCATTGAGTGATACATCAACCAATTTACCAGTAAGATCATGACTTTTTGAGTGTCATGTGATCCTTGAGAATCTATATCTTTAAGCACTACAGGAAAATCTCGTATTTCTGGTGGAATTTTTTTAAGTTTCCGGCGGATCTTAAAATTTTCTAGCGAATTTTTTTTGACGGTAAATTGAGCGTCGGAAAACTTTTCCGTCTAAATAAATTCGCCGGATTTTTTTCCAGCAGATATTCCGCCGGAAAACTTTCCAACGAAAAAACTCCGCTGTAATAAAAAAAGCATTTTTTTAAAATCAATTTCCCGCCTCCTGCGGCCAACCCAGCTCCCCCAATCCCGCGGGCCAACCCACGCCAGCGCCCAGCGGGCGATCCCGCGCCCGCTCCAACGGGCCAACTTGCGCCAGCGGCGATCCCGCGCACCCACGCTCGCTCGCGGGTTTCTCGTGGGCCAACCCGCGCCAGCTCCCAGCGGGCGATCCCGACTCGCGCACCGCCCGTGCCCGCGCCCGACTCGTGCCAGCGCGCTCGTTTGCACAGGGATTCGAACTGAAGACCTCCTCTTCATTTTCAAAGCGTCAACCACTCTACGGTAGTGTATAGTTTGTTATATTTCTAACTATTTTATATTTAAATAAACTCATAAAATAAATTTTCACAAAAATGAATTTAATTAGGCAATAAAATTATTAATTAAGGGAATTAAAAATAGATAATCTTTTTAAGAAATTATTAAATTCCGGCGAATTTTTTGTCGGAAACACCGGCAAACAAAAATCTGCCGGAAACCCGCCGAAAAATCTTCCAAAAAAATTTGTCGGAAATATTTCATTTTATCCGTCGGAAGGCCGCCGGAAAATAGTCTGCTGGAAATCCGCCAAAAATGAACGATTTTCCTGTAGTGAAGGGTGTGATGCCATCTACCATGGATGATGATAGCAACTCAGATTGATAAGAGATGACATACCTTATATTGGCTTCAAAATTCTTCCCTTCTGTCATGATATTATCTTCCTTAATCAAACAAATAAGATTAATAGTGTTTATTCGAATTTTATATTACTTCTACTTAGGCTTCATTTGGGACAGCTTTCTTACTAATTCTTAAAGAAGTTTTCTAGTAACAAAATTTTCATTTTTGTATTAAAAAGCTGCTTTAAGAAGTAATAAGAAAGCTATTCCAAACGAAGCCTTAATATGATAGTAGAATCAGATAAGGCCATTTTTGTTTCATTCGACAATATTAGGCACCAGATGGAAAACCAAGTGGAGCATGAAGCAATCCATACAGAAGCATACCGTATGGATCACCAATGGTACTTGTGCCAAAAAAGGATTGTGAAGATGAATGTGACTCAATTATAGGACAATAAATAAGATCACCATAAAGAACTACTATTCATTACCATTAATCGAGGAGTTGATCAATCATCTACAATCAGTCAAGTACTTTTTCAAGCTAGATTTGAAATTCAACTAACACCAAATAGAGAAAAAAAAAAGATAAATAGAAGTTTACCATCAAAATGGGACAAGAAAAATGGTAGGTGATACCATCTGAATTTAAAATGCACTGACCTTCATAAGAATAATTAATATCATATTGAACCCTTAGATAAATTTATAATTATTTATTTAAATGACATTTTGGTGTATAGCAACAATTAGGTGGGGCATCTATAACAATTTGAACATATTTTGAAGCTTTATTAAGAAGTAAATCTTGCACTCAGTATCTAGAAGTGTGAACTTGGCAGCCTCAAACTTGTTTACCTCCACCATCATAGGCTGAAGAGAGCTACAAATGAATCTATAAAAGGTAGCAATGACTAGAGTTGTAAATGAACCAAATCCAACCTGATCAAGCTCATCTATTTTTTTATCGAGTTCGAGCCGAGCTAGAACATGATTTGAGTTTCAAAATCATGTTCAAACTTGTTTATTAATTTTCTTATCAAGTTCAAGCCATAATCGGGCATTAATCGATGCTTACTATATAAATGATATTAATGTTTTAAATAAATAAATTTATAATAGTTCAAAAATGTATTCATAATTTTTTATTATAATTGGCATAACTCACTCAATATTATTCATAATCTTTTACCAATAATAAAATTAGATATTTAATAAGTTCATTTACTATTTTTCAATATTTTCCTCAATAAACTTAATTTAATAAACAATAATTAAGATGTTTAATAAATACATTTTGCTATTTGAATGAATGGATATTTAGTTGTTCATCTAGCGCATTAGCTCGCTCATATCTAAAATATTATTTCAAAAGTGGCCCAAGCCAAATGCTTGCAAGCATATGAAGAAACTTTCATTATGTTGTTCTTATTATTATTGAACATCAAATAAGTTAATCTATGATGTGATGGCGACAATAGTCGGCAAAGCGGTGGTGACCGACAGGGTAATGATGGGTATCGGGTGACTGAGTGTCTTGTCTTTTAAGCATTCATGATTCATCCATTTTTTATGTCTTCAATTAGTCGTTAGGACAAAGGAGAGGGAGAGAAAAGAGAAATAGGAAAAATAAAGCTCATGTCCAAAGGCCTTGGGGGATGATTTACATGTCGAGCCATTTGAAAAAATTGATCTAATTGAAGTAAGGCATTGCTCTCCTACCTTATATTTTGATTGTCATTGTATCTCGCATGATTGCTTATAGTATTCTATTGGTGAATGCTATTTTATGTTTTATCAAATTTTTATTTAGTAGAGAATAAAAAGTTAAGTCTTAGACACCCAACACATTCTCCCTAGTTCTATACTTTCTTCACAATAAGAAATCATAAAGTTTCACTCCAAATTCTCTCTCTCTCTCTCTCTCTCTCTCTCTCTCTCTCTCTCTCCTATTTTTTAATTAATCTTGTTTGGAAGATTCAGATCTCTCTCATGTACAAATTTGAATTCTATGAAGAAAGCGTTACTGTAAATATTTTTTAATGGAAGGCGGAGGTAAGCGTAACTGGAAACCAATGGCCGATGCCACTCCGCTATAGTCTAAAGTCTGTAAGCTATTTCTAACCCTTCCGGCCCCAATGGCTCAATGCCGGTTCGGTCCACCTCCTCCTGTTCGACACAACCGGAGCTCTTGGGGCTCATGGCAAAGGGGCATTGGCGGCAGCTCGGGCAGGTGGGCCGGGTTAAAAGCCACGGGTCGATGCAAAGCACATGAAAGCCGTGGCGGCAGACAGGAAGAAGCCGGATCCAGTCGCCCAGTTCGATCTCGGTGAGACAAATGGCGCACTCCGAACCGGAACTGGCCAGTCTAAGATCGGACGAGAAGAACTCGACTGGGACCTTTCGGATGGCTCGTCGGCGAGCGGCGGCGCCGGGGAGGACAATGGAGAAAGACTGGCTGGAGCGGCCAGAGAGGTGGAAAAGACATCTGACGATGACATTGATGCCGAGAGCACAGATGAGGAGTGTGAGAAGGACGACAACAATAATGATGACGTTGGTGTGGAAGGTGGTGGAAGAGGGGGAGGATTCGCCGGCGGCGGACTTGGGGGTGGTGATTGTATAGTGGAGGAGGAGGCCGCGAGAGCGGATGGCCATGGTTTTGGGTTTGTGGTTGCTAGAGTAGAAGGAGAGGGTTATTTATCCAAGGAAGTTTTCTGCAGTGGTCGGTGGACCTATATCAGAATGCAGTTGTGATAGGGACAAATTTTAGAAGGTTTCTTTCTGCGGTGGTTAAAACTAAGGCGTCAAACCCATTGAGAACAAAAAATTAAATATTTGCATTAATGCAACAAATTAATACATTATATAATAACTTGGTTCGGCTTAGAATTGGAGCGGCTCACCCGATGAACAGAAAAAAAAAATTCACAATCTAATCTAACTGTGTATATCTAATTTCCATTTCTTAGGCTCCATTTAGTACCATTTTTTTACTGTTTTCTACTATAGCTTTTCAGCATAAAAAATTTTTAGAAGTAGCAAAAAAATAATATTAAAAAATGGTCCTAAAAGAAGTCTTATTCACAATATTAAGTGTGTAAGTGAGTCAAGCCGACTCAAAAGTCATTTCGAGCTGAGGTCAACAAAGTATTCTTGAGTCAAGCATGACGACCTAACGAGTCTAGCCAGAAGCATCACAAAATCGACTTGTTAGTTTGAGAGCTAGCCCGTTTAAGAAATAATAATATTAAATATACTTAAAATATATTTAAAATTTGGAGCTTAAATATAAAGTTGTTTTGAAATATTTAAAAATTATATCACAATTTCTTATATTAACCAATTTTGCATTAGTATTTTCCTTCTAGTTCTTAAATTTTTTTATCATTTTATTTAGAGATGTTAAAATAGGTTTTCGGGTCGGATTCAATTTTAACTCGAGATTGACCCGGTTTTAGCTTGCCTAACCCGAACCCGACCCGATTAGATAAATGGGTCATAAATCTGAAATTGAACCCGACCAGAGTACAAGCAAACCCAACACGATCGACCCGCCAACCCGGATGAGTGCACGAGGGCGAGTGTGACTGCACGTGCACGAGGGGTGAGTGAGATGCCAGATGAATAGCTATAATCGTTAAACCTTTATTAAGAGAATAATAACCCCACTTGCCATTAGTTGTGCATTTGAAACACGTAAGATATTTCTTTAGTACAACTTTCCATAAACAAATGATGTATGAAGTTAAAATAAATAAATAAATCTGAGATACGATTCGCTCATAAACAAGCGGAGATCTCAAGCAGGTACATAAAGTGAAAAATGTATGCCATAAAGTTTTGATCTTAAACTTAAAGCAACTGAGTTTATAGTGGGAAACTTGTGGAAGAGCATAACTTAGTTTTGTAAATTAGGATAAATATTTTAAAACTTTTTTATCTTGGAACCACTGTCACCTTACTGCCCAACTATGATTTTCCGACAAATGTTGCTTGAATATATGATCCTTCAAACAACATCGCTTGGCTATGGTCATTTGACCAATGTTATCTGATTAAGATTCTCCGAACACCTAACTATATATAGCCTTCCGACCACACCACTAAATTATAATCCTCCGACCGCCGTCGACTAATTGTGATCCTCTGACCACCATTGCCCAACTGCAGTCCTCTGACCTTCGTTGCCCAATTGCAGTTTTCTGACCATCGTTGTCCAACTGCAATCTTCTCACCATCGTTGTCCAACTGCAGTTTCTTGATGATTCAGGCAATCAAGGTAAAGCGATTGAGACTTATAGGATCTATAATTCAAAGAGAATGTGGATATAACGATCAAATTCAATGCACTCAAATACATTTTAATTTTTGACAGCATATTTCATGCAATAAAACTTAGTTTTCAGATGCTCACATCTAAGGCCAACAACAACTGCTAAAGCTTCCAAACCTCAAATGACAAATATTAACAGGAGGAAGCCCCATACAATTAATCTATAGTAGCCAAAAAAAAATCGATATTGAAAAAGAGAGAAAATATTTAAAAATTTTGACTTCATGCTCAAAGCAATAACTAGACTGGTGAAAAAGCAAATGCTAAATTACTACAGCCAAGAAAATTTGGCTTAAAATTTTATGACAATAATGACATGATACAATACCTATAACCAAGTGGTTAGTTTTATTACGATTTTTTATATAGCACAAAATACAACTCATCTTGATCTGTTGGTTATGAGCTTTTACTAATCAAGATGCTTTGAATTCGAGTCTTACATATGCGATGTGCGTGAATTTTATCTTTTATAAATTGGCAACTCAAAAAAATTTTCATCTCAGGTTGATGAGCACAACAACAACCACTAACTAAATAAATCAATATTCATAGTTTGCCCTAAGATGACAGTGGCATAGAATTTTGACCATAGGAGCTGTAACCAAATAGCAATCTCTATGGAAGATTGGGCTCTACATGAAATTCCTCGCAATATAAAATTTTAGAAGAAGAAAAAAAAAAGTATTTTCAGTACAGTAAACTCTCACATAATAAGGATGTTTTTTGCCCTAAAAATAGAGATTGAATCATATCTTATATTTTGTTTTCGTTATTTCTATTTAATTTTATTTCATAATAAGAATATGTAATTATATATTGTTCATGATAGGGATATAAGCATAAATAATCATATAAATTTAGAGCTATAAGTGAATACAATAATGCATTAAAATGAGATGCTCTTTAAGAAAATATTAACTTTAGAGGTGGTCCTTAAGGGTTGTTGCTCTGCATTTAATGTTGACATTTTTGTGCTAGAGGACATATTTTCATAACCCTCAGTTACTTCACGTATGTAATGTGCCAGAGTAATAAATGATATAGTAGCATGTAAATAGAGTTTATCTTAATCTGTCCATTCTCCTCATATATGAGAAATTGGCAATAGGATATTGCCATAGGAGCTCACTATAAACCGCACAACTATAAAATTAAATAATTAAAAAATAAAAATTACATAGAAATCTTATTTGTAGAATGATGAAGAAATTGAATAAAATATAACAAAAATCGCAAATATTTGTAATATTCAACATGGCGCATATTTTGGAAAGCACTAATGTATAGTTATAACTATATATATCTAGCAAATCTTCATTTTATGATAAGTCCTTTTTAGGCTATATTTTGTAATTCATGTATTTTTTTTAAATAAAATATTTCTTATAGAGTCATCTCTCTATCCCCACCACCTATAAATAGAGAATAAAAAGTCAAGCCTTAGACACCTAACATATTATCCCTTGTTTTATACTTTATTGACAATAAGAAATCATGGAGCTTCGTTCACTCCAAATTCTCTCTCTCTCTCTCTCTCTCTCTCTCCTATTAGTTAATTAATCTTGTTTGTAAGATTCAAATATCTCTCATGTACAAATTTGAATTCTACTAAGAAGAACACATTTAGCTAGGGGATATATATATATATATATATATATATATATATATATAGTCACAAATGACGTGAAGATTTGTTCATTAAAAAAAAAACCAGGTTCTGTTTGCTTAATTAAATTCCTTATGTTTTTATTAATTTGCTAATTACAGAATATAGTAATATTTAGCCGTTTATTTATTTATTTAATTTTTTTTTAACATTTGAGTCAATAAGATAAACTCATACAAACATCAAATACGGAAGTTTCGAATTTAGCTAAGACCTCTTGATTAATAGCTAAAGCCTCCAACCAATAGATAAAGATGAGCTACGTATACTTAACCACCGTTTATTAACTTGCTTAGTTCAAATCCTACACATTTTACTTTCAACATGCAAGAGATATTCCTGATTTAGCAAGAATTTCTTAGAAAGGTTTATTACTTATTAGTGTACATAACGTCCCTTGAAAAATACCATAATGTATAGTATGCCATGCAAAAGCACAGGGGTAAGAAAGATGGCAGCATCACTGTAAACATTTTTTTAATGGAAAGCGGAGGTAAACGTAGCTGGAAACTTGCCGATACCACTCCGCTATAGTCTAAAGTCTGCAAGCTATTTCTAAACCTTCTGGCCCCAACGGCTCAATGGCGTTTCGGTCCACCTCCTCCTGTTCAACACAACCGGAGCTCTTGGGGCTCGTGGCAAAGGGGCATTGGCGGCAACTCGGTTCAATCTCAGTGAGACAAATGGGGCACTCCGAACCGGAACCGGCCAGTCTAAGGTCAGGCGAGAAGAATTAGGCCGGGACCTTTCGGATGTCTGGTTGGCGAGCAGCGGCGCCGGGGTGGACTATGGGGAAAGACTGGCTGGAGCAGCCGGAGAGGTGGAAAAGACAGCTGACGATGGCGTTGAGGTCGAGACCGAGGGCGCAGATGAGGACTGTGAGAAGGACGGCAACAATCATGATGACGTTGGTGTGGAAGGTGGTGGAGGAGGGAGAGGATTCGCCGGCGGCGGACTTGGGGCTGGTGATTCTATAGTGGAGGAGGAGGCAGCGAGAGAAGATGGCCATGGGTTTGGGTTTGTGGTTGCTAGAGTAGAAGGAGAGGGGTATTTATCGAAGGGAGGTTTCTGCGGTGGTCGGCGGGGTGGCAGGTGAGACCGTGATCCTTGGCTATATGAGAACGGCAGGTTAAATTACTTTGATTTTATTTTATATAGACATTATTATCATATAATATTCATGATTTAATACTATATAATATTTATTTATTTATTGAATTAATTTATCAATAAATATTTAATTTTAATTTTAATTTTAATTTTAATTCATTAATCTATTTTTTTAATTATTAAATTTTTTATATAACAAAGAATATAAATTTTGGAATATAATATAATTTTGAATATTTTTCTCATTGGATAAGGCATTAATTACTTAGTCGATTAATATTAAAAATAGTAATTAACTATAACTTAATGCAATAAATTACATCTTTTTCATGATCTTATTCATATTCTCAGCCATACTTTAGGTGATAAGAGTGGAAGTTAACTATTTTTAATTAAGTTATAGTTAATTACTATTTTTAATATTAATCCACTAAGTTATTAATGCCTTATCCAAAAGGACAAATTGGAGCATTTGGAAGTTATCTTGTTCTAATTCATTTCTACCATTATGATGATGATGATGATGATTATTATTATTATTATTATTATTATTATTATTATTATTATTATTATTATTGTTTGCACGCAATGGAATTAACTTCTTGAAGCTTTTATAAAGATGGTGCCACCATAATTATTTAAATGATTCAACACACACTACTAAAAAAATAGTCTTTTGCAGCACTTTTTTTTATCCTAACATAGCAGTGGTTAAAATACCTACAAAAGTGAATATTAAAATTTAATAAAAAAAATTATTTAATATAATAATTATGAAAGATTAGAATGTCCACAAATGTTCAATACAAATTTATATAAACAAAATTTCAATAATAATTGAGAATAGTTAAATGATAATAAGAAAAAACAATTGCCTTTCATTATAAAATAAAATATATAAATTTAAAATAATAAATGTTTAAATTCAAAACATTTAAGTAAAATGATAAAAAATTAAAAATTAGAAGAGAAATAATTATGCAGAATTGGTTAATATAAGAAATTGTGATTTAAATATTTTTTAACAACTTTTTATTTAAGCGTCGAATTGTTAATATATTTTAAATATATTTAATATTATTATTTTTTAAACGAGCTAGCTCTCAAACTAATAAGTCGCTTCTCGCTAGACTCGTTAGGTCATCATGCTCGACTCAAGAGTAATTTATCGAGGTGAGCTCGAAATGACTCATGAGTTGACTTGACTCACTTATACACTTAATATTATGAATATGACTTCTTTTGAGACCATTTTTTAATATTAATTTTTAACTGTTTCTAAAATTTTTTTATGCTGAAAAGCTATAGTAGAAAACAGTAAAAAAATGGTACTAAATGGACCTAAGAAATGGAAATTAGATATACACAGTTAGATTAGCTTGTGAATTTTTTTATGTGTTCATCGGGTGAGCCGCCCCAATTCTAAGCCGAACCAAGTTTTTATATAATGTATTAATTTGTTGCGTTAATGCAAATATTTAATTTTTTTTTTAATATTTTGTTCCCAATGAGCTTGACGCCTTAGTTTTAAACCACCCAGAACCTTTTAAAATTTGTCCCTATCACACCTGCATTATGATATAGGCCCACCAAGCACCGCAGCAACCTTTCCCGTCCATAAATGTCCCTCCCCTTCCATTCTGACAACCACTAACCCAAATTCCCCATGGCCCTCTCCTCCCGCCGCCTCCTCCTCCACTATACAATCACCACACCCAAGTCCGCCGCCAGCGAATCCTCCCCCACATCCACCACCTTCGACACCAACGTCATCATGATCCTTGCTGTCCTTCTCACAGCCCTCATCTGCGCTCTGGGCCTCAACGCCATCGTCAACTGTATTTTCCGCCTGTCCGGCCGCTCCAGACCCTCTTTCCCCATCGTCCTCCCCCACACCGCCGCTCGCCGACGAGCCATCCGCAAGGTCCCGGTCGAATTCTTCTCGCCTGGTCTTAAGCTGGCCGGTTCCGGTTTGGATTGCGCCATTTGTCTCGCCGAGATCAAACCGGGGGACCCGATCCGACTTCTTTCTGTCTGCCGCCACGGCTTTCACGTGCGCTGCATCGACCGGTGGCTTTTAACCCGGCCCACCTGTCCGCGTTGCCGCCAATGCCCTTTTGCGACGAGCCCGAAGAGCTCCGGTTGTGTCGAATCGGATGAGGTGGACCGAACCAGCATTCAGCCGTTGGGGCCGGAAGGATTAGAAATAGGTTATAGACTATAGGGGAGTGGCATGGGGCTGTTAAGATATTGCACTTTTTTTTTTGTCAGTTTAAGTATAAATTAATTAATTTTTTTAGCTTGGTTGTATATATTTTAGTTACTTTTCAGATCAATGGTCTCCTAGGTGGCTTCCATCTGGGATCTAAGGCTTTGACGTATATATTGGCTATTATATTTTTTATGGATTAAATAATTAATGGGATAAAGGCTTGAAGACTTGAAGTTATAGTTGATGTTGTATGGATTAAATAATTACGGATATTTTCAATGTTATATTTAAAAATGAGATTACTTGTGCTAAATATTTTAACTAAAGTTTTAATGGTTGGGGCCAAAGATAGCTGTTAAATGCAATCTACTTAGTGCAGCTTCACTTTGGGATGCAAACAAGTAAATAGGGGTGTCAAAAATGGGTTTGCGGGCCTGGTTCAGATTGAATCCAGATTGACCTGAGTTTAAATGGGCTGATTCTAACCCGGCCCATTTTTGCAAACATGTCAAAAAATTCAACTCAAACCCGACCCGCACGGGTTACTGGGTTGACCCGACCCGACCCATGAACACGAAATAGCTGTGCATGTGTGAGTGTCGAACGTGGCCACGCGGCAGCGGGGTTAGGGGTGAGAGCGGGAGTTAAGACCGCGGTCCGCCAGCGGGTGAGTGAGGATGGCTGCTGGTTGGACCGTTTGGATGCGAGGTCAATTGGTCGCGGGAAGGCTAACTGCTGAAGGCAGGACGCCAGGTCAACCGACCTGGCAAAGGCGTTGCGCGTGCGCGGCCTGCTCTGGTTTGAACTCGGAACTTCAAAGGCTCGAGGTCAGCTGTCCAAGAGTCGCTGCTAGGGCTCAAAGGCGTCGCCACTAGGGGATGAGTGGTTTGGATCTGTGGATCACCTGGGTCGAAGTCAGGTTTTTCGGGTCAACCCGGACCCGACCCATTTTACAAATGGGTTGACCCGAATCTGGATTTTTTTTTGGGCGGGTTCGGTCGGGTTTTGGGTCATGTTAACTTTTGACACCCCTACAAGTAAATTTAGAAAGACTATTTAGCACCATCTGTGCATGCTAATAGCATTTTTTTTTAAATGTAGTCATATAATCTTAATTGTGGAGAGAAATATTGCTTTAAAATGTGTGTGTGTGGGGTGTGATGTGCGGACATAAGCAATTCTTAAAACTATTATAAATTTAATATAAAAAAATCAGATTTACTTATATGACACTCAATACTTTAAATAACATAAAAAATAATATATTTCTCAACATTCTTATTTACTTATCATAGGAGCAAACACAACAAATTCCTCTTCTCCTTCGCACACTGTCGGTCTGTGAATACCCTTCCCCCAACGAAGTCCAATTGTGATTTCCTCACCTCCTTTTCATCATATATGATTTTGAAATTTTGTATAGGAGCTAGCATACAAATGACTTACATGGAGAGAAGTAAATGAAGTGGTAATTTAATAAATAAGAAGCTATACGTAATAGATATGTAAATAAGATAGTTTGTAGTGTTATCTATATAAATCGCCTAATAACTATTTTAATACAAATAAGTTTTTAACTTTAAGGGATATTAGTGCAAAATACACTCACGAAGTGACTAGGCACCTTTTTTATTATTTTATTACAAGTTGGATATTTTATTTAGTTAGATTTATATATATATATATATATGCTAGGGCCCCTCGGAAGGGGGAAATTATTCTGTGCGGTCACCGAACCGTTCGGAGGCAAATCAGAATGCTCCACATCACCCAGTACACAACGATGCACAGCATCGGTACACAACAAAAAAGTGATGCGGTGCATCTTGATTCGCCTCTAGGCGCGTCCGGCAACCGCACAAAATAATTTTCCCCTCTGAAATGAGCCTTACAAGGAGTTTCCTTCTTTATTTGCAGACCTAGATAAAGAAGAGACCACTGTGCTCTCTTAACCTAATCTTTCAAACATTTTGTGGGTATATATATATATAATTTAAATTTTTTTCATATGACTTTCTATTATTGATGCAATCAAGCCTATTTAAATTATTTCAATAAGTCATATGCATTATGATAACTTTTATTGTCAAAATGAGCTCTACATAAAAAAAAAAAAAAAATCGTTGTTAGTAACAAATTCGTGCATGAAATATTCTCGTGAATGCTTCCACGTACAAAATTCATTAGTTCACCTAAGTTCACCTTCCATGCACTATCACATTTGATGAAAATACGATGCAACTTGCATAGTTCATTTAAAAGGCTAAGGTTAGATTGGAGGTTGTTTTGCACAAGAAGATTAAATTGATTAATGTGTGTAATAATGCTCAAGCAAAATGAGATTGATTCATATTCATAATACAAAGCATTCCTTGCTAATGATAAGAATAATTACATTACATATACTATTTGACATCATTTTTTAAATGCTCCTTGTTCTTCTAATTTTCATCCTTATTTAAGTTGTGAACCCGTGATTGTAATTAATTTTTAAGCATGGATGCAATGGAAAAAAACATCATTGCATCTCTTGCTAGTCCTCCCTAATATGGAATTTTATTTTCTTCGTAGATGAGAATCACACACTTATTAATTCATTACATCACTCCATTAAAAAAATTATCCTCAAATAATTTCATTTTCTTCGTAGATGGGAATCACACCCTTTTTAATTCATTGCATCTATTGCTTTTGAACTTTATACACTCTGAAAAGTTTTCCACTGTGTGGGTGCATTTCCTATTCACTTATTCTGTGGGTTTTTTAGCACATATTAGAGTTGGTTTTATCCTTCTTCAGTCAAATAAACTTTAACTTAGGCCAACTATTACTCTCTTGAATTTGTTTGATATGATGTTAATCAAATAATTTGGATCCATCAGTTTTAAGTTGTCAACTTAATATTCTAGATTTATCAATTTTAGGTCTTCTCCTTTTTGGTCATTGCTGCTCATTTGTCTCAATCCAATTGGCATCTTACCAACAACTTGATATATTAGTTGTAATGTCTTGGTCTATAACCAGGTGGCTTATGACTCCTTCAAATTAGTTTCTACTCATAATAGTCTCATTAGTTTTCCCACTCAACAATATTTCCTTTAGTTGCCTTGTTAATAGTTCGACATACTAGATTTATCAACCTTGTTAGCATTTTGATCAACATATTTGTCGGATCCACTCTAGTTAATTTTCCTATTCATCAAAAGCCGCTCTTTAATATTACCCTCTTTAATATTATTCTGACAGCTTATCATACTAAAGTGATTGATTTGTACCCTCATTTCAACAGTCTCATTTTTAGCTTTATTGCATGCATAAGCTGAATTGTTATGTTGAATGCTCTTGATGATTTTTCCAAGTCAACCTTTGAGGCCAAGTAAATAGGCAAAATCATTATGATAGCAACAACTTCTAGTAGATCCCATGGTTGATGTCATTTAAACACTTTACGAGTTCAATCAAAATTGTTAGAGTTAATGACTTCTAATGTTGACCTCGCTTTGTCGTGCTTGAGCTCGACTATTGCACACACACTTTAGTTGCCTTCAAGTCTATCATTTCAATTGTAATGGTACCCACATACCTGATGATTTCAATTTGGACTTTCTGATTAGATTCACTTCCTAGTTGCACATGTTATCCACTTATCTCTCCATTGTGTATGTTTTACTATGACTGTAAGTAATGCTTGAGCATATGCATATTATGACACTTGATGGTGTCTCGTAGCGATTTACAAATTCCTTATGATCACAATTTTAGTTCAATAAATTTGGATGGTTTTGGTTAGGCTTGATTTAGCTTTATGTGACTTGACTTATTTATGCAATAATTAATTAAAAAGATTTAATAAAACTACTAAGGAGATAGCGGAAAGGGGACGAACACATCCCGACTCTTCCAAGTATCACCATTACCACACCCAGTATCCTTGAAGTGTTGAAACCAAATGGCACAACCATCTCTACAATTGAAACCGTGCAAGGCTACCCCATTGCCGTTCTTCTCTCTCATGATTCCAAGCCCTCTCTTTGGCCCATTTGCCTACTGCATAAACCATTGGCTACCCCATTCAGACGGATGATCCCAGGCCCGGGCATAGTGGGGGCATAGCCCCACTAGCTAGCATGAATTTTTTTTAAATATATCTCATCATTTTTTTATAAGTTTATATATATATATTGTTGCGCCCTGGTGAGGAAATAACTTGAACTTCATGCATGGTGTGATAGACGATGCTAAGCATCTCAGGTGATGGCAAGTAGCAGCAATCCTAACAACATCTATGGGACAAAGTAAAGAGAACCTTATACAAGACATCATCAGTAAGATCCTAAATACCAGGACTTGTAGCCGTGTTTTTAGGTTCTATTCTAAAATGAAATGCCCTATCATCCTGGCCTTCGCTAGGAAAACACTTAAAAAACTCATGCAGATCAAATAGCCGGTTACCACTAGATGTCGGTGCATTGTGTATCTCACACCCAAGAACATGACATTTAGAAATGCTCCAAATGCCCTTATAATTAACAATGGACTTATGGCTTCAAAGTCACAACTCATATGCTTGAACAAGGAACCAGCCACTGTAGCCAACTTGGGGAACTTCCACCTGCTCCAAACATCAATCGACAAATAAACATCTACCAACACCAATGCTCTCGCATCCCAAAATTCTCGAAAGGAAACCTTTAGAACCCTCGCTAGGATCTTCACGCACTTCTTGACCATGAGCATCTGCAGCTGATGAATGATGCTCATGCATCCTCCCAACCCCTTCGCCTCCTACTAAACTCCACTCCATTGCCGCTGCCGCCGCTTCCACTATTCCAATCAGGGCTCTCAGCACGCTCCATCTCCCTAGGTGTATTAAATTCAGAGACATGTAGCAGCAAGAAGCCATCCTCGATTTTGAATTCTATATTGGGGCCATCAACAAGGAGAGAGCAAGGAACACAAGGAGGTAGGCCTCAACACTGCTCTAAAGATAAGGCCACTGCGAGAACCGCGCGGAGAAATCTTCAAAGCTTGTAACCATGAACAGAATCAATAAGCTCGTCGTCTACCATGATAGTAGCGATTTTGACAGTGGACTAGGGTTTTGAAGGTATGATAATTTAGGGTTTGGATGCCATTTGAAGAAGCGAATGCAAAAGAATACAGAGGGCAAAGAGATGGAGAAGCAAATGATTGGACTTTGAGGGAGGAATCTGTTAGTGAGGATTGCATCTGTTTGACGATGAAGGACGAGAAATTATTTCTCCTTCGAAGTCTAATCTGGGCCTTGCTTGGCTTTGCTGCCTAATTTCCTCATTTGCTTCTCTATATCTCTGCCCACTGTATTCTTTCTCATTCGCTTCTACAAATGGCATATAAACCCTTAATTATCAGACCCTCAAAACCCTAGTACACTATCAAAATCGCTACTGTCATGAAGGATGATGAGCTTACCAATTTTGTTCGCGGTTACAAGCTTTGTAGACTTCTCTGTGCGGTTCTCGCAGTGGCCTCATCTTCGGAGCAGTGCCGAGGCCTACCTTCTTGTGTTCCTTGCTCTCTCTTTGCTGATGGCCCCAATATTGGATTCAGAACCGAGGATGGCTTCTTGCTACTTCCAATCTCCGAAGATAATGCAACTAGGGAGATGGAGCGGTAGGAGAGCCTTGCTTGGAATAGTGGAAGCGGCAGCATCGGTGGTGGAGTGGAATTCAGGAGGAGGCGAAGGGGGTTGGGATGATGCATGAGCATCATTTATTAGCTGCACATGCTCACGATTAAGAAGTCCCTGAAGATCCAAGCAAGGGTTCTGAAGGTTTCCTCCTAAGAATTTGGGGATGTGAGAGTATTGGTGTTGGTAGATGTTTATTTGTCAATTGATGTTTGCAGCGGGTGGAAGTTCCCCAAGTTGGCTATAGTAACTGCTTCCTTGTTCAAGCATATGAGTTACGACTTTGAAGCTAGAACTTCATTGCTTGCCTCTAATTATAATAATCATGATTATCCTTATTACGTCCTAGAATATTTGCGGCAGCAGATAAATATAAAATTTAACGTCTTAGTTTTGTACGAAGATCCATCACACAATCATATAAAATAGAGGATGCAACATTTATAAAAGACACCAAGATTTTTATATGAAAAATCCTGAAAAGGGAAAAAACCACGGGGCCTAGCCTAGTTTGAATGAATCAACTAGTATTTACAGTTGATTAAAAATAAGGCCATTCCTTGGGGGGAAGGCCTTGGTTTGATGTAACAAATATACATCATACAAAATGCATTACATGATGGAAATTGGAAGAATCAAATTTGATATGTTCGTTTGGTCGGCAGGACCATAGCCGACTGGAGCTAGAGGTCGAAAAGATCATATCTAGGTGACGGTGACCATAGTCGACGGAGGTTTGAAAGACCATTGTCAGGCGACAGAGGTCAAAAGGACTGTAGTCGGCGGGCTACGGAGGTCGCAAAGACCATTGTCTGGTGAAGGAGGTCGGAAGGACCGTAGTCGACAAGCGACAAAGGTCGTAAAGACCATTGTCTAACGACGGAGGTTGGAAGGACCTAGGGGTGTCAATTCGGGTCAATGGGTTAGGTTCGGGTCAAACCCGACTTGACCCAGACATAAATGGGTTGATTGGAACCCGACCCATTAAGCTTAATGGGTAAGGATTTCTAACCCGGACCCGACCCGCACGGGTTGCTGGGTTGACCCAACCTGACCCGCAAAACCATGGGCGTTGTTGCTAAGTTGCGTCATCACGCATAGCCACGTAGGGCTTGCTGGCTTGGGCGTCAGCGCATCATGGGCAAACTGGATTTATGTGGACTAGCGGAGTTAGCAGACGGAGGAGTCAGAGTGAGGCAGGGCTTCAGTCGCTTGACCAATTGACGAGGCTTGACCAGTTGACCCAAGCTGGCGGAGCTCAAACACGAGACTCGAGAGGCCAGAGGTGAGAGCGCTAGCGCGGCTAGGTAGGGCCGTAGAAGCTCACACCTCCCTGCAAAACCAGGTTAGGTCGTGCGGGATCCGTGTTAAACAGGTTGACCCATGGGTTTTTGGGTCAACCCAAACCTTACCCATTTTTTTAAACAAATTAGAAATTTGAACTCGAGCAAACGAGTTGACCCGAACCCTGATTTTTTTCGTTCAGGTTTGGGTCATGTCAATTTTTGACACCCCTAGAAGGACTTAGTCGAAGGGCAACGGAGGTCGTAAAGATCGTTGTCTAGCGACAAAGGTTGGAAGGATCGTAGTCGGTGGATGACGAAGGTTGTAAAGACCGTTGTCTGGTGACGGAGGTTGGAAGGACTGTAGTTGACGGGAGATGAAGGTCGAAAAGAACATTGTCAAGTGATCGAGGTCTGAAGGACTATAGTCGGCGGGTGATAGAGGTTGAAAAGATAGTTTCTTGGTGACAGAGGTTGGAAGAACCATAGTCGGCGGGTGACAGTGATCAGAAAGATTATTTTTTGGTGACCGAGGTCGGAAGGATCGTAGTTGACGGGCAACGCAGGTCGTAAAGATCGTTGTCAAGTGATAGAGGTCAGAAGGACCGTAGTCAGCTATCGATGAAGGTCGAAAAGACCATTATCAGGTGGAAGTCTAACAAGAATTGGAAGCCCAAAGGAAGTCCGACGTTAGTTAGTTGTCGGGCAGAAGTTCGATGTCAATTGGTGGCGGAGCGGAAGTCCGACGTCAATCGGTGGATGGGAGGAAGTTTGGCATCAGCTGGTGGCCGGGTGGAAGTCCGGCTTCAGTCTGATAACGGTCAGTGGTCAAGAGGTGGTCGAGGAGGAGCATGGTGGCAAGAGAAATATCTGATTTTTCCCTCTCCTCTCTTGCTTTAGTCCCCTTTCCATGAGGAAGGAGGGGTGTATTTATAGCTTTCTGAGAGTGGCATGACCAATAAATAGGGATAAAATCGATGGTAAGATGAGAGTGGTTTGAATGGACGGCCGATGTTGATCCCCTTGAACATAGACCATTTACTGGACATTTATATGTCTTAATGATATCAAAATTCGGCAATCTTGGGCTCGTTGGATTTGTCTTGTCAAGCCGCTCGATTCTACTATAAGCATGTCATGTTTGGGAACTGTTTGGTCATCCAATTTATGGTTTGAACTTTCAAAATATGTTTCGAGTCTTCGATTTGGACCCATTTGGGCTCGGATTGAGCCGAATTTGATTTTGTTTGGTTTGTCTTTTCGATACGTTCAGTTCGACTATAAGTTTGCTAAAATCAGAGTTTGGATGGTCCCAGATTTAATTTCAAAAGTTTTCAACTTTATTTTGCCTCGAGATTCGTGTTTGATCAAGATAATTTATTGATGATATATCAATCTTGATGCTAATGATGAGGGCATTTGGAGCATTTCTAAATATCATATTCTTGGGCGTGAGATACATAATGCACCGATATCTGGTGGTTACCAACTATTTGATCTGCATGAGATTTTTAAGTGTTTGCTTAGTGCAGGACGGGATGATGGGGCATGTCATTTTAGAATAGAACCTGGAAACACGACGGCAAGTCCTGGTGTTTGTGATCTTCCTGATGATGTATTGTATAAGGTTCTCTCTTTACTTCGTCTCTCGCTGTTCTTCCTCATAGATAGCATAATTGCATAAGCCCTCTCTTTCTCCCTATATGTTTTCTCTCTTTGCTGATCTCCCTCATCATCGGTGTACTTTTGCACATAGTGTGTGACTCACAATCAGAATGTAACTGTGCGTTCGGACTCCACACAGAATAATCTCTCCTCAGACCCATCGCGTGAGTTCTCCCTCTCTCCCCTGTACCTCTTTCAAATTCTCTTCTTCCTTCATTACATATTTATGAATAAGGAGAAAGATAATTTAATGAATTATTGTTTCTCTTTCTCCTTTCATAGTTTATGGAGTTTAATAATTGAAGATATTTTTGTTTTGAAAAAGGACCCACTTATTATAGTTGACTAAAATTTTTTATAACTATAAAATACTTATTTTTAACTACAAAATTACATTAAAATTCACTTTTTTTAATATTATGTTAATATTTTTAATCCAATGTTTGGTTTTTGTGTACTTATCAGTTATGATGCACATTGTATTAAGAGTTATTGACTAAAGTGTTTTTTTTTAAGTAATAAGATACATATTTTGTTAATGGAGTATCCAAATTCATTCATGATATTCATTTCAAAGTCTAAATTGTATGATGTAGCGTATATAAATCTACAAATCATTTTTAATAGGAATTTTAAGGACGAGAATCCAATAAATCACAATCTTGACATCTTTGTATAGAAACAAATTTCGATGATTGACATATTGATCCTAGATTAAGAAAAAAATTCTAATTATCATCCAAATGATAGGGATACATTGTGAAGAACTTACTCATAGGATCTACAAAAACGTATAAATTGGAAATAAATTGCATAAGTTTAATCCTACATGGTTTCATGAGTACAAGGCATGTTAAGAATACAATATAACTAAAGATGCTGCTTATATAGGCCAAAAGTAGGAGAGTAAGCAGGGTTTCTTAAGGCTGAATAGACCTTGGGGTTCCTTACAGCCTAGCAACTCTTTCAATTTAATGTTGACTAAAATAATTTATTTTTTATGCTTTTTGTTGTGTAACTATTCTTGATTGATTGTGGTTGGAAGTTATCTGCTTATTACATTATTTCTCAATAGTGCACTTACATGTTCACATATGATTATAAACAATGTTATGTTAATATTTTTTTTTAATTTTTAGGGGACATTAAGGTAGCAAACACTAGAGAGATAAGGATAATTATAGACTTACATGCTTTAATAAATGTTTTTATTACCCCACACTAAATTTACCACTTACAATAGCTCTTGTGTCATTCTCAAACTACATGGGTTAGCGTTTGTAGAGGCGAGTAAACGCTCACTTTTAGACTAGGCTAAGTTAGAACATATGACTTGCTTAGATAATGATTCTAGTAGGAGATACTGGAGATAGATAGTGGCTTAGACATCTTACCCTATTTAGTCTCTAGCCCTTAGCTGGCGACTAGCATGACATACCCTTTTGTGAGTCTGCATGTAGTCTATGATCTACACCTTAGGATAAAAAACTTAGACATAGGTTCACATGTATGTTGACACCATCTTTATCTAGTCAGTCTAAAATGTGTTCATGTCCGCTTCGTTAGTAATGACGTACCTTGCACTATCACACTCGACTAGGTGAATCAATTAGCATTCCTGGCCCAGGCAGGATGTAAGTCTAGGCTACTATCTTCAATATTGCATTGAGAAGATAGTTTGGGCCTTTTTTGGTCACACATAGGGGTGCAAGTGAGTCGAGTCGGCTCGAGCTCGATTCATTATCGAGCTCATAAGTCGAGTTTATCGAACCACGAGTTTGAGCTTGACCTATACTTGAGCTTGTATTTTAATGAGCTTGAGCTTGAGCTCAGCTTGGCTTGGCTTGAAAGCTTATGAACTGGTCAATTAATTTAAAATATATTTAAAAATTAATTTAAATTAGTATAATATAAAACATTTTAATTTTTTTAAATTAATTCTATATAAAAATAAAATTTCTAAAAAATTAAAATTTTTAATTTAAAACTAAAAAATCGAGCTCAATGATCAAGTCAAGCTCGAGCCTTTAAAATTTTTAATGAGTTGAGCTTGAGCTCAGCAAAAACTAAATAAGCTTAGCTCGATTAGAAAGATACTCGACTCGACTAATTTACACCCCTAGTCACACACAACCAAGATGTTAAGTCCCATTTTTGATATTTCCTCTACAACATTGAGAGGATGTTTAGGCTTGTTCAATGCCACACTATCAAACTATAAGTTCCCTCATTTTCCATCACTCCACATCATTTCCTTTCCTTGGCATCTTATTCTTCTCTGCCCCATTGAAGGGATACTCAGGATTTCCATCACTCCATTGATGTCTTCTTTACCACATTGAGAAGCATCTGGGCCTTCATGGTCACACGCGACCAGATTATAAGTCCCATTCTTGACATCTTCTCTACCAATTTAAGGAGATGCCCGAGCTTGTTTAATCATATATGGTTGACTTATAAGTCATTCCTTAAATGTCTCCTATACCATATTAAGGAGATATTCAAGATTTTACTTATTGAATGTCTCATCTACCACATTCAGGAGATGTTCAAGATTCCACTTCTTAAATGTCTTCTCTATTCTATTGAGAAGATGTTCGTACCTATCTCATCTCTTCTATCACTCTGAGAAGATGTTCATATTTTTCATATTCGTCTTATCTTCTCTTTCATGTTGAGAAGATATTCTTCTATTCTTGATCACACATAGTCGAGTTCTAATCTCCATCATGAATGTTGTCTAGCCACATGGAGATGATACTCTCTTTTGTAACGTCAGCCCTAGAGCCTAAATAGCCTTGTTAGCCTTGGCATGTACCAGTGCGTGGTACTATAAGTTTAATCTGGATTGCTCCCACATGCAGTAGTGAAGTGTAATTCCTGTATGTCAAATTAGGACTAGGTCCATAACATTGGTCTAGTACCTTTGGATGAGATAACTCATGGTTGCTGACAAAAATACTCAAGTCATCACTTGATTAGGTAGATTGACGGTACTAACGAACCCGTGATGATGAAACCATGTGATCTTAACAAGGAGCATCATACTGAAATACCCACTTGGTAAGTTAGTTCTTCTTCCCGTTCACTCATTCTCACTTGTGTTATAAAACACACATCAATCTTATCCAAACTGAACACGAGCATTAATTTTTCAATCAAGAGTGTTCTCGGATGCACCCAAGATGTAATTAACTTTAGGAGCTTGCTCCTTTGAAAAATCTCGACTCACGGACTAAAATAAATCCTATTTGGAGCCACATTTCTTACAGGGAAAATCTTTAGGACATAAACTACATATATCTTCCATTGATCCTTGCGGAACTATAGGATCATTTGACCAACTACAATGAATCCTCTATTAAAGTGCCACAGTTGTCTTTTGAAACCCATACCTAGTTGATTGAGTTAACTCGAACTTGACTTGAATTTTGTGTATACATTCTCTCCTATGTTTTTATCTCACTGCCTCTTCTTCTAAACCCTTATTGAGAAAGTTCATGTTGATTTTTGTGGGTGACTGGTCGCTTTTCTTTCATTTGTCACCATCATCTAGTCTTAACCTTCATAAGGTATCTACCTATCTCTTATAATTGCTTCAAGCATTCATATGCCATCAAATTTTCTCATTTCCTTGCAGTCTGAAATTTGTTCCCTCTTCTACTAAAGAAGCCTTGAAATCCCTTACAAGAAGTGTTTCATCTTTGTTGTTGGGTGATCTCCTTGATCCAATGATGTTCAAGGGAGCAAAGGCTATTTTTTCTCTAATAATGAGATTCTTGAGATGGCTAAACCAGATATCAACAAATAAAAGCTATTATGTTGTTAGGATTTAAAATTTAATTGTGATTTGGGATTGAAAATTTTTTTCTTGAGATTTATATTTGTTGTATCTAACTATTATTAATTTAATATGTATCATAGATTAATTAGTTTTCTTAATGAATTTTTTTCTTTTAATATTTTAATGAATCTGTAAAATAAATTTTAATCAAAATTAATAAATTGTAATCATATATTAATTTTGTATTAATTTGAATAAAATTTATTTTGCAGATTCATTAAATTATTAAAAGAAAAAAAATGCTGATATTGTCCAACCGACCACCGCAGAAACATTTCCCTCGATAAATACACCCTCTCCTTCCACTCTGGCAATCACAAACTTAAATTACCCATGGCCCTCTCATCCCGCCGCCTCCTGCTCCACTATACAATCACCACCCCCCAGTCCGCCGCCGGCGAATCCTCCCCCTCCTCCACCACCTTCGACACTAACACCATCATGATCCTTGCCGTCCTTCTCATGGCCCTCATCTGCGCTCTCGGCCTCAATGCCATCGTCAGCTGTATTTTCCGCCTCTCCGGCCGCTCTAGCCAGTCTTTCCCCATCGTCCTCTCCGGCGCCGCCGCTCGCCGACGAGCCATCCGCAAGGTCCCGGTCGAGTTCTTCTCGCCCGGTCTTAAGCTGGCCGGTTCCGATTCGGAGTGCGCCATTTGTCTCGCCGAGATCGAACCGGGCGACCGGATCCGTCTCCTTCCAATCTGCCGCCACGGCTTTCACATGCGTTGCATCGACCAGTGGCTTTTAACCCGGCCCACCTGCCCGCGCTGCCGCCAATGCCCCTTCGTCACGAGCCCGAAGAGCTCTGGTTGTGTCAAACCGGAAGAGGTGGACCGAATCGGCATTGAGCCGCTGGGGCCTGAAGAATTAGAAGTAGGTTATAGTCTGTAATTATCCTTATGTCTATTGTATCCCCTGCAAATAAAAATTAGTAATAGAACATTGTTTATAACCATATGCGAACATGTAAGTTCACTGTAAGGAACCCCAAGGTCTGTTCAGCCTTGAGAAACCTGAGCCAGAATCGAAATCACTGCAGGCTTCTTCCTTGAAGTTTCTGTTGAGTTACTCAGCACAATCACGGCACCAAATTCAGTATTGGCTTTTTCAATGGCACTTTTGCTCGGCCCAGGGAAATTAGAGCTGGGGGTTTGGTCAATGATGAGGAACAGAATTGGACCGGGTTGCCTGATGGAAGGAAACGTAATGCTGGCCGGAAGATGAGCGGGCAATCATGTGGCTAGACGGGGTAGCCAGCGGTTTATGCAGCAGGCGAATGGGCCCAAGAGAGGGTTTGGGGTCGTGAGAAAAAAGAAGGGCAATGGGGAAGTCTTGCACGGGTGACGGGTTCGATTGTAGAGATGGTTTTTAGCATGTGAGGGCTGCGGCAATGGAGATAATTGGAAGAGTCCTGATGTGTCGTCCGTCTCCGTCCCCTTTCCTCTAAATCTTGAGAGGTTTTAATTTTTGAAGAACTAATTAAACTGTTGATTCAAGAGCTGACCTCGCTCTAGAAAAAAAAATATATAGATATATTTTTTTAACATTTAGTTGTGGTTTCGACTGATTTATGGTCGGTTGCTTTAGCAATTTCCATAATTAGTGCACATATTTTAGGACAGAATGATTTTTTTTGGACAAAATTAAAATAGTTTTGTTTGCAACATTTCCACCGTGTAGTAATTAGGCCAGGAATCAGTCTACTTTAGGGGTGCAAATGAGTCGAGTTGAGCTCGAGCCAGGCCCAACTCGAGCTCAACTCGCGAGCCAAATCCCAAGCTCGAACTCGAGTTGAGCTCAGTAGACGAGCTCGAGCTCGGCTCCTTTCACTAAAAAAAAAACTTGTCGAGAGGCTCGATTCGCGTTCGCTTTCGCCTGCGTCCTTGTCCGAGGTTCCGTTCGCATACCGCGTTCAAGGTTCCGCTAGCGTGCCGCGCCTCCCTCCACCTTGCGATCCACGTCTAAAGTCTTGTCCTGCATCCAAGCCCACCGCCCGTGTACTGCGTCCAAGCCCAATCCGTATCCGAGCGTGATTTCGTAACGCATCCACGTGCTTTCATTTCCTACCCGCGTACCGCATCCCGTGTAAACGAGCCGGCTCACGAGTAATTGAGCTGAACATTAATTGGATCAAACTCGAGCTCGTTAACAAGTCAAGCTTGAAATTTTTCTTGAGCTCAAAACTCGATAAGCTCGGCTCGCAAGCTCGTTAACAAGTCGAGCTCGAACCAGCTCGGGTCACTTGCACCCATAATCTACTTAAAAACATGAGAAGTTTTCTCCCTTTTCTTTATTAATTTTATTACCGAATTCTTAAATTTTACTCTACAATATGAGAAATTTGAAGTACTTTTTTAGAAACCATGTTGAAGGCTTTACGAATATCAAGTTCAAGTTTCTAGTGATTTTCTCATCCTCGGAATGGATTAAAGGATGTATTGAATATATCTTTTTCTCTATTTGCATTAATGGGTCATTGGAAGGCTATTTTAATTTCTCTTCGGGTCTCAGGCAAGGTTGCCCGCTATCTCCACTTCTTTTTAGTATTGTCATGAATACGCTATCTTGCATGCTTGAGTCTAATTATGAAAATTCATTCTATGGTCTTATTGATACTGGCAACAACCTCAATCATTTACTTTATGCTGATGATTTACTAATTTTTGAAAAAAATGACATTCAAAATGCCACTAACCTTAAGAATATCATCCACAAGTTTGCTGAAGCAACTGCTCTTATTGTTAATGCTAACAAAAGCTCTATTTTATTTTCTTGCAATTCTTCTCATATTGGTGACTCCAGTGCTACTCTCGGTATTAGTAAAATTGAGTCTTTCTTTTCTTACTTTGGTTTACCTATTTCCAAAGATAGGCTGAGGAATGTGCACTTTCAACCTCTTTTGAAGAAAATTTATACACTCTTTGACGGTTGGAAATTGAAATTCCTATCATTTGCTGGTAGATTACAATTTCTAAAATTTAGTATTGCTAATACTATCGTTTATTGATTAGAGGATCCATCATTCCCAAGAAGTGTTATAAGATCATTGAAAAGCTTTTCTTCTACATGGTAATACGGCTGATAACAAAATGCATATCATTTCTTGGAAAAACATTTGTAAACCAAAGGTTTATGGTGGAATAACCTGCTGCTCGGTTTATTTATTGTGGAAAGAAAGGAATAACACAAGGTTCATTGGGATTGGGAAAGATCCGTCTCATTTAATCTCAATGTGAAGAAGGCCATTCAAATTAAGATCTTGAAATTCAATGATACAAAGAATATTGTTATATGACCGAAAGGGATTCAGAAAATCTAGTCTTTTGACTGATGGTTGCTGGACAATGATGATCAAAGCTAGTTATTCATCTTCAAAAACATATGGATGGCCTTCATGGCAACCATGGGAATCTCAAATTTCAAAAGGGAAATAGTCCTCGTACCAACTGCTAATGCCTAGATGTAGGGGTGTCAAAATCGGGTTTCGGGTCGGGTTCGGATCGAATCCGAAATGACCTGCGCTCTAAACGGGTTGACCCTAACACGACTCGGGTAGGGAAACGGGTCAGAAAACTGGACCCGGACCCGACCCGGCGGGTTGGCGGGTTGACCCGACCCGGAACGGGTGCAGGTGGCCGAACGCGTGCGGGCAGCGAGCGCGTGCGAGTGCGGGCAACGAGCGCGGCAGCAGCGCGGGCGAGAGTTCGGGTAGCGCGAGCGCGAGTGGGGCAGGGCGGGCAGGCTTTTTTAACAGGTTTTCGGGTTGACCCGGCAACCCGTCGGGTCAACCCGAACCTGACCCGTTTTCCAAACGGGTCGAATTCCTGAACCCGAACCCGACCCATTTAGGGATCGGGCCGGGTTTTTCGGGTCGGATTCGAGTCGGATTTTCGTGTCGTGTCAAATATTGACACCCCTACCTAGATGGCCTGGTGACTTGTTAAATATAAACTCTCGAGATGCCTATTCGGATAGCAAAGAAATATGAAGGTTGGCTTCATAATACTGAGTCCATATCTTCTATTCTCCAAGACTTTTTTGGCTGGGGCGGGAGAGTTGATATCTCGGCTTTTCTTCTGCTGTTTATTAAATTTTCTTAGATTTCTGCTTATGTCTTTTTGCAGTTTTTCTTAGTCTTTGCATTGTATTTTCTTTTATCTGGTCATTTCAGTTGTAATCTCTTTCTAGCTTTATTAAATCGGGCTCTGCCCCAAAATTTCCCAAAAACAAAAAGGAATTTGAAGTACTTGGCAGGCTATTTTTAACTAGCAAGTTGATACGGTTGGATATTTAATTAAGTTAATCATACAGAGGGCTGCAATTAAAGTGGTACGAGAAGGATGTATGCCACAAATCAATTAGTGAATTCGAGTGTCCAGCACTCCTACACTAACAAAGAAAAACTTAATGGAGAAAACTGAGCCTCTAAAACAAATGAATAGCTATCATCGTTAAACCTTTATTAAGAGAATAATAACCCCACCCCACTTGCCATTAGTTGTGCATTTGAAACACGTAAGATATTTCTTTAGTACAACTTTCCATAAACAAATGATGTATGAAGTTAAAATAAATAAATAAATCTGAGATACGATTCGCTCTTAAACAAGCGGAGATCTCAAGCAGGTACATAAAGTGAAAAATGTATCCCATAAAGTTTTGATCATAAACTTAAAGCAACTGAGTTTATAGTGGGAAACTTGTGGAAGAGCATAACTTAGTTTTGTAAAGTAGTAAGAGAACCTTTTTTATTTTTTGTTTTTCCTAGATCCATTTTCACCTTACTGCCCAATTATAATTTTTTTATCACTGTCGTCTAAATATGATCCTCCAATCAGCATTGTCAACTACGATCCTTCGACCAACATTTTCTGACTAAGATCCTTCGATCATCATCGGTTGACTATAGCCCTCGGACCACATTAACAAATTATAGTGCTCCGACCATCATTGACTGATTGTGGTCCTCTGACCATCATTACTCGACTGCAATCCTCCGATCTTTATTGTCCAAATATAGTCTCTTGACCACCGTTGTCTGATCTTCAGACTATAATGCTTTGACTATCGTTGTCGAACAATGGTCCTACGATCAAAGGGGTGTGCAAAGCTGGACTTCAAAGAGATTGAGATGAACATTTTTTATTCAAGAAATATGGTTGGTGTTACTAATTATATTTGGGGTTAAAAGGAATTAATTACTAATTATCAAAATTAAAAGAATTTTTTAGTATTTTTAGGAGATAAGAAAGGCAGTCATCTTCATCATACTTGCCTACAGCTCACTAGATACTAATTTTGAGATGGATAACCAAAAGGATATTGATAGGAAGTACTTTTTTCAAGTTTTCCCATTATTATGTGGAGACACACAAGCAGTGGCGTCCTCTCAAAGTTAATATGCAACTAGCAGTTCAGCAATATAAGAATACGACAAATTCAAATTGAATGTAAAGAATCTAAACTTTAATATATACCTATTGAAAATTAGGGGTATATTTGACACGATTCGGACCCGATACGGAAAATTTTGGGTTTGGGTCAACTCGTCTGACATATGGGTCGGGTTCGTGTTGACAAAGTCGACCCGTTTTAAAAACCAGGTAGGTTCGGGTTGACCCGGAAACTCTAAAATGACCCAGTTGACCCGTTTAGAAAACCCTATTTTGCCTGTTCGCGAGTCGTCTGCGGGTTGCTTCCAACTTCCGTGGCTTCCGAATTCCGCGTCCTTCCTCCGCTGTAAAAAATCTAAACTGACTTATGCGGGTTGCTTTCGACTTCCACGGCTTCTACAGCTGCTTTCGACTTCCGCGATTCGGGTTGCTTCTGACTTCCGTGACTTCCACCGTCTACCAGGCTGAGGCGCCAGCTTGTCCGGCCGTCCGTCCTCCGGCGGCCGTCTTCGTCGTCTGCTGTATGCACTCTGGCGCCCGTCTGCGGCCCGCCAGTCCACCTTCAAAGCTCCTCCGTGAGGACCGCGACATCCGCACTCCGCAGTTTGCAAGCTCATCTGTGGGTTCGTGGGTCGGGTCGGGTCAACCCGTAACCCGCACAGGTTAGGTTCGGGTTGGATTTCCTGACCCGTTTCTAAAAACTGCCAAATTTGTTTTAATAAAAAAAATTAAATTTATGAGCAAAGACTAATTAATTAGTATTTATAAATCAATATAATTTTTAATTGTTTGATTTCAGATTAAATCCAAATCTCACTTATCTTATCAATCTCTTTGATATGTGAGAATTCTGTATAATGACAATTACTCTTAAATTGAAGTTTATATCACCAACCATCATGAATTAGAAGTCCCCTAAATCATTTGGAGGCATCTTAAGAGCAATCCACTATTAAATATTGTTCAATCATTATGAATGTCAATCAAGATTCATTGAAGCCATAAATCATATGGCCTATTTGATCTCAATTAAACATTCCTTAGATACTACTTGCTAGAGAATGAATGAACGGGACATTGAAGTTAGGCAAGATGCGTTGTTGGTTAAGAAAAAATTTCCAATCATAACAAACTTAAGCCTATAGGTGGAAAAATTATTCTGTGTGGAATCCGGAGGCAAATTCAGGCGCGCCACATCACTGGGGCCCAAGGCATCCGGTGATATGACCCGCCCGGATTCGCCTCCGAATGTGTTTGGATTTGGCACAGAATAATCTTTCCTATAGGTGAGGGTCGGTCAACAATTTATGTCAATGTAAGCCCTATAATTCCTTACATATCTCTCAAATTTCTCTCTGCTAAAATCTCTCTCTTAATGTGGGGAAATAGGCATATTTATAGATTTCAAGAAAAGATGCTATAGCTATCCCTTGTATAACTTAATTTAATTAAGACCCCTTGTGTTCACTCTCGGGCAAGATTTTTTTTTTTTTTTCGAGAACAGGGTATCAACCATTTGCCACCTTCGAGGGCGTTTGGCGGCGTGACTAATCCTTGGCTGACCTAGAGGAGGCACCCACCCCAGAAATCTCCTGGTCCGCACTTAATTGAGCCCCACTTAAGAGGCGCTGCCGCTCGAGGGGAATCGAACACGGGTTGGGGGGTTCCCAACCATATTCACCCACCAACCAAGCTAAGCAACGGTGGGTCTCTGACAAAATTTCATAAGTTGTTGATTTTAAGTAGGTATATATTTGAATTTAGATTCTTATTCTTGCATATAGCTGAACTGTTAGTTGCATATTAACTTTAAAAGGATGCCATGGCATGTTTGTCTCCACATAGTATGAGAAAACTTAAAAAGGTACTTCCTATCCATATTCTTTTGGTTATCCATCTCAAAATTAGTATATAGTGAGCTATAGGCAAGTATGATGAGGGTGAGTGCCTTTCTTACCACCTAAAAAAATACTAAAATTTTCTTTTAATATTAATATTTAGTAATTAAAATCCTTATAACCCCAAATAAAATCAGTAACCTTAATGATATTTCTTGAATAAAAAAATATTCATCTCAATATCCTCAAAGGACATATCGTTATTTTAATTAAATATGAATTTAAGTGATCTTAGGCTTATTGAATTCATTCTATCTAGACAATCATTTTGACTAGAAGCATAAGTTATTTGAATAGTATTTGGTCCACTAAATTATCTTGGGAAGTTTGAAATAATATTTATGAGCCTTTAGGGCCTATTAAAACTCACCCAAACTCAAGTGTTTTTTGATATCGTTATGTTCATCCTGTCGAATCACAACATCTTTAGTATAAATTTGATGAAAATAAAATTTAGATTATCTCAAAGTCATATGTAAAAATTTTTAGTACAATTATTTATATGCTTTGAAATTAAAAAATTCCATTAAAATACATATTTCATTAAGTGATTTTTTTTCCCATCAAGCTTCTTGTTGGATTCAAATTTATCTATGGATGAGACCCAACTTATCCCAATTTCATAAGCTTTTGCCGTATAATTTTTGATATGTTATATATTTAATCATTTTGAACAATATGATATGATTTTATTGCATTTTTACTGGTTAAATATGTGTATAGAAATTTTTATGTAAAATGAGTAGGATAAAAGACAGATCGGAAATGGCTTGAAAAGTACTGTACTGTGATGTATGGATATAGATTTGACGGATGAAAATGCCCCGAATAGCTCCCTCTCTTCTCTCTCTCCCTTTTTCTCCTCTTTTCTCCTGGACAAGCAAAGAAGAAATCGGAAGGGGATGGCCATGGTGATAGGTTTAAGTAAATGTGTTATGATATTTTATTTAAAAATATTTTTTCTAACCCAGTGCCATGGTAGTCAGAACCCGACGGCACTATGCTCATTTAGTTCCCCAAAAAACTAAGAGCTCAATGTCGTAACACGGCTCATCCCAGCGCCGCAGAGCTCCCACAAACCATTTTTTAAAATTTTAGGGAAATAAAATTTGAGGGTATTACTTATTCCACAATGGCACCCTTATGTTTGACTACAAATAACAAAACTTGAAATAAACATCGATCACCAACAAGATAAGGGACACTATTAGAAGGATGTGGGCCAGGACCTTACCTCTGTAAGTTGACTTGGAAGACACCAAAAAATGTTATTGGAATATTATCTACAGTGGTGGAGCAAAAAAAGTTTTTTAGAAGGGGCATTAATTATGGATTTTAAAAATAACTCCAATATTTTTTATTCGGACTTCGGATTGATATCAGCTATTTATGAAATTTAGAGTTGTTAACATAAAAATATAAATTATATAAAAAAAATTTAATAAAGAATGTCTGGTATAATTAAATAAAAAATGAATATATTTTAATAATACGATAATATATTAAAAAAATAAATAACAATTCTAATATAAAAATTTTAAATTATTTGAATAAATATTTAAGTTTTTTTTCAAAAAAAAAAAAAAAAGATAAGGAAGTCAGAGCCTGTTCGCTTTTTCCCATCTCCATTGTTTGTTGCTCTTCTCCTTCGCCTCCTCGGCGTACAAGTAGAGGTTTGAACTAGTCACTAAATAACTTCTTCAACTCCGTCGATGACGTTCCTTTCATTCACGCTCTTCTTCAACCAAATCCTGCCCAAATCCTACATAAATCCTATATCCAAATGGTCATTTTCGTAGGGGGTGCCTGCACCCTGCAGCACCCCAAATGACATGTTAATTTTAGGAAAAAGTGAAAATATAATTATGAGAATTTACTTTGGTTCATTGTCTCAAAAGAAAGTTCAAATTGATATTAAGAGAGTGGCCATGTTTGTAATTTTTTTGAAATTATATTTTCACATAATTAAATTTTAAGGCCCAAATTATTTTTGAACCCGAAGAATTTAACATCTGAAAATAAGGGGCAATTGATATATCATCAAAAATTCATCTAATGAAGCATGAATCTTGATGCAGGTTTATGAATAAATTTTTTTTTAGAATCGACTCTAAAATTATCGGAACTTCATTTTAAATGAACTTATAGTTGAAACAAACATTTGATGAGACAAATCCAACGGTACAAAAACTGAATTGAGCTAAATCAAGCACTCATGAATATAATTAGAAACTTGAGAAACATCATTTGAGGGGCCAAATTGTAATAGCTTGTATGTTGACCTAGACATATAAATTTTTTAGGAATCATTATAAGCTCAAATAATAAACAATCTTCGTCATAGTATAGATATTATAATGCTTTAATCATATTAATTTTTTTTTGTAATTTTTGGACACTAGTGCAAATCTTTAATAAATTGATACTGTCGGTACAAGTGAGATTTTGAGATCATTAGGTATTCGTTTTGCAAACCGATTTCATCAAAATTTTCTAAAAAAATGAGCTATTTTATGAATATTTTGGTCTAATTTTTGAAGTCTTAAAAAAATTTATATGAATTTTATACTAAGAATTAATTAAATTATATAATTATATTATTATTAGAACTTAACATGCTGATTGATTCTTTTGCCTTATATTGAAAGCAGTAATAGAGTTTTGATTCTTTGATGGGCTTTTATGCTTATTATATAGATTTTTATGTTTTCAAGTCAGGAAAGTGGTTTGGATCAGTTGGAATGAGATTGGCAGAGATCCTTAGGTTTTATTTTATTTATATATGTTTCTTATTCTTTTATAGTCAGGAGTTTGTGATAAAATATTAATTGTACTGATCTCCTAACTATTGTATATTGATTTTGAGAGAATAAATATAGTGTAATATTTTGAGATATGCGATTGTTAGTTGCTTTCACTTTATATAGATTTATTATTTTAATGATTTATAGAAGCTCTGGTTAATTAATTAAAATAATAAAAAATATATATATTTTTTAAATTTGATTCTAGAGCGCTACACAAATAACCTCTAAATCTTACATTTTTAAAACTAATGGGCATCTTGATTAGAGAAATCAAGTAAGTTTAAGATCTCTTGATTTTGATACTATTAAGATACATAAATGCCTAAAGAAACATATATCATTAAAGCAATCAACACGTGTGATGGAGTGGTGAAGATTTTTGCTAGAATAAATAGTCTATCACTCTCAAAAATTATAAATAGATCACTAGTTTGCACATAAAGAAGACACCAAGTTAGAGAAATCTTGTAGATTTGAAGAATCCTAAAGATCTACACAATAATTGATGTTAAAGATCAACGATAACAATTGTTATCACGCAACCATCATTGCTTGATGGTTATCTCTTAACCATCATTGCCAACATCGATGCCATCAATGCTAACATGGTTATCACTAACTGTCACTACTGATAAGGTCCAATGCCCATTAACACCAGCAAGATCATTACCCATTATTGCCAATAATATTGATGCCCATCATCGCCAACTAGATTGTTACACACCATTCACATCAATGTCAACAATCACTAATGTTAATAAAGTAGTTGCATACCACCAGCTTTGATGTCGATGCCCACCAGCACTAATAAGGTCGTCGCCCTTTGTCGCCAACTATGTTGATGCTCGCCATCACCAATAATTAATACATGATTTCGACACCAACGTCGATGCTTGCCATTACTAAAAAATTAGATGCAAGTTGTTGACACTATTGTCGATGCTGACAAACTTGTTGCCCACTATAGATAATAATGTTGATGTCCATAATTGTCAATAAGGTTGATGCACATCTTTCACACTAATTTCAACATCCATTATCGCCAATGAGGTTGATGCACATTATTGACATATGCCCATTGATGCCAAAATGGTAGACATACACCATTGACGCCATTGTCGATGCTCATTGACATCAATAAAGTCATCACCAATAACATCGACGCTTACCACTAACACCAATCACTGTCTTTTTTTTAACTCCAATTAAGTCGATGTCTTTTGAAACCAATAACCTCAATGCGACTATTGCCAACAACATCGATACCTATCATTGACACTAACATCGACCCTTCTCATTGATAATCATTGATAATAATGCCATTGTTAGCCATTGACATCAATTTCAATACATACCATCTCTAACAAAGTTAAAGCTCATCTTCGTAGTCGTTGATCTCTATTCTTATAAGGAGATTGATTGAATAAATCACTAATGATCTCTTGATGATAACTCCAACACCTTAAAACTCTTGTTATTTCAATCATAGAAATTATTTTACATATTTCATGTTTGCTACATTTTACCAATATCTTCTCTATTTAAGACGAAAGACATATTTTGTAACTTGATAGATACTAATCATTTTAATTGTGTCAAGTCCCACGATTTTTCAATCTTGGGTTTTCACTTAAAAGTACATATCTACTATAACCTGCTCTCAAGTCATTTTATTTGTATATGTAAAATATTTTTGTAGAATAATAAACTAATAAGCTTTCTCATTAATAAGTATTCAAGCATGCAACATAAATAATTCAAGCTATATAAGAAAAAAAAAAGAGAGAATAATAATGATAAAATAACTTGGTTATGGATAAAATAACTTGGTTATATTAAAAATAATGTGCGTATAGGAGAATAGGGGCTGTTCGGTTTGATGCATTTAAGGTGTAGAGCAATCCAAATGTAGGGGTTTTGATAATTTGAGTGTTTGGTTGAATGAAAAAAAAATTCAAGGTATAGCAAATGCAGTGTATTCCAGTTTAGTTCATTTTTGGTGTATTTGGATTTTCTCATATTTAGGCTATTTTCAAATACACCACAAACTCAAGGCATTGCTACACCTTGCCGGCCACATCTGCCCATCGGCTAGCCACCGCCGGCCACCATCAACCATCACCGCTGGCCACCGCCTATGGACACTACCACTGGCCAGCCATCGCCGACTACCAAACAAAAAAAATAATGTCACCCTAAACCCATTACGTTCATCCAAATAAAAAAAAAAATATTCCTTCTATATTGTATTATTTTTACACTATTCCTTTTTCCGACAATCAAACGGCTATGAAGTAAAGGACATCACAATATAAGAAAGATAAAAACTTTAGGAGAGCTAAAGGGCAAAAACCTAAAAAAGATGGGACATGAAAATTGAGCGAGGAGAGCCTTGAATATTAGAATGGGTAGTTTACGGGTGCAATCGAGTCAAGCCAACTCACGTGCTGACTCGAGCTCCACTAGATAACAGGCTCGACTAGTCGAGTTTATCGAGCTCGATAGCATATCAAGCTTGAACAACCCACTGCTCGACTCGTGAGCTCGTCGAGCGACTCGCATATGAAATTAGCAACAGGGAAATGCAATCGTCCGCGGGAAAATGAAATTGCACGCGGGAAAAGCTGGCGATGACGCAAGCTGGACGGAAGCTTGACGAATGCAGGCAAAAGCTCGACGGACGCGGATGGAAGCTCGACGGACGCGGAAAGAAGCTCGACGGTCGAATGTTCGACGACTCAAGTTGGCGACGCGAGAAGCTGGTGACGACGCGGACGCTGATGACAATGCAAATACTGGCGACGGACGTTGGCACTGGCGACGAACGATGGATAGACTGAGCTCGAAATGCCGCTCGAGCAGCTCGACGAGCTTTATTTTTTCCTCTGTTGACAAGCTCGACTGGAACATTTTTTAACTCGAGCTCAACTCGCCTCATTTGCACCTCTAGAATAGTTGTTGTTGTTGTTGGCCCCTTGGATCCTAACTCGGCCTTCTTACGCCGCAAGGATCTTTAGCGGTTCGAGTGAAGCGGTCGAGCGCCTGGGGTTGGGACCGGTTTGAACTGGTTGTTCGAGTTGGTTTTTTTTGGGGGAAATATTCGAGTTGGTTACAGTTACACACTAACGTAGACTACTACGTAGTTTCAACTAGCATATCTCATTTCACTGCTATCCGTCATCGCGGCAGCGAATGAGTTCCTCGACTTTCCAAATTCTTTATTTGTGCGGCTTTTGCTCTGCAGTTTCTGAGTTAGTAACTGTTCGTCTTTCCTAAAACTCCAGGAAATTCGTCGAAAAGCTTTATTCATGAAAGTTTTTGCATCCAGCGTCTTTCTAGGGTTTTCAAGGATATATTGGTTGAGTTTTCAGAAGTAAAGTGAAGCTTTCAGTGATTATCAACCCACACACACTCACTTTTATCAGAGAGCTTGTTTCAAGCTCTCGATTCCATATGGCATCATCGCCGTCCAAGTCCGCATCCGAGCCAGCCGTAATGGAGAAACTTATCACCGATTTTTTCGCCAAAAGTGTCCATGTCATTCTTGAATCGAGGTCTTCTGCCCGAAACTACAATGCTGAGCCTTTCAACTCATCTCCTTCCTCCTCGCCTTCATTGAACATCCGACCAGGGGAAAAACGGTTTAACTTGGCCCTCAGAGACTGTCCTGCTGCCCTAGAGAGCTTTGATATGTGGCGGCAGAGCAACCTTGAGCCATTGGTTCTTGACATAGTCTTGGATCGTAGGAAATCAATTCGGAATGCGAGTTGTGCTTCTCCTGGTGGGGTTTTTGTGCGGAATCTCTCTTCGGGACGAGATGAATTTGGCCGTCTCAATAGAAGTGAAACGATTGTGGAGAGGTGGATTGTGCAGTACGAAAGTCAAAGTTTAAGTCAGCCCGGAAGGGAATCTTCTTATCGAGGAAGTAAGAAAGGTAGCAGGGCTACATACCACTCATCTGAATTCCAGATCATGTACAAGAAGGCTTACAGAAAGATCATGGTTCTGCTTAGATCTCTGTATGTTATGGTTAGGCTTTTGCCGACTTTTAAGCTCTTCAGGGATCTCAATGCCTCGGGTCAGGTCCACCCATTTATACTTTCTCATAGAATTTCTTCGATTGCTGAGCCTTTCAGTCGAGAGGAGGATGCTCTGATGAGCCAACATGACTTTGGGCAACTTGACATTTCTTTTGGAAAATTGTCCATTTCTGTTGCCTATTTGAAGACACTCGAGGATGTGAGCTCAGGGCCTTCCACTCCCATATCTACAGAATTTATAATGGATTACGTGGGGAGCCCACTGGTCGATCCTCTGAAGAGGTTAGTATCTCTTCCTACTGTTGGATCAGCACCTTCACATGCCTCATTTAGCCGACGGCATAGTTGGAGCAATGATCACGAAGAAACTCCTTTTTCTCCTACTCCATCACCCACATATTCTGATTCTCAAGCTTTGTATCATAATTTAAATCCCCGCCTCCCCCCTCCTTATCATTTGCCTAAAAATTCTACCACGCTGTGCTCCATCACACGCGTTTCATTTGCTGGCAATGCAAAAAATATTAGTGAGTGCTGGCCCTCACCACCATTTTCACCGTCATCTTCTTCCCCATCTAGTCCAACCCATCCATACAGTGCCTTTTCGCACTCAGAGGGTGCTTCGGTTAGCATTCCGTTTCCTTGGCAGAAAGGAAGTGATGGAGGTCAAAATCAAGGTCTGTCTCCATCTCCTTATTATAAGAGCAAGAGGCAGGGAAGGCCTTCTCAAGTAATTACCCTTCGAACTCAAGAGAACACAACATCTGCTCTTAAAAAGTTTTCACCAGAAAATAAGCTGCAATTAAAGATTGAATCCCCAAGGTTCATGGAGTTTCAGACTGGTATGGTTCCACCTAAGGTATCAATCATCTTACATCTTAGTTTAGGATTGAGTGGATCTAAAACATAAAGTTCAATAATTAAACACTCACCCATTCATTACTTCGATCAATTAATCTACACCATAGTTTACTTGTGTGGTATCACACATGAAGGGTTGATTCATTTGATTACCAGTGTGACCTAATATTCGTAGTTTAATCATTTTTGTTGTGCCTAATACTTGAACGATCAAACTATTAGTTAATCTCATCTTGTAGATCTTATCTCCTACATTGTATGCAATTATATATATATATATATATATATATATATATATATATATATATATATATATATATATATATATATATATATATATATATAACCCATCCAATTCAAAGTGTTATTGCGCATAGTGTGCTTTTAAGCCAACAATAAACTTGCACTTTCTACTCTAGAATGTTGTTCATATCTGCTTTTGAGTTTATATCTGAAGGGTCTTGCGGTTTTGAGTCTTCCGTTATAGATTGAATCTACTCGGAGAGAGTTCAACAGCTTGAAAACTCCGTACAGTCCACCACAAATATCATCTAGAAGCTCAAGCAGGTTGTCTTTCATGGATGAGTTTGATGACTCTGACTTTATCTGCCCTTTTGCTGAAGATGATGAGGTGTCAAATTCATTCAGGTATTCTCTTGTGTGCTCAAATGTGAAGTACTCATATTCTTCCCGCACCTGAAATTCTAAACCTGATGCAATATGATGCCATGTTCCTTCTATTGTCTTTTGATTAATGTGTTATATAACTACATGGCTGTAAAATTTATGAGATTTCTTAAGAAAACTCCCAATAATTTGATCTTTCTAAAAGAAATGACAATAGTTGTAAAACTTTGTAAAAAAGGTTAATTTTATATCTTATTTTGAAAAAAGGACAACAAATCATACATTCCAGGGTTTCTTAAAACCTTAGTACAATTTGTTTTGAAAATCTGACATAAGAACTCGAGTAGTATTATCATGTTTTTATAACAAATTGTAGTATTAATGCAGGATTTCAAGGAACCTTGACGTATGTACTAGGTTTTAAAAAATAGCCTGTAGAGCTTTCCCGTTGAAAGACCTGAAATCCTTTCTGCTGGATCTAGCCATTATTTAGAGCTTGCTGAGGATTCAGAGCTTGTTGCCCTGGTTTAAAAAAGCCTAGCTTGTAGGCTAGAGTTAGTTTTCATTATTTACAAAATATGATAAACTATTGTTCTTGCTTACAAAGTTTTAAAACTATTGCCTTTTTTATAGTAGTACAAAACTCTAGGTAGTTTTATACAAATTCCATATTTCATAATATTTCATTCCTGACCTTTTGTTGTAGATGAATCAAAAAAGACTAGTGCTTATTTCCATTTTAGAATCTCTATGCTCAAAATCTAATTTGTTTTGCAAAATGACATTCTCCTTAAGATAAAATTGGTGCCTCTCTTTGTGTATCTATTTATTTATATAATAATTGTCAAATTCAATTCTAAAATTTCCAGTTCATGCATAATATAACATAATTTACTCTATATAATTACACCATCTAATTTAGGAGATCTAACGATTGATCAACTGAAAAAGTTTACTAACAACGTGCTTACTACACACTCAACAAGTCAATAGAGCAAGAAAACATCACATTATCAATTAGTCAAGTGAAATGTCTTCATTTGATTCAGATGTTTGATCATGCATGATAAGATTCCACCATGCTCGAAACAATTAATAGGATAGGTGACCAATCTCACTCTATAACATATGTGATTGTCCCTAGTGTAAGATTAATCCATGTCAATCCATACCAACTATTAGACTAAGGGAAAGTACATTTTGTAGATATCAAGTTTAAATAAAAACAGAACATTAAATTATGAGATTACATAACAATCTTAGAAGTTCTTTTATGCTACTGCCTTATCACATCACTACTAGGGATGCAAGCTCGGATTATTCTTAACTTAGGGCCAAACGAAGTATGCCCTTTCTCCCAAAAAAACAATAGTACAGGTAAACAATATATTTCTAACTTCTAGACAGACCATATTACTAACACATAGCACACTTAACTCAAACCCTACAAGAGAATCCTCTAACTAGCCAACTCATGAAAAATCAAAAGGCATAAAAATAAATTTTACTTCACATAAACCTTATCTCCAACATTCAAAGAAAGCACAAGAGATAAGTATCACCTCTTGCTAGGCAGACCGTTAAGATTAGTGGACGGTTGAGTAACGAAGCTAATTATGTGGTTACCACACGTCCACATCAGTCTTGTGAGGATTTGATGTAGGGAAGATTGATATATATATATATATATATATATACACACACACACACACACAAAATGACCAAAATTGATGTAGAACGTACATGTAAAGATGAATTGCTTGAGGAATTTACACGCTTAATTTTAGAAGACATAATAATTATATTTTTATATTAATTTTAAACGACAAAATAAAACACAAATAGCGGTAAGACAAACTTAGGCTAAATCACATGTATAGGAGTTAAGATCATAAAACAGTCAATTTAATCTAACATTGCATACCATGAATGGTTTTCAACAATAAATCCCAATGCTAACAATAAGATTAATCCCTAAACTAGGATCCCTCACTCAACTCTCTAGTTCTCTAAGCTTTAGTGGGGAAGAATTAGCATGATCGTTGTGAATCAAAATATAACCACAAGAGATAAGTGAACTAGGAAGATAGGAGAGTTTGGAGGAAGAGTTTACCCACAAGAAGCAGAAGACACGATGCTTTGGTGTTGATGATGACTGTTTCTGCAGTAGGACAGCAGTCGGGTTCCTTTTCACAAGCCTGGACAGCTCCTAGGAGGGGCTGGGAAGTCTCGGACAGTAGGGAGTGGACTCCAGGAGGGCTGGGTAGCAATTCGGCTGGCTGGATAGCAATGGGGAGGCGCAGAATTCTCTGGACAGCAATCTGAAATTCCTAGCTGCCTTGAACAGCCTTCGGAAGCCTCTCCAATTGGCGAGACAGCAAGGGAAAGGTGCGGACCCTCTGGACAGCAACCACAACAGATGGGACAGCAGCCTGGACTTGTGGAAGACTCTGGACAGCAAGTTCTCAACCTTCAGAATTCTGGACAGCAACTTTACTCAGGGAAAAATCAGGCTTTTGTTGATCAGTTTGACGGGAAGGGAATGGAGTATGGATTAAGAGCTTCCCTAAGGTTTTCTCCTCCTTGGGAATTAATTCTGGGAGCTAAGGGAGAGAGGTGGGCGGGTAGAGAGAGGGGAAGAGGGGGTAGGCCGGCGGCATTAGGTGGGAGAGAGGGAATAGGTGAGGGTTTTGATTGCTTGCGGAATCAATAATTTTCAATTAGGACTGAATAGATTAAATCAAACCCCATTTGAATTTGAATTAGACTTAATTTAGGGATTTAATTGGGGATCATTAATGGCAATATTTAATGAAAAAGAGGGAGGGGGTGGGCCGGCCTAGATAGGGAAGGGGAATTGTGTCTAGGTTCAATGTATGTGGGCCATATGCATTAATTGGAGATTGGAATTAAATCTGAAGTTAATTTCAAATTTAATGTAATTGGGAAGGCTTCCTAGTTAAGGATTATCAAAGAGGAAAGTATTTAAAATTCAAATATAGAATTGATTTCAAATAAAGATACTTTCCAAATTGATATGAGTTATTTTAGGAAAGTAATTAAGGGGGATTTGAATTTTGAAATTCAAAATTCATGGGGGATTTGGAGGGGCAGCTGGCGGCAATGGAGCCAAGGGGAGGTTGACGGCTATGGGATTTGGAGGGGTGACCGGCGGCGAGGGGAAGCAAAAGGGAGGCCGGCGGCTTGGGGCTTGACCGACGGGCAAGGGAGGAGGGAAAAAAGGGGCAGAGGAAAGAAGAGATAAAGCCACGAACCCGGACTCTTCTAAGGTTGGTGGGTGATCCGTTGTCCTTCACCAATGGACTTCACCAAAGTTCTCTCTAGAACTCTCAAGCTCTCTCCAAACACATGGATGCAGAAATTTTCATAATATTCATTCATTAACCAAAATACAAGAGAACTAGCCTATAAATAGGCTTCATGAAAAGAAAAGAAATAATGACTAAAATGCCCTTCGGGCTACAACATCACATGACCACCCCTAGGGGTAAAATGGAAAAAACAACACTATAAAATAAACTAGTACATAAAACACAAAAAAAATAAACTCCAGATCGTAGCCGCTGATCTCCTATGTCTCCTCTGATGAACGTACCAGAATCTCTTGTTGATGTCCTCATCAAAAATGGTCCCTCAACCGATGCAATCAAGGTAGAGGTTGATTTGGAGGGGTTTTTGGTGGCTGTTTGGTCTTCCCATGTGGCTGTTTGATTTTCCAATGTGGCTGTTTTGTCTTCGCATGATGGTTGTTCAGTTTTCATGCTGGCCCTTGGTTTTCCTACTGCTTGTTGCCTGTTTGGATCAGTTTTCCCTGTTCATGGCTATTCAGATTTCCCTCTTGTTGTTTCCTATGCTGTGTGCTTTAACTTCACATTAAATGGGCTGTCTTGATAGGCTTATATTTGCTGTTTTTGGTGGCACAATTATGTGAACTATTGAATGTTGTTCCCCCTTCTTTCTCCTATAAATTGGGGCTGAATTCCTTTGTGAAAATGAGTTTTGGAGAGATATGTGATGAATATTTAGAACATAAAACCTACGGGTTTGTCATAGCTTTGCAAATCCGCAGGTTTCACGTTCCATATATTCATCACATATCTCTCCAAAACTCCTTTTCACAAAGGGATTCAGCCCTAATTTATAGGAAAAAGAAAAGGGAATAGCATTCAATAGTTCACATAATTGTGCCACCAAAAACAGCCAATAGGGGCCTATCAAGACAGCCCGTTTAATATAAAATTAAAGCAAACAACATAGGAAACAACAAGTGGGAAATCTGAATAGCTAGCAGCAGGGAAAACTGATCCAAATAGGCAATCAACAACAGAGAAACCAACATGGAAACCCAATAGCCACCATGGAAAGACAAAACAGCCACATTGGAAGACCAAACAACCACATGGGAAGACCAAACATCCACCAAAAACCCCTCCAAATCAGCCCCTATCTTTACTGCATCAATCTCCCCTGGTGGAAGAATCTCATCCCTTGATGAGAATGCCTCAGAACTTCCATGATGTTCCGAATGCGCTATTTCTGATGGGAGATCTTTCTCTTAAATTGAAACTTCAGCTTGTTGATTGATTTGACTATCCTTTTTTTTATTTTTTTAAGAGAAAGGAAGACTCACACGACAACTTAAAGCTCTGATACAAAATTGATGCAACCTAAGTTCTATAGCAAAGTAGGAGAACACTATGAATGCAACAAGACACTTCCTTTCAATAAAATATAAACTGACACCAACTGAATGAAACTTAATAGTAAATAGATATAAGTAAATGATTAGGAAATCTTGTAAAGAAACAAACTAAAATTTAAAATTAACTACCCTCAGAATAAACTAGAAAGGTCACCTCACATGCAAAACCCAAAATAGGGAAGATGCTCAAAGGAAAGGACAAACCAGTAGTTTACCACAGAAATTTTGATCCAGCTCAAGTCGGCACTCTTCCGGTAAATACCAACAAATAGGGCACAACAACACCTTGAAACTCACAATATTTGGAGAAGAAAGATACAAGTGGAATAAGAACCGTGGACAGAAGAGTAGATAGAAGACCGAGATGAAATAGAAGGAAGGTAGAAGAAGATAGCTCGCATGCTAAATAACCTGTAGGTTTTAGTGTGATTACACCAGCAACAATAACAACCAACCCCTTCTAGCAGCAAAGTAGCCCATATATAGGAGAAGAAGGGGGAACATGGCCATAAATTACTCACCTAATTATGCCACCCAAATAGCCAATAGAAGCCTCTCAAATTAGACCATTTAATGAGGAGTTAATGCACTTAGTATAGGAAAACTGCAAGGTGGAAACCGAACATCTAGCAACAGGGAAAAACATGACAACAGCTTGGGGAAAAACAACCAGCATAGGGAAAGAGTTGAGCCAAGCCCAATAAGCAAAACAACCCAAATAAATACCCAACTAACTACCAAAGAAGCTAGATCAGCACAAGTGGAAACCAAAGGAGTGAAACTTCCTAAGAGCACCAAATCTAAGCATGATCACAGGTTGTTTTCCATCATAGGGTATTGCAAATAAAAAAAAATAGAGTCCAAATTACAAAGAGTCTAAAACATAGAAAAATAAAGAAAACATAGATTAATAATTCTTGATTGCATCATCAACTCTTTGTGAGGGACCAAAATAGTCCTTAACGTTTTTTGGTCCTAACATCTAATATTGGAGTTAATGATGTTAAATGTAAGGGTATTTTGGTCATTTTTTTAAATAAATATTTACTTAATGTAATTTGCCACCCGAATATGGAAGGAGATTAGCGTGGTCCAGGTGAGCCTCCCATGGATCCCCATGCTGGCTGTCGGATCAAGGGCTAAAGGGACGACTGAGATTTTAACACTCCCCCTCAAGCTGGAGATTACAGACCTGTCATTCCCAGCTTGGTAATTAGTCCAAAAAAGGTAGAGTTATCAAGTCCCATGATGCATCATATAGTCCTCCATTTGGTCAAAATTTTGGAAGGAATTAGCTTCAGTAACAATGAAGGCTATATTAAGTAGGGCCAGCAATGAAGGCTGCATTGGTTATATATAGGATAACAACCGCAAGGGAAGGTTGACAATGAAGGCCGGTGGAAGGACAAGTATTTCTCATAATTCCGGCAATGAAGGCCGGTGGAAGGATCAGTATTCCTCTGAATTCCAACAATGAAGGCCGGTGGTGGGAACTTGCATTTCTTAGAATTCCGACAATGAAGGGCAATGGCGGGAATATGGATTCCTCAGAATTTTAGCAATGAAGACTGGTGCTAAGAACATTTATTTCTCATAATTCCGATAATGAAGGCCAGTGGCGAGAACCTGTATTCCTCAGAATTCTGATAATGAAAGCCGGTGGTGGGAATTTGTATTCCTCAGAATTCCTACAGTGAAGGTCAGTGGTGGGAACCACCATTACTCATGCCGACATGATTTGATGCAAATGTGGATGACGTGAGAAATTTGGGGGGCTAGAGGAATAAGATGAAAATTGTCCAGACGCACGCACACGATAGTGGTCTTACAACCTGCTGAAACGGTCCGATGACGCCTTACGTGACATCGAAATTCGGCTCTGTACAACGAGCTCCCATCCTCACTTCTGACAGGAGCAACGTCGTCGAAGGTGCCAAGAAACTTTTTATGGATGCGCACATGAAGTATTCGCTGCTAAGGGCTTGACATTCCTCAGAGTCACGATCAACAGTAGTTGTGAACCTTCAAAGCTTCTGTCTAAGCTTTCTCGGATGCAAGAGACGGAAGAGTCAAGCTTGGCCCTTCTCCCCTGATCTCTCTTGTTCGCAAGAGGCTTCGCACGAACCAGTCGCTCGTCCGGCCTCTCTCATTTCTTGCTCGCTCCGTTTGGATTGGTTGAATCAACCTCACATAGGGATCTTGCTCGGCTTGGCCAGACGGACGTGCAGGAAGCTATTGCTCTGTTTGATTCCTCCAGACGCATGAAAGATAGCCGTTGCTCCTGTTTCTGTCTCGATCCCCTGCTCATGCATGCGAGAGAGGTGGAGGTCCTGTCCGCTTGGTTCGACCACACGCGCGTGAGTGGGAGGGCTTCCGTCTCAGGCACACATGTAGGAGCAATCACGCAAGGCCTCTCTCCTGTTTGACTATGCTCTCTCACTCGGCTTCCTGGAAGAGATGCATGCACAATAGACTCTCATCTTTGCTTCTTCGTCTCCGCTTCTTCTGGCCGCAGGCACGAAATAGAGGACATGAGTGGTTTGGACTGCTCAACTCTCATTGGATCTCCAACGGTAATGAAGGACACTTGCTTCCTCTCCCCTTTCTTTGATTTGTATATCCCAGGAATCGAAGACGCCAAGGTCCCATCCCCTCTATACGTGAGAAGAGCCCTCAGAATTCTGGCAACAAGAATGAAGGTCACTCGATCTCTCGCTCTGATACCATGTTAAATTCAGATTATTGGAGAGGGAAAAGGCTTTTTAATTTTATTATACAAAACTATCCCTATTTATAGATCTATACAAGATATATTAATAATGAAATAAATAATTACGAATCATGCATAATTTGCCTTGCCCTAATATAATCCTTCCTAAATCAACCACCCAAATATGGAAGGAGATCAGCATGATCCAAATGAGGCTCCCATGGATCCCCGTGCTGTTCGTAGGATCATGGGCTAAAGGGATGGCTAGGGTTTTAACAGATTCATCAAATTCCATCTCTATCCATAGGCATCAAGTCCTCTAGCAATCACCATCTATAGATAGTTGTTCTAAATAAAGTGGGTTTTTTTTCCTAAAAGGCATCCACAAAATTTTATTATAACTTTATAAATAACATAACATAAAATTTTACTTCAAATATATTATATGTTACAATAATAATACCTAACCTCTACAAGTTGTGCATTATAAATTATCAGACAGATAACATCTACAAAATAAACTCTAAATTTTGTATCAAAATCTTCTGCAAATCAAGATGCTTATAATTGATTTTTAAGAGAAACACTTGGAAGATAATGTGATCCCAATCTTCTCCTTAATTAGGACCAAAGTCTACAATTACAAAAGTAGAGGGAATTAAAAGAGTTTAGAAGTTAAAGGGAGGTGCCTTTAATTGTTTTTGAAAAGAGAAGGTACCTTTAGGCGGTGTTTTCTGATTGTAGAAGCCTTCCCCCTAGTGTTTTGCACCTCTTCCTCTGTTGGATAGCAAGAACTCCCCTTTGTTCTGACTTCCCCTTCAACAAACAGTAACTTGTTTGGTATTTTTTCTAGTCTATTTATCTGAAAACAGCAAAACAGATTATCATTTTTTGCTTCATGCAGAGTTTGGCCAACACATGCATGCCTCTTAGATGTAGCAGCACCGAAGGGAAATGGCTGGGTGGATTTCGGTGCCTTCAGGAGGTGGAACCAACAGTGGCAGATGACAATGAAGCTCTCTTGGACGGTTGTAGGAGCAACTATTGGGCAGTTTTGGAGGTTTTTGGGAGTCGGTGGTTGGAGGGTGGAAGAGAGGTGGATTTTGGCAGAAATTCAATGCTTTTTCATTGCTACATTAAAGCCTATTTATAGGCAATTGCTGCAGTGGAAATTAATTTAAAATAGACCTTGTCTATCTTTAATTGCTTCCACAAGAAGGAAACTAACTCCTAAACAAACTTCACATTTCATTTGTCTGATCTTCCCTTCCTATACTTCTACCTTTCTTCCCGTTCGTCCCTTTGTCTCCGCTGCCGCCGTTTGAATTTGATTCTCTAATATCTTCTTCACCATCTCATGCAGATTGAAAACTTTGTCTTCCACGGATGAAATTCTATCTTCCGCTGTTGCTTTCATTTGGCTTATCTCTCCTTCAAGGCGTTCCTCCAACGCATCTACCTTCTTGGCCGCCATCAATACCCGGATTTTTGTAGGTTCAAAAAAATCTGGATATTGACCGAAAAAAAGCAAAAAATCCCTTCCTCCAGCAAAAAACAGCCGCTGAATTTCCCGAAAACAGCCCACAAACGGTCCCAAAATCTGTTCTGATACCAATTTGATAGGAAACACTTGTATATCTCAAGTATTTCTTATCAATCTTCGGAAAACAGCGAGAATTCTCCACAAAAATCCACACAAAACCATGCAAACAGTAGATAATTTGTATTATTTGATAAAATGAAACGAAAAATACCAAGATACAATTGATCTCTCTATTTGAGAGGAGGATCTATCTCTCCCAAATCTCTAGACGCCGCTAGAGCCCAAGAAAAATCTAAGAGATCTCAAATTTCAGCCAAATTCAAGATGCCCTAACCCTAGGAGAACAAACTATTTAATGCTTACAAATCAAAAGGAAATCCCTAAACAATCCCTACATTCAAATTTCCCTCCCAACTCCCTCAAAAATTCTTCCTAAATGGCTCACGCACGCCCAGGCGTGAGTTCAGCGCATACAGGAGGCGGACATTTCCGCCTCTTATTCGCATAAGCGGTCCCGTCGGACCGGCTGGACCGGTCTTACACAATCCTTAACCCATCGAATAACACTCATATATCAGCCGATTGAACCATCCCTAGGTTATTTCTTGATGACTATTAATTTGTTTTCATGTGAAAGTTCCACCAAGCTAAATCATAGTGGCTTAATTTAAGTGTAGCAAACACCTCCTTTTCATAAGTATTTTACCCATATAAAATGAAGTATGTTTTCAATTGGTCAATCAACACATCAAGTTTCTTTGCATTTTATCGTCATAATCAGGAATCTCCACTTTTCCCTTTAAAAGGCTTGGTCCTTCATTATCATAGTGATATCTTCTCCCTTGCTCTCATCGTTGTCCGTCATATTGCCAACATTTTCCTAGTGAGCATTTGTTGATGAAGGTATGGAAGTAGTGGAAAGATGCAGGCTAGATCACAAAGATTCTATGTGATGCATTTTCATCCGCTCCATTATCATTGACATTTGTTTTATTAATATAGCCATTTGATCGGCTAGCTTAGGAAAGGACTAATTTTCAACCATTATTTCTTTATTTTGTTTCTATTTTCTTTTGATATGAATTTAGAGCACAAAGTGGATATATTGTTCTTTGATACTCTCTTTTTGTTTGTACCATGTTTTAAAAATTAGTGCATAGATACTAACTTGATCCCAATCGACCCTTTAATTAGGACTAAAGTCCACAATTAAAAGATTAGAGGAGTAAAAGAGTTTTAGAATTTAGAGAGGTGTCTTCACAGTTTTGAAAGGAATAGAGGTATTTTTAAGCGATGCTTTCTAGTTTTAGAAGGCTTCACGTGACTAGCTTGGACCTCTTTCTCTTTTAGATAGCAAGAACTACTTGGCAATAGTATAGATGGTATTTGGCATTCTCCCAGACAACAACATGATCAACAGTTAGGTGGTTTTGTAGGTTATTGGGTGTTAATGATTGGTATTGTTGGATTAAGGCCTATTTCTAGGTAATTATTTAGTAAAAATTAATTTAAAAATAGAACTTATTAATCCTAAATTACTCAACAATAGAAGGAAACTAATTCATTAACAAACTATGCAATTTCAAAAAAATAAACTAGATAACATCTAATTTAAAAACAAATACAATATATTTTATCCGAGCACAATCTCATCTTAACTCATATTATGCAACAAGTTTTATACTGATTGTCGACCACTTAATGCAACTCTCTACTTTTTCATCCAGGGCTTGGGACCTTGGTGTGTGCTTTTTGCTAATGATATTCTTCTTGCTTATAAGACTAGAGAGAGAGTTTATGTAAACTTGAATTATGGAGGTCAACCTTAGAGCCTAAAGATTTTTGTGAGTGAATCTAAAACCAAATACATGAAGTTTAATTTTAATAGTAATAGATCTAGTGGTAGCAGTGTGACATTGGGTGATCAAGTCATTAAAAAGAGTACACGTTTTAGATATCTAGGGTCTATGGTTTAAAGCGATGGTGAAATAGATGGAGATGTTGTTATTAGAATTCAAATTGGATAATTGAAGTGGAGAAATGCATTGATCCTATTCTGTGATAAGAAAGTACCCCTCAAACTTAAGGGAAAATTTTATAAGATAGTGGTTTGACCTGTAATGCTTTATGGTACAAAACGTTGGCCATTAAAAGCGAAGCATAAAATTAAGTTAAATGTTGCAGAGATGAAGATGCTAAGGTGGATGACTAGCTTTACACTTAGAGACATAATGTGAAATGAGTATATATGTGAAATGGTTGGAGTAGCTCTAGTGACAGATAATATTAGAGAGAGTCGTCTTAGATGGTTTGGTCACATAAAATGTCAGCCTTTCGATGACCATATTAGGTGAGTAGATATATTTGTTCTAACCTATATTAAGAAAGATAGAGGTAGACCTAAATAGACTTAGTTAAAAAGTACTAAAAGTGAGTTTTTTATTAGATTTAAACGAGAATTTTAATCTTAATAGGACACAATGGAGAAAAAAGATTCATTTAGCCGACCCAACATTGGGGGATAAAGGATTGTTATTGTTGTTGTTATTGTACAACCTTTTCTCAAGTTTGATTAGTGTAGATAAGAATGTTATTTTGGTCGGCCAACACTCCCCATGCTGCCATGTGATCTTCTATCAATGGTCCAACTTTCAAGGCCTTGATCTCCCTTATATGATGTTTATTTGGAGATATGATTACTCATGTGAAGACTTGGTGATTTATTCAATCTCAACAATATGAATTCAGAATCACTGTTATCACCAATCTCTATCAAGAAATTGAATAGTCCAAATTCAACTTACTCAATCTCCAAGGCCCTTCATTTTTTGATGCACAAATCATGTGGGAAACTTATTCTTGTAGGCCTCTTTGAAGTGAACAATTGGATTGATACTCCCCTTCAAAATCTCCACGGATCATAATGATATACCTACAAATATGAAATGTTGAGTTTGCCTCAATAACTTTGCTAATTCTCCCAGACTTCTTGTTGGAAATTATCTTGCAAATTTAACCTTAAATGTGAATATCGAGGATAAATTCTACATCCTGAAGATCTCAAGTAAACCTCAACCTCATTAATAGAACCTAATGCTCTGATACCATTCTACTATGCTCTGCCTATCACTGAAAATTTCAATAACATGATAGGTAGACCGGATGGTATTTCAGCATATACATACCTCAAGATGTCATAAAATATAACAATTTAAATATCCACCAAAAATAAACTTTTGAAGCACTAAATTCCAACCCATCTAATACCAAAGATCCACCAAGACAAACAACTCACGAAAGAGTTTATATCCTATGATATTATTATAATCATTCATCTTAGAATGCTTTATGCTATATATATCAAGCCTAAATTAAACAAAACCATTTATCCAATCCATGAAATCTAGTATAGGATCTCACTGTTGATTAGGGCGGTAAATGAATAAAAAATTTGACATGCTACTCGTAGCTCAGTTTTATTAGAATTTGTTCATGATCACTTGATTAACTAATCGAACAAACTTGAACACTTTTTATAAATACTCAATTATTAAATGAACAAGCTTAACTAATTTGTTACTTGATTCATTTGTGATCATGAATAATAATTTTTATAGCTCTTGATCAAGCTCGCTTAGAAGATTAAGACTCAATATAAAGTCAATTTTCCTTATATATATGTATATCATAAAGAAGATAAAAATGAAATCCAATTGAGAGATTTATAATAGTATTTACTTAAAAAATCACATCATTATTTTCTTATATTTAATAATTATCTTAACATCTAATAATTTTTTTAATAAAATAAAAGAAGTCTTACAAAATATTAATATCTTTCTATCTTGAAATGTAGTATTATTAAAAAATTGAACAGCATGCCTCTTAGATCCCACGCCCATGCCCACGCCCACGCCTACGCCCATTCACTTTCTCACCTTGAGTCTTGTTCTATAAAAATTGCTCATTCACTATCTTTTTTCTTTATTTTGACATTTAACTTTGTACTCAATTGTTTGGGCTTGTAATTCCCGTGAGGGATATGCTAAGAGTTGGTGAGATTTTGTGAGCGATCGGGCGAATATGCTGGACAAGATCTTAAGGCTCATTTTACAAGCTCATTAAATTAAAATCTTATTTTTTAAGCTCAATAAGCTTGGCTTGACAATGTTTAATTTTAGTTTTCAAACAATGTACTCGTTTAAATGTCAATAAGTACAAAATGAACCAAGCTCGAGTTGAGCTCAAACAAAGATAGAACTAGCTTGAATTTAAATGAACCAAACTTCAATACTATCACAAAATCTCGAATCAAGATCGAGGAGAGCTCGAATAAGGTTTTGGTAAATGAGCTCAAGCTCAAACAGCCTTCGTCTTTGCTTGGCTTTCTTTTGTAGCCCTATTGTTGATTACTTATTTTACTTACCCATCTCATAATGAACTCCCTAATCTTCAATAGTTATACAAGCACACCCTATCTAATGTTTTTAAGAGATTTCAGTGTCATTAGAGTGGAGGTGGAATGTTAAGAATTGGTGGAAGGCTCAAAAATATTATTGACTAGTTTAGAATTTTTTGTAGATTTCTAGTTGAAACTTTATGGCATTTGAAGATTGAATTTATTTGATTAAAAAGGCCTAGAATCTCCTGGTCAAAGTTTTGGGATGTTATTTAACTTATGATCGTGATTTTAATCAATTAGATGTGTGCTTAAGAACTAATGAATTTTTTTATGTGGATTGGCCTTACCTGGTGAACAATAGGAGTTAGGATTTTGTGGAAGGGGTTATGAGGTTTGAAGTGCGTTAAGGCTTTGGGAAGGTGGTTGGGGATATAGGAGAATAAGAAAAAAGAGAAAGAAATGATTTGTTTTGATTTACAAACCTTAATTATAGTTGATTTGTAAATTAATACAAAAGTTGGCAGCATTAACTTTTTATAGACACAAGATTTTGTAAGAGATCATATTGTTTTTTATTGGATTAATTAGGGAATAAATAGTACATGAAGTGTTGCAGAAAAAAGAGAAAACCAAAAGGAGATAAACTAAAATTTCCTTTTTGAAATTTGATTCTTAAGCTATCATGCAACTCCTCAAGATCTCTCTATTTAGAAATAAATAAAATCATATGAATTTAAAGGATTCAATTAAATATTAGATTGTTTCTCTTGAATCCTTAATTTTAGCTAATTGATATTGTTCCAAAATAGGTTTTAACATTTAAAATATTATCTTCAAACCTCATATGGTCAACACCCCCACTTCTTAAAAAAATAAGATAAAAGAAAACCAGGCACAATTAATTTTAATGATATTGAACCTCTGAGATTGATCTTGTGAAGGCCTCCTTGTTTATCTTGCATCAAATGGCCATTAGAAGACTAAGGCTTCGTTTGGGACGGCTTTCTTACTGCTTTCTAAAACAGCTTTCTAGTATAAAAATTTATAATTCAAGGAACTTTTGTACTAGAAAGCTGCTTAAAAAGAAGTAAGAAAGTCATCTCAAAGGAAGCCTAAATAATGTTGATATATGTTTCTACATCAATAAAGTTATAATATTCATGAAATAAACACATATAGTGATAATTGAGGAGCTATTGGTATCATAATTAGCATGTTTTAGAGTAAAGACATCGAAAATAGCTATGTAGATTAATTTTTTTTTAGCTTGAAGCCTTTTCGTTATTTAAAGCAGTGAAATGTTATACCGAGTCAATGAAAAGGTTACATGAGCAAGCATTCAGAAGGAACTGTCAATAGAAAAAACAATAGACAATACATTGGACCCAAATAACTTGAAAGCTAAGCGATTAATATTTATTGATGCAGATAGAAGCAAGCCCACATTCAGACACCTGATGAGTCCAGAAGGCCAAAGTCATCATTAGAGTTATTGCGTCTAACTTGGAATCTAGTAAATTTTGGAGAGTGTAGAAATTCTTTTTTATTTGTGCCTCAACCTAAAAATGCATGCTAAAATCAATTATCCGCTAAATTGGATAAACTTTTGATAGAAGGCCCAATAAAAAGGTCTCTTGAGATGGTGAAACCCTGCGGGGGGGGGGGGGGGGTTGCCAACATCCAACAAACCAATAGCATCCAGGGAAGGCATTAGCTCAAGAGGAGATTTTGAAGGAGTATATTTAGGTCACCTAAATGAACAAAGTCCAAACAGAATGTCATTAATCAATGATGGAATATTATGAGCCAATAACAAAATCATCTCATATCTATAGTCACATATTCATGCATATCATGTTCAGAAATTTAGATATTTCATATGTAAGGTATTAGCTATTAGGTTTAGCTGGTTGCACTATCGATAGAAAATGGGTTAAAGGCCTCACCATAGGATCTGCCAACTCCTACAAAATAAATTAGAAGGGACTTGTCGACGAAGCTCTAACTAAAAATGGCATTTGAGTGTTCTAGAAACTCATCTTTCCACACATCATATCATAGAAATATTTACCCACTGATGATTACGAGGTAATAAACATAAATGGCTTAAGTTACAATAGGATTTTAACAAGTTCAACAAGGTTTTAAAACTGAAGTTCGGCTTGCTATTGTGTTTGAAGCTTAGAAAATGATTCATTGCATCATTCCTATTGTGAATTCATATTTTTTCGTGATCTACATTCATTGTATTATTCTAGTTGCATTAAAAATCTTAAACCCTTAAGCCGTGCCTCTTATTTTTTTTTATTTAGAGCACATCCAATGATTTCTTTGATAAAATATTTCAATTTTGTGACCCACATTCGATGCATGTTTAATTCCTTAAACTTTTGAACTAATTTCTATCTATAAAGAATGCTTTTTTATCTTTGTTAACACTCCTTAATAGTGCATAGATATGAGCAAGTATGATGCCTTTTTACCTGCTGTGGTTATCTGAATACAAATTTCCATATAACTTTTCCTTTTTGAAACTCCTTATTTAGAATCTCTCTTTCTCTTTTCCCTTTCCTCATACTACCTTCGGTACGGTAAGTGAAGAGGGAAAGCATACAATTGTTTTTATAACATAAAAGTATCAAATTTTACTTTCTGGGGAGCTATTCTAGCTGAAAGCAACATGCAACAGTAATCACATTAAAAATTGAGCTCAACGGTTGCTTATTTTGATCTTTAACACGTCTATCTTGTATTTAATATGCTGCTTTCATAGGGTTGAATCTGCTATCAGCAACGACTGTTTTGCTGAGAACTTGTGTCCTCATAAATCGATGCCCATTAGAAGATCGCCAGATGCAGCTGTTGGTGAGCTTGTATGGATGCTTAGGAGTGCACCACCGCTGCGGCTTAACAATTCCAACCCATTAAGGTCCAAGCAAGTCTTCAAAGATGAAGTTTCAAACCAGAAAAACCTGCAGGGAAAGATTGAAAATACTAAGGAAGATGATTTGAATAAGGTTGATAGTACTTTGTGTTTGGATATTTCAGCTTCAGATCTCTTCATGTCGAGGACTGCTGCTGATGCATTTAAAGAACTCCAGACATATAAGAATATTAGGGAATTGATACTTAAGCATGGTGGATCCGGAGGGCGAGATTCTGAATATATTGCAAAATCAAATTCTAGAGATCCATCAAAGGTTGTATGATATCATTTTATTTATGTAAATATGCACAGCATATAATTTTATGTTAAACTTCCTAATCTCATATGTTGTTTAAGGTATGTATATTCCTTTCTTGTTTCTTTGTAAGGTTAGGGTTCTTAAACCACATGATTAACAGAAAAAGATATTAAATGTATATTTTGCTAAAATGAGAAAGACTGACTGGTCACTGATATGTCTTGTTTTAATCCATTTCCTAACCTCTGTTTCATAAAGGCATTTTACTTCTAGCTTTATTAATGACTTATGTTGAGACTTTTAATCCGATTATTGTTTGTGATATCATGATGAAATTTGATGTCAGCTGCTCAATCTTGTTAATGAATGGTAAATACAAGTCTCAGGAGCAGTCAGAATAAGAACAAGGTAGAGGCACTTAGAATCAGTTACATAAAAGCAAAAGTGCTTTATTAGCCATCTAAAATAATTCTTTTTTTTTATTATATTGTCATCACCAGGTCTCAAGCCCTGAATGAGAAAATAGAGGGTTGTGTTAGGTAGTCGGCAACTAGTGTGAAATTTGTTGAACAATCATAACATGAATCCTTTAATACATTGTGTTAATGTTAGGACGTTCTTGGAAGCGATGCATTATATGGACTAAAAACAGCGAAAAGTGTACAAGGGTCTTTGCACCAGTACTTGGGTGCAATATTAAATAAACAAGGGTTCCCACATCATGGATGGATGTGGGCAGAGAAGTTGGTTTATAAAATCATAATTAGGATATGAACTTATAATACAGGTACTCTTATAGGCAAATTAATAGAATTAATAAATATTATGATTCATAGGAATATAAATATTCGATGTATCCAGGAAACTAAAAAGGTTGGGGAAAAAACTAAGGAGATTGATAGCTTAGGATTGAAATTATGATATCCAGGTGGTAGCGTACTAAAAAAGGTATATGTGTTATTATTAAAAGATCTTGAAGGATAATGTTGTAGAAATCAATAGAATTGGAGATAGAATTATCGCTCTAAAAATTGTTATTGATGCTAATATTATTAATATTATAAGTGCTTATGCTTCTCAAGTAGATTTGGATATGTGTTCAAAAATAAAATTTTGGAATGATTTAAAAGAATTAATATAAATGGTACTTTCTGAAGAAAGAATATTTATTAAAAGATTTTTTATTAGAGTAGATTTAAATGAACATATTGGTAAAGTGGTACAACAACAACAACAACAACAACAACAACATCAAGCCTTTATCCCACTACGTGGGGTCGGCTACATGAATCCTTTTTCTCCATTGTGTCCTGTTAAAAGTCAAATTCTCGTTTAAATCTAATAAAGAAAGATCATTTCTAATATTTTCTAACCAAGTCTTTTTAGGTCTACCTCTACCTTTCTTAACATAAGTCAAATCTAAGACCTCTACTTTCCTAACCGGGTCATCGGGAGGCCGCCGTTTTACGTGACCAAACCATCTAAGGCGACTCTCTCTAATCTTATCTTCCACTGGAGCTACTCCAACCTTTTCATGAATATGCTCATTTCGTATCCTATCTCTAAGGGTAAAGCCACTCATCCACCTGAGCATCCTCATCTCTGCAACACTTAACTTAGAATTATGCTTCTCTTTTAATGGCCAACATTCGGCACCATAAAGCATTGCAGGTCTCACCACCATCTTATAGAATTTTCCCTTAAGTTTGAGGGGTACTTTTCTATCACACAATAAGCCTGATGCATTCCTCCACTTCAACCATCCAACTTGGATTCTGCTGATAATATCCCCATCTATATCACCATCACTCTGAACAATAGATCCAAAATATCTAAAACGTGTACTCTTATTAATGACTTGATCGGCCAAAGTCACAATGCCCTCACTAGGTCTATTATTACTAAAATTACACTCCATATATTCCGTTTTAGATCTACTCAAGTGAAAACCTTTAGACTCTAAGGTTAACCTCCACAATTCTAGTTTACCTTCAACTCCCTCTCTAGTCTTATCAACAAGAAGAATATCATCAGCAAAAAGCATACACCAAGGTACATCCTCTTGCAAATGTCTAGTGAGAACATCCATGACTAAAGCAAAAAGATATGGGCTTAAGGCTGATCCTTGATGTAATCCAACCGAAATAGGGAAATACTTGGTCAAACCACCTTGTGTTTGAACACAAGTAATAGCTCCTGCATACATATCTTTAATGATTTGAATATAAGCATTATTAACTCTTTTCTTTTCAAGAACTCTCCATAGCACTTCTCTTGGAACTTTATCATATGCTTTTTCTAAATCAATAAATATCATATGTAAATCCTCTTTATTCTCTCTATATTTCTCCATCAAACCTCTTAATAAATGTATGGCTTCCATAGTAGACCTACCCGGCATGAATCCAAATTGATTTTGAGAAACATTAGTATCACGCCGCAACCTATGCTCCATAACTCGTTCCCATAGTTTTAAAGTATGACACATTAACTTAATTCCTCTATAATTTGCACAATCTTGTGCATCACTTTTATTCTTAAAAATAGGGATTAACACACTCATTCTCCACTCATCTGGCATCTTTTTAGTCTTCAAAACAGTATTAAAAAGTTTAGTAAGCCAATAAATTCCTTCATTTCCTAAGCATTTCCACACCTCTATTGGAATATCATCAGGTCCAACAGCTTTTCCACCCTTCATTTTCTTTAAAGCCTCTCTAACTTCGGTTTTACTAATACGCCGATAAAAACATAAATCCTTATTTTCATTTAGGGTGCTAAGATCACTACAGTCAATTTTATTTTCACATTCTTCATTAAAAAGTTTAGCAAAATATCTCATCCACCTTTGTTGAATATCATCTTCTAAAAAAAGTACTTTTTGATCTTCATCCTTAATACACTTCACTTGAACTAAATCCTTACTACTCCTATCTCTTTGTTTGGCTAGCTTATACATATATCTTTCTCCCTCCTTAGTATCTAATTTATTATATAAATCACTAAAAGCTAAACTCTTTGCATCGCATATTGCTTTCTTAGATTCCTTACGTGCCTTTTTATATATTTTCTAATTATCAGAATTTTTACAATTAAACCAATTTTTATAACAAATCTTCTTATTTTTAATCTTTTCTTGCACATTTGGATTCCACCACCAACTATTTTTACTATTAGGAGCTTTTCCCTTTGAAACTCCAAGCACATCTTTTACAATATTCTTAATATAACTAGCCACTTTTTCCCACATAACATTAGCATCCTCATGCACAGACAAAATCTTGAGATCTAAAATCTTACTCTAAAAAATATTTTTGTTAATATTCTTTAAATGCCCTCATCTAATCCTAGGAAATTGTTTTACTTTATTTTTTATTTTCTTCCCCATTATCTTCAAGTCCAAAACTAATAAACGATGTTGGGTACATAAGTTTTCACTCGGAATAACTTTACAATCTTTGAGTCCAAAACTAATAAACGATGTTGGGTACATAAGTTTTCACTCGGAATAACTTTACAATCTTTGCAATCTAAACGATCTAATTTTCTTATAAGAAAATAATCAATCTGAGTTGTATTATATCCATTTTTATAAGTAATGAGATGCTCATTCCTTTTCTTAAATAAGGTATTAGCAATTAAAAAATCATAAGCTAAACAAAAATCTAAAATAGACTTACCACCTTCATTTGTCATTCCAAAACCATGACCACCATGAATGCTTTTAAAATTATCTACCTCTCTACCAACATGTCCATTTAAATCTCCTCCAATAAAAACTCTTTCTTCAAGAGGTATCTTTTGTATTAATTCTTCTAAGTCATTCCAAAATTTTAATTTTGAATCCATATCCAAACCCACTTGAGGAGCATAAGCACTTATAATGTTAACAACCTTAGCATCAACAACAATCTTTAAAGCTATAATTTTATCTCCAATTCTATTAATATTTATAACATTATCCTTCAAACTCTTATCTAAAATCACGCCTACACCATTTCTAGTACGACTCCTACCCGAATACCAAAGTTTAAATCCTAAACTATCAATCTCCTTAGCCTTCTCTCCAACCCATTTAGTTTCCTGAATGCACAGAATATTTATCTTCCTATGAATCATAACATCTATTAATTCCATTAATTTTCCTGTAAGGGAACCTATATTTTAAGTTCCTATCCTAATTTTAGTTTCATGGACTAGCTTCTTTGCACACATCCGTCTTTGATGTGGGAACCCTTGCCTATTTAACACTGCACCCGGGCGGCGATGCAGCGGCCCTTGCACACTTGTCGCTGTATTCAGGCCATACAACGCGTCGCTTCTAGGGGACGCCCTAGCATTAACACAATTTCTTAAAGGATTCATGTCATTATTATTCGACAAGTTTTATGCTGGCTGTCGACTACCTAACGCAACCCTCCACTTTTCTCATCCAGGACTTGGGACCTGGCAACGGCAGTGTTGACCTGGTAAAGTGGTAGAAAATTTTAAAAGTATTCATTGTGACTATGGGTTTGAAGTGACTAATAAAGGTGGTAATATCATATTAGATTTTGCTTTAATTTATGATTTTATAATTGCTAATACTTTATTTAAGAACAGAGAAGTGCATCTCATCACTTATAAGAATAGATATAATAAAACTCAGATTGATTCCTTTTTTATAAAAAAATAAGTCGTTTAGATTGCAAAGATTGTGAAATTATCCCAAGTGAAAGTTTATGTATCTAGCATCATTTATTAGTTTTTTACTTTAAGATAAATGAGTAAAAAATTAAAAATAGATTAAAATATTATCTTAGGATTAAATGAGGTTATTTAAAGAACCCTAATAAAAATGTTTTTGAGCATAAAATCCAAAATCATAAGATTTGGATTGTTCATGAGGAAGCTAATGTTATGTGAAAAAAAAACTAGTGAGAGTTAGAATGTTGTAAGGTATGTACTTGGAGAATAAAAAAAGCTCTTAATTTTAAAAATAGTTGGTGGTGGAATAAAACCATCCAAAAAAAGATAAAAATTAAGAAGCTCTATTATAAATATTGGTTTAAATGTAAAAGCTAAGAAAATTAAAAAATATATAAAGTGTCCATAGGGAGTCTAAGAAAGTAATATGCAATGCAAAGAATTTAATTTTTAGTAATTTGTATAATAAATACGATGTCTATATAAGTTAGTAAAAAAAAATATATAGGAAAAGTAAGGATTTAGTTCAAGTGAAGTACTTTAACGATGAAGATTAAAAAATATTTTTCTTAAAAAATAATAGTCAATATAGGTGGATGAGATATTTCGATAAACTTTGCAATGAAGGTTGTGAGAAGACGATTGACTTTAGTGTCCTTAGCACACTAAATGAAAATAAGGATTTTTATTTTTATTGTCGTATTCGTAAAACCGAAGTTGGAGAGGTTTTAAAGAAAATGAAGTGTGGAAAAGCAGTAGGTGATATTCCATTAGAAGTGTGGAAATGCTTAGGAGATCAAAGAATTTCTTGACTTACTAAACTTTTTAATATTATTTTGAAGACTAAGAAGATGTCAGATGTGTGAAGAAATAGTATATTGATTTTTATTTTTTGAATACGGTGATGCACAAAAGTGTGCAAATTATAGAGGAATTAAGTTAATGTGTAATTGATGTAAGCAAAAATTAGGCAAAAACCTAATTTTTGCATACAAAATAAAAAATACGCTTACATACAACCTTGAACACATAAAAAGATAAAGAAATTACTGAAATATGACATTTTATAGAATAAACGACTCTTACAACTCACACAACAAACAATGACATCCTAAACTTGCTTTGGAGAAGAAGGATATAGGTGGGGTGGACACTTGCGTAGAGAAGAAGGGGTTAGAAGCCGAGAAGAAAGGAGAAGAAGCTCGCAAGCTTTCCTAGAAGGGAAGGAGAAGAAGTGGACAAAGCTCGCAAGCTTTTCCAAACAAAACTCTCAGGTTTTAGCTTTCCAAAAATAACATTTTTCACACACTTTTTCTAATACAAAACACCACATATATATAGCTAAAAGAGAGTAAACCCAACAGCCATACACCTACAACCAAAGCCAATCAGCATTGGAGAAATGAAAGGCCAACAGCCACATTAAGAAGCAAAGAAAAACAGCACAGGAACCCACAACACAAGCCACGGATCACCCAGCCAAGGGAGCAACCCGAGAAGCAGCACAGGGAAAACAGCAAGGCAACCACGGGAACCCAGCCAGCAGCCACGGGAAGCCCACCCAGGAGAGGAACCGAGGAGGCAAACACAGGAAACAAGAGCAGGAAACCATGGGAAACCAGCCAGCATAGGAACCCGAAAAGCCCACACAGAAAAATGGAAAAGCAGCCACATTAACTCCCCAAGAAGAAACCAATGAGGCACACAAGTTCCACTCCCCTAAACCTTTTGGAAATAAATACACACCTTTATGCATTAATGAGCTACAACCCCAAGTAGGACAACTTAAACAAGCTCCAACCCAAACAGCCCAAGCCAAACCGAGAACAGCAACCACCAAAAGGGACCCAAAAATATCAACTTGAATTGACCCCCCCCCCCCCCTTGCCTACATCAGTAATACATTAAAATTATGATAGAGAGTAATTGAGCATAGGTTATGACGTGATACTAATGTTTCTCAAAATTAGTTTGGATTCATGCCGCGTAGGTTTATTATGGAAGCTATACATTTGCTAAGAGGTTTTATGGAGAAGTACAAAGAGATTAAGGAGGATCTGCATATGATATTTATTGATTTAGAGAAAGCATATGATAAAGTGATAGGAAGTGCTTGTAGAAATTTAGAAAAAGCTTTGGCTGAAATCTAATTTAAGCAATTTTAGAACCAACAACAAGAAAACTAGGAATAGAACACATAAGAACACTTTTTTATTGAAAATTTTATGAAAGAAAATATAAGATACAAGTGGATCTTCAATTATAGAGGAAGATCCGGCTCTCCCAAATCTTTAGATGCTGCTGGAGCCCAAAGCCTAAGAGATCTTAAATTTCAGCTAAATTCTAGATGCCCTAACCCTAGGAAAACAAACTATTTAATGCATACAATCCAAAAGTAAATCTCTAAACAGTCCTTACATTCAAATTTCCCTCCTAACTCCCTAAAAAAATCCTTCCTAAACAGCTCTTTTGGATTGGTCGGCTTGAGCAGCACGTACAGGAGGCGGAGAAATCCCGCCTCTGTTATGCGTGAGCCTGTCCCATAGGGACCGGCTGGACCGGTCTAACATAAAGTTCCATTAGAAGTGCTCTAGAGAGTTCTAGAAAAGAAAGGAATTAATAATTTTTATATTCAAGTTATTAAGGATATGTATAAATGAACTATTACTAGTATTCAAACACAGATGGCTTGACCAAGTATTTTCCTATTTTAGTTGGATTACATCATGGATTAACTTTAAGATCATATCTTTTTTATTTAGTCATAGATCTTCTTTCTAAAAATTTACAAGAGGATGTACCTGATAGGAAATACTTGAAGATCTCAAGTGAAAACCTATCAACCTTGGAAAAAAAAGCGGGGAGTATCCACAAAACTCTAAGGAAAAAAATTAGAAAACAACAATTTTATTGCAATAATCAAAGATAATGGAAGGACAATACCAAGATACAGTTGATCCTCAATTCGAGAGGATCTATCTCTCCTAGCCCTAGGTAGTGGACCCACCCCAAGGGGGGCGGGATTGGGAGCCTGCGAACCAGCAGGCTTGCGCCTGCTGTATTGCAGGAGCCGGCCTACAAGTTGGGTCGGCTGGACCGATCCAAGCGTATCAGTACCTTGGTGTATGCTTTTTGCTAATGATATTCTTCTTGTTGATAAGACTATAGAGGGAGTTCATGAAAAACTTGAAGGTCAATCTTAGAGCTTAAAAGTCTTCTTTTGAGTAGATCTGAAATCGAATATATGGTGCCATTTTAGTAGTAATAGATCTAGTGGTGAGATTGTGACATTGAGTGATCAGGTCATTAAAAAGAGTGCATGTTTTAGATATCTCAGGTCTATTGTTCAAAGCGATGGTAAAATATATGGGGATATTACTAGTAGAGTTCAAGTTGGATGGTTGAAGTGGAGGAGTGCATCGAGGCTGTTGTGTGATAAAAAAGTACCCCTCAAACTTAATAGAAATTTTTATAAGAGGGTAGTGAGACCTGCAATGTTTTACGGCACATAATGTTGGCCATTGAAAGAGAAGAAGCATAAAATTGAGTGAAGTGTTGCAGAGATGAGGATGCTCAGGTGGATGAGCTTTACACTTAGATGCAGAATGCGAAACGAGTATATACTTGAAAAGGTTGGAGTAGCTCCAGTGGCAGATAAGATTAGAGAGAATCACCTTAGATGGTTTGGTCACATAAAACATCGGCCTTTTGATGACTCTATTAGGAGAGTACATTTAGTAGATCCAACCTATGCTAAGAAATGTAAAAGTAGACCTAAAAAGTCTTGGTTAGAAAGTATTAAAAATGACTTTTTGATTAAATTTAAAAGAGTTTAACTCTTAATAGAACACAATGGAGAGAAATGATTCATATAGCCGAGATCCCACATAGCAGGATAAAGGCTTGTTGTTGTTGTTGGTTCTACAAAACAAGGTAACCTGCTAAAAAGTTCTCAATGATCCCCTGTCCAAAAGGTCTAGGGCCAAACTAAAAACCTTGAAAACTCCTGCAGACAAATGTATTAGGTAATTGGCTGTTCAAATTTTAACTGACATACAGCTCCGAGTATAGTGCAGTTATGTTAGTTTTTAAAGTGATTTTTGTCATTTACAAATTGTTAGAAATGGAAAATCTTATGTCTTAATGATTGATTATGGTTGCTTAAAAATAGGCATATAGGATGTACACAAAAGAAAGATAGTTAGGAGAAAAATATCCTTACTTTTGAGGATATTAATCAATAAGTAAACATATCTACCAATCTAGTACATTCTTGTTGTAATATTTTTGAATGTAGCACTTCCCAACTATAGTACTCCTTGTCAGGTTAAAGTTCCAACTTGTTATAAAGATTAGAAAAATATAGAGGTCCTAGAACTTTGGCAAAGATTTCAGCTAATTGCTCTATACTGAAGATGCGTGTACTGCTGATCTTATTTGAGAGGACACATCCATGATGAAATAATAATCGACTTCAAGATCCTTGATGAAGGTTTGTTTTCACAATGTTTGGAACGTATTTATTTTGAGAGAAAAATATTTTCCTTGTATGCAAATTCGATGCTAAGAAAGTATTTAGACACCTCATATATTTAGTGACAAATGTCTTATGTTGGGTATTTTATTTTAATAATGTTTGAAGTAGAATTCCCATTTAACATAGCAAGAATCATTATTCTAATGAAAAAATGTCAAATAAAGATAGGGTAATCAACAATTCTACTTCATAGTTTAACATAAAAAAAAAAATCTTTCATTGTTTGTCAAATCAAGCATGATTTTGTTTCAAATCATATGTAGTTTAATGATGCTTGCATGTTTTATTTTCCCTCTTAACAACCAACATACCTTGGAGATTGCTCCATAATGACAATTTCGATATGATCTTCATTTGGAGCATGCATCAGGGGCTAGAGGCAGTAGAGATGCAAACATAGAGTTTATTGGCAGGAGACGGGGTGGGAGCTAAAGGAGAGATTTCATGAATTGTAATATTGATAGAGACAATGGTCTTCCTTTAGAAATACAATAACATTGATGCCCTTTCTAAGTATGAGAATAACCCTAAAAGATATATTGAATGGCATGAGGAGAGAGTTTATCATTGTCGGGGCGAAGAGAATAGACAAAGCACTCACAACCGAAAATGCTATTGATTGGGTGAAGATGTTTATGGGGATGAAGAAGGGAGAATGGAATAGCTTCGCTTACAATGATAAGGATCCACGATGAGCATGCAATAAGAAATTCATCCCTCCAAAATGGTGAGGAAGATATGCAAAATATTGCCCTGCAAGCAATGGCAAGAAGAATAATGGTGCTTACGCTTAACCACCCCATTTTGTTGATATATGTATGTGGACATGATGATTGATATATAATATCATTATATGCACATAAGGAGTGAAAGGAAGATTATATACATTTAAGGGCATTATTGGTGCAAAGAATTTTAATTTGAATAAAAAATTGTATGTTTATTTATTAATATGATAGTTCGAATGTGGTTAAAACTTCATATTTGAACTTCAACAAGTATACCCAAGTAATTTTGATATGGTCATCAATGAAGGTGACAAAATAATAAAAACTTAGATGAGTAGACATGTGACTCGATCCCCATATGCAGAGTGGATTAGATAAAAAAGTGTTCCATTATGTGAAGATGAGGACAATGAAAGGAAATTCAAGGATATTTGTTGAATTCGCAGGCATCACATTTAAATTTAAAACTAATGGGTTTTATATGGTTAACGCTCTAAAGATGGTTGGGAGGGTGGGGGTGATCCAATCAACAAAGCCTTTGATAAGAGGAAATGATGAAAAGGCGATAGTAGCATCAACATTAAGATTATAAATACTGCCAACACATCCTGCAAAGAAGGATGAAAACTGTGGATGTGGATACATTTTAGCGATGAAGAATTCTTTATTATGTTTGTGCTAGATTATAGGATTGGTGATATAGAGACGATACTGAAGTACTTCATTACTTCATCTCATTTACCTGCTCATTGTACTGTAATACTGCTGTGTTTGCATGCCATCTTATTGCAGAGAAAAAATCTCAAAGTAGAGAGTGTATATGCAAGACATTACTTTCCTAAAAATATATGGAGTGAATCCGATCTTTTTAGCAGTATTTTGGAAAAGATGATTGAGGTAAATGGAAGGTTCAAGATTATTAAACCGTATAAGGATGGCATAGTCAGATACTTACCACTTAGAAATCGACGTTATCTGAGCTATCTGGAGAAGAGACATCACGATGTTACGCTTGGCATAAAGCCGGCAAAACGTGAAAAGTTCTTCGCCCCATAAGATAAGTAGCACCATTGAATTTTTTGTTGGTTAAGAAATGCCTTGGATTTTAAAATTATTAAATCCAAGCGAAATGATTTACTAGCGTCTGGTTGAATGAAGTTGTAAGGTTGAAATAATTAATTCTATGTCTTTTACATCATTTGATAGTTGGAAATTTAAAATTTTGCATGCAGTGCGAGACATATAAATGACTTTGATTACATCTTCAGATGTGTGATGAGCAAGCAGATTGCCTTTATTAGTTCTCCTTTTAAGTCCATTGAAACTTGAAGAGTGTTTGAAATGTATATCTACTAGTCTTAGTCTTCCTAAGAATCAACTTCTTGAACTTTTGTTGTTTAATTTCTTTGGTAGAATGAACATTGAGATTATTTGCCATCTTTTGTGGCTCTGCGTCTCAAAAAATGTTGAGGATTGGGACATCTATCTAGTTGTCATTGATGGTGAATGCTCCCCTCAATGTGTCTAGGGTTACTATGGACACTCTTGAGAATGCAACTGTGGAATTATAAACAATTATGCCTCCATTGATAGTGAATCTCTCTCTAACATGTCTAGGGTTTTGTTGAATGCCCTTATGATGCAATGATTGATTTATAAGCAATGGTAGCACTGCTTGTCACGTCTCCATTGTCACCATCATCTACTGTGGTTGTTGAAGAGCTTGAGGTTCCATGTACTTATATGGCAGCTGTGTTTGTTTTGTCGGTGATAGTGTCAATGTGGAAGCTTTGGAGGTTTGCTCGATAGTGAACTTAATTCCAATTGGCCCAAATGTCATTCTAATGCCTCCAACTGTCGTGACGTCTACTTTATATGAAACAGCATTGTTAATATATATTGTAGAGATTTTGAAGTCTTTGGCTACTAAAGGTTTGATTTCTGTCTATGAACTATCTGCCAATGTTTGTGCTTCTATGATGCGTAATGTGCATTTTTCATATGACTTTTTTTTGTGTATATATTGGGATTGGCTTTGATTGATTATTTTCTTGTAAGAAAATTAGATCATTTAGATTGCAGAGATTGTAAAATTATTCCAAATGAAATTCTATGTACCTAACACCGCTTATTAGTTTTGGACTTTAAGATGAAGGGGTAGGGTATCAAAAATATAGTATATCGTTGTTCTAGGATTAGATGATAGCATTTAAAGAACTCTAACAAAAATGTCTTTGAGAGTAAGATTCACGATCTTAAGATTTTGTCGGTGCATGAGGAAGCTAATGTTATGTGGGAAATAGTAGCTTGTAATATTAAGAATGTTGCAAAGGATATGCTTGGAGTATAAAAGGAAAAGTTTCTAATAGTAAAAATAGTTGGTGGTGGAATCAAAATGTGCAAGAAAAGATCAAAAATAAGAATCTCTATTATAAAAATTAGTTTATATGTAAAAATTCCGAAAATTGGGAAAGATATAAAGTTGCCCGTAAAGAGTCTAAGAAAGCATTCTGCGATGCAAAGACTTTAGCTTTTAATGATTTATATAATAGTATTAGATACTAAAGAGAGTGAAAGATATATGTATAAGCTAGTCAAACAAAGAGATAGAAGTAATAAGGATCTAGTTCAAGTAAAGTGCATTAAGGATGAAGATCAAAAAGTACATTTTTTAGAAAGTATATTCAACAAAGGTGGATGAGATATTTTGCTAAGCTTTTCAATGAAGATTGTGAAAATACGATTGACTTTAGTGACCTTAACCATCTAAATGAAAATAGAGACTTTTGTTTTTATCGGTGTATTACTAAAATTAAAGTTAGAGAGGCTTTAGAGAAAATGAAGTGTGGGAAAACTGTTGGACCTGATGATATTCCTATAGAGGTGTGGAAATGCTTAGGAGATGAAGGAATTTTTTGGCTTACTAAACTTCTTAATATTATTCTCAAGACTAAAAAGATGTCAGATGTGTGGAGAATGAGTGTGTTGATTCCTATCTTTAAGAATAAAGGTGATGCACAAGATTGTGCAAATTATAGAGGAATTAAGTTGATGTGTCATACTTTAAAACTATAGGAGAGAGTTATGGAGCATAGGTTGTGACGTGATACTAATATTTCTCAAAATCAATTTGGATTCATGTCGGGTAGGTCTACTATGGAAGCCATACATTTATTGAGAGGTTTGATGATAAGTATAGAGAAAAAAAGGAAGATCTTCATATGATATTTATTGATCTAGAGAAAGCATATGATTAAGTTCCAAGAGAATTGCTATGGAGAGTTCTAAAAAAGAAAGGGATTGATAATGCTTATAGTCAAGTCATTAGGGATATGTATGCTGGAGCTGTTACTTGTGTTCAAACATAAGGTGGTTTGACCAAGTATTTTCCAATTGCAGTTGGATTACATCAAGGATCAGCCTTAAGCCCATATCTTTTTGCTTTAGTCATGGATGTTCTTACTAGAGATTTGCAAGAGGATGTTCCCTGGTGTATGCTTTTTGCTAATGATATTCTTCTTATTGATAAGACTAAAGAGGGAGTTGAAGGTAAACTTGAATTATGGAGGTCAACCTTAGAGTCTAAAGGTTTTCGTTTGAGTAGATCTAAAACCGAATACATGGAGTGTAATTTTAGTAGTAATAGTTTTAGTGGGGGTTGTGACTTTGAGTGATCAAGTCATTAATAAGAGTACACGTTTTAGATATCTTGGGTCTATTGTTTAGAGTGATGGTGAAATAGATGGGGATATTATTAGTAGAATTTAAGTTGGATGGATGAAGTGGAGGAATGCATCGGGCTTATGTGATAGAAAAGTACCACTCAAACTTAAGGAAAAATTCTATAAGATGGTGGTTAGACCTGCAATGCTTTATGGCGCAGAATGTTGGTCATTAAAAGAGATGCATAATATTAATTTAAGTGTTGCAGAGATGAGGATGCTCAGATGGATGAGTGACTTTACTATTAGAGACATGATACGAAATGAGCATATACGTGAACAGATTGGAGTAGCTCCAGTGGTAGATAAGATTAGAGAGAGTCGCCTTAGATGGTTTGGTCACGTAAAATGACAGCCTTATGATAACCCGGTTAGGAGAGTAGATGTTTTAGATTTAACCTATGTTAAGAAAGATAGAGGTAGACCTAAAAGGACTTGGTTAGAAAATATTAAAAATGGCCTTTCTTTATTAGATCTTAATGAGAATTTAACTTTTAATTGGACACAATGGAGAAAAATGATTCATGTAGCTGACCTCACGTAGTGGGATAAAGGCTTGATGTTGTTGTTGTTGTTGTATTGGGATTGGCTTTGATGATGAACTTATTGAGGTGGAAGACTGGGAGTTCCTATTCAGCTTAATGAAGTAACAAGCCAACATGATGTGGAAATTGATGCGTTGGATAAAGATGAGGGCTGCCCAAAGAAAGTAGGTTGTTACCTTTTATCGAAGATGTTTGGATTGTTTTTGCCAAGCACAATAAGATAAATGTCCACACTCTTCATAATCTGATTATGATTTAAGAATCACATTTTAAGAGAATGGATCGTATGATGATGAGTATGGGCATTGATGTAGATACCCTTAATGAAATTAAAAAAATGAGACGACTTTCATTGAAACTCGTCCCATAACACGAGCCAAGATTGCCCTGTTTTCTACGGATATATTTTTCCTTGTATTTTGGCTATTACACCAAGGACCTTGGCAAAGAAAGCCCTCCAGGACAAGCTTAAGATAATCTATGATTGACTTGATTATGTAAATAATTTTTATGATGGAAAGATTGAAATTTTAAAAGGGTTGGAATCTCATATGCAACATTCCCAAATAGAATACTGAATACCCCAATGCACCGAATTATTGGTTGCAAGCAAGGGCTGAAGGCTTAGAAATTGGGATCTTGGAGGCTTCCAAGATAGATTACTTAGACTGGTGGTGCCATCTGACCCTATTTTTACTTCACTTTGCTTTCACAAATTGGTATGTTGAAAATTTTATGTAGCTAGGCATATTGTAGATTTCATGATTATAGGCGAAGACATGAAAAATTGTCGCCAAGAGGGGACGATGACTCTAGCTTCAAATGACAATCTAGTCCGCTTCATCTTGATACAAATGTTCTGTGTGGATGTAAGCATATACTTTGTGATAGAGCTAAATTGCATAAAGTAGGCTTGTGTAATCTCTATTAACTAGGGTTATTAAAATCTTTGCTTGTGTGTATTTTTTTTTTGTAATGGAATTTTAAATTTGATGATAAATGGTTTTAAGTTTCTATATATGTTGAACTTATGATTTTATAATAATAGGTAATGGAAATAACAAATTGAGTTCATCAAGTTAGAGACCTCTTCATCGCTGAAGCTTCTTCTTTAGTGTAGTCAATATTGCTTTGTTGGCGGATTCTATCCGCACCTTTCTTTGTGAATGGTTGAATGAACAGATTTTCTTCTTGACATAAAATTCCACCTTTTTTTTTTTTTTGCAAAATACAATTCTCTTGTAGTGACAGTCTTCGATGGTGATTGCTAAAGGTTTTAGACCGTAGTAACTTCATCTCAACATTAGTGGTTGCCTTGGAAAGTAGCACATCCTCAATCCACTTAATGAAATAATTCATTAAGATGAACCAAAACATCCTTTGACCCGGTTGTCATGGGAATGGCACTGTTAAATCTCAGCCTTTTATTTGAAAACCAATCCCATGATCATGAACAGTGATCCGCGGGAAGCCCGCCTGAATCACGATTAATATCTTCCATAACTAGATTTCTATGTTAAGAAAGATTTTTATTTCAGCAATTATTTGTTTCTTCATTAGAACTTGTATAGATCTATAAATAGGGAACTTATTGTATAATAAAGTATAGAGTTTTTCCTCTCAAATTCTCGGTTTTAACATGGTATCAGAGACAACAGCCTACATTGCCGATTGAAGAACGATCGTAGAATTGTTGGAGGAGGAAAAGAAGAAGAAGAAGAAGAAGAAATCGGAGCTACCAGACGCTGCCAACGCTGCCTCCGACTCGGACGAACGCATGCAGACGGAGTCGAACAACCAGACGCCGCCTGAAGCTGCCTACCGTTCCCTTCTACCGACTCGAACGCATGCGGCCTGCCCTCAGCTTTCGATCCGGGAGGGGATCAGACGGACAGACCGCTCCATAGACGTTGGACCCCGCTGAAGTTGAAGCCGGAAGTCTCGATCTTCTGCTGAGAAGCTCGAGCCTCGCGGACGAACGAAGTGGAGAAGACTGCGGCCTTCATTGCCCTAGTCTCCAAGAGGGAACGAAGCCACTAGAAGAAGAAGAAGCTTGGAGCAAAGACTGCACCCTAGGAGGAGTCGAGTCAGCACCAGGCGGAGTCGAACCAAGTGGAGTCAGCACCAGGCGGAGTCGAACCAAGTGGAGTCGGCACCAGGCGGAGTCGGCACCAGGCGGAGTCAGAGCATCCGTGACCATAAGCCGCTGACACCGCCCTAGATCTTTGCGGAATCCTTGAACGCAGAAGCCTGGACGAACGCCGCCCTAGATCATTGCAGACTCCTGTACACCGAAGCCGAGACGGAGCTTCCCACGCAAAAGCAGAAGCCTGTGCGAGTGCGGATCCTTGCGGAAGAAACAATTCGAAAACTTTCTTATTCACGGGGGAAACGGGCTTGGGTCGTGAGACCTAGTTTATCTATAAAGATTAGCCTTAATTGCTAACCTAATTAAAAGATAATATTTAAACAACACAATGTCTGAAGAAAATTCATCCCAGAGCTTTGATCAAAACTGAGGAATCGATGGTGCACCAAGGACGAGATGACCTCCAAAGCATGCAACCTTCCTATCATCTAAATGGGAAGAACTACCTAAAGTGGTCTCAATTTGTGAAGTCCTACTTGAATGGGAAAGGAAAAATACACCACCTCCTTGGAGGAGGACCACAAGAAGGAGATTCTAAATTTGGGGCTTGGGATGAAGCAGACTCCATGATTATGTCATGGTTGTGGAATTCTATGACTCTAGAAATCAGCAATACATTTATGTTCCTTTCCACTGCAAAGGACATATGGGATGCTGCTAGACAAACCTTCTCCAAAGCTCGTGATGTGGCTCAAATCTTTGAAATAAAAGTCAAAGTTGAAAGCACAAAGCAAGGGAGTAAGACCGTGACGGAGTATGCCACCCTTCTACAAAATCTATGGCAATAACTTGATCACTACAGATGTATAGAACCAGATGTCCGGAAGATGCTGCGATCCTAAAGAATTTTATTGAAAAAGATAGAGTTTATGATTTTCTTGCAGGACTAAATGCAGAATTTGACCAGGTCAGAGTCCAGATCCTTGGCAAAGAGGAGACGCCATCACTTAACGAAACCATTTCTATCATCCGCGCGGAAGAAAGCCGACGAGGAGTGATGTTAGAACTAAAGGCTTTGAAAGCTCAGCAATGGTGATGAATAAAGAATCCTCATGGAAGGAAAAAGGTAAAGATTCTTCAAAATTCAAAGACAAGGACTCACTTTGGTGCAGTTATTGCAAGAAGTCAAGACACAAAGGAAACGTGTTGGAAAATAAATGGAAAACCCCCCAACAAGGAGTGGAATCAAAAAGGTGAAATAAGAAGCACATCGCATGCCAACAACACTACAAGTCAGCCCACCCCAGAAGCACAGTCCAGCCTTGGAGAATTCAATAAAGAAGATATTGATAAACTGAAACGACTCCTGGTATCCCTTGAAAAACCAAATGCATCGTCTTCACTTGCACTCTCAGGTAAGACTCCAATTTCTATCAGTTTAAGTGCTTTTAGAAATCATTTAAATGAATTATGGATCATTAATTCAGGAGCCACAGATCACATGACCCACTCATCTACCCATATGATCAACTATACTCCTTGCCCACACAACAAGAAAATCATCACTGCTGATGGTTCTTTCACCACGGTAGTAGGTCAAGGAGACATAACATTATCTCTCTCACTCACCCTGAAAAATGTGCTCCACGTACCTCAATTATCTACAAACCTAATATCAATACAAAAACTTACCAATGATCATAATTGTCAAGCCTTATTTAACCCTACGTATTGCTTATTTCAGGACCAGAGATCGGGGAAAAAGATTGGACTTGCTAAGGAGAAAGCAGGACTGTACTACCTGGAAGAACCAAACCACTCTAAAAATAGCTGCTCTATGTTATCCCTAGTTGATAAGAATTCTACGATTTAGCTTCATCATTATAGGTTAGGACACCCATCCTTTGATGTCCTAAAGCATATGTATCCACAACTTTTTCAGAAATTAGAAAATAAAAAATTTCATTGTGAAACTTGTGAGGTGGCTAAATATAAAAGAACCTCTTTCCCAAACAAAAGTGAGAGATATGACACTCCTTTTTACCTTATTCATAGTGATATATGGGGACCCTCAAAAATCCCCAATATCTCTGGGGCATATTGGTTTGTGTCATTCATTGATGATTGCACTAGAGTCTCTTGGATCTATCTCCTTAAAAATAAATTTGATGTTAGCACCATTCTTTCCATCTTTCATACCATGATAAAAAACCAATTCGGGGTAAAAATAAGGAGACTTCGCTCCGATAATGCTAAAGATTATTTCAACCAAACCCTTTCCTCCTACTTCCAGAGTGAAGGGATCATCCATGAATCCTCCTGTGTTCACACCCCACAACAAAATGGGGTTGCAGAGAGAAAAAATGGTCACCTTCTTGCTTCCACCCGAGCTTTCCTATTTCACTAAAATACACTCAAATCCTATTGGGGGGAAGCCCTCCTAATTGCGACTTATCTCATAAATCGACTACCTTCAACAGCCCTAGGGTTCAAAACTCCAATGGAGATTTTGTCCTCTTTTTACCCGAGTTTCGAACCCATTATAATCTTACACCCAGAATCTTTGGATGCACTGCCTATGTTCATATTCACAGTCAGGATAGAAGAAAATTAGATCCAAGAGCACTCAAATGCATCTTTGTTGGCTATTCAACTACTCAAAAAGGTTATAAGTGTTATCATCCACCCACAAGAAAAATCCTTGTCTCAGTTGATGTTACCTTTGATGAACAAAATTCCTATTTTTCAAAATCTCATCTTCAGGGGGAGACTGAACTTGAGGAAGATGAGGAAAATGAACTAGCACCTCTTGACCTTCCTCCATCACCTCAAACCAATCCACCTTAAACCCAGAATAGAGAAACAAATGACAAAGCTGTCATTAGATTTGGGAAGATTTACTCTAGGTGTACAAGCTCAAGTTGTGCTCCAAAGCAAATCCAACAATCTGAACCATCTCCTGGAAATAAGGTAAGCTCACCACCTCCCTTATACCCTATAAACAACTCTATATCCTTCAACAACTTCTCATCCTCACACAAAAATTTCCTGACTACATTAGAAGATATCCATATTCCTAAGGATATTTCTGAGGCCTTATCTGATAAAAATTAGAAAAATTCCATGAAAGATGAAATGCATGCTCTAGAGAAGAATAATACATGGGAGATCGTCAATTTACCGATAGGGAAAAAATCAGTCGGTTGCAAATGGGTGTTCACTGTGAAATACAAAGTTGATGGCACACTAGAGAGATATAAGGCAAGACTGGTGGCAAAAGGGTACACTCAAACATATGGCATTGACTACCAAGAAATTTTTGCGCCTGTAGCCAAGATGAATACTGTCAGAATACTACTCTCACTAGCAGCCAAGTACAACTAGCATCTGGAACAATTGGATGTGAAAAATACATTCCTGCATGGGGATCTGGAAGAAGAGATATTTATGGAAATACCACCAGGGTTTAAAGAAAAATCTGAAGGTAACATGGTGTGCAAACTAAAAAGGGCTCTATATGGGCTCAAACAATCACGAAGGGCCTGGTTCGGAAGATTCTCTAAATTCATGCTCCTTAATGGGTATCGACAGAGTCAAGGGGATCATACATTATTCTTTAAATACTCAGACTCAGGGGGAGTCACAATATTATTAGTATATGTTGATGATATTATCCTGACTGGAAATAACGAAGAGGAGAAAGTTAGTTTAAGGAAAAGTCTTACTAAGGAATTTGACATCAAAGAACTTGGTAGACTGAAATACTTTCTCGGAATTGAAGTAGCCCACTTCAGCAAATGAATCTTCATTTCACAACAGAAATACATCAAAGATCTTCTGAAAGAAACCGATAAACTAGCTTGTAAATCAGCACCAACACCAGTAGAACCTAACCTTAAACAGGGGGAAGCTAGAGAAGATCCAGATGTAGATAAAGAGGCCTACCAGAGACTTGTAGGAAAATTGATCTACCTTTCCCACACTAGACCAGATATAGCATTTGCTATAAGCATGGTCAATCAGTTTATGCAGAACCCAAAGCAGATTCACATGCAAGCAGTAGACAGGATATTGCACTACCTTAAAGAAAACCCAGGAAAAGGGATTCTCTTTAGGAGAGATCGCGGAATAACACTAGAAGTATATACGGATGCTGACTACGCATGATCACCTGTTGACAGAAGATCTACCTCTGGATACTGCACATTTCTTGGAGGTAACTTAGTTACATGGAGAAGTAAGAAACAGAATGTGGTGGCAAGATCTAGTGTAGAGGCATAATATCGAGCTATGGCCTTGGGAATATGTGAGCTACTATGGATCAAAATAATCCTAGAAGACTTAAAGGTCAAGTGGGATGAACTCATGAGGCTACATTGTGATAATAAATCAGCAATCAGCATAGCCCACAATCCAGTCCAGCATGACAGGACCAAACACATAGAAGTGGACAAACATTTTATTAAAGAAAAATTAGACAGTGGACTAATAAGTGTCAACCATGTATCATCAAATGATCAACTTGCGGACATCCTTACCAAAGGATTGGACAGTTCTACCTTCCTCAGAATGATTGTCAAGCTGGGCATGACAGACCTATATTCTCCAGCTTGAGGGGCAGTGTTAAATCTCAGCCTTTCGTTTGAAGACCGATCCCACGACCATGAACAGTGATCCGTGGGAAGCCCGCCTGGATCACGATTAATATCTTCCATAACTAGATTTCTGTGTTAGGAAAGATTTTTATTTCAGCAATTATTTGTTTCTTCATTAGAACTTGTATAGATCTATAAATAGGGAACTTATTGTATAATAAAGTAAGAGTTTTTCCTCTCAAATTCTCGGTTTTAACAGGCACCAGTAAAGATTGTTCCCCATATAATGAATGGCCAAAACTCTTTATGCGCTATAAATTTTGCCATGAAGCACTTTACTGAAAACTTGATTTGCATGTCTCTGTAAGCTCTTCTGCTTCACTTCAAAGTTAGTTGATAATAATCATGTTCGAGGACCTTCTGTGCCAGACTTGGCATGTCGAATGGCTTCCACTTCTTCAAAATGTATCTCTTAATTTACCCTTCTGGCTTTGGTCAGTTTTATGCATTTGAAGCTTGTGCTCGAGAAAGGCTTATTAAGAACTCCATTCAAGACGAAGTATCGAGCGGCTTTGTTCCTGTGTGTCCTTGTATCATCTTGTCTTTTTGGCAACGTTCTTGTTATAAGATAAGTGTGGGAGTGCACCAACATTTTGTCTTGTCTACTTATCTTGTCTCTAGTTTTTCCACTCACAAATTGGTGAATTCACATATGGTAATTTAATGTGGGTTCTCATTCTTAATTAAGTGTTTTGTTAATTGGCTCTCTTTAGGAACATGCTTGACTTATAATTTCTCCAACTTCAAAATCCCCGCTTGAACTTTGTTCATGTATGGACCAAAGTTGGCTCAACAACCTCAAAATACACTAGTATATAATTGATAATCAATTAGGAGTTACTGCTAGCAATCAAGTTAATCACACCAATTGCATTTGCAATCATAAGCCCAATTTACATATCTTCTTCCTCGGCCTGGTTGTCGGTCGCTTCAAACTTGATTCTCTAAACCAGATTCAACTCTGATGTTTATACCATATGAGTTGTTGATGTGAATAACTCAACAATCTTCTTCATGATCTTGCTCTTTGTCTCATTTTGTAGACTGTAACTAGCTACAAAATTTTTCAAGTCTTGAGTTTTAATTGTTGTTAGGGCTATAAACGAACCAAGCATTCGACGAGCTGCTTGTGGCTCGGCTCGATATGAGTTCATTCATGTTCGTTTGATAAGCTAAACTAACGATTTTGAACACTTCGATAAATACTCGATAGCTAAATAAACGAGCTTGAACAGCTTATCGTTTGGTTTATTTATGTTCACGAACAATATTGTTTAAAGCTTGTGAGCAAGCTCGTGAACAAGCTCGATTAAAGCTCATGTTCGGCTCGAATTAACTTGAAATAAATAAATGGTTTTAAAAATAAATATTGTTAAATTAATTTAACTAATTTAATCATTTATTTTTAATTAAATACTAATAATGATATTATTGTTAGTAATAGTAAAAAGATATATTTAATTCACTCCTTATTCGTTTGAATTGTTTCCCGTTTTTTGATAGCCTTCCCGTGGCCCACCTCTGCTTGTTCTCTCTCCTCCGTTACACGCATAAGCAAAACAAAAAAAAAGGTGAGAAGTTTGTTCCCACACCGTTTTTGAGTGATTTGTTTTTGCTGTATAAAAGTAAAAATATGTATGAAGCATTTTCTATTTAGCCGGCAGCAGGAAGGCAACGGGGGACAGGTTGGCTTGTTATTTGTTGGCAAGTTGCTCAATTAAGACATTTTATTTTGTTAAACGAGCAGCTCGTTAATAGGCTCAACTTGTGAAACGATCGGCTCATTAATTGGCTCGACAAGCCTAAAATGAACCAAGCTCAAACATGAACACGAGCTAAGCTCGAACAGGTGTTTTCTAAACGAGCTTGAACGAAGACTAAAAAAGCTTGAATCTTATCGAGCTGAGCTCAAGCAGGATCTTGGTAAACGAGCTCAAGCTCAAACATGTTGAAGCTTGGTTCGGCTAAGTTCGTTTACAGCCCTAGTTGTTGTGTATTGCATATACTCAATGTCATACTCATTGAACTCAATTAACAACTTCGTCAACCATCCTGAAAGCTCGGGTCTTTGCAACACTTGTCACAAGGTCAATTCTTGACAAGATGCTCTTTTTTTCCCTACTTTATATTAGTATTGAGCTTATTGTCAGGTCACTAACTTCTTGTTCAATCAGCAATGGTATGTCTAGATTAAGATTGCTAAGGGGTAACAAAGAAGCCAAATTTGTTTAAGGAATTTGTACAATCCTCTAACTTTTTGAGTACCTTGCAAAGTGGAGCTTTCTCCTAACTAATAGATAAAATGGTTCATACCAGCTAGCTTTCAAGCCAAGTTTCAAACCTACTTTACCTAGCTAAGGGAGTTCATATCAAGTACTGCTTGAAATTTGTCTAAGATGATGTAGATTCCATCTTGAGTTAACATTTAACACACAACTTCCAATAACTCATGTTAAAAACATTGAACCTTGTATTGTATATCCTTAATGCTATGAATGTCTTGGAGAGGTCTTGAAAATGCCTGGTCAAACTGATATTTTTCATTAGAATGTTATCAAAATGTACTTCCAAGTTCCGCCTTTTTTGTGCATGGAAGACATTGTCCTTTAGCCTTTGGAAAGCTGCTCCATTCTACGAATCAAATGACATCACTTTATATTAGAATGTACCTTCAATTGATCAAAGCTTCTTTATTTAGTGGTAGCTGAAAAATGCATCGAGGAAACCTAAGCATTGGATACCTGACCATCAAATCAACTAGAGCATCTATGCTTGGTAATGAAAAGGAATCCTTTGATAATGCATCATGGTCCCTCTTGAAATCAATGCCCATACTCCACTTGTCATTTGTTTCTTGAGCATTTCTACATTTAATATCTATTCATGATATTGGATCACTTTTATGAATTGAGCATTCACCAACCAATTCTCTTTTGCCTAAATTTCTTTTTAGATCTTAGTAGTTAGTTCCGTACATTCTTTTATTATTATTATTATTATAAAGTTTCCTGGTTGGATGTTGAGTCGATGACAGGTGCCATTAAAATCCACCCTCATCATTTTAGACGACTCTTATGCTAATATGTCAAGATAATTTCATAAGAGAGAATTTAACTTTATTCTAAAATTATCTTCTAGTGATGAGATGCAAAATGCTCAATTGGGTTTTCCATATTTACTGGTTAGAATTGTAATGATTTCATTGACATGCTACAACTCTTTGTGGTTTTCATTGTTTCTAAGGACAGAGGATGCTGCTTCCTGGGATAACACTTTCAAGAATTGATGAAATTTCCTAGGATGATGGTGATCCGATCTAGCATTAGGAACTTCACTTCCAGATGACCCACTGGAAACAATCACTCATAAATAGTTGAGCATTGACTGCCCAAAGATTATAGTGTATGCAAGCTTCACTCTTTGTTTAGTGAACTTAATCTATCAGATCATATTAAACTTGTAATCTACCCCTAATGATTGTTAGGATAAGTATTCCTTCCGAAATTCATCTTTTTTAAAATCCATTGACCCTCTGGTGAAAAGATGTTCACGAAGCTATCCGTTTCAACTAGAATTCTCTAGACTTCAAAATTTCTCATGGTAGCCTTCACGGCGAGCACATCTTTGAATAACTTTTAGTGACTAGAATGTCTTCATATGTGAAGGACATCACATGTATTGTTGTTTGTATAATTATATTGAAGTCACCATGAACTTCTTTGCCATGCTACTTATGAACCAGTTCCTCTACTGATTGCTTCTATGATGTCAATAATTTTTATCTGCTCAAATTAGTTATTTTGAATGTGGCATGTTATTTTTCTTGGTGCTACTCAGTTAGAAATTCCTTCGGGCGCCTTTTTCAAATTATTTTCTCATTAAGAGTTGTTTATTAATGACAATCGTTGGTATTATGACTGATTATTGTGTTAATGACAATTTGCTTTTTGTCCCTCTTGTGAGATGACTTTCTCATTAGATTTTAGTTCATTTAAAGAACTCTTTGCCCAGCATTGTGATAGCGGAAAGAGGAGGTTCAAATGTGGTAATGAATTTAACGTTTGAGATGTTAGAGAGTCAGTCAATCACGATTATATTTCCTAAGAGTACCTCATATTGGATAAGTTTGATTGAGTCCTTCGTCATCCTATTACTTCTACTTGGTCTTCCTTCTTTTCTAGTGCAGGATTGGCTAAAATAGGTGTAGCAACAGAATTAGGCATGACCACATTGCCTCTGCATTCATGATTGATCATTCAAAGTTACGTATTAATGAAACTAACTTAGTGAGATACTTTTATTAGTAGAGACTGACAAAATGATGGTGGGTCATATGCAACCATAATAAAGAAAAACACCAAGTTTTAGAAAGGTGTGGTCTTATTGAACTTTGTCCATTGTAGGAGAAATTATTATGTGCGGACGCCGAACGCAGCTCTATGTCCGGATGCGAATCAGGTGCAGCCACGTCAGCGATACCGAGCTGCGGTACCGAGCAGTACCGAGCCGCGGTACCGACGTGGCTCATTCTTGTTGGTTTCCGGACGGCGTTCGGCGTCCGCACAGAATAATTTCTCCCATTGTAGAGAGGGGCAATAGTTTCACTATGTTCACAAGTGTTATAAGAGTTATATACAAGGAAGAAAGAGGAATATTTGGATCAAAGTAAAGGCGTCCCCAATTTTTGCTCTATTTAGAATTTTATAAGACCAGTAAGAGGCCTTATTAAAGAGTTTGACCATTGTATTGTGAGCAGTGCATTCTTTTATAACCAGGCATTTCCCTAAGTACTAGATGGAAAATAGATTAAGTTTATGTCTTGATATTGAATGGTGTCATGATGTTGAATTGGCATTTAACAATTAACGCCCTGACAGTTACCTAATTTGAATGGAATTATGGTTGATATTGTTTGGTCAACGGTATCGATCTGATCAAATGAATTAGTATTTGGCATTTTCATTACTAACTTTTTAGGTTTTGGCATATTGAATCCAAGCGAAATGAGCGAGAATGGTTTAAGGTGTTTAGTTGAACGGAATTGCCATGTTTGAATGCTTAATATCTAATATTTTTATGCTTTTTAATAGTTATAAATCTTGAATTTTGTGACTAGTGCAAGACATGCGAATAGCTTTGATTACACTATAGGTCTGGGATGGCGAACTGCCTTCATTGCTAACAGTCAAGAGTTAAAAAGCTTGAAAATAAGCTAAAATCTTGCTAAGTATAGCTGCAAATCAAACAAACCTTGCAAGGGTGACTAGCCATAACTTGAAGAAAAAATGAACCATAAAGATAGAAAATAAAGGAAAGAGTCATTGAAACAACTTCAAAGGAGCCACCGAAAGGCCAAAGGGAGTTACATTCTCACATCCTTACAACAGGAACAGGAGAAAATTGCAAAGGAAACTTTATATCAATTCTACCCATTTAGAAAAATTAGATCACAACAAATTTATTAGTTGATATTCTTCCTACAAATTTAGGCATAATTTTTTAATTTTTATAGAGATGTGGATGAATCATCTTTTTCATATAGGCTTGTTTATCGACCACCCAAGAGATCTCTAAAATTCGTCATCAATACTAGACATGATTTTATCACCGATAATAGCTTTGGGAAGAAAACCAATCTGACTGGCAAGCCTGTAGATGATATATTCCATATGAAACCTGGAGGATGCTTTTTATTTTGTGGTTGCTCATGGAAACCATAGCATGCTCTTTTTTTGGTTCTTGTCTGGTTGTTTTTCTTTTATCTTTCTCATCCCATTACTCATTTTTTGAACTTCCTGCATCATCATGAATTCTCGTATGTTTGCTTCCTTCCTTTTGGATCAAATTGATATTAAAAACATACGAAGCCATAAAAACCTCATTGCCAAAAAGCCTTGGCTGAAGCTGTATACTCATTAGTTTCTAATTTGGAGATCTCAGGTATCAATCTCATTGGATGCAACTACGCTGAATTTCTCTATATCGATGTAGATATATTTAACCTTGCACCCATCTTATATATATGTAGCTGGTTTTTTGCCTACTTTATATTTATATTAGCCTTGTGTCCATCAAATAGAAAAATGAGATAGATTTCTATCCTTTGGAAAAAAAAAAATATTAGATTCTAATTATGTATTACAGCTTCCATAGTGAGCTGCAATCTGACTGCTATAGCCTATAGCCAGCAATATCAAATGTCCCATCGATTGTAAGATTTTCATTATCGAATTCCTGTAGGAACCTATTTATATCTCTGTTGGTATTTCAATCATCTGTTCGCATTTACACTTTCTGAATTTAACTTGGTAGGATATCATAAGAAAGCATACATTGTGGATTGGCACATTCATCAGATGATGGATTGAACCTGTCGAGGGTGACATTATGTCAAATTTTCAGGTTGAAATATCTGCAGGCAAGTTATTATATCACACTTTCTTTTATTTTCTCTATCTTATATGCTAATATTTCTTATTCATTTATTCTTACAAGCATTATTAGTCTGGCAACTTCAATATCAGCAGACTTGATACGTCATCAAAAAATTATCTTGATCGGGCACGAATCTCGAGGCAAAACCAAGATGGAAACTTCTGAAATTAATTTTGGGACCATCCAAACTCCGATTTCAGCAAACTTACAGTCGAACTGAACGTCTCGGAAATACGAACCCAACGACACCAAATTTAACCCGATCCAAGCCCAAATGGGTCCAAATCAAGAGTCTGAAGCACTATTGGAAGGTTCAAACCATAATTTGGATTACCAAACGGTCTCCAAATGTGACATGCTTATAGTTGAATCGAGCGTCTCGACGAGACGAATCCAACGAGCCCAAGATCGCCAAATTCCGACATCATTAAGACCTTTAAATGTCCAGTGAACGGTTTATGATCAAGGGATTCAAGATCGGCCGTCCATTCAACCACTCCCTAACTACCCTTGATCTTCCACCTATTTACGGGCCATGCCACTCACGAAAATCTATAAATAGAGACCCCATTTCTCTTGAAAAAGAGACTTAATCCTAAGGGAAAAAGAGAGAGCTCTTGCCTCCTTGCTCCTCCTCGACCACCGCCTTGACGCCATTGCTCCGCCGGACCACCACCTGAGGCCCTGCACTTCGCCGGACCACGACCTGAGGCCCTGCTCTTCCTCGGACCACCACCTGAGGCCCTGCACTTCGCCGGACCACCACTTGAGGCCCTGCTCTTCGCCGGACCACCACCTGAGGCCCTGCACTTCGCCGGACCACCACCTGAGGCCCTGCTCTTCGCCGGACCACCACCTGAGGCCCTGCACTTCGCCGGACCACCACCTGAGGCTCTACTCTTCGCCGGACCACCACCTGAGGCCCTGCACTTCGCCGGACCACCACCTGAGGCCCTGCTCTTCGCCGGACCACCACCTGAGGCCCTGCTCTTCGCCGGACCACCACCTGAGGCCCTGCACTTCGCCGGACCACCACCTGAGGCTCTACTCTTCGCCGGACCACCACCTGAGGCTCTACTTTTCGCCGGACCACCACCTGAGGCCCTGCTCTTCGCCGGACCACCACTTGAGGCCCTGCACTTCGCCGGACCACCACCTGAGGCCCTGCACTCTGCCGGACCATCGCCTGACGCTCTGAGTCCTGCCGGACCACCACCTGAAATCCTGAGTTCTGCCGAACCTCCACCTGAGGCCCAGACTTCTGCCGAAGCACCACCGGATGCCCGAAGTTCTATCAGACCATCAACTAAGGTCCTCCCGACCATTGACATCAGAATAAGGTCCTTCTGACCTCCAACGCCAGCCGACCATGGTCCTTCTGACCTTCGTCGCCCTACCAATTCAGGTCCTCATGACCTCTGACATCAGATTAAGGTCCATCTGACCTCCAACGCCAGCCGACTACGGTCCTTTTGACCTCCGTCGCCCCACCAACTAAGGTCCTCCCGACCTTTATCATCTGATTACGGTCTTTATGACCAGCAACATCAGTCAACTATGGTACCTTCCGACCTCCGTCGCCTGACCAACAAAGGTCCTCCCGACCTGTATCCTCAGACTACGGTCTAACTGACCTACAACGTCTGTTAATTACGGTCTTTTCGACTTCCATCACCAAACAACGGTCTTTCTGACCCCTGTCTCCCGCCTAGTACGATCCTCTAACCTCCGTCGTCTGCCAACTATGGTCAACCAACCCAACAAATGTGTATATATTAATTCCCACCATGTAATGCACTCTATATGATGTATATTGGCTATATCAAGCCGAGTCCTTCCCTAAAACGGAGGACCTCGTTTGTAAACAACTGTAACTACTAATGGATTCATTCAAACTGGACCAGGCCCCGTGGTTTTTCCCCCTTTCAGGATTTTTTACGTAAAAACTCTGGTGTCTCATATGAATATTACACCCTCTCTCTCTCATCTGATTGTGTGCTGGATCTTCGTACAATGCAAAGACGTTAAGCTTTATATTTCTCTCCCGTCGTGAATACTTCAGGACGCAACAGTTTGGCGCCGTCTATGGGAACATGGTTCCCAACTGGGGGTAATTTTTGCTCCAACCTCAAAAGGTCATTCATGCCAGCTTCCTTACATCAACTATCGCTGCGTTAATTTCATGAAATCAGATACGGACTGAGGGGCAACCTTGACTCCAACCGCGGTCAAGGAAATTCCTCCAATACTTTTAATGTTAAGATGATATTTCAAGCATGAAACTCCAAGCAAAAGCAAGGATGCTTCCAATAAATTTCAAGCCTCATACAGTCCCTAACTGGACTTCTACTCCTTGGGCAGGGTCTAAATTTTGACCTCAAAAAGGTAGTAACGGTCTAAAGATAGACCATTCTTCACTCTTGATTCGGGATACATGCGGCATTCGCCCCCTCCCAGTCAAGGCAAAATCAATCCCAGGGGGATTCGATTCGACCTCTTCCACACAGGCTAAAGTCATCGAGCAAAGGCTCTGACATACAACCTCGGATAGGTCTTATATCCTTGGTGGATTCTCTCGACCTCTTCCACACAGGTTAACGTCATCGAGCAAAGGCTCTGACATACAACCTCGGATAGGTCTTTACATCTTTAGTGGATTCTCTCGACCTCTTCCATACAGGTTAACGTCATCGCGCGAAGGCTCTGACATACAACCTCGGATAGGTCTCACATCCTTGATGGATTCTCTCGACCTCTTCCACACAGGTTAACGTCTTCGAACAGTGTTCTGACATACAATCTCGGATAGGTCATACATCCTTATTGAATTTTCTCGAACTCTCCCGCACAAGTTAATGTCATCAAAAAGGGCTCTAACAAACAACCTTAGAAAGGTCGCACATCTTTGGCAGATGCTATTGACCTACGCTCTTCTATCTGATGCCGGATTTCTGCCCGTCGCGGGACTTTCGTCGGACTTCTGCCCGACGCCGAGCTTCCTCCCGTTGAAAGACTTCTGCCCGTCGTGGGACTTTCGTTGGACTTCTGCCCGACGCCGAGCTTCCTCCCATTGAAGGACTTTTGCCCAACGTGGGACTTTCGTCGGATTTCTGCCCGACGCCGAACTTCCTCCCGTTGAAGGACTTCTGCCCATCGTGGGACTTTCGTGGGAGTTCTTCCCGACGCCGAGCTTCCTCCCGTTGAAGGACTTTTACCCATCGTGGGACTTTCGTCAGACTTCTGCCCGACGCCGAGCTTCCTCCCGTTGAATGACTTCTGCCCATCGCGGGACATTCGTCAGACTTCCGCCCGACGCCGAGCTTCCTCCCATTGAAGGACTTTTGCCCAATGTGGGACTTTCGTCGGACTTCTGCCCGACGCTGAGCTTCATCCCGTTGAAGGACTTCTGCCCGTCGTGGGACTTTCGTCAGACTTCTGCCCGATGCCGAGCTTCCTCCCATTGAAGGACTTTTGCCCAACGTGGGACTTTCGTCAGACTTCTGCCCAACGTCGAGCTTCCTTCCGTTGAAGGACTTCTGCTCGTCGTGGGACTTTCTTCGGACTTCTGCCCGACGCCGAGCTTCCTCCCATTGAAGGACTTTTGCCCAACTTGGGACTTTCGTCAGACTTCTGCCCGATGCCGAGCTTCCTCAACGGCCGAGCTTCCTCCCATTGAAGGACTTATGCCCAACGTGGGACTTTCGTCGGACTTCTGCCTGACGCCGAGCTTCCTCCCGTTGAAGGACTTCTGCCCGTCGTGGGACTTTCGTGCGACTTTTGCCCGACGCCGAGCTTCCTCCCGTTGAAGGACTTTTGCCCATCGTGGGACTTTCGTCAGACTTCTGCCCGACGCCGAGCTTCCTCCCGTTGAAGGACTTCTGCCCATCGCGGGACATTCGTTAGACTTCCGCCCGACGCCGAGCTTCCTCCCTTTGAAGGACTTCTGCCCGTCGCGGGACATTCGTCGGACTTCTGCCCGACGCTGAGCTTCCTCCCGTTGAAGGACTTCTGTCCGACGCCGAGCTTCCTCCCATTGAAGGACATTTGCCCGTCGTGGGACTTTCGTCGGACTTCTGCCCGACGTCGATCTTTCTCCCGTTGAAGGACTTCTGTCCGTCGTGGGACATTCGTCGGACTTCTGCCCGACACCAAGCTTCCTCCCGTTGAAGGACTTCTGCCCGTCGCGGGACATTCGTCAGACTTCTGCCCGACGCCGAGCTTCCTCCCGTTGAAGGACTTCTGCCCGTCACGGGACTCTCGTAGGACTTCTGCCCGTCGCCGGACCCTCGTCGGACTTCTACCCGACGTTGAACTTCTACCCGACGCCAGACTTCTGCCCGTCGCTGGACTGCTACCGACCACCGAACTTTTGTTGGACTTCTACCCGACACTGAATTCCTACCCATCGTCGGACTACTACCCGTCACCAGACTTCTTCCTGACGTCAAACTTCCGCCCGTTGCCAGATTTCCACTGACTAACCGGACCCCTGAATGATCTCTCAAAAAAGGAGGAGAAGACTCCTGCTCAGTGAGGGGCCCTAGACCTGAACAGGACTAGGGGAATGCCTCAGCATGAGGGAGAGAAAATAAAGGGGGAGGAACCTCCTTCTTGCAGTGAGGGGCCCTAGCCTGGACAGGGGATACCGCCTGTGCAGGGCCTGGGGAAGGCCTCAAGTGAAAGAAGAGGAGGCAGAAGGGAAGAAGAAAATAGGGGAAACCTCCTTCTTGCAACGAGGGGCCCTGGGCCTGCACGGGGGATACCACCCGTGCAAGGCCAGGGGAAAGCCTCGAATGAAAGAAAAGAGGGAGAAGAGAAGAGAGGGGCAAGAAACTCATAACCCATAGGGGTCTATTTATAGCAAAGGAGGCCAGGAAGTTATTGAAAAAAAAAAAAAAATTGGGCCCTAACCGCCAGCCGCGGCTAAACCGCCAGCCGCCAGAGCCGCGGCTCAATCCCGCGAAGGAGAGCCGCGTGGACCACGGGCAGCACGGGCAGACGCGCGGCGGAGCCGGGCAGCGGAACAACAGCGCGCGGAGCAGGTCAGCGCGGGCGAGCCGGTCAACGGCGCGGCAGAGCCGAGCAAGCCGGGGCAGCGCAGGCAGCGGCCGGTGGCTGGGCCGTCCCAACACGTCCCCAGGCCCAATTTTGGGCCCAAAAAAGTCAAATCGGACGTTTTTTGGGTCCCCGGAACCATTTTTCAACATTCCGGACTCAATTTTGACACTTTTAAAGCTGTTCGGGACCTCCATACCCAAGATTGGATTATTTCTAAATTTAAATTGCACGAAAAATTTCCCGAAGACTGAGACGTGTATTTTCGGACTTCAGGAGCTTCGACGTCCGAAAATAGGGGGGCAACTGATACGTCATCAAAAAATTATCTTGATCGGGCATGAATCTCGAGGCAAAACCAAGATGGAAACTTCTGAAATTAATTTTGGGACCATCCAAACTCCGATTTCAGCAAACTTATAGTCGAACTGAACGTCTCGGAAATACGAACCCAACGACACCAAATTTAACCCGATCCGAGCCCAAATGGGTCCAAATCAAGAGTCTGAAGCACTATTGGAAGGTTCAAACCATAATTTGGATTACCAAACGGTCTCCAAATGTGACATGCTTATAGTCGAATCGAGCGTCTCGACGAGACGAATCCAACGAGCCCAAGATCGCCAAATTCCGACATCATTAAGACCTTCAAATGTCTAGTGAACGGTCTATGATCAAGGGATTCAAGATCGGCCGTCCATTCAACCACACCTAACTACCCTTGATCTTCCACCTATTTACGGGTCATGCCACTCACGAAAATCTATAAATAGAGACCCCATTTCTCTTGAAAAAGGGACTTAATCCTAAGGGAAAAGGAGAGAGCTCTTGCCTCCTTGCTCCTCCTCGACCACCGTCGGACCACCGCCGGACCACCACCTTGACGTCGTTGCTCCGCCGGACCACCACCTGAGGCCCTGCACTTCGCCGGACCACCACCTGAGGCCCTGCTCTTCGCCGGACCACCACCTGAGGCCCTGCACTTCGCCGAACCACCACCTGAGGCCCTGCTCTTCGCCGGACCACCACCTGAGGCCCTGCTCTTCGCCGGACCACCACCTGAGGCCCTGCACTTCGCCGGACCACCACCTGAGGCCCTGCTCTTCGCCGGACCACCACCTGAGGCCCTGCACTTCGCCGGACCACCACCTGAGGCCCTGCTCTTCGCCGGACCACCACCTGAGGCCCTGCTCTTCGCCGGACCACCACCTGAGGCCATGCACTTCGCCGGACCACCACCTGAGGCCTTGCTCTTCGCCGGACCACCACCTGAGGCTCTGCACTTCGCCGGACCACCACCTGAGGCCCTGCTCTTCGTCGGACCACCACCCGAGGCCCTGCACTTCGCCGGACCACCACATGAGGCCCTGCACTTCGCCGGACCACCACCCGAGGCCCTGCTCTTCACCGGACGCCGGACCACCACCTGACATCCTGAGTTCTGTCGAACCTCCACCTGAGGCCCAGACTTCTGCCGAAGCACCACCGGATGCCCGAAGTTCTATCAGACCATCAGCTAAGGTCCTCCCGACCATTGACATCATAATAAGGTCCTTCTGACCTCCAACGCCAGCCGACCATGGTCCTTCTGACCTTCGTCGCCCTACCAATTCAGGTCCTCATGACCTCTGACATCAGATTAAGGTCCTTCTGACCTCCAACGCCAGCCGACTACGGTCCTTCTGACCTCCGTCACCCCACCAACTAAGGTCCTCTCGACCTTTATCATCTGATTACGGTCTTTATGACCAGCAACATCAGTCAACTATGGTACCTTCCGACCTCCGTCGCCTGACCAACAAAGGTCCTCCCGACCTGTATCCTCAGACTACGGTCTAACTGACATACAACGTTTGTTAACTACGGTCTTTTCGACTTCCATCACCAAACAACGGTCTTTCTGACCCCTGTCTCCCGCCAAGTACGGTCCTTCTGACCTTCGTCGTCTGCCAACTATGGTCAGCCGACCCAACAAATGTGTATATATTAATTCTCGCCATGTAATGCACTCTATATGATGTATATTGGCTATATCAAGCCGAGTCCTTCCCTGAAACGGAGGACCTCGTTTGTAAACAACTGCAAATACTAATGGATTCATTCAAACTGGGCCAAGCCCCGTGGTTTTTCTCCCTTTCAAGGGTTTCCACGTAAAAACTCTGGTGTCTCATATGAATATTACACCCTCTCTCTCTCATCTGATTGTGTGCTGGATCTTCGTGCAATGCAAAGACGTTAAGCTTTATATTTCTCTACCGCCCCGAATACTCCAGGACGCAACAAGACTGAAGAACCCTCAAAGGAAAACATAGATCTGCTGATGAAAGTAAAATGTAAAACTGATCAAGCTTTGCTTCTTCTTTTAATAGGCAATCAAGAAAGAGTTCTGATTAGAGTTTGGCTTCGGGATAGCTTTCTTCGAAATTTTTGTGCTAAAAAATTATTTTAGAAAACAGAAGGTTGTCCCAAATGAAGCTTTTGCCCCATGCTAATTAGCAATCAAGTAAGAATCCTGATCAAGCTTTACTTCAATCATTTCTTTCAGGAAGCTGACCGTTTCTTTTTTCATATATAAAAACTATTTTTCTGCATATATATATATATATATATATATATATCCGGCCAGAATCAGTTAAAACAGGTGGTTGAACTGAAAAATTGGTGAACCGATCGGGTTTTTGAAGAACAATCTAGTTCTACAATTACTCAATTTATGGCCATTTGCTTTAGATGAGATGGCTAAAATAAAAATTTTTATATTAAAAAATTAGTTAAACGTATGAATTTTTTGAAGTTGAATGTCTTATAAATATAGGAAGAGATGTTGGTGAAATATCTTTAAAATTTACTTATCATTGAAATTACAATCTGATGGTAGTATTGTAAATATATTTTTGCAAGTATTTGTGTAAATGCATATTTATATTTAGAGCACTGTGAAAATAATAAAATATATCATGTCATATTTAATGGTGAAGTGTCTTGATTTAAAATATTGTACGTTGAATTAATAAAAATATCATTATGATGTTATCATCACATCATTCAAATTTTATAAAAATAATTTTAATATTTATTATTTCAGCCTACTCAACTTTTTGTTCAACTCAGTTGAATTTTTGAATTTTAAGATTTTATTTTGGATAACTTTTTATTGTTTTTTTAAAATAATTTTTTAGTATAAAAGTTTTTAGTTCAAAAAGTTTTGTATTAAAAAGTTATTTTAAAAAACAGTAAGAAAGTTGTCTTAAATGAAACTTGAGGTTTCATTTGGGATGACTTTTTTTGCTGCTTCTTAAAATAGTTTTTTACTAAATACTCTAATAACATCAAAGAAATATGGAGTGATTATGATTAGGTATTTCATTTGAATATTCAAAAAAAAAAAATTTCCTCCATGGGAAGCAGGTAGTTTATGGAACTTTCAAGAACATCCACTCCTTTGATATAATTCAAGACTTCTTGAATGGTTTATCCTTGTTGCAATCTTAACTTCTCTCCAAATGTAACAGCTTTTGTAGAAAACATATAGTATGAGCTATTCAGCTTCAATTTTTTATCTTTCCATCTGCCATTGCTGAAATGGTTAAGTTTCTCAATGGATTCTTTGATACCCTAATTTTTTATTAACAGCATACTAATGATCTCTGGAAAAAAAAAGGGCTAGATATCTTGATTTTCTTTTTAGAGGATGAATTTTAAATTTATTGGATTTAGTGATAGAGAGAGAGAGAGGATGAATTTTAAATTTATTGGATTTAGTGATAGAGAGAGAGAGAGAGAGATTGGTAATTTGTTTATTATATTTATTCAACAATTTTTGATATAAAACTTTTATAGATGGACCACAACCCACTAGTATTATTTATAATTGACTGATCTTTTATCACCTTGGCTTGGAAGTTAATTCGCTCGTCGAGTTATATGAGTTGAGTTTGAGTTAGTATTGACTCTATTTGGCATTAGATGCTTATTTGAGAAGCCAATATATTAAGGTTTCAGTTGAGACGGTTTTTTTATTATTTTGTAAAATTGTTAGAAAGAGTAATTTTTTAAAGATGTAGAAAATAGTTTCTGCCACAAATATTTTTGAAAGAGCAAAAAAATTTATGATTGAGATCTGAAAAGTAAAGTAATAAGAAAATTGTCCCAAATAAAAATTAAATGTAAACAATTTATAAGCCAAGAGATTAAATTGAATTTACTAAATAATTTTAGATTAAAGCAGCATTTATTTATTAATTTAAAATTTATTTTTAACTTTTTACTTTTAATTTGAATAATTTGCGCGCTAATTTGATTAATTATATTCTTAGGATCTGCTCGGGATGGCAATAACTTTTTGAAAATGTGATTTTACATATTTATAAGAAAAATAATTTTCTTAAAACAGACAAAAAATTGAAATAAGAAAAAAAGTCTCTGAAATATAATTATGATTTAAAAAAAAACTGATAATTTTTATATTATCAAACAGACCCTTAATTAAGACATAAAAATATCAACAGCTCAGCTCCCAAATCCCACCCAACACTTATCACCTTCTATAGCAGGCCTGGAACGACAAAGAGAAAGGCAAAATATATGTAATTGTTATCAAATATTATAACAAAATAATAATTATTGGCGTACTTAACAAAGTGCCAGCGTGTGACAAATGTTAAAGTTTAGGGTTTTTATTGCAATTTTCAGAAAATTTACTTGGATAAAGTCAATTACCTAACCAGTGGCCTCAAACTCTATTGGATAGGGCTTTTGGAATTGCTGGAAAGTCAACTTATAAATCACAATGAGCTTATTATTTGTGGCTGTGCTAATATTAAAGTTTCCTCTGATTTTTTGAAATTATAAGAAAATGTTATATATGATATTTGAAATATTGAAATTTATTCATAAATTAAATTTTATGAAAATGTTTTTTTTTTATAGAAGCTCTTATGGGAGTTGTATGCATGTACACATAATCCAAAAATATTATAAACTAATATTGGATATTCTAAAAATAATATTTATTTAATGATATGCATGCACTATTAATAATGAATATGCTTATTTTCTTATAAAAAATAAATATAAGATCATTTGTTCTAAAAAAATTATAAACTATTTTATGTAATAATTTTTAATGATGTATACTAATTATTTTAAAATGTTGAAGGATGTATCATATATGCCATGGTTATCATGAGTGTCTGGCTTTTGCAATATGTTTTTGTTTGGTGTGAAGATTTATCAAAAAAAAATTAAATAAGAGGTTTGAAGAGGTAAATTTCCACTTTTTCATTCCAATCATTTGATTTTAATAATCTAATCAAATTAATTAAATATATAATTTTGTATTTAGATAATAATAAATTTGTTTGTAAGCCAACTTTGTATACAATTAATATATATTAATTAATTTAAAATGTTAAAGGGTGTATCATATGATAATCTAATCTAATTTATTAAATATTTTTTTTATGGTAATCCTTTTCTTTTATTTTATTTAAACACTACAGTATTTCAATGTAATTGTGATGAGATTGATTTGTGATTGGTTCTCAGGATTGATTTTAAAAATCTAGTAAATTGAGAGGTTCATTATTTCACCTAATTTTATGCGCTAGTCGTTATTCTCTTCAATCTTTTTTGCCTTGATCCATTTTAACTTCAATTTCTTGTGATCTTCGGTATGCTTATTTTCACTCATTCTTTTACATCTCTTCATGTCATAGTAGCTATCACCCTACCCACTTTTAGTGCCCCCATCCATCGACCCCCACCCCATCTCTCACACCACTCACCCTCTCGTCGCCTTCATTCTCCCACTCACTAATCGCCCCATCCCACTCCACCCACCACATTCCACGCAAGGCCCCACACCTCCAGTTACGAGCCCTCTTTTGTTGACCCCATATGTTGTATCTCACTCTAGATGCCACCAACCTTTTCCTGTCACCAGCATTTGCAAATACGATTTTAAAGGTTACGTCAAGGAAAGAGGCCGGTTATATATCAACTTGATATTGCCCTAAATAGGTGAAGCTTATCACCCTTTTAGTCTTCAAAGTTCTACCAAGAATATCAAATTGTCTTTCATAGCTATAGTGGAGAAAATTCACACCTTCGATCAATTCTCCTTTCATAGGAACCTATTTCTTCTCTTAAAAATTTTCACCATTGCCTTATATAGGCGATGCATAATTCCACATTCGTAGGATCTAGCACTCATATGCATAAAGGCATGATAATGGATTTGTGGTTTGTATCCCTCTCGCAAGTTCCAGTTCTTTTCTACCAAGAATATCAATATGTCTTTTATAGGCAAAGTTATGGGACTCATATCTCTTAATTTCCCCTTTTTAGGATCTATTTTCTTCTTTTGAAGAGATTAAAATAAAATCACAAGGAAAATCCATGCCTCCTAACTTTACTTTTGTTAAGAGGCCATATAAGATTTCAAGAGATGAGGTGTTAGACTAAGCCAGAGTTAAGAACTTTATCATCCAATGTGGCACATAAGTGATAACACCAAAAATTGAATAAAGAGATCTGCTAATGATAGCATTATATACTGACTTTGACTTGACTACCATAAATTGAATCAAAGTTGCTTGTCAAAGATATTCTCTAAGTGTAACTTAGAGAGTGGTTATTCCTTTCACTCTTATTGGTTAATTATTGAATCCATGTAATGGTGTTACTGCTAAATGGAACTTCTTCGTGACCATACCCAAACTTAAAAAATTTATAATAAAATACACCAACATAGTATTCATTATCAATTAGGATTCTCTTAATATTATAGCAATGATCACTAATCCTAGCATTGATGATAAGTGGATCCAGATACATAATTTAAATGCCTTTTAAATCAAAATAAAAAAGCATAATATCATAATCAGCATGTGATTTCTTTAACACTTGCTCTTTGTGGGTATTAAGCATCACTTGGAAAGATAATAATGGTACTCTAATAATTATCTCAATTTCTACAATTATTTATCAGTAGCATTGTTGTTGTCATTATTATTGCTACCGCCAACGACATTGGCGGATAGGGGGGGGGGGGGGGGGGGGGCAAGTGGGGGCACGTGCCCACCCTTAAAAAAAAAGTTAGGAGAAGGGCTACCACTTTGCAAGAAAGCTCTACTTTGAATGATATATGTTACATTCCTTTCAATAAATCTGATCATAATCCACATACTCAGAAGAAATGTGCCATACTATTCCTATGCGTGTAAAACTCAGAAGATTTGTGGGATTTTCAATGTAGGAGAAGGCTAATTTCACCAAGGATCCCCTTCATTTTCATGTATATACATGGTGCAAGGACACTTTCGGAAACTAAGCACTTTTGATGGTTTTATGATGTACATTTTTTGTTTTTCTGGAAATGGTGAGCTCCAAAGCATAAATATCAATAAAATTGGTACAAGTTAATTTTCCCAAACTCAGATTAGAGGCGTGGAGGTACAAATTGCAATTATTCCTCTCTCACGACTCACGTGCCCACCCTTTAAAAAAAGTTAGGAGAAGGGCTACCACTCTGCAAGCAGGCTCTACTTTGAATGATATATGTTGCATTCCTTTCGATAAATCTGATCATAATCCACATACTCAGGAGAAATGTGCCATACTGTTTCTATGAGTGTAAAACTCAGAAGATCTGTGGGATTTTCAATGTAGGAGAAGGTTAATTTCACCAAGGATCCCCTTCATTTTCATGTATATACATGGTGCAAGGACACTTTCTTTTCTAGGAAGCTAAGCACTTTTGATGGTTTTATGATGTACATTTTTTTTTTGTTTTCTTGGAAATGGTGAGCTCCAAAGAATAAATATCAATAAAATTGGTACAAGTTAATTTGCCCAAACTCAAATCAGAGGCGTGGAGGTACAAATTGCAATTATTCCTCTCTCACGACTCACGACCTCGAGCATGGCTGTCGTTTTCCCTTACGCTCCTCTCTCGCTATGTTATTTGCATTCTTAATTTTGATCTAACAGCTCCTCTTGGCTCTAGTAATGAGACGATAAATAGAACTATTTTAATGTATTCTAGCATTCCATATAAGACGTCAAGATGAACTATTTTCTTTTAACTCTTTGTAGACTTTGTGGCATGCGAATGAATGCGATGGAAATTATAATATTTTGTGCTCTACTGTTGAATTTTGGGCTCCACTGTTGAGCACAAAGTAGTAGAGGATTGGTTGATGAGATTAGAGAAAATTTTTGATGGGATGTACTATCCACCTTAGAGGTGAGTGCCATTAGTTGTATTTCTATTAGATGGGGATGCTAAGCACCAGTGGTTGGGCCAACAATAGGAGAAGTTTTAGGGAGGGTTGAATTTCCTAATCAGCTAAGAGTTTATAGGTGTTTTTCAAGTATGGTTTGTACCTCATTCTACATGTTAGTAGATGCAAAATATTTTTGTGAGGCATATTCAGGAGAGCAGGACAATTATGCAGTATGAGGCAGAGTTTACTGTATTAGCCCGGTATGTTATACAGTTGGAAAACACTCTTAAGGAATATTATTACAAATTTATTAGGGGCTCCAAGACAAATTGAGACATTCGTTGATTTCATTCTATAATTTTGATTTCTCTAGGTTAGTAGAGAGAGCCCATTTGATAGAATATGATTAGTTGGCTACTCAGCAGTAGTGGACTGTTATTAGGAAGAGATTTGGTGGTGGGACTGCTAGTAGAAAGAAGTTTGGTGGTAAAACTTTTAGCAGTAACAAACTTTCTTGGAAGAGGAGCGGGTTTAGACTTGGAGATTCCAAGAGATGTGGGCAATCTGCGTCAGTTCATAGTGGTAGTATTCCTAATTATAGAGGTTTTGTTAGTGGGATACTTGTGTAGTGCCCAGAATAAAATTTAGAAGAACTATCTATTTTATCTTCTTAATTAATCAATCAAAACACTGCCGTTGCCAGGTCCCAAGTCCTGGATGAGAAAAGTAGAGGGTTACATTAGGTAGTCGACAGCCAGCGTAAAACTTGTCGAATAATAATGACATGAATCCTTTAAGAAATTGTGTTAATGCTAGGGCGTCCCCTGGAAGCGACGCGTTGTATGGCCTGAATACAGCGACAAGTGTGCAAGGGCCGCTGCACCGCCGCCCGGGTGCAGTGTTAAATAGGCAAGGGTTCCCACATCAAGGACGGATGTGGGCAAAGAAGCTAGTCCATGAAACTAAAATTAGGATAGGAACTTGGAATATAGGTTCCCTTACAGGAAAATTAATGGAATTAATAGATGTTATGATTCATAGGAAGATAAATATTCTGTGCATTCAAGAAACTAAATGGGTTGGAGAGAAGGCTAAGGAGATTGATAGTTTAGGATTTAAACTTTGGTATTCGGGTAGGAGTCGTACTAGAAATGGTGTAGGCGTGATTTTAGATAAGAGTTTGAAGGATAATGTTATAAATATTAATAGAATTGGAGATAGAATTATAGCTTTAAAGATTATTGTTGATGCTAAGGTTGTTAACATTATAAGTGCTTATGCTCCTCAAGTGGGTTTGGATATGAATTCAAAATTAAAATTTTGGAATGACTTAGAAGAATTAATACAAAAGATACCTCTTGAAGAAAGAGTTTTTATTGGAGGAGATTTAAATGGACATGTTGGTAGAGAGGTAGATGATTTTAAAAGCATTCATGGTGGCCATGGTTTTGGAACGACAAATGAAGGTGGTAAGTCTATTTTAGATTTTTGTTTAGCTTATGATTTTTTAATTGCTAATACCTTATTTAAGAAAAGGAATGAGCATCTCATTACTTATAAAAATGGATATAATACAACTCAGATTGATTATTTTCTTATAAGAAAATTAGATCGTTTAGATTGTAAAGATTGTAAAGTTATTCCGAGTGAAAACTTATGTACCCAACATCGTTTATTAGTTTTGGACTTGAAGATAATGGGAAAGAAAATAAAAAATAAAGTAAAACGATTTCCTAGGATTAGATGGGGGCATTTAAAGAATATTAACAAAAATATTTTTGAGAGTAAGATTTTAGATCTTAAGATTTTGTCTGTGCATGAGGATGCTAATGTTATGTGGGAAAAGGTGGCTAGTTATATTAAGAATATTGCAAAAGATGTGCTTGGAGTTTCAAAAGGAAAAGCTCCTAATAGTAAAAATAGTTGGTGGTGGAATTCAAATGTGCAAGAAAAGATTAAAAATAAGAAGATTTGTTATAAAAATTGGTTTAATTGTAAAAATTCTGATAATTGGAAAATATATAAAGAGGCACGTAAGGAATCTAAGAAAGCAATATGCGATGCAAAGAGTTTAGCTTTTAGTGATTTATATAATAGATTAGATACTAAGGAGGGAGAAAGATATATGTATAAGCTAGCCAAACAAAGAGATAGGAGTAGTAAGGATTTAGTTCAAGTGAAGTGTATTAAGGATGAAGATCAAAAAGTACTTTTTTTAGAAGATGATATTCAACAAAGGTGGATGAGATATTTTGCTAAACTTTTTAATGAAGAATGTGAAAATAAAATTGACTGTAGTGATCTTAGCACCCTAAATGAAAATAAAGATTTATGTTTTTATCGGCATATTAGTAAAACCGAAGTTAGAGAGGCTTTGAAGAAAATGAAGGGTGGAAAAGCTGTTGGACCTGATGATATTCCAATAGAGGTGTGGAAATGCTTAGGAGATGAAGGAATTTCTTGCTTACTAAACTTTTTAATACTGTTTTGAAGACTAAAAAGATGCCAGATGAGTGGAGAATGAGTGTGTTAATTCCTATTTTTAAGAATAAAGGTGATGCACAAGATTGTGCGAATTATAGAGGAATTAAGTTAATGTGTCATACTTTAAAACTATGGGAACGAGTTATGGAGCATAGGTTGCGGCGTGATACTAATGTTTCTCAAAATCAATTTGGATTCATGCCGGGTAGGTCTACTATGGAAGCCATACATTTATTAAGAGGTTTGATGGAGAAATATAGAGAGAATAAGGAGGATTTACATATGATATTTATTGATTTAGAAAAAGCATATGATAAAGTTCCAAGAGAAGTGCTATGGAGAGTTCTTGAAAAGAAAAGAGTTAATAACGCTTATATTCAAATCATTAAAGATATGTATGCAGGAGCTATTACTTGTGTTCAAACACAAGGTGGTTTGACCAAGTATTTCCCTATTTCGATTGGATTACATCAAGGATCAGCCTTAAGCCCATATCTTTTTGCTTTAGTCATGGATGTTCTCACTAGACATTTGCAAGAGGATGTACCTTGGTGTATGCTTTTTGCTGATGATATTCTTCTTGTTGATAAGACTAGAGAGGGAGTTGAAGGTAAACTAGAATTGTGGAGGTCAACTTTAGAGTCTAAAGGTTTTCGCTTGAGTAGATCTAAAACGGAATATATGGAGTGTAATTTTAGTAATAATAGACCTAGTGAGGGCATTGTGACTTTGGCCGATCAAGTCATTAATAAGAGTACACGTTTTAGATATCTTGGATCTATTGTTCAGAGTGATGGTGATATAGATGGGGATATTATCAGCAGAATCCAAGTTGGATGGTTGAAGTGGAGGAATGCATCAGGCTTATTGTGTGATAGAAAAGTACCTCTCAAACTTAAGGGAAAATTCTATAAGATGGTGGTGAGACCTGCAATGCTTTATGGTGCCGAATGTTGGCCATTAAAAGAGAAGCATAATTCTAAGTTAAGTGTTGCAGAGATGAGGATGCTCAGGTGGATGAGTGGCTTTACCCTTAGAGATAGGATACGAAATGAGCATATTCGTGAAAAGGTTGGAGTAGCTCCAGTGGAAGATAAGATTAGAGAGAGTCGCCTTAGATGGTTTGGTCACGTAAAACGGCGTCCTCCTGATGACCCGGTTAGGAAAGTAGAGGTCTTAGATTTGACTTATGTTAAGAAAGGTAGAGGTAGACCTAAAAAGACTTGGTTAGAAAATATTAAAAATGATCTTTCTTTATTAGATTTAAACGAGAATTTGACTTTTAACAGGACACAATGGAGAAAAAGGATTCATGTAGCCGACCCCACGTAGTGGGATAAAGGCTTGATGTTGTTGTTGTTGTTGTTGTTGTTGTTGTTGTAATTAATCAATCAAAGCTTCTATAAATTATTTAGTAATAAAAATACAAATTTGATCAAAAAAATACTAAAATTATAAAATTATTGAAAAAAATAGGATAAAGGTTCCTTACAGTTAGATGAGCAAATCTCCCAATATGATCGACAAATAAAAATCGCTCTACAACCTCCAAATCTAACATTTTCTTTTCTCTCTCCTCACATTTTCTCTCTAATTTCTATTCCTACTTTCAGTTAGCCAAATCAAGAATGAAAAAAGGGTTTTTTAAATTTATATAAGATAATTAGATTAATAGTTATGACAGATAACAGATATAAAGAGAAAAACATTATATTAAAGTTGCATGTCCTGCCTTGCTTTTCATAATTATACTCATAAAGATATTTATCTGATAATATATTAAATTTATTAATAGATATAACTGAACATAAACTGGCATTAATATTAATATAACATAGCATAACATACTAGCATAGCTTATTGAGTGATAGTCCTCTTTACTAATTTTTCTTATAGTTTAATAGTTAGTATATCTCTTTTAGCTTTACTAGTCATATTGATTTTTGAGATTTTTATTGCTCATATTAAGTGATGATTGATATTGACTAGAATCAAACATACATATTGATTCTTTTGTCTTGCATTGAAAGCGGTGATATAATTTTGTCACTTACTAGGCTTTTATGCTTATTATCTAGATTTTTATGATTTTAGGTTAGGGAAATGGTCGGGACTAGTTAGAGTGACATTAATAGAGATCCGCAGTTTTTTTTAAATTTTATTTGCATTTTTCTTATTATTTTGCAGTCAGGAGTTTCTGAAAGAATAATAATTGTATTGATCTCCTTACTATTCAATATTAATTTTGGGTGAATGAATATAGTGAAATATTTTGAGTTATATCATTTTTAGTTGCTTTCCCTGGATAGATAGATTATTATTTTGATGATTTATAGAAACTCTGATTGACTAATTAAGAAAATAAAATAGATAATTCTTCTAAATTTAATTATGGAGGTTAAACCTGTGTGTTAAAGTTATGGTAGGATGCATTTTTTGCTAGTGTTACATGATGATATAACAGTGTTTTCAGTTTGGTCAAACTGGGTATAGGGTGGCTAAGTGTCCGTAGGAAGTATCCGATAGATATTTTGAGCCCATGCCTGAGAGTTTTGTTAGATCTGCCGAGAGATCAAGGATAGCTTCACCTCGTATGTTTACCGAAGGATCGTCTAACAGAGGCGGTGGTTCTAGTTCTGTGGCAAGGAGACCTTCTAGGAGTAGTTAGAGAGAGCCTAGTAGTTATGTTGCTCTAGCTCCAATTCAAGCATACATATATATATATATATATATATATATATATATATATATATATATATATATATATATATATATATATAGTTTGACTCACTATGATGCTAGACATGCTCCAATGTGATTACATGTATGACTTATATTTTTGATTTGCTTTGCCACGTGTTATTCAATTTTGGAGCAAATCACTCATTTATTTCTGAGCAATACTTTGATTTATTGCATTTGCCTTCAGTGTTACTGCCTTTTTTTTCTTATTTGTTATACTGTTGATTGGGGATGATATAATAGCTAGTATAGTATATTTCTTTGATATAAGACATATGATAGGAAATTGAGATCTAGTCTAATATTGTTGCCCATTTTTTAATTTAATGCTATTTTGAGTATTGATTGGTTGACTTGATATGAAGTTGAAGTCAAAGGTGAGCTATTATAAATGGTGATAAGAAGCCAATAACTTTGCATTAAACTATTTATCTTTTTTAGAGCAATCCAATGCCATAAACAACTCATAAATTGAAGGTCTTTAAGGTCCAAAAAAGGAGGAAGTTTAAGTTTAGAAAGTTAAACTGTATGAAAATTCAAAGTTCACATAAATCAAGAAAGTAGTTACAAATTAAAAAACGAAGGTATAAATTTTTTTTACTGCTTTTATTTAAAAGAAAAGATTAGTTCATTATTCAAATCTTAATTAATTAGAAGGTTACATACAATAGGTGATTATTTTTGTTACCAATAATAAATTGTTATCTGATTTATAATAATAAAATAAAAATTGATATATTGAAATCTTTAATTAATAAAAAATACATGCAATATATGAGGGAAATTTGACTTTATATGATTGGCTACATACCCGACTATATGTTCATTTGAAAAAATATACTTGAAAATTTAGTTTGATGAAACTGCCTCTAACAAAGAATAATGTTTTATATTCATAGACTGTTATTGAAGTTAAAACTTAGGGCTGTCAATATTTGACACAACCCAAAAATCTGACCTGAACCTGACACGAAAATTTCGGGTTCGGGTCAACCCGAACCTGAAACGGGTCGGGTTCGGGTCCTGATTTTTGACCCGTTTCTAATTTTGGGTCTGGTTGAGCCAGAAACCCGAAAATAACCCGATTTTGACCCGGAATCCTGTCAGGTATCTTTATAGCAAGCGAACTCCCGTCATTTCTTCCAATCAAGATGTTGGAACTTTTGATCCAACCGAAAGTGAACGTCATCCAAAAAGCGAAGTTGAACAGCAACGAAGGAGCTGATTGGTCCTTCACAGCGAGCGAACTACCGTCGTTGCTTCCGATCAAAATGTTGTAACTTTCGATCCGTTTGGAAGTGAACGTTGCCCAAGGAGAGTAGTCGAACATGAGCGAAGTTGCCAGGCCAGCCAGCGAGGCAGAGACTCCTTCACAGCAAGCGAACTCCCGTCGTTCGTTGCTTCCAATCAAAATGTTGTAACTTCCGATCTGAACGGAAGTGAACGTCTTCCAAGGAGAGAAGTCGAACAGGAATGAAGGAGCTGGGCCAGCCGAAGACTCCTTCACTGCGAGCGAACAAAATTTTAAAACTTCCGATCTGACCGAAAGTGAACGTCGTCCAAGGAGAGAAGCTAAACAAGAACGAAGGAGCCATGCCCCTGGCCAGTGTGAGCGAACTCTCGTTGTTGCTTCCGATCAAAATGTTAAAACATCCGATTCAACCGGAAGTGAACGTCGTCCAAGGAGCAAAGTTGAACCAAAACGTAATTTTTGGGTCGAGTTCGGGTTGACCCGAACCCGAAGCAAGTCAGGTTCGGGTCCAAAAAATAGACCCTTTGCGAAAACGGGTCGAGTTCAAGTTGACCCGAATAGTGTCGGGTCAGTTCCGGGTTCAACTCGAACCCGACCCGTGACCCGAAATTAACACCCCTAGTTAAAACCTTCTAAAACTGATGCGAATCAATTAACACCCTAGTTTTCTCACTACTTTTTAAAGCAACTTTTTAGTATAAAAATTTATAATTTAAAAAATTTTGTACTGAAAACTGCATTAAAAAACAATAAGAAAATTGTCCCAGACAAAGCCTTAAACTCTTATTTGAACCCGATTCAAGCCAAGTTGCATACCTTAGTTTAGTTCGAATTAAGGGTGTAACAGAGTCAAGCCAACTCGTGAGCTGGCTCGAGCTTGACTCAATAGTGTTCATCGAGCTCGACAGCTTCTCCAATTCGAGCTCGAATAGCCCTCCGTTCGACTCGCGAGCTCGTCGAGCAACTCGGGAACGCGTGGCTGGTAGGAAAATGAAATCACGTACGATGTTGGCGGCCGAACGTTGAAGACTGACGTTGGCGGCCAGACTGTGATGACTGACGCTGGCGATGACGACAACTGACACTGGCGACAGACGACGACTGAAGACTGATGCTGGCGATGATGATGAAGACTGACGTTGGCGAGGACACTGGTAACGAAGACGACGCAAATGCTGGCGAAGGCGACGGATGCTGGCGAAGACGACTCGAACTGGTGCTCGATGAGCAGCTCGACGAGCTCTTTTTTCCCTATCGAGTCGAGCTCGAGCTCATTAGAGGTCGAGCTCGAGCTCGAGCTCAGTATTTGACAATTGAGGTTGACTCGAGCTCGACTTGACTCATTTGCACCCCTAGTTCGAATTGGGATCATAAAAGAGGGAAGAAGTTTGAATAAGATAAAGGAAGATTTGTTACTCAATTAAGGTCATGAGAGTGCTGAAGACAGGAGCATTAGCGATTCCTACAAGGTTAGTTCTGTAGTTGAGCTCAAGGATGCAAAGGAAGGAGGAAGAAGGGAGAATAAAAGGGGAGGGGTCACATTTGATGGGGCGAGGAAGGAGCAGGTAGCATGTAAGAGCTGGAAGGAGATATCTTGGGAAGGGAATTGAAGGATGATGATCAGGTTGTTGATGGAGGTTAAGTGATAGCATTGGTCCAAAGGCAATGGCAAGGGCGAGACAAAGGTTCTCTGATGTGTGATTATTTGCAGCTTTTTTTCTTCTCGGTGGTAGTCGAGATCGTCATGGAGAGGATGGTGCTACATATAAAACTCATGAAGGCGGCACAGTGGCAGAGCAAAAAAAATTTTTACGGGGCACAAATTAGATTTTTTAATATTCCCTTAATTTATTTGTTCATATTTGAGATTTGTATTGGCAACTTTAAAAAATACTTTATTTAAATTTGTTATTTAAAAGGATAAAATATAAGATAATTAAAAACTTACAATATATAATGCATACTCTTTATATTTGAAAAAGTTGAATAATTATTTTATTATCAATATAATTAAATATTTATTTTTTAATATAAATGTCATTCATTAATCTTTAATCATAGTCGTTTTTTTTATAAAAAGTCATAATAGAAAAAAGTTTTTTTCAAATTGTATTACATTCATTAATTTTAAAATAAATTATAAAATTTTTGTTTTTATCATAATAAAATTTTGATTATAATATTCAAACATAATTTATTTCCATATAAAAATTAGAGCTATAAGAAGATGAATAAAAGAATAAATGTGATTAACTATAATTCTATTTTAATAAAAAAATAATTATAAAAATAGTATAAAAATTAAAATGGTCGATTGTTAGAGTTGCTAAGTATGGTTAGGGAGTGGTACGTGATATAGGCTAAACGAATGTTGTAAGGGATGGCTTGAAAATGAAAAGTATTTTAAAATGATTGAATTATACAACTGAATGAAACAGATTGAATGATAAAGACCAAATGATTAATTGATACAGGTGACTAGTACATATAATATATATTGATTCATTGATTTTTTTATATGATTTATGATATGTTATTTCTCTTTTGCCTAACATTGATTTATGTTGTAAGATTTTAGTTATTTGCTAGGCTTTTATTCTCATTATATGATTTTTGCATGTTTATAAGAAATGATAAGAACCTTATGGCATGAGGCACTGGATGACATGCATAGTTTTCTTTATGTATTGCTAGTTTAGTTTATTTTTTAGTTACTTTGATTTATGTATATTCTTTTATAGCTATTGTGACTATTGTATATATAGTTTTGAGACTCTTGGATGTAGCATATGAATATTGATTATAGTAATGTGAATTATATATATGTTGCTATTTATATGTTTGTAATATAATTAATCAGCTCTGGATATTAAATTAATCGAGTTGAAAATGACTATTAGCTGTTATTAAAAAATATAAGACAAATAGATAAATAAAAAGAGAAAAAGAAAAGAAATTATTTCACTTTAGATCCCGGAACGTGACCAAGTGGCATCAAAGCAATAGTTTGGAAAGAATTTTATTATGATCAAAGCTGTGTGATCAGAGTTGTAGTATTGATTGCATTATTGATGTGTTTATAGGTTTATTTTATTTTAATGAGTTTTTTTTTATGTGTTTATGTTTATTGAAGAATCTATTTTGAATTTAAGATTTATTTATTTATTGATTAGACAAATGGATCCAACAGGAAAAGGAAAGAAATTTGAACTTGGCATTGAAGTGTTTTCAATAACTTCGGGGAATATAAAAAGGTTTACTTCAAATAGTGAGCGATAGATTGATGAAACAGTCTGGGTAGAGGTATAAAAAAATAGGTGGAAGTAGTAAGAAAATGGCAGGCATGATTGTTAGGGCACATACCACTTCATAATGTATTTGGCGTGGGAGGAGTTATGTGGGTCCCTGCTGTAAGGGAATAGGATAAGATTTTAGGTGTTGTTATTATGGGCATATGAAGGCAGAATGCTCATTGCCTGGACATGGATAAGGATATGCTCAAATGTGACCTAGATAGTTAGAACTAGTGAAAGAGATTCCAGAAATGCCTGAGGATATGATTGCTATGATTTTTGTGTTATTTTATAATTTACAAGTTCAATTTTGAGGTAAATATGAATTGATTTCAACGCGATCTCTGATTTCATTGCTTGCATATCGATTCAGCGATTTAATTTTAAAATTTTATTTTGAACTTGTGTTCTATCTCTTGGATTAATATAGAAATATCGAAGATGATATTTTTTAAAGGTGGAGAGATTGTAATGACTCAAAAATAAAAAGTATTTTAAAATATAAATATTTAAATTATTAATTAATTAGACTAGAATGCTTTGGCATTATACTTGTGAGCATTACGATGCTAAGGTTCAAAGCACAGCGGTGCTAAAAACTATCAATGCGATGTTTAAGTCTTTGTTCTATAATAATTCTGGATTCGGCATGCAGCGTTGTGGTGCTAGATCTAAGCAGTGCAGTGCTAGACCACTAACAGGGTTCATATATATATATATATATTAAACATCCCTGCCACCGCCTCCCTCACTCGTTGCCTTGCATGGGAAGAAATCAAAGGAGGAGAGGAAAAGAAGAAGGGAGGAAGATGAGAGAAAATAAGAGAGAGAAAACTCTAGGGCTTTTTTATCCACCACTTCTGTTATAAAAAGTGTTATGATCATTATAAATAACTATTCTCTTACTTTTGTTTTCAATAATTTTGATTTCTACAAATTTATCTCTCCTAAACTGCTAAAAATATATTATCTTTTAATTCTATAAACTTTCATAGCGTATTTTTTGATATGTTATACATTTAATCATACTAAACTATTTGATATGATTTTTTTTCATGTTAGAAATCTTTATATGAATGTTTTTGTGAAATGAGTAAAAAAATGTATATTGAAAATGGGTTGAAAGTGATGTATTATGATTTGATATAATAATACTAAAATATTATATATGTTGAAATGATTGATAGGACTGTTGCGTACTAGCATATGATATTGATCTGACTGAAAGGACATGGTGAATTGACCTGACTGAAAGGATGTACTAATTGTTATAAAATATATATGATATAATAATCCTATGTGATACCCTTAAGATTTAGTCATAGGAGCTGAAGACTAATAGAGTTGTAAGAAGTCGGAGCCACTGTCACGTGATTCAAAAGAAATTATAAGGAGTATACTAATTGAGAGTCATAAGGGGCTATTGATTGAGAGTCGTAAGTGCATGAGTAAGATACCCTCATCTGAATATATAATAGATTACCGATTACTGATATGAATGATTATTGATTCTGATTATTGATAGTTGATACATATTACTATATATTGATACTGTACATATACTAATACTGAGACATTGATTTATATTACTGCTTATTATTACTGAATACAAACACTGATGCTACTGTATAACTGATAGACAAATGAAAATGATTGAATGAAACTGATTGAATGATAAAGATAGAATGATTGATTGATATAGGTGATCAATATATATAATATATGTTGATTCATAGATTTTCTTATATGATTTATTAAATACTATTTCTCTTTTTCTTTACATTGATTTCAGTTATAATATTTTAGTTATTTATTGGGCTTTTATGCTCAGCATGTGATTTTTATATGTTTATAAGAAAGGATAAGGATCTTGTGACATGAGACACTGGATGACATGCATAATTTTTTTTTCTATATTGCTAGTTTAGTTTTCTTTCAATTCCTTTGATTTATGTATATTCTTTTGTAGCCAGTGTGGCTATTGTGCATATGATTTTGGGACTCTTGGATGTAGCATATGAATATTAATTATAATAATATGAATTATTTTTTTTTCTGTTGTTTATATGTCTGTAATGCAATTAATCAGCTTAGGATACTAAATTGATCTGATTGAAAATGAATATTGATAGTTATTAAAAAAATATAAGATACAAATAGATAAATGAAAAGAGAAAAAGAAAAAAAAATCTTTTACTTTAGATCCCGGGCATGAAAACTCATTACCTGGAAGTGCCTCGTGATACTGCCTACGAAAGTTCTCAATTTATGGCCCCTGGGCAATGGACTTGATTAAATTGGAAGCAGAAAATCGCAAAATAATGCATCAACTATTTCCTTTAATTTTTTTGACACATGTAAAATCAAAGACCTGCATTCTTTTAAAATATAAGATTGTGATGGTACTATAGTACTTGTGGGATTGTTCATGTTATGAACTGAGCAAAGATTTGTGAATTTCATCATCTTCTTCAACTCCATTTTGTGAAAAGTTGAAAGCCAACATAAAAGAATAGAAAAGCAAAACGAGGCTTTGGTGGAATTAGGGTATGCTCCTAATCCCAATTTGAATGTTGTCCCCTATCACAATTTCAAATTTAAATTTAATTTGTAAGTGCGTTCAAATTAAATTCAAATTCAAATTAGTACAAAATAATTTTAAAAGACTTCACTTTACTAAATAATTCACAAATACAAAAAAAATTTATCCCTTATAAAATCTGAAATGAAATATCAATAGATACCCACCGAGGTTTAGGGTGGTTGGTGGGAGAGCACGATTGGGAATTCCCCATCCCGAGTTCGAATCCATCCCACTACAGCCGTGCCTCTTAGGTGGGGACCAATAAAATATTGGCCCGGGGATTTCTGGTATGGGTGCTACCGTTAGGTCGATCGAGAAGATTAGTGGACATCGCCAAGCACCTCATAAGCTAAAATAATAGCGAGCCGATACTTTCCATTCCAATATATATGTATATATAGATAAAATTATTAAGTTTCTTTTTGTATTTTTTAACTTTTTTTCTTAATTTTTTCATAGCTCATGATCGCTCCACCATCTTTAAGATAAAGTTTTTCGTACACAATTTTGTCTTCCTTTTCCACGTCGCTCGTCTTTGATGCGACCGTCATAAATGGTCCATCTGCTACGACTCGGACCTTCTGCCCTTGCCCAAGCTCTAAGCCTTCAGAAATTATTACATGCGGGTGGGGAAGGCGAGCTCATAGCCATTCTTTGAGCTCTAAGCCTCTAACCCTCGTCCATGGAAACGAATCGGCCACCCGACACGCTACTGGCGAATCGGCGTTTCGGAGGCGGCCAGATACCGCCAAACCCTCGTAATGCCGGCCACAGGCGGTCTCATTCCGAGACTTTCGTGCGCCTCGCCGACGACTTGCTGTTTGACTCCGATCCCGACTTCAACATCTCAGACATCGACTTGCCATCTCTCTCAGATGACAATGTTTCCGGCGGAAGTGCCACTGTGGCTCCGGCGATCCCAGCTGAATACGGTGGCAGATCGGACGTCAGGGCTGCGCATCCTGGTGGTAGGCCTGCCGGAGGTGGAGGTCATTCGAGGAGCATGTCGGTCGACGCGGCGTTCTTCGGGGCGACGGGATTTCAGGAGTTTGGTGTTGCCTTCGGCGTGGCGCCGGAGAAAAGGGTGCATCATCGGCACAGCAGCTCCATGGATGGGGAAACGTCGCCTTTCGAAGAAGAGTCCACGGGGTTGTCGGATTATGCGAAGAAGGCGATGTCAGCGGATAAGCTCGCTGAGCTGGCGCTGATTGATCCTAAGAGAGCCAAGAGGTACGATCCTTTCATCTTGTTGTATGCTTTGTTGGCTTTTTGCTGTAAAAGTTTTCTGGGTTTTACTTGGGTTTATTTGAATTTGATTTTTAATTGCTTTCGACAACCAGTGTTGTTGACTTGTGGAGGTTTTTGTCGTAAGTTTTCTCTAATACGGAGTTCCCTTTGATTTTTCCACTTTTTTAGCTGTAATTTTGTTTAACTTGGGATTTTGTTATGATGTAAACCATCCTCCTTAATTTAGTGTATACCAGGAAGAAAGTATGGAACATGGGTAGCATATGAACTTGAATGAGAATGGCTCTGATAATTGATACTCCGTTATATTGTTTGGTTAGTCTACGAAATTATCAACATTATTGTTCTTTGTTGTTGTAGAATACTCGCGAACAGGCAATCTGCAGCTAGGTCCAAAGAAAGAAAGATCCGCTACACTAGTGAACTTGAGCGCAAGGTTCAAACTCTTCAAACAGAGGCTACTACTCTCTCAGCGCAGGTTACCCTGCTTCAGGTTGGGGCTAGTTCCAATTAGCATGCTTACGGGCTAATTTACTTTCTATGCGCATATTGCTTTCAATTTTTTTCCCTTAAATTTCAATAGCCTCCCTGCAAAAAAACATGGCATTTGTAGGAATTGCTTTATGGGCTGTTTGATAGGAATCCTTTTGAGTGTATTGTATTTATTTTATTTGGGTCAACTTTTTTGGTCTTTGGTTTGAACAAAAGACAAAGTAAAAAATTTGAGGGATTGAAATACCCCAAAACTCCTGTTTTCCATGTATTTGGAAATTGTTCAAATCAAGCGATTTCTAGATCCTGCATTGTGGCCACTTGTGATTCTCATCTGCCACAACCTATTCCCAGTCTCCACTGTTATCGCCGCTGCCACTGTCTCTAACCGACTCTCATTGTATTTCAATGCATTTGAAATATATCACAACAAACACACAAAAAAAAAAAAAATTCAATACTTTTGAATTGCCTCCAAGCAAACAACTCATGCATTTTTAAAATGCATGTAATTTAAGTATTCTGTATTTATAACATCCAATTTTAAGATCATCCTAATAAAAAATCCCTTAACTAGAAATGCTACACTTGTCGAATTCAACAAGTGTAACATTTCTCTTTTTTTTTTTTTTTGAAAGAAAGTGTAACATTTCTCTTAGTTATCACTTCCAGTCAGTATTCTTTCTCGAGATGAAAGAATCACTTGGAGAAAAAAACACAAAATGGAGTATCAATAGATATGTTCTGGAATCTGGATACAGCCGAGATGATTGTAATTTGTGTTGCATGTGTCATTTGGTTTGCAACTTGTTGGCGAGGATCCAACGTAAGCCCTAGCATAACACTTGAATATGAATAAAGCTGCTTCAAAGCATATGTACGTTTCAAACAAAGTGAAAGTGCCAAGTGAAACCTTGGTACAACACAGCTGCATTTATACCATGCATGCTTGTCAAGCCAGCTGAACTATTAATAATTAAATAATGGCTGCTTTAGTTTTGATTATGGCCACTTTTAATGAGCATCAAGCAGTTTAAGAAGTAGTTGTTGTGTGGCTGATGATTTCCCAATCATAATGAGATTGTGTAAATAATCATCATTAATCCACATCTTTTTTTATTGCTTATGATGTTTACAGATGTATATTCAGAGTGATATATTTTGATTTATGCTTTTCACAAATGATCTAGTTTTAATTAGTTTGACCTTAGTTTTACCCGTTGTGACCTTTTTTGAAATAAGTAGAAGATTATAGGAGAATTAAAAAAATATTTCAAAAGATTAAGGGCTTGGGATTAGTAGCACAAAGATTAAGCATATGACATGAAATTTTAGTGGAGGGAATAATAATTATCAACAATATTACTAGAAGTTGAAGTGATACTAAGGTGTGGCATGCTTAAGGATTCCATATCATCATCATCAACAACTTCTATAGTTAAGATGAAGTGATTAAAATGAAGTGTTTCAGGATGGTCATATGCATTGAAAGCTAGAAGATGTATCTATAGGATGAGTGGATAGAATTAAGGTTAATGGATAATGAAATAAATCTTAGGCTAATGATAACATGGATTGATGTTTTTGATAATATTAGCACAAAATAGGTATAGCACCTTGTTCAACACGTGGCAAGAACTTTGTGGTTCTTTAGATGGTACAATGTGCATTTGTTCTAAATATTTATGTAAGAACCAATTTATATTACTCAAATAGGAGTGAGATAAGGGAAGAAAGAAACGAGGGTGTATATGGACTAGGACGTGAGAAAACAATGGTAGGGAGATGGGGTTTTTATGAAACTGAAACATTGCATTGTAAAGCATAGAAAAAGCTTTGTATGATTCAGAATAGCTAAAGCATGAGAAAGATTGGAGGGAGGGTGTAGTGATAGGAAAGGAAGATGAAAAGTGAATAGAAGTGAGCAATTGATAGGGGGACACAAGAAATACTAAGATTCAAAATTAGGACACAAACACATTTTTAAAACATAAATAATATTTGTTAGTAAGGTTTTATTGTTACTTTAAAACTAACGTATTATCTAGTGCTCAAGAGGTCACGTTAGTAATTTATCCAAGGATTCATTGTCATCGTGGCACTTATTATCAACTTTATTAAAGGGGTGAATTTTGCATTTTAAAGATATCATGGAAAAACTTGTCAATGTCTCTATGTTTAAGTTTTCAGATTTTGATAAAGTATTTGAAGGTTTTTATGACGCTTCAGTGCATGTATTTGAGGTGTTTTAAGTCAAGAAAGGCATCCTATCACTTATTTTAGTGAAAATCAAATGAAGCTAAGCAAAATTATTCTAACCATATTAGAGAATTTTATGTTGTATTATAGGCTCTTAGATATTGGAGATTGTATCTATTATCTAAAGAGTTTGTTCTTCATTTTGACCATATGGCCCTTAAGTGTCTAATTTTACAACTAAAACTAGGCAAAGACATATTAAATGGGTGAATATTTACAAAAAGTATATATTTCTATGCTTAAGCATCACTTTAGGATAAAAACCAGACCCGTTAATTCGTTAAGTAGGGTAGCTATTATCTTAGATACTATGGACATCGAAGTAGTTGGCTTTGTCTATATCAAAAAATATATGCTAATTGTCTTGATTTTAATGGAACATATGATGTATTAACCAATGAATCACATATACTTAACAACATATTCATAATTATATATAGCTATCTTTTAAAGAGAACTCTTCTTTATATTCTTGATTATTCTTTAAGAGATTTTTGTATTCTAGAATTACTTGTTGGTAGTGAATCGCTTTAGTAGGGACGTACTTATAGCTATAAAAGAAGATAGATATTACTAGCCACATTTAAAGTGGGATATAGCATGAAGAGTATCACATTGGAGACTTTCCAAAAGTTTAATGTTAAAAGAAATAGTACTTGGTTAGGTACTCTCTTATCTATTCCTTACAAGCCTTGGAAAGATGTTGATATATATATTTTTTGTTAAGAAAATCTCTAATTTTCATGGAACATTATTATTATTTTTATAGTGGATCGTTTTTTTGAAGTGGTATTTTATTCTTGTAATAAGATTATTAATGAATCACATTAAGTCAAGTTATATATTTAAGTTGTTAAGTTGTATGATTTGCCTAAAACTATTGTGTTTGGCACCACTCAGTCAACACTAGGGTCCTAAAAGTGATGCACGCCGACAATACGGGATATGATGAAGGAATTCTTCTCAACTCATGAGGTAAATCTTAAGAGTTAAGGTGTAAATCGAAAAATTTTCATGCGTGTATAATTGTAAGTAGAAATATACAAGCATAAGAATAGGGAAATAATTAATATTTTGTTTCATCAATTGTGTCTTTAAGAATAGTTTAATGGGAAAACAATAGCAATTAATGCAAAAGAAAATGGAAGAAGTGCTGCATAACTAGCTACTAAAACTAATATAAATTTTAGTAAAAATTATAACATAAACTCAAATATGAACTATTCCTACTAAAAGGACTGCTTTAGCAGTGACGATCCACCACCAGTGGCGGAGAGAGAGGGGGGGGGGGGGGGTGGGAGGGGGGCATGTGCCCCCCCTCGGAAATTTTGAGACACCCTCGTCGGGCCTTATGCGAGTGTTAAAAAAAACATTATTTCTTGGTGATGGCTTCGGTTTTCCATCCAACGAAGCACACGGATCTTCTCCCGCGGTAATCCCGGCTCCCGCCTCCAGGCCCTCTGCAATTCCTTTTTTCATTTTCTATCCTAGTTTACCCTTGTCTTGTCCTAACAATTTCTGTCCACTACAGCTCTTCCCCTCCTCTTTACACATCTAGCAGACCAAACCTCACAACCTCCCTGCTTGCGAACCTTTACCTACAGCTCTTCAGCGGATTTTCCAAACCAAAGCCAGCTCCACTTTTATCCCCAATCAAGTACGTATCACCTACGATTCATAGCATAGCCACCGACCCTTTACTTCCAAATGCCTGGATTGGACACCTCACATGGCTAGTTGAATCCACCTCAAAGCCGCAGACCCCAACTCCCTTTCTCCAACCGGTCGCAAGCTCCAGTTTTTGAACTCCCTACCTGAACCTCTATCTGTCTCCTCCCAACTTGCACTTTCACCTCAACTGAACCAAACTCCAGCACTATTTTCTTCTGCTCCTCAACTTCCAACCACACATCAAACTTGTCCGACTCACTTTAGCCGCAAAACAGAGCTATAATCACATAACTCTTCAGCTGACAGCAGGCCACAGACCTCTATCCATTAGCTTCAATCAAACTTGCCGTCGAACTCACCTCCCTTTGTCTGACCCTTAGCTGCTAATAGCCGGCACCCCATTCGAGCGAATCCACGCAAAGAAACATGAGGCTCTCTCCATATATTCTGGACGTGAGGGCTGAATCCCCTGTTCTCTTTGCTTTCTTTCACGTGAAAGTTGCCATCACCAAGCCTTCAATTACAGAAGTTTTCCCCAAGAAAATCAAAGCCCACAATAGCTGCTCGGACCTAGTTGCCCCTTGTCTTGCCCGGACCGCCGATTTTAAAGGTTAGTAATAGTAATGGCATCTTCCACTCTTCCGTTTCTGTTTGTTTGTTTCCTGCTCAAATGTTGAACTTCAAAGATTTTTTCCTCATTTGGTTTCTTTGGCATATTGTCTAGCCTTTTTAGCCAAAACAGTTTGAATATTTACACATTCTTTCATTTTTAATTCAATTTAGGCATTCCCTCTGAACTCCCCCCTAAAAAAAACCAGATGTAGCCAATATTTTTGAGGTGGAATATGAATTAAATTTGTGAGAAGAAGTGTCCATGTTCTTATCTTACTTTTTTTTTTAATTTATTAGCAGAGCTACAGGAGAGAGAGCAAAAATGATGGTTTTAGTTGCTCTTGTATTAGCAAATGTAAATTAATAGGATTAGTATGAGGACTTTTTGTCTTCATGTGTAGAACTTCTCTCAATGTGCCCCCCCTATAAAATGTTTCTGGCTCCGCCACTGTCCACCACCCAACCTGGTACAATATGTTAAAATAAAAGTTTACGGCAAATTAGTTTAACAATTAATTCTTATTTATTAAAACATAAATGCCAAGTTATGAGGCATGCAATATGAAGAATAAAAGAGGTACGATTTTATAATAGAATAATAGTATTATGAATGCCATCATATCATCAAGTTAGAGTAATATTATATGGCATAAATAAAAAGTGTCAAATATTCTAAGATAGTTTACATTATGGTAAATGTTAATAATTATTTGTGTAAAATACTATAATCAAATGCATTTTTATGTTAATATAACTATATGTAACTGCATCAAATATAGTTATATATATCCATTGGTGACTAATCAATCCTCTATTATACCATCTCTATTTTTGTATATATCTATAATCGATTGTATTAAGACACCTTGAATTGTGAGGATATGCATCAAATCATAAAAAATCAATTATTCTTAAAAAAACAGTTTACTTTGAGGACCCGTTGGCCAAGGGTTCTACCAACTTATCTATCCACTTCAAACAATCATATATTTTTTGGTTTTTATAATTAGTATTTAATAGGTATTTTATAATTAATGTGACTTGTGCAAGCTTCATAATAAATAAATGATTTGTATGAGTAAGAGTTACTTTATTTAATTAAGGCAATGTGTATGAAAGTAAATCTTTCTGTCATAGCAGCCATTTTAAGATTTAAGGATTTATTCAACAATTAATTAAGAGAAAATTATCTACATCACATGATATTTCATTATGAGAAGGGAATCTAGATGAGTATGTATGGCAATAATTGAGTGTGAAGTATGGAATTGGCAATCGACAAAAGATCTAAAAAATTTATTGCAAGCATCAACGATAATGCACTTAATGAAGAAGGATATGTTTATTTTCTAATAAATAGAAGTTATTATCTCAAACCAAGTAGTGCAAAACTCCAAGTTTAATTAAGATCCAACTAATTATATGTCATGCCTCAAAATTTAAATTTAAATTGGAAAGAATTATATCTTTAATCTTTTAATAATAACAACCAGAGTTATCAAATTTCTTTTAATAATATACAAGATCAGTGGAAACAAAACTATTTATAAAAATATCAATATACATTTGTATTCATTTTTTCCAAAAATTATATATAATAGCCAAGAGTCATACAATTATAACATATCATCCACCCACTCTTGATTATAAAAGAATATCTACCCAAAAGAAAAACGACAGTTAAACTTGAGAAATTGTGTAACTGATTAGTCTCACACTCCTGATCCTCTTCCTTGACCTGAAATCAGTTAAACCACATATAATGAGTTAAAAATCTTAGCAGGCCATCAAAATCTTATTACTGAACTCAAAGCCTGGAAAAGAAATAATATGTATGAAATCACTCAGTTCATAACAATCAAAATCAATATGATCATGAATTTGTACAGAGACAATAAAACACATGCATTAACAATGAAGTCTATGAACCAGTAAATCAGTATAGTATGAAGCCAGTAAAACAGTGTAGTGTAGTATGTATATCAAAGCAATAAAATAATAAACAATTAAAATTCGTAGCAATATAATATAGTATTATCTAGTAATCATATAAGAATGTACACAAGATGCTCAGTTATTCTATATCAGTGTCAAGCAGTAGTTTATATCACATGCTCAGTAGAGGATCACATACTCGGTAACAGTAAATCAGTATAGTGATGGTCTCTTAGTACAATGACAACAAATCATTACTATAAATCAGTATTTTATATTCACACAGAACAAGTAAGAAGTTCTGATTTTCGTGCTGTTTTTATAGCAATTAGTATATTAGTAACCATTGGCTTAGTACAAAGTCTTCATTCTTACCTGTCGACACAATAATTAACTCCTTATAACTCCCAATCAGTAAATCACTTGAATTAGTAGATGATAACATCCAACCATAGTATTTAAAGGAAAGCTGTCGGGCAACCATCCTATATAGGTATACATTAATCTCTAGCCAACGTCAGTAAATTACTAGCCTTTGCTTGTTTCCACGCATATTATCATTACAATATTATAAAAGTAATAGCAACAAGCCATTACCTAATCACAAGCCCATGTTCATTCATAATGTTTGCATTGATAATATAATCAGATTAAAAGGCCAAAATCACTATTCTGTGTAATTCGTACAAAATACAATAACTAAACTTTTGGCTGATGAAATTTCAAAATCAACCAATCAAAATATCCAAAATAATGAATACTACGATATACAAAAAATTACATTGTAGAAGTTCACTAAATTAGGAGAAGATACAATAAAATTAATTTTGGGAAAAATCAGGCTGTCGAAAGCAAAATATTTGAAAACATAAATTGGATAAGAGTCGCCTACAAGGATTTGAGCGATTTTTGTAAAAACGACCAAATGAATCGGTGCTCAAAACCTTGGTTTCTCTTTCCTCTCTCCTCCTTCCCTTCCTTCCACGGCAAGCCAAAAACACGCACGAGAGAGAGAGAGAGAGAGAGAGAGAGAGAGGAGAAAAAATATATAAAAACTCATTTTTAGTGCATAGCGTCGCGGCGCTCCAACCCAGCACAGCTGAGCTGTATGCTGAATCCAAAATTACTGTAGAACATAACATGGCGTGGTGGCAATTTCTAGTGCCGTTGCGCTCGCATGCATAGAATCGCTGCACTCCAATTCAGAAAGAAATTCATATTTTCATTTTAAAATTATTTTCAAAATTTTTAAGTTACATTATATTAGGTGAAAAATCAACTCAAATGTCTTGCACATTAAAAATGATAAATCTATCGCACAAACATACATGAGCATTAAAAATCAAAAGCTAACTAAGATATGTGTAAGCTAAGTTCTCATAAATTACCCCAAAGTCAATCCAAATTAACTATGATTATTATGAGATGAAACCAATAATATTAAGCCTAATCACATAATCTATCCTAAAGTTTATTAAAATAAATCCTAACTCTAAGATCAACAATAACTAATAATTCATATGAATTTCTTTTTTGGAATTAAGAGAAGGGAAGGGAAGCTCTTCAACATTTTATGATGACAAACCTAACGAACACTTGCCCAAAACAAAAAGCCCTTATTAGATAGGATTTTTGTTGAAAAGTAACACAGAGAAATAAGAGCTATAAAATTCTGGCTTTTGATTAAAGGAGATAAAGGGGTTCATGATGTTAGGTTTTAAGACTCATGATGGAAGGCTTGAGTGGTTGGAGTAGTGAAGGGGAGTAAGAAAGCTTGCAGCTCTTAGACTCTTGGTCGAGGAAGGAGATGAGAAGGTTTCTCTGATGTCGGTTGTGAGGGAGAGAAACAAAGAAGGAGGTTGTAAGGGGGAGGTTTTGGTGACTACAAAGGAAGGAACCATGAATAAGTGTGATGCCCTAGCAATGTCCTCTAAATAACAAGTTGAGGTGGCTTGTGAGATCTATATTAGGCTCCTACAACTTATCGAATTATAGGATTTGCTCTTTGGGAAGGGCAAGGCAAGAGATGACATGAATAGCTCATGAATGACCCGGTTTGTTTATTGGGTTTGGTTTATTACAAGAAATGATTGAGATTTTTTTGTGATTAGACTACAAGTGGTGAAATAGATTTTAAATTATTTTTGTGAATATAAATGCGGATTTAACTTTTGTACATAACTTAGAAGGTTCTAGTTAGACGTGTAATTATTTTTTTGCTTCCTTGATTCAATTCTTTGATTAAATTAGATACTTGAAGATTTTTAAGAGAGCATATTCTTGTATAAACATGAGGCTTGGAATTATGGTGAATTGTTTACCATCTTCCTTTTTCTTCTTCTCTTTATTTATGTTTTTATTATTGGTAAGTAAGTGTGATTTTAATTTGTTGTATTTTCTATAATATGGGTTTTCAATTACACGCGGCTTACTTAAACTTTATTCTCGTTATTAATTTATAATAGTAGACTATATTTTCTTGTATGAATTTTTTTCTATCACATGTTTAGGTTCTATCAATACAACAACAACAACAACAACATCAAGCCTTTATCCCACTACGTGGGGTCGGCTACATGAATCCTTTTTCTCCATTGTGTCCTGTTAAAAGTCAAATTCTCGTTTAAATCTAATAAAGAAAGATCATTTTTAATATTTTCTAACCAAGTCTTTTTAGGTCTACCTCTACCTTTCTTAACATAAGTCAAATCTAAGACCTCTACTTTCCTAATCGGGTCATCGGGAGGCCGCCGTTTTACGTGACCAAACCATCTAAGGCGACTCTCTCTAATCTTATCTTCCACTGGAGCTACTCCAACCTTTTCACGAATATGCTCATTTCGTATCCTATCTCTAAGGGTAAAGCCACTCATCCACCTGAGCATCCTCATCTCTGCAACACTTAACTTAGAATTATGCTTCTCTTTTAATGGCCAACATTCGGCACCATAAAGCATTGCAGGTCTCACCACCATCTTATAGAATTTTCCCTTAAGTTTGAGAGGTACTTTTCTATCACACAATAAGCCTGATGCATTCCTCCACTTCAACCATCCAACTTGGATTCTGCTGATAATATCCCCATCTATATCACCATCACTCTGAACAATAGATCCAAGATATCTAAAACGTGTACTCTTATTAATGACTTGATCGGCCAAAGTCACAATGCCCTCACTAGGTCTATTATTACTAAAATTACACTCCATATATTCCGTTTTAGATCTACTCAAGCGAAAACCTTTAGACTCTAAAGTTGACCTTCACAATTCTAGTTTACCTTCAACTCCCTCTCTAGTCTTATCAACAAGAATAATATCATCAGCAAAAAGCATACACCAAGGTACATCCTCTTGCAAATGTCTAGTGAGAACATCCATGACTAAAGCAAAAAGATATGGGCTTAAGGCTGATCCTTGATGTAATCCAACCGAAATAGGGAAATACTTGGTCAAACCACCTTGTGTTTGAACACAAGTAATAGCTCCTGCATACATATCTTTAATGATTTGAATATAAGCATACACCAAGGTTCTATCAATGTAGTAAATAATTCTTCATGCATTGCAAATATAATTTTTGCTTCTAATAGAGTTTGGTAGAGAGGATTTTGGTTATGAACAATGATTCTAACTTGAGAGCCAAAAACTATCCATGGTTGACTCCTCTATGACATCATCAATATATTATCTGGCAAACATGCTGTCGTTGTAAGTGTTTTTTCGTATTTCCCCGTCTTCTCATTTTCACTCATTATTGTTGGAATCATTCAACATCTCATATGTAGTGGGATAAAGACTTGTTGTTGTTGTTGTTTTTCTTGTTGTAGAGTGATAAATAACTTGAAGCGGAAGCATTAGTAGGATTAAGGATGATTTTCTACAAATAGTCATATAACAGAGAACACAATACGGAAGATAACAGATTTATGTGGTTTGACTTCAAGCAAACTTATGTTTTCGATAGAAGAGAGGATCTGATCTATTAGTAAGCACAAAAGTTATAATCATTATATGCAAAGTAGGAGCATTAATAGCACTTCTCCTATCTCAATTGAATTCATGCTCAAAATACAAAGAAGAAAAAACTCTGAAAATCTCATTACAAATAGGTTTTTTAGTCAAACAAATCTTCTTTATTCTTGCATCCGTTGAACCCAACAATCGTCGAGAATTGAAAGGGTTGAGGTATCAGAGAGATCTCTTAAGTTTTTGTTCTCCTTAAATTGTTGAAGAGAACTTCCTACATATTTTTGGTGCCATGACCCATAAATGGAAGTTAATTGGTACATGTCCGAGATCTCCAAGTGATGCAGGACTAAGCGAAATAAGTCATGCAATTAGAGATTTATGCTAAGATAACATCAAAGACAACAAAATAAACTTCATAAAACATTAAGAACAATAACGAAATTTGAACTATTAGATCATGTGATAGCAAGAAACTAACAAGTAAAGGCTAAACATTAAAAATATGTGAATCAATTTAGACTAGCTAACATGGGTTGGCACAAGTCCAACATTCAATTAATGGACTAGTCACTAGAGTTTCTGATCGCTCAAATTTAAGTAGGGTTTGGTAGATTAATCAACACATATGAGATGATGCTACTATAGATGAAATGAGAAGACCAATATTTAATTAGATGAAGAACAAGGGGAGGGTTTGATACTTAGCTCATGGATGGGAGGAATGGAATCCTTGATGAAATGTCGGCAAGTTCCTCGGCTTGCCCTTGAAACCCTTGCTGTTTGTTGAATCGATGTCCTTATTGCTTTAGAAGAAGTTAGGTTTTCTTGGAAAGGTAGAATAGTGAGGGGAAAAGAAAGTTTCAGCTATATGAGGATATGGAAGTGGAGAAGTCAGCTTGGGAGGTGAAGAGGCGGGGTTGGTTGCTTGGGAAAGAGAGAGGGTTGATGTGGCTTGCTTGGGAAGGGAAGTAGTTGGCTTAGAAAAGGGAAAAGTTAGCTTGGGAAAGGGAGAGGGCTGATGTGGCTTGCTTGGGAAGGGAAGTAGTTGGCTTGGGAAAGGGAGAGGGCTGATGTGGCTTGCTTGGGAAGGGGAGTAGTTGTCTTGGGAAAGGGAAAAGTCAGCATGGGAAAGGGAGAAAATTAAAATGGATGTGGATCTCCAAAGGTTACAATTAATTGGTATAAATGCTCAATTAATGTGAATTAAATGCAGAATTTTGGAAGCCCAAGGATCAAGGGTGTTGGGGAGAAGGTGGAGGTGGTTAGAGAGGAAGGGAAGGGGGTGGCAGCTGCTTGAGGAGAACAGTTTGCTGCAGCAAGGGGGGGCTGTTTGGGCGGCTAGAGAAGAATAAAACAAGGGAGAGAGAGAGAGAGAGGGCGAAGATGATACAAACCAAGAGCTCACACGCTGTTGGGTATTTCTTTGCCTTTCTCCAAAGGACTTCACACACAAACTCAACTCACAAAGAGAAGAGAAGCATAAAAACCAGAAATTTTATATCAAAATATTTATCATCCTTACAAGAGAACAATGGACCATATATATAGATGCCAAAACATGAAAGGAATAAAAGACAAGAAGGCCCTGGGCCAAACAACACAAAAGCTCTCTCAAGAGAGGGTAAAACTGTTATAAAATAAATAACACCACATAAATCTCCTACAACATATGAAAACTAAAAATATAAAGACTCAATCAAGGCCGTAGATCCCCGGCCTCTACGGTGATAAACCCTCCAAGCTCTGATGTCCCCATCACCAAGTCATTGTTCCTAGGCTTTTTTGTATGCACGTCTGGAGACCAATGCAATTCCCAAGATCAGGAAGGAATTCTTTGGCATGGTATGGTTGTGTGCACACAAGGATAGAGAAGGGTGTGGTGTGAATCCCAAGCAAGGTTTAATCTCAACCGTCTGATCAATTTGATAAAGTTTTTGTGCAATCCTTATCAAGGATCCAATGCAATTGATGTAATACCAAAGTAATTTAGTCAATATAACATTCACCTTATCTCACAATCATTAGCACAAGATTGGTTGGCATTATTCAAGCTCAAATTCAAGTTATAAACTTAAAATAATTTTGAATCAAGTTGAAATAAAAAAAATTTCATTTCAAGTCAAGCCAAACAAACTATCTTGAATTAATAGGATAAGCAAGATAATGCTGACTTGTTGTGAATATAATTGTCAGGATTAAATGCTATTTTAGGCTAGTTATCTATGAACCTTCCCTTTTGCAGTTGCTAATTTTATAACCTTTTGATAATATGCTTTCTGATATTGTTTCTACCATTAACCATCTACTGTTATAATTATCATATAGGAAATTTTTATTGGTTTACCACTCCAAACATATGAATTTATTAATATATCACTATAATTTTTAATATTGCTGGTATCGTTGTAGAGTCATAATCGATGAACTCTTACAAAATGCTACTTTGGTTAGCGTTAGGTTAATTTTAAGCTAACAGGAATATTCTATTGTTCTGAATGACTTCTAAGTTCACTTAAATTGTAAAAACAAACTTCTCCATCACTCAAATCAGATGGGTCTAGTAAAATCGTCAAAAACCAAACTCGATTTTAAAATCCTTAAAAACCAAACCCAATCAATACTTCATATTAAATTGGGTCAACAGAAGTAAAATTGAGATTCAAGCTTAGAATCCTGCCCGAACTCAATTATTGTCGTATCAACTGGGTTGGGCGTGTCCTACAGCTTATGCCCGGTAGCCTAGAGTCTAAGATTTAGGTAATTCATCCAGCATTCGAATGAGATGAACAGTTGACTTAAGTAGTTAAAGATGGAGATGGTATACTAGTAGTTTTAAAAATGAGTGGTGCACAAATAAATTCAAATATTTTTTGTTTTACACCAGTAAATTCTTAAATTTTTAGTAGTACACTCTTAAAACTCACTATTGATGAGAGTCATATTCTTGTCCTATTAATTTTGCCTTATGATGTAACGTGTTACCAAATATTTTCTGACACATGCAAGATCATTTGCTGTTTGACACGCTTGAATCAGCCATATCATTTTTAGAAACAGAGCTCTTGTGAAAAGAAGCACCTTTTTGTTGGCTGGTAGGCCCAGTGCAGTTTGCAGAAACCACGTTTTATCAGGAACTGTGACGTTTGTGCATTGGTTTATCCTGCAGGATTTATTTTAATCGTCATTTCTGTGTTTGCACTTCAAAAACTCTACAGTTTATTTTGATCCTTGAATTCTGTTTGTCGTCATCTTTAGAATCATTAATGATTTTTATGTTATTTGGAAGCATTCACTGTTTTGCGAATCAGCCATAAATTTGCTTTCGCTTGTTCATCGTTACTCAAACAAAGAATTACATTGCAGTTATTTTTCTGCGTTGCAGAGAGATACTACGGGTTTAACATCTGCAAACAGGGAACTCAAACTGCGTTTGCAGGCCATGGAAGAGCAGGCTCGACTCCGAGATGGTAACTTAGCCTTCCAAATTGTCATCTTCACTTCATCAAGCACTAATATTCATTATCCATTCAAATTTTAGCAACAATTGAAGTCACTGAACCTATTTGTATTGATTAAAGACGGTTTAACTAGGTTAATTTTTCACATTCACATGCAACTTTCAATACTTCTATATCGTGATTTCGGATGCATAGATAATAATAACACTACAAATATTTAGCCTAATTATATTTGTATTCTGTTTACTAAACGACAATACAGAAAATTAGTGCCTCTTTATTACAAGATAGGAACAAGTTATAGGCATCCATCCACAAGTTCCCTTCTCCTAGTTACGAAGCAACCAGGCTACAAACTATGAAGGTATGAGTGCATGATGTATTTCAGAAATGGCATGTCTGTCGCACCATCAACTCTTGTTATCGATGATAATTATATCTTCAAAATAAAAAAAATAAAAAATTTGGACACAGCATGTCTATGGCGGCAATAGCAAGCATCCATTATGGATGTATTTGCTTTTTTCCATGACTAACAGCTGTTTTTCATCTGTTCTTGTTATACTTCAAATGTTTTTTGCTTTTTTGCTTTTTTTTTTAAAATATAAAACATTAACAACCATAATTTGGAGTTGCACAGCTCTGAATGAGGCATTGAGAGGAGAAGTTCAGCGGTTGAAGATAGCAACTACACAGATTCCAAACGGTATTGAAAACACCTTCAATAGGGGATTTGAGCAGTCAATCTCTCCCTTTTATACTCGTCCTCAACAGCTGCCCAGCCAAGGTGGGAATTTGCAGGCTCAGCAACTCCACTTGACTAGCCCTCTTGTATCCTCAAATGGCCAGTCATTCAGTGATCATAATGTCCATGATTCCATGGAGCTGATGTGATGATGATAATTCTTGCCTGCTATTAAAGTTGTGCTATAATTAGTTGTTGAATGTAAATGAAGTTCTTTGTTGTTTAATTATCATTGATTATGATTGTACTGCTTATAACTAAAGCAGTTGTCTGTAATAATCATATCATATAGTGATATGTTTGTTTTCATCCACTTATGTTTAGGATGAATTATTTTGTGCGGATACCGGACTGGGAGAATCGTCCGATTTGTCTCTGTGAACCGTAAAACCGCTGCTCACCATGCTTTTACTGTTCACAGAGACAAAATTGAACGGTTCTTCTCGTCCGGTGTCAGTACAGAATAATCTCTCTATGTTTAGAGATATACTTTAGATTTTTGAAGGGGGTAGGTGATGTGATGAATTATTTTTGTACAACACTTTTTATTCTCTTTATAATATAGTGATTTGAATGTTTCCATTTTAAACCGCTTAAGCGCATTTTCTGTTTTGTTGCTATAGTAGTTGGTACTGATTGTGACTAATTTTGATTTCTGTTCTTGGCTTTATGCTCTTGACTTGTCATTTCATTGTTTGGTGGTGCTTAAGATGTTTGTGTGGAGAAAAATTAAATGTTTTCTGGGAAGCTTTTGCAAGGAACTCATAATTGTTGGGACTGCGGTGGGAGATTACGGGTCAAAATTGGGTCTTATTTTATATTTTTTATGGGGCTGTTTGGTCGAAGTATTTGAAAATAGGATGTATTCAAAATACCTCGGAAAGTAAATTTTATGTATTTAAAATATTTTGTAAATTCAGGAGTTTGATTGTTTATGACAAAACTAATGTTATTGGGCTAGGGTGCACAAATGGTCTATCGCTTTGTTTGGTATAATTTTTTTATTATTTTTTAAAATAAATTTTTAGTATAAAAATTTTTAGTTTAAAAAATTTTTGTATTAAAAAGTTGTTTTAGAAAGCAGCAATAAAGTTGTTGTAAACAAAGGTAATATTTTGGTGGCAAAGGTAATATTTTGGTGGCAGCAGCGGGAAGTGATTGTAGGTGAGGAAGGTGAAATGATGCTTTTAAAAATTATGCGTCAAAATTAAAATATTTAAAATTGTATATTAAATTTATTTCTCAATTAATCATACATTCATATACTTATATTCTCAAAATTCTTGCATTTAGAATGAATGCATTGTGCTAAAACCCCACTCAATGTAATAAGAGATTATTACGTGCGGAATCCGGATAAAGAGAACCGTTCGGTTTTGTGACTGTGAACAATAAAAGGGCAGTGTTGAACAATAATTGTCTTTTTACTGTTTAAAGTCACAAAACTGGACTGTCCTTTATGTCCGGACTTTGCACGTAATAATCTCTCTAATGTAATAGCTTTTTATTTGATTTAAAATGAGTTCAATTTATACATAATTAATATTATGGTTATCTTAAAGTAGATTTAAGAATGAATTTTAAGTTTTATAATTTTTTGTTAAGATATTCTAACTCATAGATTAAGATGAATAAGAGGGTGTAGAGAGAGAAAAAGAGGGATCTTATAATTCAACCAGAGGATAGGAATGTAGTAGTAGAGAGTGGCTTGGCAAGCTGGAGGATATAATATTATTTTCAAAGGTCTAGCTGGCTATGTAATCTACATGAAACATTCTCTTGCTGTAAAGCATCAAGAAGAAAACTATTATTTTTTTATTTAGTAATGAAGGTCTTTATAAATTTATGTTTCCTCATGAACAAATAGTTGAAATTAAAATTTTATTTGGGATGATTATTTTTATTATTTTTTAAAGTAAATTTTTAATATAAAAATTTTTATTCTAGAAAACTATTATATTGAGTCTAGTTAAAATATTAAGTTGTAGGATATATCATGCAAATATATATTTTGGATTGTGTTAGTGTAACTTTTTTTTTAATGGAATTTATATATATAACACTCAAAAGGTTAGGATTTATATATTTAATATCTACTCTTTACTATTTATATATTTCTACTCCATTTGAATCTGGCAATAAGTGCACACTCCATAAAAATAATTAAAAGGTTTAAACCGCATCGGAGAATTTGCTAACAATTCTTCAATTTATACACAGCTCATCTTGACTTGTTGGTTGAGAACTTAGGCTTCCAACTAAGAGGTTTTGGGTTCGAATCTTTGTGTATGCGATGTGTGTCTGAATTTGTCTTAATTGACCTAAATGTCCAAAAAAAAAAATTCTTCAATTTATCATTCTTGATGAAACATAGATTCCTCCTTTATATATATATACACCAAAACAAGAATACTTATCCGTCACATTACAAGAGAAAAGTCATGCTAAGATTATTTTATTGACACCTTTCGGCAATTATTCTTTCTAATTTGGCGGTCTCACGTATTCTGCTTGAGTCGAATCAGGCTAAACTTTAAAGAATTTTATATTCAAAGCAGCCTCACTTGATTATTTTATGAAATGCAACATCTAAATTGTTAATTTGGAAAAATAACATTCTTTTATTATATGGGTTAAGTACAGTTATTTTGTGAAATATAAGTCTTAGCTTTGTAAGAAGATCTAGAACACATAGAAATAAGAGAGGAGTGCAAGAATTATAAGAGATACCAGAGTTTTTATATAAAAGACCTAAGAAAAAGTAAAACCACGCAGTATGGCTTAGTTAAAATTATGTAGTAGTATTTATCATCGATTAAAAATGATACGGTTATTTGAAATAAGGCATTATTATAATGTAAAAAAACATATTTCACAGTTGAAGTTGAAAGAGTCTGGGAGCTATTTTAATAGGTCATTTACTTATTATTTTAGTCATACTTCCTTGAAACGGGAAGACCATAGGCTAAAAAGTCAAGCATAAATCTCATTATTGATGTTAGGAGTTAGAGTTGATATCGACGATGTGTATAGATCTTATAAGTGATAGCCTATGTCGACATTATTGGTCATGGTTAGATGATGAAGTCAGTATGCATCGGATAGCCAAGAGATACTAGCCAGAAGATTGTGAGTCGGAGGACTATAGTTGTGCGACAATAGTTGTAATGACCATAATCGTGCGACGATGTCCAAATGACCATTATTGTGTGATGGAGGTCAAAAGGGCTATAGTCAGACGATAGTGGCCCGAGGATCATAGTTGGGTGATGGAGGTCGAAGGATCGTAGTCAGGCTAAATGATTGGAGAATCGTAGTCAAGTGATGGTGATATGAGGATTGTAGTCGAGTGATGGTGGATGAGAGGATCATACTTGATTGATGATGGTCAGAGGATCGTAGTTGACAAACGACAGAGGTCGGAAGGCAACACTTTATCAACAATGGTCACATTAGAAGGACCATACTGGGTTGATAGTGATCATAGGACTGTAGTTGGTGAGAGATAGAGGTTGGAGGGTTGTACTTAGTCAATAATGGTCGAGGGACTGTAGTTAGGCGATGGTGGTTGGAAGGATTGTACTCGACTGACATTGGTTAGAAGATTATAGTCGGTCAATGGTGGCTGGGGGATTGTAATCGGATGACGGTGGTTGACGGACTATAGTCAGGTGACAGTAGTTGACAAATAATAGTCAGACGATAGTGGTCGAAATGACCATACTCGATTAAAAGTGGTCAAAAGATCGTAGTTGGTAGGCGATAGAGGTTCGAGGGTCGTATTTGATTTATGGCGGATTGCGGGACCGTAGTTGGTGGACAACGAAGGTGTGAGGACTATAGTCGGACAATGATGATCTGAGGATTGTTGTCAAGTGATAGTGGTCCGAGCATCGTAGTCGGGCGGCAATGGTTCGAGGACCATAGTCGATGGAGGTTGAAGGACCATTGTGGTTAGGGAATTGTTGTCGGCTTGAGATGGAGGTTGACGGATCATAGTCGATCGGCGATGATCGATGGATCATAGTCAGGTGATGGTGGTCGGTGGGTCGTAGTCAAACCATGGTGATTAACGGACTGTAGTTTGTTGACAGTGGTCTAAGGATTGTAGTTGTGGGTGATGAATGTCTGAGGGTCGTACTCCATCGACAATAATAAAAAATTTAAAGGAAGAAATGACTATAAATTCATTAACATTAAAAATTTAGATCTTTAATCAATACATGAATAAAATATAGATTTAATTTAGAGCAACTTTCTTATTGTTTTATTTTTCAGATCGTAATCAAAATTTCTATTTGGCTACTTCTATTTTATTGCTTTTAGAAAATTTCTATGCTAAGAAGCTACTTTATATAGCAGCTTTTAAAAAATGTATTTTCTCCATAACAGCTTTATAACCACTTTATAAAAAAGTGCAACTGTCCCAAACAGAACCTTAATCACTTAGGATCTATTTGGGACAGCTACAACATTTTATAAAGTTGGCTGTAAACTTGTTATAAGAAAAATACCATAACTATTCTGGTACAAAAAAATAGTTTTACATCACAAAATTTTTTAAAAGAGAACTAAAAAATAATAAAAAACAGTAAATAAATAAAATTATGAATACTCTCTTAAAAACAAAATAAGGAGAAGCTATCCCAAACAAGAGAAATTATTACATGCAGAGTCCGGACGACATCCAGACTCCAATCAGTACCGGCCACATCTTCTATACAGTGTATAATTTATGCATAGCCTGTGTATAAATTATACACAATATGTGTACAGATTAACGTGGCTTGTTCTGATTGGAATCTGGACACAAGCTACGTTAAGACTCTGCACTTAATAATTTCCCCCAAAACAGACTCTTACATACATAGATTTACATCCAATAATCATCCAAGCAAAAAGACAAAGCATAGAACTAATTTTCTGTTTATAATCATTAGCTTCCCTAAATAATAAAGTATTTATACTTGAATAAAGTTCACAGCCTTGAACTTTAAAAGTCGCGCAAAAGAAATGGCAAACAACAATTCATGAAAAGCCAACTACGGTAACCTAATTTGTAATTCACGGGCTGAATATTACCGCACTTAATGCGAGAAAAAGTGCATGTTACGGCCGTATGCAGAGCAGCAAATCAAGAGCAGAACATAACAGTGATTTAGTGCAAAGAAGCATAAAGTTCAATAGCTTGCAAGCACAAATCATAAAAAGTTCCAAATAGTCTAAAGGTCTAAATCATTTGTGACATTTAATAAATATGTCATATATTAATTTTATTAAGCAAATATATTTATAACTTTATCTTTATTTGTATATTATTGAAGTTCATCCCAAACTAAATTAATTTGAATTGATTTACATTTGAACCTTACATTGAACTCGGTTCGAACATAATTCGAATACAGTTTGAACTAAAGTTCAATTAGCATGTTAGACATATCATGGTGGTGCTCACTCGTCACTAGAGAATGCGGGATGGCGTGACGAAACTCGCTAGGCAAGACATTGTGATTATGCTCATTGGAGAAGACAACTCTGGATCATTGGAGGCTGTGACGAAACTAACTAGGTAAGGCAAAGTGACAGTGCTTGCTGGCGAAGGCTATGACGTGATTAAGGAGAAGAGCAGTTCAACAATGGAGCTAATTTAGAAGGCATCACAATATAGTAAGATGAAGCTTGCTAAGCAAGGCATCATAACAGAGTGCATTGAAGACTGCAACAATAGGATATGTACGGTGCTCAACTACGAGTAAAAATTCTCGAATTATAGGTATTATTAGGAATATAAAGTCAAATGTCTCAATCATTTTATAGAATAATATAAGGCCAAAATTAGTAATAAATAGAGATTGAACTAATTAGAAAACCATCATCTGATGAACTTACTAGTGAAGCAATGTCAACAAATCAAAAGCAATCATTAACAAATAGAGAGCCAAACTAAACATGCATAAGAATTTGAAGAATACTGCAAATTCTCTCTATGAGTCATAGTAATAGACATGTTTGAAACTCAAAATGATAATTAGTATCAAATTTGGCTAGCTTGAAAAAAAAAAGATTTTAATGAGTAATTCAATTGATATTTGTCAAGAATACTTAGAAATAATTATCAATTACTGTACTTCTTCACCTAAAGTTATATTTTACTAATGATGTGATATGAAAAAAGAAAACTATTAATGAAATGAAAAATAACTAAAATGTTTCCCAACGAATGCTAATTAATACACTGTAACAAATTCTAAGAGGAGAAGATGGTGAATAATCTCGAAAAAGAAAAAAAAAACTACACAAATATGATGTCTAATAAAAAACCTTTGTAAAGAAGATTAACTCAAATGGAAGGTAGCTTCATTTCAAGAATGAATTTAATCTTAGAGGGATCTACTTCAACACCACTATGCTTATAAGTAAATCCAAAAAAAGAATCTAGAAGTAACTCCAAATGCACAAATGAGAGGATTCATCTTGCGATTAAAGTGGTGAAGTCGTTCAAAGACTACTCCCAAATTATACAAATGGTCATCTAGGAATTTGCTCTTAACTATCAAATCATCAATATAGCTCTTAACATTCCTATAGATGAGGCCACAAAAAATGCAGATCATAGCTCTCTGATACATTGCACCAACATTCTTAAGACTAAAGGGCATCACTCTATATCAAAATATACCAATGGGGTTCTAAAAAGCAGTATAACACCCATCTTCAAGGGCCATTTTGATTTGATTGCAACCAGATGACCTATCCATGAAAGAAATGCGGCTATTATATGAAGTTATATCTACCGTTAACTTAGGGATAGATAAGGGAAGCTCATCTTTAAGACATGATTTGTTAAAGTCACAAGAATCAACATACAAATGAAATTTTCCATTCTTCTTTTGGATAGGGATAATATTGGCTAACCATAAGAGATTTTTTTTTCCTTGATAAAATTAGCCTCAATTAACTTTTTTAGTTTTAGAGGTAACTTTTCTCTTAATTTCCAGCCTAATCCTATATGTGGGCTACTTGATTGGGATAGTGTCAATGTCACGACCCAACCCATTATAACATAGACTTCTAAATAGGTTATATCAGGTCAAGTGTGAGACAACAAGATTGAACAAGATCTTTTATCATCCACTAAAAATCATCGACATACAAAAATATAATAGAAACATCATTCATATACAAATATATACACATTTCAGATTTATTCATATGAAAATATTTTGTACGATAATTATGATTTTTCTTAATCATCTCATCCAATACATATATTTCATGATTACAAAAGAAATTAATTATAACATCATAAATAAACCATTACCTCACTCCGCTAAGGATTTCCCTTTCCCTGAAATATATAAGTATATAGAGTGAGCAGATAGATCAGTTGATTACATGGAACCTACAACTGTATTCTATGCAAGAAAGTAGAATAATATAAATGTTATTATTACTTAAATCATGAGAACCAATCATATGTTGAACCAATGTTTTCGTATCCTACTCTTATATATGCATCATATTCAATGCAATCATTATTAAGATCATTATGTTAGAATCACATGTACATGTGTCATATGTAATGATTTTATGACCAAGACTATCATATTAAAGTCATACTCTATTTGGGGTATTATATCATATTTGTATTATTTCATTGGCTCATATCATATATAACAATTAATATCATAATGTGTAGAAGCATATCCTTATGTATATATATTGACGTCAATATATCATTGATAACATTACATAGCATCATGTGTCATGGCAGTACTTCTCTACAGACATCATGTATATTTATATAAGGTTAGATCATGTCAATAGGAATGGTCATCATGAATGTCAGTGCACTCATGTTATGTGTCATAGCGGTCAACCTACATTTTCATGAATGTTAATATGTCATCACATATATCGTATGGGGTGTGTGTGTGTGTGTGTGTGTGTGTGTGTAAAAACTTTAACAAAATGAAAATTTTAAAACCCCTTGATATGGAAGCAGCTTAGTTTCACAATAACAAAAATTTCAGAGATTTCAAACACAGAACAATTCACAGAAAAATACAGAAAAAATAATCAGAAAGAACACACCATATATATAGTAGTTTGATCAACTTGACCTATGTCCACTCTCCAAAAATCTCCTTTCCAGGTATTACACTAAAAGTAGTGTCTCTCCTTTTACCCCCACAGTAAGGCGGAGGAGCCCTTACAAAATCTTTCCACCGACCCAGTGAGGTAGAGTATCTTGAATCCTTTTACTCCCTCTTGGAGTAGGCAGAAAACCTAGAAATCCTTTTACTCTCTCCTAGAGTAAGCAGAGAAATTTGGAATCCTTTTACTCCCACCTAGAGTAGGCAGAGAACCTGGATCTGATGCTGATGAAAATCTCTCCCATAGCCACCAAGGAATCAGACAAGCAGCTTGACGAAGATGGTGAAAACCTTGCTTGGAGTAACCTTTATGAATCCCTCACAACTCCCCCTCACGGATTTCTCTCTCTCCCAAGCTCTCTCTCTCTTCCTTCTCTAGCTCTCTCTCAAGAAGACTAAACAACAAAAGATTATCTCAATGATAATAAGAGAACTTAAATAGTGGACTTAAAAAAAAACCTAAATTTCAAGAAATTCATCTTCTGTTTGTATAGTACGATACATGTATCATACGGTATGATCAATATAATTTAGAATTGTCTAGCAAGTTCATGCAAACAAACTGTTCAATCTTTAAGTATATTGTACAGGATGATAAACTATCATATTGTACAATCAGTGGAAATTTCTTTTGTTCATCTGGGATGATCCTTGGGAAGACCAACTTCATACACTATCGATCGTCCAGCACTTTGGACATCGTATAGTACGATCAGTACAAAAATTAGAGATTTCATTTGGTATGATCTCTGGGATGAACAAAGTTGTACTCTATCAATCATACTGTATGACATATATCATACGGTACGATCGACGATAATTATTGTCCAAGATTTGATTGCCTGATATCATGGGGTTAATTAAGAAAGATTTTAATTAGGTTGTACCATACGAACATGATCATATGATACGATTATCATATAATTAGTATCTTCCTTAACCTCTAGCAGCTAGGGTTTTGATAGAGCTCAACAGATCGTACAATATGAATTAAAATCGTACTGTACAAGATAAATCATACAGGACGATGACAAAATCGTACAGTATGAAGTACTTCAAAAAATAAACTCTCCTGAAAAATATTTTTCTCTCTCCCCCTGTGTGTGTGTAAGATTACTCAGCAATGATATCCATACAATTACATGATATACTCAAGAAAGGAAAAAATATAGAACAAATTGAAAATACAGACTGTAACCCTAGGGGTATCAAAAGTTGACACGACCAAAAACCCAACCCGGTCCCGACTCAAAAAAATTCGGGTTCAGGTCAACCCATTTGTGAAATGGGTCGGGTCCGGGTTCAGATTTTTGACCCGTTTAAAAAATGGGTCGGGTTCAGGTTGACCCAAAAACCCGCAGGTCGACTCGAATTGACCCGGCTAACTCGCGAACTTGATGGGACCCTCATTTTGTGAATCACAACTATGCCCCAGCCTCCACCGACAATAACGCCCCAGCCTCTAAGCCCTCCACCGGCGACTGCGCCCCTGAGGCCCTGAGTACGACTGCACCCCAGCCTCTATCGGTGAGTCGGTATTCACCATAGATGTACAAGTACGATGCATCCCGCCTCCTGTTGGCTGCCTACGGCAGGATCCACCTATGCCGGTCAACCCGCTAGGAGCCCATGACGCGTCGAAGCCTAGGCCCTATGCCCCTAAGCTCTCAGCTAGTCAGCCCAGTCGCCATTCGCTCGTGATGACGCCTAGCCCAGTCGCCATTCACCCTCATTTTGTGACTCACAACTGTGCCTGCAGGTTTGCAGGTCGGGTCGGGTCCGGGTAAGGAATCCTAACCCATTTAGCTAAACATGTCTGGTTTGGGTCAACCCGTTTATGCCCGGTTCAAGTCGGGGTTGACCCAAACCCAACCCGTTGACCCGAATTAACACCCCTAAGTCTACCCAATCTTGAGCTAATCAGAATTGCAAGTGAACGATGGACTATAATCCTAAAATGTTAGTATACACAGCACAAAATAAAAATATCACAGAACCAAGAGAAAGCAGTAATAGACACAATAATGCTTGTTATCATCAAAAGCATAGTGCTTGAACCAGGTTTGTAATATATATATATATATATATATATATATATATATATATATAATATGTGTGTGTGTGTGTGAATCACATGCTATGAATTATATGATATACATCATATGCTACACTAGCATTGGATAAATTGAATTGGATATGGTACATGATATACTTACATAACATAGATGATGCACGACATGCTATAATAATAATAGGTGTACAAATTTCCTAGATGGATATATGAACTAAATTATTTTATAATTGATAGGTATAGAAATGATAAAACCTACTTATTCTTTATTTGGTTACCGATCAATGATCATAAGATATATAGTTATACAGATTTTTATTGCTCATATGGCTTGATATTCTTCACAGTGATTGCTACATGCTTTAATAATTATGTGTTCATACTGATATTAATTGAATGATTATATGAATATTATTTCTTCCATCTTGCATTAATTTTAGTGATATGTTTTGGTAAACAACTGAGTTGTTAGCTCACTCCATGGTTTTACATTTTTTTTTGGAAAGGGGTCAAAAGTTAGTTGAGTGAGGTTGATCATGATTCAAGTTTTATTTATTTTTGTATTTTATTTTAACTAAAAGAGATTGATATATATATATATATATATATATATTGACTACTCATGGCAAGTATATATGAATTCTGAGAAAAAAATATAGTTTTATATTTTGATGTATTTGATTATTAGTTACTTTCACTAGGCTAATTTATACTAATTGATTATTAATAGATCTGGTAAATTAATTAAGATATTAAAGTAGGTAAGTCTTTCAAATTTGATCTTGTTAGTATTATAGCAGGTTGTTGGAAAAATTGGATTATTATTAGAGCAATAAGAATTGATTGAGATGGGTAGAAATGGGCTGTGTTAAGGATTATTTTTTTTGTATTTATTTCATGCATATGTATGATTAAGTTATAATTTGATAGGAAATATAACTATATTGAGTTTAATGGATTCATTTGAAGTGCCCGATGAATAAAGTAGAATGGCTCTAGTAAGTTCTGACAGTATGATGTAGTTTTTCAATATAATATTATAATTGATAAGTAATGCATAGAGTAGCTACCATCAAAGCTAGAAAGGTAGCTACCATTAAAGAAGCTAAGTTGATTCAGAAAAATAGGGAAAATATGGGATAAGATAACCTTTGCTCGGTAATGCTCAGGCCAAGCAACCTGTGTGGAAAGACGTAAAGAGTAGAGTTACATTTCCTCTTGAGAAGAAAGTTATGTAAATGAGGCCTATTGAGGGTCTGCCAAGAAAAATAAAGAAGGAATTTATGGAACCATACGGCAATGGGGATGCTTCCCCTTTTGTTAATTAATGTGTTCCTTATTGTTCTGGAATTATAGGGGGCTAAGAAGAAGGAGGCAGCCCATTACCTGCAGCATCTCATTGGTGACAAAGGGATATGTTTTGTTGCTTTAATTGAAACCAAAATGGAGGTAGTTGGAAGGAGTGATGTGGATAGGTTGGTTGGGCACAATTGGGATTTTGTTCATCAAGCTGCTATTGGAAGATCTAGAGGCATCTTGGTTATGTGGAATAGGAATGTTGTTTCATTTCATCTCACTATCATGAATAGCCAGTTTATTATTGGCAAAATGGTTACCTATTAAGGGAAAACTTGGAATGTGATTATTATTTATGGAAAAAAAGACTATATTGTTAGAAGAACCATTTGGAATGATGTTGTTGCTGTCATTTCCAAGGATAGTCCTTCTATTGTGGGAGAGGACTTTAATTGCATTCTTTCTCAAGAAGAAAAGAATGGGGGGAAGAGATTTAAAAACTTTATTGGGTTGAGAGAGATGGCAGATTTTATAATTGATAATGATCTCCATGATCTTGATTTTGTTGAACCTAGATTCACCTGGTGTAACAACAAAGTGGGGTTGCAAAAAATATGGGTTAGATTAGAAAAGTGTTCATGAATTCAACTGGTTTATTGTTAAGTACTTTTGCAACTATTAAACACATGGTAAGACTTGCTTCGAATCACTGTCTCTTGATTCTAAAATTGGATCATGTGATTGTTCAAAGGCCTAATAGATGAATCAAGTTTGAAGATGTCTGGACCACCTTCCCAGCCACTCGGAATTTATTTGGTTTGGCAGAAATGGAAAAAAATGATTTTGGGTCAGCTGTTGAAATTATGGATAGAAAATGTGTTAGATCTTTGAAGGCTTTATTTGGCTAGAGTAGAGCTAGAGCAAGAAGTTTGGAAGAACAAAAGGGCAACCTAGAAGATAGATTGGTTGAGCTTCAGGCAATTGATTGCTTTGTGGGGTTAAATTCTAAGAAAGGTGTTGAGTTGAATACAAAGGTAAAAGAACTGAATGCTACCTTAGGGAGGTTAACATTGTGGTGGAGACAAAAAGCCAAGATTTGGTGGATCAATGAGGGGAACACTAATTCCATTTTTTTTTTTCATTCTTTTACAACGACAAGAAGGAGAGTAAACCTTATAATCAATTAAGCTACCTAGTGGTGAACTTTCTAAAGATCAAGACATTATTGCTAGTGTGTTCTGGAATTACATTAGTGAAAAATGAAAGGAGAGACAAGTCTCTATGATGGGATGGCTTGAGTTTAGCCAAGAACACATAATAGATAATAACCAAAGAAAGTGGTTGGAAATAGTGGTTGAGGAGAAGGAGATTCTTACAGCTCTTAAACAGATGGGCAAAAATAGAGCATCGGATGAGGATGGAATTACAACCTCTTTCTTGTAGTTCTATTGGGACATTGTTAAGTCGGATGTGTTAAATGCTATTAAAACCTTCTTTAATGAGGGGGATATGCCAATTAGTTAGAAGGATACCCTTGTGGTTCTTATTCCAAAGAGTTACCAATGCTTGGATCCTTCAAAGTTTCGACTTATCATCTTGTGTCAAACTTTTTATAAGATTGTTGCTAAGGTGTTGGTGAATAGAATTAAGGTTGTTTTGATAGGATTGGTTGATGAAAAACAAGCTATTGTTGTCCCTGGTAAATCGATCTCTCACCATTGTCTTTTAGTTCAAGAAGTAATTAGTAAATTCGATAGTATGAGTTGGCAAACTCTTCAACAAGTGATGTATATGATAGGATTTCTTAATAAAAATTGTAATTAGATCCTACAATATATAAAGATCCCCAGGTTTTCTCTTCTTATCAATGGCAAAAGATCTCCTTGGATTAGTTCTTGTTATGGTTTTATGTAGGGATGCCCATTATCCCCATATATTTTTATTCTTTTTTCTGAACTGCTTTCCAAGGCTTTCTATTAGCAGGGACAACATTTAGGGGTGGCAGTCACAAAATATTCAGAGAGGATTACTCATCTTCTTTATGCAGATGACATCTTGGTTTTTGCTCAAGCTTTAAGACAATTGGCTATGTGATCCAGAAGATTTTCAATGACTATTATGCATGGACCGAGCAAAGAATTAATAATCACAAGTTTGTTATTCTTTTTAGTAGAGATTGTGTTGGGTGGAAGCATAGAAGAATTGCTAGTGTTATGGGGTTTAAGCAAGTAAAGGAGCTGGAATATTTAAGTGTACAATTGGCAATGAAAAAGTTATCTGCTGCATATTTCAGCTAGGTAATCTCTGATGCATGGAGCCAGTTAGGTGTTTGGGATAAAAGGTTTTTGTCTTTGGCTTGAAGGGCTACTTTTCTTAGAACTTCTTTTCTCTCTACTCCCATGTATCTTATGACTCACTCTCACATTCCTAAAGGTGTTCTAGGGGAGATTGCTAAGATTGTAAGGAATTTTTATGGCAAAAGGATAGAGATAGAGGTGGTTGTCATTATGTTTCTTAGAAGAAGGTTTGTAAACTTATGAAGTATGGGGGATTGGGTTTTCATGATCCATATGAATGGAAGGGTCCTTTGAGAGCTAGAATCACTTGGGATTTTCCTACTAATACTAATACTCTTTTGAATAGAGTATTGAGACCAAAGTATGGGGCTAATGTGTGGAATGTGTCTTCTATATGGGATTCTTCACATACTTGGAAGATTTTAGTAAATGGTGCTGAGGCTCTTTGGCCTATCCTGAAATGGAAGATTGGTAATAGGAAGAAGATACATACTACTATTAATGTGTAGATCCAAAGCAGGCCTATTGATAAGTGGCCTACTTTTGTCAATATTTGGAGGGCTGTTGATACAAGACTAGTGGATTTTATAAGTGAAGATCACTAGTGGAAAGAAATTGAACTGAAGGAGGCGTTTGGGGAGGAGCTGATTAAGCAAACTAAGCATATTAAGATTCTTCAAGATTCATATGGGGATCAGCATGAGCTAGTGAATAGTCTAATTGAAAGATCAGTTACTGGTATAGCTTTTGAGAGTTTATTTGCTGAAGATTCAATTCAGTTTATATGGCTTAAAGAGTTGAAGTTATTGCCTAGAGAGTTATTTTTCTGGTGGAGATTGGTTTTAGATGCCATTCCAACTAATTTTTGGTTACATCAAAGACAGTTATCGGAGGTTAAAAGCTATCCTTGGGGTTGTAATGAAGATAAAAATGCTAAGCATATCACTACCAAATGTAAAAGGGTGAAAGAGGTGATACATTGTTTGAATAGATGGGATTTACTCTACCTGTGTTCCATATGTTAACTGATTTGCTGCAATTATTGAAGCAGTCATTTAGATTGAAGTTAATACAAGGAAAAATGACTCGTAGTGTGATCTATCAAACATGAAGAGCTAGGAATGAACTAAAGCATGGGGAATCAGTTGGATCTACATCATATTCTGATGCATTTGTGTTGTTTTCTATTCCTTATACTAATTTGAATCTGATTATGGAGAATTGGGACTCCAATCAGTCGTTTCGGCTGGGTGTTATAGAATTTTGGTAACCACCACCTCTTGGCTGGATCAAGGTCAATGTTGATACCTCTATTCTAAGTAACAATTATGCAAGATTGGTAGTGGTAATCATAGATGACAAAGGAAAACTTTTGGCTGGTAAAGGGACTAAAGTGGTTCAATGGGATGTAAATGCAGCTAAACTTCTTGCAGTACAGAGCTTTAAAGAAGTAATTGAAGAATGGATGTATGACGCAGAAGAGTTGATTATGGAAAATGATAACAAAGATGTGATTGGTTGGCTCCAAAGGTCTATGGGAGATCAGAATAATAAGGGAGGGAAGATATCTCAAGTTGATCTCAACTTTCTCATACAGTTCAAGAAAGTGGTGTTTCACTATATTCCTAGAGAATGTAACAAGGCGGCTGATCTCTGTGCTTTAGTTGCTATTTCTTAATTTTTTTTGGGAATATTATAAATAATAGTGTTATCCCCTCTTTTTTTTTTAAATGTGTTGAGGGAGGATAGAGATAGGTCTTGTTAATTCTTGTATTTTGTTTCTTTTCATCAATGCAAATGCAAAATTTAGAGTAATGCATAGAGTATACAGAGTGGGATCAAAGAGATTGAAGAGGACAAGCACCTATAGATATTCCATAAGCTGAAGCCCACATTATTTAAGGGAGCAGAAGAGCCATAAGCAGTAGAGAACTAGTTACTAAGGATAGAAATTTTTTTTTTAATAACATGTAATGCCCAAAATATAAGAAAGTACCACTAACAGTATTCTTATTTGAAGGTGAGGCTAAGAGATGGTGAATTGGACAATAGAGAGAGAAGTTTCAGGGCAAATTGAATGGTAGGATTTCATTATTGTTTTTAGAGATTGATTCATATCTCTGTCAGCCCAACAATAAATGTAGGATGCCTTTATGAGACTAGAGTAAGGAAACAAGATAATGATGTAGTATGAGGCTGAGTCTATTACACTGGTCAGGTATGCATCTTAATAAGTCAGTATTGTTAAGGAGAAATATTACAAATTTTTAAGAGGATTAAAGGATGAGTTGAGGCATTTTCTTCTACTACTAAGGATTCATGAATTTTTAGATTTAGTTGAGAGAGCACGGCTTGTAGAAAATGATTTGGCTATTCTTTAGTTCAGACATGACATGAGTAGAAAGAGAGCAGATGACTGAGGAGAAAGCATTGAAAAGAAAAACAAGTTTAGGCCTCGTTTGTTTGTCCGTTTATGCTGGCTTCTTCGGTCTGCCAACGTTAATATGCTGTTTGGATGCATAATTTTTGTAAAACTGTTTTTCAAATCTCCATTTTCTTACCGATTTTCAAAGCTTTTTATTTTTACTTCTCCGTTAGAAAAAGGTAGTTTTTTAAACAAATGTTTCTCACCAAAATTTTATAGAAGGACTTCTCCAATCAAACGAAGCCTTAGTAATGTCAGGAGAGGACCTATAGTACTAGCAGGTAGTGTATAAGAGTGTCCCAAATATGGGAGGATATATTTAAGACAATGTTATTTGATTATAGGATAATGCTTTAGATGTGATTAGTACGACTATAGGATGATGGATTGCTCATAGAGGGGATATGGAGAAAGATTTTGGTCTTGGGCATATCAATCCAAGCAAGCATATGGATAAAGGATTGTAGGATCCAGGATGTCTAGTTAAGGTTATGTGAGTGGGAAACATGGAAGGAATTTGAGTGAGAGACAGAGGTAGCCACCATAATTAGTGATGACAATACCTCCAGTACAACCAAGAGTGTACAACTTAAGTCAACAGGAAGTGAGAGATGCACCTGAGAGGTACACTGGTATAAGTTCTCTTTTGAATTTTATTATTTTATTTATTGAAGTATGTTGAAATTAATTAATTAACATGCTATATGATTGATTGATTGACATGCATACATGTGTGAATGAATGATTGTGTGATATGATTGGTGATTGATGATTGAGGTGACCAATGATCAGTAAGTTTGTCTGTCTGTAAAGGCTCTATAGTTATTTTTCTAAGATGGGTAGATTATAATAACCCTAATTAAAAAAAAAATTCCTAAGTGAGCACTATAGTGCTGGGGTGGGTTGTGCCCTAACACCGAGCTCTCTGGAATTTTGGAAATTAGTTGGGCGCAATAACATTAAAATTTGGGCACCATGACGCTAGGTCGGAAACTTCATTTGTTTATATAAAATATCTCAATCTATTTGCTCCCTCCCCCTCATTTCATGCATGGCTAGGTAAGAGAAGGAAGAGAAGGAGAAGAGAAGGGGAGAGAGAGAAAAGCTATTTTGGGTCATTTCTATCTATCGCTCTAACTAGGAAAAATCTTCTGATCATGGTAGGTAACCCAAAATTGACTTCTATTTTCAATAATTTTAATTTCTTAGATTTTATCTCTCCTAAAAATGATTAAAATGTAATATCACTCATTTTAATAATTTTTCATCGTGTAACTTTTGATATAAGTAGACACCTTCCTCATAAGTATTTTAATTGATTAATATTAAAATTTCACCAGACGATTTTAGCTATATGTCATTTTAAATGAATTAAATAGTATAATATTAATTATAAAATGATCAGAAAGTAATATAATATATTTAGACAAGGAATACACGACATACACATGTTTGCTGTTCATTTAGTACTTTATGCATTTTTTGATATATTATAGGCATATATAGGCATATTGATGAGTATATTGATAATTACATTGAAAATATATAATATTGTTACCATGTTTTATATGATATAAAATGTGTGTAAAAGAAAGAAAGGCTAACTAAAAATGATTGACAGATTCAGGTTGGTTGGAGTTATGTTATCCTGTATAGATAGATGAGCCTATAGACTTTCCTTTAAATTAATAAAATTTATGGTGTAATCCTAAATGATATGAAAAGGGAGATATAAAGAGATTAATTGATATGATACAGTATACCAATGAGTAGGAAGTGATGACTTCTTACATGAAAGTCACATGACTAACTTCTGATAGGTGTATGAGACTGATTCCTTGAATTAGGACTAATATGATTGAGACTGATTCCTATAGGGTTGGCCTATAAAACTGTATATTGGAAAAATACTATAGGTTGCCAGGTGTTCTATCTTGCTTATATTACTTATATTGATATATTACTTACATATGCATGTGATAAGAGCATATATAATAGATTGCATAGATAACAAGATATAATTGATACATGTATGTGATATGATCGATAAAACTGATACAAGGGCATATGATATATATATGAATCACATGCTATGAATTATATGATATACATAATATCTTGTATTGGCACTAGATAAATTATATTGCATATGGTATATTATATATATATATATATATATATATATATATATATATATATATATATATATATATATATATGATAATAATAGATGTATAAATTTTTTAAATAGATATACAAACTAAACAATTTTGAAATCAATAGGTATATAAATGATAGAACCTATTAATTCTTTATTTGGTTTCTGATCATTGCTCATAAGATATACATTATACAACTTGTTATTGCTCATATGACCTAATACTATTCATACTGACTGTTACATGTTTTTATAATTAAATGTTCATACTGATATTAATTGAATGATTATATGGATATTATTTTTATTATCTTGCATTAATTTCAGTGATAAGTTCTAGTAACATATTGAGATGTTAGCTCACTCTGTAGTTTTACATATTTTTTAAGAGGGGATATGATCTAGTGGAGTGAGGCAGATCGGGATACAAGTCTTGTTTATTTTTGTATTTTATTTTATTATTTTGTTGAAAGTAGTTAAAAGATAATAATATATGTATTAACTGAGCTACTGACCAATATATATGAATTTTGAGAAAATATATAATTTTATATTTTGATGTATATGATTATTAGTTGCTTCTACTGATTTGATTTATATTAATGGATTATTAGTAGCTTTGATAGATTAATTAATGGATAAAAAAGATAATTCTTTCAAATTTGATATTGAGGAAATGATAGCCTTCCAAATTTGATCTTGAAAGAAATGATAGCTTTGGTAGATTAATTAATGAATTAAAATAGGCAATACTCCTAAAAAAATAAAAAGAATAAGGTAGTTGGGTTTTGCCATAAAAAACTTAGTAAATAATGTGTACACAAATTATGACGCCCTAGAATCTAAATTATAAGAATTATAACTTTTATCATTAATTTAATCCATCAGAGCTTCTATAAAATTATCAATATAAATTAATTCGATAGAAACAAATCTATAAATAATATACATCAAAATCTTTCATTATATTCATTCATCAAAATCTAATTTACAATAGCTAGAAGATCATTCAATACATCGATCTATCTTAGCAAGCTCCTAACTATAAAATAATAAAGCAAAATACATAAATTAAAAGAAAAATCTAAAGATCCTAACCTCTTCCCTAACCTAAAATCAATCAAATCCATATAATAAGCACACAACCCACCACTACATTCAATGCAAAGTCTTAAGAATTAATATGTATGCTTAACTCAATCAGTTGAAATTAATGATCTATATTAATACATCAATAGAAATCAATATGACCATTGAAATAAAAGTACATCAAGACGCATATGAATCTATTAACATATAAAAAAAATAAATAATAGTCTATAAAATAATATCAGATGTCGTACAATAACACATACACTAATTTTCTATCAATTATATTCATGCTAATGATTCCATCATATATTTTCTATCAAAGATATGTATGTGTATTTATCTGCTAGTATGTTATACCAATGTACTATTTCAATATATCTATAAGAGTGTTATCATATGTTATGTCATGTTATATTAGTTTTAATACTAGTTCTAGCAGTTCTATTTAATAATCAGTTTAAGTATTATCATGTAAATGCAGTCATGAATGCGATTATGAAATATAAGGTAAGACATCCAGCTTTAATGTTATATTTTTATTCTTTCATCAGTCATCTACGAGTCTTATCAATTATTTATTATATCAGTATATCATCATCATTACATGTGGCTTTTAATAATCTATAAAGAGTCATTACCCTCTGTTTGTCGATGTGTCGACGTAATTTAATCAATTGGTTACAGGCTAACATCCAGGATTACACCATAAATTTTTTATTTGAAGGAAAGACCGTCAGCCTACCTACCTGCACAGGATATTATATTTTAAGAGTCAACCTATATTAATTATAGTGATAACAGCTAGCATTTCTTACTTATAAGTAAATATAATATTTATCTTATATGAGTCATATCAATTTTTTCTATGCAATATAAGTTAATAACATATATAAAACATACTAATCTATGAAATGCAAGAAATCTAAACACTAATATATTTACTTCAAAAAAAACATAACTATTGATCTGTCCAATGAAATTCAATAATATTATAATCAAAATGTCATACAATTTATATCTATCATATACAAAAAAGTTACGCGATGAAAGTATGATAAATTAGAATAAAATATATTTTATCAATTTGGAGAAGATCAAATTCATCAAACACAGAATCATTGAAAACTAGACTATAATTCAGGTTACCTATCACGAGTAAAAAAAATCTCATAATAGAACATGCGGATGTCTGAACCCCTTTCTATGTTCTCTCTCTCCTCCTTATCCTCTCTTTTCCCTTACTCAACAAGCCAATGAGAATGGGAGGAAGGAATAGCTTAGTGCTATTATATAATATAAAAAAATATATAACAACGTTATTTAGTGCCTAGCACCGAGGCACTCACATAACCCAGTGCCACAACACTACATTTACAAGAACTCTACATCGCAGTGCCGTTGCGCCAAATTATTTCCAAGAATTTTAGAGAGCTCAGCGCTGCAACAACACTTTCTTGGCACCTCCCAACATGTTTGTTCTCGCAAGCATAGTGCCACAATACTGCGGCTCAAATTTTTATTTTAAAACCATTTCACAAATTTTAGGTTGTTACACAAATGACATGACATGTGGAGTCTTCTATAGAACTCTACCTAGATCATCAACTAGTATCCTGCCATTTAGATCATCCCATATTCTTGTATAACTCTCCTAGGCTAAAATTACATATTAAAACCTAAAAAAAAAAAGCTTCCCCTATAAAATAAATGTTAGTATAATAAAGCATTCATATATATAATCACACAAGAACTAGTGCAAATTGGTGTCAAGCTATGTTTCATCCCCTATTGGCTATGCCCACTCAACGCTAAAGCAGATCATAACAACGCCTATAAGAAAGAGTAAGTTATATCTTTATTTAATTTAATTACTCCTTTTAGGTATGGCCACCTACAAGGAAAATATCTCCATTATAACTATATAATGTCATGTGCCAATAAGAGCATCACATGAAAGTAAATAAGTACAAACATATAAATAAATTGCCACATCAAATCATCACATCATATCAAATTATGTGTGACATCCTATAATTTAATGAAAGGATTGGATTATCTAAACCTGTGTTTTATTCTCAATCATCAATAACAACAACCAGAGGTACTAACATTTCAAATCAAAAAGGCAGTATCAACAAATTTTATTTTCTCAAAATATAATTATAATAAATTAGATCATATAAGTCTATATATCATACAAGTAAAAGTTGGATTACAAAATGTACATTGCTAACTCGTATCTAAAATCATGCATCTACACCTAATCTACTCAGTAAGACCTTTACCTTTTCCTAAAATGGTAAAAAAAATAAAATGAGTACATTTAGCTCAATAAACTTCTTATTATGACTCACCATAGATCTTAATATTCAAATTAAAAATTAAAATTGTAATAATATAATAAAAATGCAACAAATAGTATTGAAGTAGTATAACAACAATAAATAGTGAAATACTTTCATAGCATACTTAATATTTTAACTTACTTGCAACCTACTTACATAGAGATTTCCAGATGCTTCACAGTATACTTGGCCTCAGATATTCACTTGCACTGGACTTTCATATTTCATCATAGTTCATACATATTTTTAGAATTCCCAACATTCATTTTACATACTTACTTTACTTAATTCATTAATAAAAATACAATGTAATGATCAACATGCACATGTCCTAATGTCTGCTTATAACTCTACATTCACTTATACCTCCCTTTTTACCTCTCACACTTGCATAGAATAAGTGGAACTAGAATCCCTCTCACATCTGCCTGCAGCAAATGAGGCCAGAAGAATATGTACAATGTTACATAACCTCCCACATCTACTTTCAAAAGTGGGGCCATAATCCCTTCCACATCTGCCTGTAGCAAATGGGGCCAGAAGAATACGTACAATATTACATAACCTCCCACACCTGCTTTCAGCAAGTGGGGCCAGAATACATCCCACATCTATTGTAGCAGATGGGGCCAAAAGAGTACCCCTTATCATATAACAGAGTGCACTTTTTTTCACATATTAAAACAGCTCCAATGTCATGTACTCAATGCAAATGAAGTGCAATAGTAATCAAATTCTACACAATGCATCGAATTCTACATAATGCTGCCCGCATAAAGCCACATTGCATGTATATGAGTCTACTCATTGAACTTTTCCTGATTTACTTCCAATTTCAAAAGAGCACTCACATGAATAATTTAAAACTTTTGCATAACTATTGCAATTGCAAGAAAAGCCTCGATCAGAATGTATACTCAGAAATTTTATGTTGGAGAAACCAACCAGTGAAAACTCAAGTTTATATAGTCAAAACATTCGGAATAGAGCACACTACAACATATAAAAAGTTAAGTAGTGAAAATGTCATAAAATCAGAGAAAAACACATTTTAATCCATATATTATTATAAAATAATGAGAACAAAAATCAGAGATAAAGGTTCTGAAGCCTACCTCAAGCTCTATAATTTCCCCAACTAACCCAACGATTAGAACCCGAGCTTTGGCCTCCAAAATATCTCTCCTTTCTCTTTCCTCTTATCTCTTTTCTTTCTCCTCCTATCTTCTTCAACAAGGTGGTTGAGGAAATGGATTTGAAAAAATGATTTCATATATTTTAATATAATAATTCAACTATTTTGGCCTAGCACCGTGGCACTCACTTTTTCAGTGTCGCATCGTTCTAAAAGAACTTTTAGATACTTCCAAAATATTCTCACCTGAAACCATTGCCGTGGCGGTGCATTCCCATCACCGCGGCACACACTCAAACCTTTTTTTTTTGTCCAAAAACTCGAGAGCTCAATGTCGTGGAGCTGACAACCTTAATGTCGCATCACCCGCAGAGGAATTTCCGAATTTCATATTTTCACTTCTTAGACCCCAAATCTTGGTTCTTTCTATCTCATTCAATCTTTTAAGACTCATAATTACTAATTAACTTACTTGAATTTTAGGTGATGGATATTACATTATGTATAAAAACATTCTAACTACGTCCTAGCTTTAGGATACCTATAGGATATGCCTATCACTACACCTAGTGTCACTAAATTTGTGAGGTTGTTAATCTAATAGATGTGTGATATTCAAGTTATATATTTAGTTGAAAATTATTTAAATTTATTAACAATATGTAATTTTCATTGAAAACAGTAATAACTTGAATAAGTTTAATAAAAATTTTATGGCTTACGAATTTCACTATTAAGGGTTATAAAGAGCCCAAATACAATGAAGATAACCCAACTTAAGGTGGGACGTGTCATCATAAGAGTCCTTAAACCTATGCCCAATAAAATAGAAAAACTATGATATTTTAAGGAATAAGAAATGGGGGTAGCCCACCTTCAAATCAAAAATATTAATATTTTGCCAACCATACCATTACTTGAATGAAGATTTGTACATAAAGCATGAATTAGGTATGATAAAATATTTTCTTCTGCATTTTTGTTTTTAGACAATATATGTATACCTTGAAGAAAATGGATCCATGACATCAACCTGTGAGGACTCAGGTCGTATGGAGGAGAGGTTAGCAATTGGACAGACAAGATAGCAGCTACGTTAACACTGTCATGGCATGAGGGTGGCAATGATTGGGCGGACAACCAGTTGTTGGGCTGATGGAATGGTTGGGTCTGTGGTGGCTTTAAGGGAATACGGTGCTGGGCGACAACAACTAGGCAGATGGCCAATTGCTAGTCAGTGAACTAGTGAAAGGCTGATGAGGCGATGGTCATGCCGCCAGAATACCATCATTAGACATTCATTGTCCAACCGCCATAGTTGGAACACCGCACAACCACAATTGTCTGATCATCTCAACCACAACCATATGAATATCTTTCATCATATACTGACTATGCCATATTTTCTATTAGTTCTTCGTACTCTTGTAATGTTGTCATCTTTAAGTTGAGGGATGACAAAAGTTTATAATCAACGATCATATAGTAGAATCATTTCAGTTGTAAGCCTTACAATTTTTTTAAATTTTTCACGTTAAAATTCTCATGTCACCCATGATATTTTTATTTTTCTGTTTTGCGTTGGTTCTTCATACATAATTAGAACATAAAATTCTCTTACTTTACTATTATGAAATTTATATCCCGTAATAAGGATAATTATTATACCTTATGAAAAAAAAAGGAAAAGAGGATTAAAACTTGGACTAAAAGAAAGGAAAAAAAATATTAAAAAAATCACTTCAAATTAAAAGCTAAGAAATAGCAGTAGATATGTTTTAATTTAATATACATTTATAAATTCTTCAAGCGAGTTTATATTTATTATTGATAGAATATTTTATATAAATAATAATTTTAATTAATGATTAAACATAATTTATTTGAATTTACTTGAAACTCAACTTGAATATAAATCAAGAAAAAAATTAAAATTTTAATTTTTATTTAAATCACTTTATTTGATTTGAAAATAAAAAAATAAATTAGATTTGACTATTCGAGCCGAATGTGTTCTCGTGAATTCGCTTGAAGATGATTGAATGGATTTTAATATGATTTTTAAGATTTAAATATTTTCCGTATGAATTTCACGGTAGATATTTTTTAAAAAAATAAAATAAAATAAAACAATTACAAAATTCTAAATCAGTGCCTTTAAAGTTTCACCCCGCCTATTTATGCGGTGTCGAGTCTATCTATTGGCATTTCTGCACGCCAGACCCCACCTCTTTAGTCTCTCCCGCGGTACATCAGAAACCTTTTCGCATAGTGGCAGTCTCGTGAATACTGCGCGCGACCCTACGTCGCAGGTTCTCCGGCGCCTTAAGCGACTTTCTAACCTCCATCTCCCACTTCTTCCCCCAGCTTCTCCGGCATCCGGTGCCGATGCCGCTTCCGCTTCCGATTCCTACGGAGGAGTCCGAGGATCCTTCATCGTCTTCTCTTCCTCCAGCGAATTATCCTCCACCAAGCCCCATTCAACTCCTTCCTGACGACACCCTTCACCACATCTTCTCCTGTCTACCCCTTCGTGAAACCCTTGCCTCCCGCTCCGTGTGCCGTCACTTCCACGACGCCCTCTCCTCCCCTTCTTTCCTCTCCCTCCTGCCTCCTCTCCCCCTCCTTGCTCTTCGCCATCCCCGCCATCACCATCACAACTATCATCTTCCGCCTTCCCTCCTCGCTTTCGACCCTTCCTCTTCTCGTTGGCTCCGTCTCTCTCTTTCCTTTGTCCCGTTCGCCTCTCTCTCCCCCGTTACGGCTTCATCTTCTCTTCTCTACCTCTGGGCCGATCCTTCTCCCTCCTCTTCTTCTTCTGATTCGAAGCCTCCTAAATCTCTGATCCTCTGCAATCCCCTCACCCGATCCTTCCGTATCTTACCCCCTCTCGGATCCGCATGGTCGCGCCACGGCACCGTCCTCGCCGCCCCGGCCATCGCTGGCAGCGCTGTTCTCGTCCTCACTGAGCTCGCTGCTTTATCTTACTCACCCGGCGCTGCTTCGTGGCGGAAGTTCTCTCTTAATTTGCCCTCCAAACCTCGCAGTCCCGTCATCATCGGGGCGTCGATCTACGCCCTCTGCGATACCGGCAACCCCTGGCGTAGTCAGTGGAAGCTCTTTTCATGCGCCATCGATGATCTCGGAGGTCCCCGAGGGTGGGCTCAACTAGAGCGCCACGAGTGGGGCGATGTCTTCGATATCCTTAAGCGGCCCAGGCTGGTCCGCGGCGCCGGGACCAGTCGGATCTTGATGATTGGTGGTTTGAGGTCGTCCTTTGCAGTGGATGCTCCGTGCTCGACAGTGCTGATACTGAGGTTGGATTTGGGGACCTTGGAGTGGGAAGAGGCCGGTAGGATGCCGCCGGAGATGTACCGGTGCTTTGCTGGAGTTGGGGGACAACGAACAGCGGCCGCTACGGCTAATGCTGCGGGGAATAATAAGGTGAAGGTTTTTGGAGGAGAGGGGAGGGTTTGGTTTTCTGGGAAGAGGGTGAGGGGCAAAATGGCGATGTGGGAGGAAGAGGAGGAGGTGGAGAAATGCCCTGGAGTTGGAGGTACATGGAAATGGGTGGATGGGGCGCCGGGTTATGGCGATGTGGTGTACAGGGGATTCGTGTTCGATGCTGCAGCTAATGAGATTTCATGACTGATCCGTGGTGGTATGTTGTGCCTCTTTTCTTATCATGTGAGGTTAGATATCAGACATTTGATTGCTTGCTGCCTAGCTTGTCCGTTAATTTTTGTGATGGCGTCGCGTTAATCTATTCTGAACTTTTTTTCGGAAAGGGCCCCTGGAAATAAGAGGCTTTTCTCCGCATTGTTACCCACTCTGGTCTCTGGTTCTAAATATCTCGAGCAATCTAAAACTTCTGCTGTAAGATAACATAGTTTCTGCTGTGAATGTGGATTCTAGATAGGATCTTATTGCTAGTTGTGTTTGATGCTTGTTAATATTTCTCCTGAAAAAGGATTCGTTTTTTTTGCTTTATTTGTGAGAGTTGTTGTTGATTTTAGCTTTGCGTATATTCCTTAGCTTACATGCCCCTCCATAATTAGTCGCTGCTATCCACCTCATTCAAGTTTAGCTTGTAAGATCTTAGGAAGCTGTCTTTTTTGAAAATCATCAAACCTTTGATGTACAAGCTTTAGTTGATAGTGGTAGCACTATTTCAGTAATTACTACCAATCTACTTCCCCATCAATACATTTCTCATAGTACCAATACTTCCTCTCAATTGGTTGACAATCAATCTTTACATTTTACCCAATGTCTTTTAAATAGCCAAATCCAATTTTACATCACCCTAGATATTTTAACAGAGAAATGCTCCCTACCAAAAATTCTCGTACATGAAGCTATAAAACCCGAATTTATTCTTGGCCTCAACTTTATGCTTTCTCTCGACGGCCAAATTAATCTTACAAAAGAATTTATTACAATTAGTAAACAAACTACGACTATTCCTACCAATAAAATCAGAGTGCTTTCGAAGCATGGTGGTCCTCTACCCCTTTCCAACTCGCCTTGTCCAAACCGATCCTTCAGTTTCCCTGTATCTTTCTCAATGCTATAAATCAATCGACCATCAACCTACTTTTGAAATACCTCGCGCTTTAACAAAAATTTTTCGATTAGCTGAGGAAATCCAAATCATTGGCAAAAATCCCCTCAAACATTGGGACAAAAATCAAGATTATGCAGAATTAGCTATAATTAATCCAGATCTTATAATAAAAACGAAAGAATTAGAATATTCTCCTGAAGATAAAGAAGAATTCATTAATCAAATAAAAGAATTAAAACAACTAGGTTTAATCAAAGCCTCTAAATCACCCCATAGATCTGCCGCTTTTATGGTTAGAAATCATGCCGAAATAAAAAGAAATAAAGCACGAATGGTAATTAATTATAAAAGAGTAAATGACAATACTGAAGATGATGGTTATAAAATTCCAGATAAGGATATGTTAATTAATTTAATACAAAACAAAAAATACTTTAGCAAATTTGATTATAAATGAGGATTTTGGTAAATTAGATTACATCCAGACTCTATTCCCTGGACTGCCTTTACAACACCCATAGGACACTATGAATGGGAAATTATGCCATTTGGATTAAAAAATGCTCCAAGTATCTTTCAAAGAAAAATGGATAAAATCTTTGGACACTTAGATTTCGTATTAGTATATATTGATGACATTCTAGTAGCTTCTCAAACACTAAAAGAACATTATATCCATATAGAAAAAAGTCCTAGAACTTTGCATTAATCATGATATCATTCTTTCAAAAAAGAAAATCTATAGCAAAAGATGAGCTAATTTCATTACTACAATAGAAGGAAATGGGTACAAAGTAATTTTGAACATATAAAAGGAACAAATAATTTTTTAGCAGATTTTTTATCTCGTATTATCAGAACAACTGATTATAAATCACTTTAGAAAAAATACAAAAATTTTGCTTATCCTATTATTTATCTTTCTTTTTGCAGGAATCAATGGATCATCCCAAAACTTCATCCTCTTCTCAGCAGCCATTTTCTAATTTAATTTATTATGGGCAACTTGCTTTAGCCAATAGAATGAGCACGAATCTTCAATTCAGATCCAAAGCTCCAATTTCAAAACCCTTAAATATTTTTCAAACTACCTTACTAGATAATTTATGGTGCAATAGATCAGACACTAAGACAATGATACATACTCTAAATTATTTTACTATATATTTTGATGGTATAAATAGTCAGATCAAATATTTAAACAATGAAATATTAAAGTTACGATCAGAGATAAAATTAGAAAATATCTCTTTAGTACCAAAAACTCCAACAAATTTACAAAAGGTAGTTATAGCTAATCAAGAATCAAAAATCCAAGAATTAGAAAAATTAGTTATTCTAGAAAAAGTTAAAGCAGTAGAAAAAGAAAAAGATTGTATAGAATATCAGAAAGACCATGAATATCTTTCTAACATCATACTAGACATATTTCAAAATAATTTGCTAAAACAATATCAGCATATGTACTTCCCAGAGATAGAAGATAATATTAAAAGAAAAATATTCAGAATAGTTCAAGATGATAATCAACTAGATGTGCACAACTATTTTAAAGAAATAGTTTTAGCATATTTAACAGATGAAGCAGTATAAGGAATATCTTATGCCATAAAAAAATTATTAGTTCAAAAAGGATGCTTAAAATGTTCCTGTAAAATCTGCACTCCAGGCTTCTACATGATCCACATATCCGTTAATCTGGCTCATATCAGATCATTTCAGAAGTGGTCTGTCCAAAAACTATTGGACTATGGTTTGCTCTGTAAAATTATTATCAGCCGAGAAGACAATTTATCTGATCAGATTGAATGCTTTACTCATATGGAATTAAAAAGAATAATCTGAATCTTATTTGAAGATTATAAAGTACGGTCCATTACTTTATTAATCAACTCAGTTCGACCAACTTATACTGATCTCATGGATAGTGTAAAACACATTATAGAAATTCACAAAACACCTCCAGATTTCAAAGTAGAACAAACTGATGATACTCCACATGAAGCAATTGATCCTGATTTGGCAGAAAGATCTTTAAATTACTATAGGGCATTTCAGATTGCACAACTTGGAAATGGGTTCACTAAACCTTACTTTTATATGCAATTGGCATATCAAGATAAAAATTTAATGATCTTCATGCACACAAAGGCACTCAGAGGATCAATTTTCCGATTCCAATATTATATCAAGGATGTCAACATGATTGAATATTTGAAAACATTTAATGCTCATCTAATAAATTCAAAAGGTGATTATTTACTTGTTACCAACGAATTACACCAGAAAGAAGGCATTCCCCTGAAGAAGAAGCAGGAGATAGATTTTGGATCGACAGTATGGATGAGATGGAATTACATAATTTAGAAAATCGCATGGAAGGATAAATGGCTAGGAAAAGATAAGCATCAATCCGACTGATGACTGTACTATTTACTGTTTACTTTTACTGTTCATCGTACCAATCCTACTGTACATATACTGTAACAAAACCATGTGCGATAACCCTGGTTTTATTTTATGGTTTCTGATTTTGTAAGGCCTATATATATGACTATATGCTTTTGTTATCAGTGTGTAAGAAATATATGCAAGTGTGATATTGTGTCTGTAAGTCTTCTAAGGTCTCCATCGCCACCTCCACCTCTGTAAGATTTTCTATCTCATAATAAAAGTTTTTAGTTAAATATTTTCTTTCATTTTCATGTTATATGCTACCTATATGAGTGAGTAGTTTTCTTACTTCTCCCCCATGGGGGAGATACTATCATCTTAATATGTAACATGCCTTTCTAATCATCTAATATTAATGGATAGTTTTGGGTCAGTAAAGAGCTGACTCTTTTATTTTGATACAGGAGAAATTTGTAAGAGCATGATATACCTACTGATCTCTGTGATCAAGTGTAGCTCCTTTTGAGAACTCAAAAGTTTGTGTTGCCATAAGTCCCTCTTATAATTATTTCGGGCAGGCGTAAAATTTTTTTTGAGTTTATAAAAATAGGGCTGTGCGTTGGTGTATGTCAGTGTATACACCATTCTCTTATGAATTTTTCATGTATCTTAATAATAGCAGTCAATTTTTTACTAATCAGAAATCTGTTAGTATTAATAGAAGATGAGGTATCAAACATATTAACTTGTAGTAAATCGCACTCTGAAGGGGAGAAGTATTTTTCATAATATTATCAACACTCTGCACATCAAAATGGTCAATCCATTAAGAGTAGATATCCCAATAAAAATTAGAAACAATATTACAATACTACCAATAAAGCTGATATTATAACTGAGCTTAGGCAAATCCATCCAGAAGTAGAATTAATTTTATATAGGCATTTAAATGATGAAATACAAAAACTTACAAGTGCGTTAAAATGCCGTATGGATAAATACCCAAACAGAGATTGGGTTCCAAAAATTAGGAAGCTTAAACAAAAGCTTACAAATCTAATCAGAGAATTTGTTAATCAGTAACTCATTAGCCATGCAGCCAATCGAATGGCAAAAGCAGGAAACAACAGTAACAGTTATAGATATATTAGCAAAAGCAGGAAGACGTAGTCATAAATTTATTAGCTATTAAAAAGTGAACTAGCACAAAAAATATCTAGACCCAAACAAGCTGGTATCAGAATCTGGTGATGGGATTAAAAATTATACAATGGTTAGATTTTGAAATACCAAAAATTAGCAAAAATATTATTATTATAGATAAATACAAGTTTAATTGTTCCTTTGATACAAAATTTAGGCATACTTTACATAGTGAAAATAGTACAGCAAATAGTATTATTGATCTTATAATTTCTTTAGCTGAATCTTTTCAACACCATCAGGAAAAAAATTATTATATTTTAGACAAAATGACATCTTTTTTATCATTAAAAAAACAAACTTTGGAAGAAATAAATGAAAAAATAGTTTATTTGAAATCTCAAAATGATGAAATAATAAGAAAAATAAATTTTTTCGCAAATGAAACAAAAAATAAAAATATTAAAAATTTAATAACACTTAGTTTAATTAATAAGTTAAAAGAGGATTTCGATCAACTAACTGAAATCAAAACAAGTTTAATAAACTTAAATAGTTTATTAACAGAATGAAAAAGAATCATCTAAACCTAATCATTTGCATGAAAAAGTCTTTCTTCGTTACACAAAAGTCTTCATATTCTATAAATAGGTTTCCTCTTAGACTCTGAAGCTAACAACTCTCATAAATGAGGAATATAAAAAATTCTTTAGACTTACCTGTAATCATAAAAGCTATCAAACTATCATAAATGAATAGTGAAGAAATTTCTAGCAGATTAGAGAGCTTAGAAATTTATGAAGAAGTTATTAATGAATGTAAAATTTATCATCATGACTGTATAGGTTAAACCAAATATGAAGGTATTCAAAATAGTGACAAAAATTATCCAAAAATTTTAAATTTTCAATCCATTTTAATGTTAAAAATGTTTGAAAAATTAAATTCGTTAGAATCAAAACTTTTAGAAATAGAAAATAAACAGAAAGAAATTCTAAAACTAAATGAGTTTATAAAAATTATTAAAAATGGAAAAAAAATTTTCCCTTATATAGCTCGCTATAATTATAGCAAAAGATTGGCTAACATTCAGTTGTTCTGGTAACAAGAGATAAAAAATCTACTAAAAAAATATTTATTCCTTTTATATGTTCGAAATTTACTTTATACCCATTTTCTTCTATTGTAGTAATGAAATTAGCCCATCTTTTGCTATAGATTTTCTTTTCATTTTTATTTTTATAAAAGTGGACTAGCCTCACAATCGGTTCTTTCTATGTCAATTATTTCTGATAATTTTCGATCATAAGTAATAGGTGTTTTTCTAAATATTTGAAGAGTCGATTGTTTATTTACCATTTTTTATAACTATAGCGAGCGATATAAAGGAAAATTCCTTTTCCATTTTTAATAGTTTTTATAAACTCATTTAGTTTTAGAATTTCTTTCTGTTTATTTTCTATTTCTAAAAGTTTTGATTCTAACGAATTTAATTTTTCAAATATTTTTAACATTAAAATGGATTGAAAATTTAAAATTTTTGGATAATTTTTGTCACTATTCTGAATACCTTCATATTTGGTTTAACCTACACAGTCATGATGATAAATTTTACATTCATTAATAACTTCTTCATAAATTTCTAAGCTCTCTAATCTGCTAGAAATTTCTTCACTATTTATTTATGATAGTTTGATAGCTTTTTTGATTACAGGTAAGTTTAAAGAATTTTTTATATTCCTCATTTATGAGAGTTGTTAGCTTCAGAGTCTAAGAGGAAACCTATTTATAGAATATGAAGACTTTTGTGTAACGAAGAAAGACTTTTTCATGCAAATGATTAGGTTAAGATGATTCTTTTTCATTCTGTTAATAAACTATTTAAGTTTATTAAACTTGTTTTGATTTCAGTTAGTTGATCGAAATCCTCTTTTAACTTATTAATTAAACTAAGTGTTATTAAATTTTTAATATTTTTATTTTCTGTTTTATTTGCGAAAAAATTTATTTTTCTTATTATTTCATCATTTTGAGATTTCAAATAAACTATTTTTTCATTTATTTCTTTCAAAGTTTGCTTTTTTAATGATAAAAAAGATGTCATTTTGTTTAAAATATAATAAATTTTTTTCTGATGGTGTTGAAAAGATTCAGCTAAAGAAATTATAAGATCAATAATACTATTTGCTGTACTATTTTCACTATGTAAAGTATGCCTAAATTTTGTATCAAAGGAACAATTAAACTTGTATTTATCTATAATAATAATATTTTTGCTAATTTTTGGTATTTCTAAATCTAACCATTGTATAATTTTTGATCCCATCACCAGGCTCTGATACTAGCTTGTTTGGATCTAGATATTTTTTGTGCTAGTTCACTTTTTAATAGCTAATATATTTATGACTACGTCTTCCTGACTTTGCTAATATATCTATAACTGTTACTGCTGTTTCCTGCTTTTGTCATTCGATTGGCTGCATGGCTAATGAGTTACTGATTAACAAATTCTCTGATTAGATTTATAAGCTTTTGTTTAAGTTTCCTAATTTATGGAACCCAATCTCTGTTTAGGTATTTATCCATACGGCGTTTTAACGCACTTGTAAGTTTTTGTATTTCATCATTTAAATGCCTATATAAAATTAATTCTGCTTATGGATGGATTTGCCTATGCTCAGTTATAATATCAGCTTCTATTGATAGTATTGTAATATTATTTCTAATTTCTATTGGGATATCTACTCTTAATGGATTGACCATTTTGATGTGCAGAGTGTTGATAATATTATGAAAAATACTTCTCCCCTTCGGAGTGCGAGATACTACAAGTTAATATGTCTGATGCCTCATCTTCTATTAATACTAACAGATTTCCGATTAGTAAAAAGTTGACTGCTATTATTAAGATACATGAAAAATTCATCAGAGAATAGTGTATACACTGACATACACCAACGCACAGCCCTATTTTTAGAAACTCAAAAAAATTTTTACGCCTGCTCGAAATAATTGTAAGAGGGACTTATGGTAACACAAATTTTTGAGTTCTCAAAAGGAGCTACACTTGATCATAGAGATCAATAGGTATATCATGCTCTTATAAATTTCTCCTATATCAAAATAAAAGAGCAGCTCTTTAATGAATGAAAACTATCCGTTAATATTAGATGATTAGAAGGGCATGTTACATAGTAAGATGATAGTATCTCCCCCATGGGAGAGAAGTAAGAAAACTACTCACTCATATAGGTAGGATATAACATGGAAATGAAAGAAAATATTTAACTAAAAACTTTTATTATGAGATAGAAAATCTTACAGAGATGGAGGTGACGATGGAGACCTTAGAAGACTTACAGACACAATATCACACTTGCATATATTTCTTACACACTGATAACAAAAGCATATAGCCATATATATAAGCCTTACAAAACCAGAAACCATAAAATAAAACCAGGGTTATCGCCCATGGTTTTGTTACAGTATATGTACAGTAGGATTGGTACGATGAACAGTAAAAGTAAACAGTAAATAGTACAGTCATCAGTCGGATTGATGCTTATCTTTTCCTAGCCATTTATCCTTCCATTGATATTTTCTAAATTATGTAATTCCATCTCATCCATATTGTCGATCCAGAATTTATCTCCTGCTTCTTCTTCAGGGGAATGCTTTTTTTCTGGTGTAATTCATTGGTAACAAGTAAAATAATCATCTTTTAGATTTATTAGATGGGCATTAAATGTTTTCAAATGTTCAATCATGTTGACATCCTTGATATAATATTGGAATCGGAAAATTGATCCTCTGAGTGCCTTTGTGTGCATGAAGATCATTAGATTTTTATCTTGATATGCCAATTGCATATAAAAGCAAGGTTTAGTGAACCCATTTCCAAGTTGTGCAATCTGAAATGCCCTATAGTAATTTAAAGATCTTTCTGTCAAATCAGGATCAATTGCTTCATGTGGAGTATCATCAGTTTGTTCTATTTTGAAATCTGGAGGTGTTTTGTGAATTTCTATAATGTGTTTTGCACTATCCATGAGATCAGTATAAGTTGGCCAAACTGAGTTGATTAATAAAGTAATGGACCGTACTTTATAAATCTTCAAATAAGCTCCAGATTATTCTTTTTAATTCCATATGAGTAAAGCATTCAATTTGATCAGATAAATTGTCTTCTCGGCTGATAATAATTTTACAGAGCAAACCATAGTCCAATAGTTTTTGGACGGATCACTTCTGAAATGATCTGATATGAGCCAGATTAAGGGATATGTGGATCATGTAGAAGTCTGGAGTGCAGATTTTACAGGAACATTTTAAGCATCCTTTTTGAACTAATAATTGTTTTATGGCATAAGATATTCCTGATACTGCTTCATCTGTTAAATATGCTAAAATTATTTCTTTAAAACAGTTGTGCATATCTAGTTGATTATCATCTTGAACTATTCTGAATATTTTTCTTTTAATATTATCTTCTATCTCTGGGAAGTACATATGCTGATATTGTTTTAGCAGATTATCTTGAAATATGTCTAGTAAGATGTTAGAAAGATATTCATGGTCTTTCTGATATTCTATACAATCTTTTTCTTTTTCTACTGCTTTAGCTTTTTCTAGAATAAATAATTTTTCTAATTCTTGGATTTTTGCTTCTTGATTGGCTATAACTATCTTTTGTAAATTTGTTGGAGTTTTTGGTACTAAAGAGATATTTTCTAATTTTATCTATGATCGTAACTTTAATATTTCATTGTTTAAATATTCGATCTGACTATTTATACCATCAAAACATATAGTAAGACAACTTAGAGTATGTATCATTGTTTTAGTGTCTGATCTATTGCACCATAAATTATCTAGTAAGGTAGTTTGAAAAATATTTAAGGGTTTTGAAATTAGAGCTTTGGGTCTGAATTGAAGATTCGTGCCCATTCTATTGGCTAAAGCAAGTTGCCCATAATGAATTAAATTAGAAAATGGCTGCTGAGAAGAGGATGAAGTTTTGGAATGATCCATTGATTCCTGCCAAAAGAAAGATAAATAATGGGATAAGCAAAATTTTTGTATTTTTTCTAAAGTGGTTTATAATCAGTTGTTCTGGTAACACGAGATAAAAAATCTGCTAAAAAATTACTTGTTCCTTTTATATGTTCGAAATTTACTTTGTACCTATTTCCTTCTATTGTAGTAATGAAATTAGCCCATCTTTTGCTATAGATTTTATTTTTATTTTTATTTTTATATAAGTGGACTATAGCCTCACAATCGATTCTTATTGTGAATTCCTTTTGTAGGAAAAGTTTAAAACTGTGTAATGAATTGATTACTCCAAGAATTTCATAATCTAAAGATGTCAAGGATTTGGGTAATTGTTTAAAACTACCAGAAGCATATCTGCATAATTTTTCGGTTGATTAAAATGCTTCTTTGAAAGGTTTTATTTTTAATTCAGCTCCCCAACCTTCTGTTGAGGCATCTACTATTACTATTTTGTAGTTGGATTCTAAAGGTAAAGTTAATTTTGGGAGAGCTTTAATTTATTCTTTTAATTTTTGTATTGTTTTTATATCTTCGGAATTAAAATATTTCTGGCATGTTTTGCTAGTTTTCTTATATAAGGATTTAATGATTTTACCTAAATCTTTTATAGAAGGTCTAGCATAATTTAATAAGCCTAGGAATTTCTGCAATTCTTTGGTATCTTCTATTTTATCAGGGAAATTGAGAATTTTACTGGCAATATGGTCTTGTAGTTCAATTGTTCCATTTTCAATTTTTTGTCCTAAAAAATCAATATATTCTTGTGCTACTTCAATTTTCTTTTTTGAAAGAATGATACAATGATTAATGCAAAGTTCTAGGACTTTTTCTATATGTATATAATGTTCTTTTAGTGTTTGAGAAGCTACTAGAATGTCATCAATATATACTAATACGAAATCTAAGTGTTCAAAGATTTTATCTATTTTTCTTTGAAAGATACTTGGAGCATTTTTTAATCCAAATGGCATAATTTCCCATTCATAGTGTCCTATGGGTGTTGTAAAGACAGTCCAGGGAATAGAGACTGGATGTAATCTGATTTGCCAAAATTTGGAATGAAATATATAATTGCTCCGTTATCGTTCATGTCTACTTCAAAAGATCCTATTATTGATTTTGCTAAATCATTCCATCGATTATCAAATACAATAACCAAAGTTTTTATGCCAAGGTTTTTTCGATGCAAACCTTTTACTCCTATTATGACAAGTCCTATATGAATTTAATTCATTTTTATCGTTTTTATTTTTTCCCAGTCTTCTTTAGTAATTAGTGGAAGAGATATTTGTTCTGTATTTGAAATACAGACATGATATTGCTTAATTCATATAAAAGTCTCCAAATTTTGGGCCTTTTTGTAAAGGGCCTTATTTTAGAGACTTAATGAAAATGTCCTGATTATTAGTTCAAGATCATACTAAATAAATACTCTTTCATTAAATATTCTTTAATTAAGCTCATCATATAAGCTCAACAATTATTGGCGAAGCCAAATGCAAAATAAATTCATAACTATTCTATAAATAAATATCTTATTAGGGCTATCTTGAAACTACTATATACTTAGTAATTCATTACTGGGCAAAGCCACATAGGGCAATCAATTTTGACTAGTCTGTTCTTGCAAAAATCAATCATATTTTGTAGGTTGAGTTTTATGTCATTTTTTCGAGAGATTATTACGTGCGGTCACCGGACCATCCAGAGGCCAATTAGAATGCGTCACATCACCTGATACACAGCAATACACAGTAACAGTACATAGCGTATTGGTGATATGATGCGTCCCGATTGTTCTCCGGACAATTTCCGGTGACTGCACATAATAATTTTGCCATTTTTTCAATGATAAAATAAGTTTGTGATACTACAAATCATTACTTTTGAGATGAGATCTTACCTTATCTCAACTCCTAATGGCCAAGTACTTCCCTTTGCTTCCATTTGTCCTTTTCGTCTTCTATTTTGATTGGATAAGGTCTTGGATATTTGAATTTGAACTTGCCTCCATTTTTTGGGCAGTCTATTTTTCTTTATGTGGCTTCATTTCATCTATAAATAAGATCCAATCCCTTCTTTTTGACCAAATCTCACTTCCCCTTAATTTCTGTTGGTTAAGAGCTTTCTAAAGACTATTGTTATCTTATTTGAGGCAATATACCATTGGTTGCTTGAATCATGCATTGAATATTATGCGATTAATTTGAAAATTTTCCTAACAATTCTTCGATTCAAACTTTGGCTCTAAATGGGCTGCCTTAAGTCTATAAACATCACCATTTATTTTCATAACTGAGCCCTCATGCCGTATGATAAACTCCTATGCTCTTTGTTGCTCTTTAAGCTTCTCCTTTCCAAAAATTTTTTCATCTAGCTATTTGAGCTTTCTCTTGGAAAACTTGCTTTCTGTAACATCATATGTTTGCTTAGATCTTTTAAACTTAGTTTTTTATTTTGATGTTATTCTTTAATTGTTGCTCCCAAGCCTTATAAAGCTCTTCTTCTTTACCCAAGCTTCTTGTGGTAAAGTTCTTCATCGCTTTGAACTTTCACTTGGTTAAACCTCAATTGAGGTGTAAATTAAAAGTGGTTGAGCTCTTTTGAATGTTGGTTCTTCTTGTAGATCCCCATGCAAGAAGTCATTCTTCACATAATATTATCGAAGTGGGCTACCAAAGACAACACAAAGTTCATATATTCTCATCTTTGCCACTACAATAAATATCTTATGATAGTCAAATTTATATCTATGTGTAAATTAATCTCACTTTATATCTTTCAATAAAGCTATCAACCTTATACTTCAAAGAGCCCATTTGTTGCATACTATATTTTTGGACTAAGCTATTCGCAATCTTATATCTGATGTTTTTCTCCAATGCATCCATCTTCTAAATAACATTTCTTCATTCTTGTTTTAATAATGCCTCTGATAAAGTGCTTGGAGAAGGAAGGCATTTAAGTTCATAATGAAATTTTTATTTAGAGGAGAAAGACATTTAACTGATATGTACAAACATAATGGATATAAATGTTGCATTATGCAACTTCTAGTAGCTTTTCAATAATAATAGGAAAATCAATGTCTGTTTCATCAGAAGATCAATACTTATCATGTCTTTATTAATAGTTTCTGAGATGATATTTTGAACTTATGTTAGGTCTAGTACAACTCTTATTCTTGAGTATACCCGAGGGAATTGATAGGTAATTCTTGAGTTCGCAAGTAACCCGAAGGGAATACTTGAGTTCGCAAGCAAACCTAGTCCAAATCGGAGTTCCACCCGCAGCAATATGGCTGTCTACAGTAGGAAAACAGCCAAAACAGTAGGAAAACAGTGGAAATATGAGAGAAAACTTGTAGGAAAATCAAGCAAACGTTGTATTCCAATAGACGATGGATAAAAACAACAAACGATACAATAATCTTCAGTTCGAGAGGAAGATTGTCTCTCCAAAATCTCTAGACAAAGTGGTCTAGAGCCCAAGCCTCCAAGGAACCCTAATTCTCCCCAAAACATAACATAACTTCCTTCCTAAACCTCTCCCCCTTCTAATACAAGAGCTTTCCTAATTAATTTCCCTCCCAAAGCCCTAGCCGCCCCCTCCTATGTGATTTGAATTTGATTAGGGAGGTGGGACCCACCCCATTGGGCGGAAAACATGAGAGGAGGCGGATTGGTTCCGCCTCCTGTAGGTTAGCTGGACCGGCCCCCTTTGGGCCGGTTGGGCCGGTTCCAAGTGAACCGGCGTAACAGGAATCTCTTAGAGTCATAAATCTAGACAAATTTTTGGTTGACAAGAGCGGACACAAATTTTAAGTCTGGTCGGGGAGGAACATTTGTATCCTTTTTGTGTAATAAAGTAGCCAAGAAATAAACACTTACTAGCTTTGAGGTCCAATTTCTTTCTATTTTAAATATGAATATTAACAAAAGAGGTATACCCAAATATTTAATATGTAAGGCCATTAGATGGTTTGACATAGGCATATAATTTGGCAAGACACTCCATGGGGGATTTGTGTTCTAAGGTTTGTGAAGGTAGTCTATTTATCATGTAATTTGTAGTGATTATAGCTTACTACAATAGGTTTTAGGAATATTCCCTTGAAATAATATTGCCTAAGTGATATTAAGTGTCTATTTTTCTTTTTAGCAACTCAATTTTGTTTTTGGTATATGAACACATTCTGACTCATGAATGATATGATCTCTTTGGAAGTACTAGATTATACTGGATTAAAAAAATGATTGAAGCATTTGTTTCTATTATCAAGCCTGAAATTTTTTATTTTGATTCTACATTGATTTTGACCATTGAATGAAAAATAGGAACAATATTGCTCATATTAGAGTTTTGTATTTGATAAAGAATATCCATGTGACTTTATTATTTATGTACAATCATTAATCAAAGAAGCGAACCATCACAAAAATATTTGGAACTCTGAGTGGCCCCAATTGCCACTATGGACTAATTGAAAAGGATGAGAACTTCTTTTATTACTAGCATGACAGGATTAACATGTGTAGTTTGTAATTTCGCAAGTTTGACAATGAAATTTTGTGATATTCAACCCTTTGAAAAGAAAGGGAAACATTATATTTAAATGTTTAAAAGATGGATGGCCTAGATGAAAGTGATGAAGCGAAATTGTCTTTTTTTGAAGAATCAAGAGATGATAAAGATATATTAATCATGACCCTATTTGAAGCACTTGATGTCACATCACTTTTTTAGTCCCATATTCTTCCTCAAATCTTGGTCCAAAAAAATATAATAAGAAAGATGGAACATTGCATAACATTTTAGGTCTTTTGTGAATTTTTTAATTGAAACTGTTTAGGTGATAATTTTGGAATATCAAGAATATTTTTTAGGGATAAAGAAGGTGTGACTTGGATATCGCTCAACCTTATAATTGTAGCAAGAGAATCATTCGCAAAAATAATTTTCCTACTACTAGGATATGAAGTATAAGATTTGAAATATTGGGAGATGTAAGTGTGATTTGTGGCATTTGAGTCAATTTCCAAAGAATTGATCAGGAACTTTCTTGTGGCATGTAGTTTATTAGATATTAAGGCATATCTAAGTCTGCGAATAAGCATGCAACACAGCACGATAAAGATTCTCTTCAAGGGAGTTTATCAAGCCTATGAGTTTTCTAATATCTTCATTATTGAGTCATTTTTTCTATCCTTCATTGTCTTGTATGCTCTGTTAGATGAGCTTGTTATTGAAAGTTCTATGGGCCTCCTCGATTCTCCTATTCCCAGCTTGTTGGTTTCCATTTGTTCTCATCACTTTTTTTTTTGGTATGTCTTGATTTGTTGTAGTAGGTGCACCATAAGTTATCCTTTTTTTTATTGTCTCTTCTCAAGAATTTGGATAAATCTATCTTTCATGTTTCTCGCATCCGAAGTTTAATGTTAGTTACCAAAATTGAACGATGTAAAATATGTGGCTCTAGTATAATAATGCTTCCTCTTTCTTCTGAACGAATTGAAGAGATCTACTCAAGTGAAGGTGTACCCTTCTTCCCTCATCGAGAATTTAAATTTGACTTTACCAAATTTAGGATTGATTCTAACAAGAAATTCATATACTTGGTCCTTCTCAATGTAGTTTTTTAAAGATGGCATCTTATTGGCATTTTATTTCAAATACACGATAGTGATCTAGCTATTGACATAGACTTTTAACAAATCGACATATTAAGTTACCATATTATCTTTTTGTTTTACTCCTTTCGTCTTCACCTTGATCTCATAAACTTAGGTTACATCACAGGCTTTTTAAGTGAGTGCACGAATAGAGTCCCACATCTCTTTAGTAATAGTCAGGAACATGCAAGTATCACTGATTGATTAGATCCATCAAGTTAAATAGTCATGCCATAATTAGGTTGTAAGCTACATCCCATGCTTCAAACATTGGATAACCTCTTTGGACTTGTCCTCAGAAGATGTTCAAGTCTCCCCTTTCCCCTTTAAATATGCCTTAACAAATTGTGATCAGTTGATCAATCAATAGATAGGCTTGATGTTTAGCAAATATGCAATCACTTAATGAGAGATGACTTTATCATGTTGGACAGCGGTTTCTTATGTTTCCATAGATATAACTCAATAGGAGTAAAAAAAAGAAGTTATAAGGGCTATTGGTGAGGTTGAAGGATACAACAATGATAATAGAGGCCGAAGAATGTAGATTCTTGCGAATGTAAGAAATTTTGAAGCAATGAGATAGAGTGGTTGTAATCGCAATAATGAAGGCTACAACAGCTCTAGTGGGGAGGTGAGAGGAGCTCGATGCTAAGAAGCAATCAAGCATAGGTCAATGCCAACAAAAATTATCAAGCAAAGATCAATAACGAGAACAAGGTTAAATGTCAGCAATGAAATCGTGGGTAGAGAAATCTAATGGAGAAATTTGATCCTGGCAAAATCAAATTTGGGGATATAGCAGAAGAATCATGTTGAGCAGGGATTGGCGTAGCGTTACAACATTGAGCAGAAGTTAGGATTGCTGATGAGCCATAGGATATTGTTGAGTTACTAGAATTTCTAGGTCTTTACATTTGCCAATGATAGTTGAAATGTTAAATGGTGAAGAGGGTTGCAAATTAGAAAAGTCTAGAGCTCTGTGCCACATGAAGAATAAGAAGTCTTTCTTATTCTTCTAAGTATATGATAAAAGGCAATATATAGATTGTTCTAGGAAAAAAATTAAGAAAATAGTCTATATTAAAATATATATATATATATATATATATATATATATATATATATATATATATATATCTATATATCTACAACATGCTTGTCCATGGAAAATAACAAATCACAATGCAAAAGTTCCCATGAAGTTATAGCAGATAGCACATGACGTTGTGTGTGCTATTTTAATTGTGATACAAAATTATGAAAAAATATAGATAAAAATGCTGCTGAATATGAAGTACTATTTGATTGAAAAATAAATTATTTATGGTAATGAAAATAAGTAAATTGATACTTGGGCTCAAGTGCTCAACAACCCTAAATTCAAAATATTATAATATTACAAAGCATTATGAGCAAAAGTATGTATTGCATTACTTGCTACTAACTTTGGCAATCCATAAAAAAATTCACAACTTTCTTTCATCACGAGATGTCCAATCATCATCCATAAGAGAGCAACCATTTTTAAAACAATCTTCTTTATGACGTTGTAACTATTGCTGTGTGTATTGTACCTCTTTCTCCAAATATTAAACCCACACCTCATGATAGCTAGGTGGTTTCATTCCAAATGCCTCCACTATTGTCGGGAAACCATCATACTTAATTGCATTGAAGGGAATCTTGTCATCATACATCCAACGTCAAAACATTTGGGCTATTCTTTTTCTCATCTTATTTATAGTAGCATACATCTCTTTTTGCATTTTACCCTTTTGTCGCTTCACCACCTCAACAGGATTCAGTGTAAAAAAGATATTCAACTATCCTTTAGCCTTTTGTTTATTATGCATAGAAGTAATTGATTGTTGGCTAGATGTATTTGATTTTGTTGTATAGTATCTTTTTGATATTTCAACACATAAATAATCATCATCAAGCATCTCTTCAAAGTTATTACTTTTATCAATATTAATATATGATGATTCATTAATTTGGTATTTCAATTCTTTTTTTTTTTGCAAAAACTCCTAAATTTTATGTTTTACATGTTGAGGACAGTTAGTATAAGTTTGAATGTTTCGAAAATCCCCATCCAAATATTGTTTGTGATCAGTAATTCCTCCATTTTATCATTCTACTACAAAAATACATGTCAATTGTAATTAATTTCTTTTGTCTGTATTGTATATATCCATTCATGATTTTTCTTTCTAGTTTGGCCAAAATCAACATTCTTTTGAGCATTTAATAGATGAAATTATTGACATATATAAGAAAAAAATAAAACTTGGGAAGTATCAATCAATGAATGATAGGTAACAAGTAAATATAATGAATGCTGCTCTCTTGCCTCTTGATTTCAAGCCAATTAGAATATATAATTATACTTTGTAATTAACATTATCTTTAATTTATAATTGATTTTATTCACCTCTTTATCAAGTAAATATGTCAATTTTTTGTTTGATTAAATTAGTTTGTTTTGTTTCATTTTGTCCTTTACTTTTTGGTTTGTGTGGCGTTTTATTAATCTTTTCTATGAAAAAAAATGTTGTACTCTTGTCTTTAAGATGCATTTTAAACTAATCAAGTTAAGAAATTTCTTAAACTAAATGCTAGATAACTTTACAGAATTATTTGCTTTAGCATAATTAAGTTTAAATGGAATTTTTTAAACAAAATGCACAAATAACTTTACAAAATTATTTGCTTTAGAATTATTAAGTTTAAACGTTTTTTTTTTTCATGGTGTGACAATTAACAGTATATTAAGTTACAAAAACTAATAGTTTTACGACAAGTGAGTTATAATTATTAAACCCTTAATTGTTTTACATAACTGAATCCTTCTTCACGAATCCATGATTGACATAATAAAGCTATTTTATTTTACCTTATAATTTAGCATATAAAAAAAAGGTAGATTTCAAGATAAATTTAACTTTTAACATGGCCTCTTATCAATTTAGAAAAATTAGGATCCTCACAATTTATAAATGTATGGGGTTTCTATGACATACCTATGAAACCAGTGGAAAGAAAGCCCTTCTTTTTCATCATTTGAAAACCTTCCTATGTGGTCTTGAAGGCTAGAACAACATTCGGTGAGAGCAGCGTTTGGTGCTAGAGCTAACGACATTCAGCAAGATGGTGTTTGACAAGTGTGTGCCAATGATGAGAGCAGCGTCGATGAGAGCAAGAGCAACATTCGGTGTTAGAGCTAGGGGCGTTCTGTGAGATCGAGAGTCATGATGGCTTGCAGATCAAGACAGTCTCTCGGTGCCTTAGAAAATACTAAATGGAGATAAAATAAAACTAATAAATACATGATAATTAATTCTTTTAATTTTAAGCCTTAAATCATATAAATTAAAATAGTGAGCATTGTGGGGATTACCGGCTATGCGTTATTTCTTGTGCATAGTGCAAATAGAGCATGGCATTTTAACCCCTCTACTAGTCATGGGAATGATGCAGGTGTGCCATGCCTCACTATGCATTATAATTTGCACTATTTTGTGCTATTGACAAGTATGATCTGTAAGTATCATATATCTACATATTTTTATTCTAGAGCTTTCATGCATGAATTTGTGGGACCTTTATTTTCTTCCTTGGCATTAATACATGGGATCCTAAATTCATTTATTGGCATGAATTAGTGGGATCCTGATATCCTTCCTTGATATGGATCCCATGATTTAAATATGCACATTCTCCCAGAGCACATCTAGAATTAAATCGACTTAAAAGTGGATTTATAATGGTCTCCACTAGCTTATTATGTTTGGCTAGTTTTTTTAAACAGTCTTAACGCCATGTATGATTGAGAAAATCTAATTTTAGTGTAAAGTTAGATGAATTTAATATTAACTTAGGAAATGAATACATATTATGTATTGAAATGTAATTGCATATACAACAAAGAGGTTTTCAGGCCGATATTTTACATTTGAAATAGAACTTGTAACCTCATCAAAGTACACAAAATTTTGCATGTTTCCAATCCCAATTATAGGTGACATGTAGAAAATCAACCAAAAAATGTATCGTACTTCAACAAATCACTAATGTTGTATGAATAAATTGCAGAAGTTTGTAGAGTTATTAAAGCAAAATCAACCTGGGCAATGCAGAATTATAGTTCTCCCTGGTTCTTTATATAAGCAACAACTGCTTCAGGTGAAGCATGCACCTAATATCTTACATTTTAACAATAAAAAATACAAGTCGTGTAAATGTTTTGGATTAAAGGTTCTCAAATTTGTACAAATTATAATTATCAGCGATTCCATTTAGATAAAAACTTGTGCCCGCTACTGCCTCCGCCGCACCCACAGTCATAACCGTCGTCGGGGATCACATGGAAGCCTCGCACCACCACCACCTCCTCCATTAAAAATTTTGGAGTATTATTCTCATCTTTATGTCGATGACAAATATTTATGAAAGAAGAAAATGACAATAAATTAAGGAGAAACGGATTACGAGGCATTAAACTCCACAAGACATGGTTGGGGAGAGACCAATTTGTTTGACACCAATTAAAATAAAGACCTGCTCAGTGATGATAGTGTAGATGATTTCTGAGGTATTGCCACCAATTTTAGTTTTCCTTAAGATTTAAATGTGGACGAGTAGGGAACACTAGGAAAGAAGGTATTTGGAATTGAACTTGATATTATATGATACTTTTATGCAATTCCTATATTTTATGTTATTTTGCTTTTGTAATATTTAGATTTCAATTTTATTTCACGCAATTTATAATTTGTTATTTTACGTCTTGTGCAATTTTTTGCTTCATATGTTTGTCAATTTATTTCACAGTTCAATAAAAAGTTAATATATTTTTCTTTAACATATTATTTGGGTATTACATAAAAATCATTTTTAACCATATTTTCACTCTATACAATTTTTGGGTTTTGAGACTTCTCTGAACGCCTTGAAGCTTATGTCTCGCCTCATGAATGAAAAATACTTCAATGCTGTTGACCTCTTTAATATTTAAAAAAAAAAGAGAAAGAGAGAGGGAGGGATTAATTAGCTTTAATTAAGATTAATTTTAATTAATTAGACTTAATTATGATTTTTTAATTAATTATTATTAATTGTTAATTAATCATGATTAATTAAATGTAATTATGATTAATTACTTTAATATAATTAATTAATTATTTTTTTTAAATTAAAATTAATTATTATTAACTACTAATTAAACATAGTTAATTTATTTAATTATGTTTAATTTTTTTTAATATAATTAATTTTTAGTTAATTAATCTAATTGTGATTAATTAATATGATTATATTTTATTATAATTGATAATTATTAATTATTGACTAATTATTATTAATCATGGTTAATTGTGATTAATTTTAATTAATTTCAATTAATCATTATTAATTTTAATTAATCATTATTTAATTATTACTAGTTATAATTAAATATAGTTAATTATTTATTATAATTAGTTATAACTACTTATTATTAAAAAAAAAAGAGAGGGTGCTCTTCCCTCTCTCCTCGTAGCTCGATCCACGAGCCAACACCACTACCTCGCCGGTCGTCAGGTATAAATTTCTAAACTTAAAACTCCGAGAGCCTACTTCGTTGTTTGCAGCGGACCGGAAAACCGTCTATACACGCTTTTCTTAGCGTGGTGGGATGGGACCCCGGTGCGGTGCCTACAACGAGCGGGTAATCACTTCGAGAGCTCATTCTGTCGTTCGCGACGCACCGGCAAACCGCCTGTACACGCTTTTCGTAGCGTGGTGGGAAGGGAACCTGGTGCGGCTCCTACGACGAAGTGGGTGATCACCTAAAATCTCTTTTTCGGCATTCGCGGCGCACCGGCAAACCGCCTATACACGCTTTTCGTAGCGTGGTGGGAAGGGAACCCGGTGCGGCGCCTATGGCGAGAAGGGGATATTCATAAGCACCCGCTCGCGGGGAAATAATTACATTTTTTAAACAGGTGCTGTCGAAGACCCATACACGCTTTTCGTAGCGTGGTGGGGGATTGAAGATTTTACACGGCCGCGGTGTCCTCGAAAGAGGGCACCTACCATACACGCTTTTCTTAGCGTGGTGGGAAAGGCCCAGTTTTCTCGTAGTTTCCCCTAAACGGGGGAGACGCCGGGAGGTTGCCGTAATTTCGGGTGAACAGAACACCTGACTTGAACAATATTTGAACAATAGAAGACCCGGACTTGAATTCGAACTTAAGTGAACTTGAGAAGAAATCAAATTAAGTTCAAAATAAGATGATGTTGGATAGCGAGAGACTCAAATCTGGACTTTAACTTGAACCAAACAATAAGGATTTGAACTCAAGTCAACAAGCAAATAAGGGACTCGAACTAGAACAGGACTTTGATTTGAACTCAATTTGAACTCGTATGAATGGATACGAGGGAGTTGAATGAACCATATGGAACTGAACTTGCATTTGGACCCAGAACTTGAATGATCATGTACTCTAAAGGATTTGTAACAAATGACACTGATTTGAACATCAAATGAACAAGATTTGAGACCGCACTCGAACTTGATTTGAACATGCAATTGAACTCATGCAAATGCTCGATTTGAACAACAAGAAGCTTGAACTTGAATGTGACAGAACGAGCCATGTTTGGATATGAACTCAAGAGAAACACAAAAGAACTCAAACTTTAATGGGGCATCTGAGTTGAATCAAACTTTGGTCTGATGAATAAGGAATCAAGATCTAGATGCTTAATGAACGAATCCTGGTGGGTTAAGGAAATCTCCTACATCCCTACCACCAACAAAAATCCAAGTCCAAGAAGGTGCATCAAAGAGAAAGATCAGAGACAAGTGAATTCAAATCTGATCACAAGAGACTTGAATAACAAGGAGCTCAAACTTGAAAGTGATATAGGGAATTCAATTTGGACTACAAGGAATTGGATCTAGATTTGGTGGACATGCAATCACATCAATGCAAATTAAAGACCGAGGTCCTTCCAATGAACATCAAATAAAGGACTTGTGAATTTGGACTTGATTCGAATCAAGCACAGTGGACATAAACTTGATCCGAACTTGAAAGGGCAATACAGGAGAGCTTGAACATGAACTCGAACTAAACATGATTTGAATCCAAATGAGCAACAACAAGGAAGTTCAGCCGGACTTGAATGAATTGAGCAAGAGATTGAACTTGCAAGCGAATTCATCAAACATATATGAGTAAGAAGAGACAACACATGGTGGATATGATGAATTCTTACAACCCTCATGCAGTCAAGCACACCAACTCGTCTACAAACAAAACACTGTTAATGAATGTATGCATGTATCACGCAACGGACACAATAATGTTTCTATGACGAACGCAAACTCCTACGAACCGTCGTAGGAAACTCTTCTTGTACACAAAGTTTCTACCTATGAACTATGGCATGAAATCTCCAGCGAATGTCAAAGAGCCGTCATGATAATTGGAATGCAAACACTATTAAGAGACATTCCCACAAGCAGTAACAATCCAATGTCAAACAAATGCAAGAAACATTGGCAAGTCATAGCGATCAATATGCAGCATGAGATGAACACTACGACACTCTGACAGTCTACAATAGTGCAGTATCAAGCAAGTATATTAGTCCCTTACAAACCAATGAAAATTGTCTTAGGGTTGCAGACCCGTCCCTACAAGCAAGTGCAATCGTCATACCACCTGAGATTGGTGAAAAGTGGACATGATGCAAGTACAATGATTCTCCTGTAAGCACATTTAGGAGATTGTAGTGAACATGAATATCCCTTACGAGCAATGGTAAATGATATAATATTTGTGGATAGCAACAGTAATCATAAGTACAGTGAACTCCCTGTGGAAACAAATACACACAACATCTGTAAACAAACTTGGAAGATCTGCAATATATATATATATATATATATATATATATATATATATATATATATATATATATTCCCTACGAATACAGATGTATGCACTACATGTCACCTAGGGGTGGATGCAGAAAGACTACAGTAAATGCAGTATCCTGTAGTCAATTTTAGTCTGTGAATATATCCACCCACCTACAGGCAACAATAGCAGTTGTCCCATAAAGACCAAGGGTCGTAGCAAAATGCACGGAGAATGCAGCAGATGCAAATACATCTATAAGCTATCATAGCAAAAGAGGACCCGTTGTACACCCGAGTGTGTCAACCACAATCAAAAATGCAGAACAACTACAGCAAACACAAATGCCAGCATTCAATTCCAGAAGACTCGTATGCAAAGCAATGACCACGAACAAAAATATCATGTGAATGTAATTGTCTTCAAATAAAAGCAGGAGATTCGTTAGTGCACTAAGATCCGCCTGCAAAAAGCAAGTAGTGCACGACAGTCTACCTGTACAATGCAGCAAACAGTTCAATCCCCAAGCTGCTACAATACGCCACCGGATCTGCAACATCCACGCAAGCAGACAGAAGGCGTACAAATTCCCAAATGAAATCCCAGCGCTACGCCACCAGATCCGCAACATTCATGCAAGCGGACAGAAGGTGTTTAGAAATGTTCCAAAAGTACCCCCGCACATGCACTATAATATGTATACACATAGGTACACATAAGGGGATGTACTGAATACCTGCATGGGCCCCGGCGAGCGTGTTATTGGTACACACGTGACGTCTAGGGATGCTGCGCGGGTCAATAAATTTGAACCTGATCCTCCTAAAGCAAGTAAATAGGAGTCGACAAGGTTCAATAAATATTTATAAAATGCCCCCAAACACCCGCATGGGCCCCGGTGAGCGTGTTATCGGTACACACGTGACGTCAAGGGATGCTGCGCGGGTTAATAAGTGAATTCAAGTTCAAGCCCGATCCTCCTCAGCAGGTAGATAGGAGTCGACACGGCTCGAACTATTAAATAAATATACGGTCGCAAGGTCGACCGGGATATTTATTTTATACATTCATATTAGGCCTTCAAGGCCTTCAACCAAGAAAATTCACTTGCAAAGGCATAAAGCCTACGAAACTTGATCCTCTGTCGGCAGCTCGACAAAGTGGACAAGGTTCGATCCACGAATGAGAAATAACCCCATCTACCCCGATGATGGCCGTGTTGAATGTTAATCTCAACCGGAGGGGTTCACAAACACTATCAAATGCCACCCAAACTCCCACAAAAATCCAAAAATCATCAAAATCCTAAAAAATATTTAAATTTGAAATCCAATCATCAAAACACTCAAAGCATGAAATCCATCCATCCTCCGCAACAGTTTGCCGAGGTAGACAAATCAAAATATACTTCAGCTCACATAGAGCTAGTGCCTAGTCGAAAATATCACTAGGATCCATTCTCAAACTATCTCCTGCCAGCAAGGACGTGGTACGAGTCCTCTAACCGGCAGTTTCGCCGCCAAATGGCACTGCAGGATAAACGGTTATGACTCGGGGCCCTCTGAACCAGGTGGTTGCCGCCAAATGGCACCATTATATTATGGTCATGGCCAGAGCCCGTATGCTCCTCAATGGCATCAAATCCTTGAGATATGAATCAATAGGATATGATTGATAGGGCATAAAGCCCTCTGTTAGCTAAGGTGGATTCAAATTTGTCCCCTTAGATAAACACTCACCCCAGGTCTATAAGGTACCCTTGGACGAAGCAACCCATGGCTGCCGACAAGGATCCTTCTATTAGGTTGGGTCGACTACCTCCTCTGACTAAGTAGACCAGGGACCACGATGGCCCGGGACGACGGAACCATAGGATCTTGATCGGGTCCATCATCCATTCCCCCACCATCCGCTTTAAGTGCAAGATGGTGAAATTTCTATTTTAAATATTAAACCCTTTCAGCCCTTTTAACATTCCCAACCTATTGCTGCTACTATATGCCAGATCCATGTATCTATACGTATCTGATCGACGACTAGCCTTAATCGAAAGTTCTCTCTCGTTATCAAGAGGGGTAATTAACTATAGGGGCTTGCGCCTATAGGAAACCAGAACTCAGATCATAAAGTCCTCGCAAAATGAGGGCGAAATCTCTGGGTAGTGTCTTATCTACTATCTCATCTGCCTTCCAAAATTTACTCCGGAACTTAGTTCGTTAAAACTCCCCCCTAAAAGAAAGCAAAAGTCGGGCGGCATGTTAGGGTTGTCGACTAACAAGCCGCTCATTTAACAAATCGAGCCTATTAACGAACCGCTCGTTTAACAAAATGAAATGCCTTAATCGAGCAGCTTGCCAACCTGTCCCCCGTCGCCTTCCTACTACCCATTGCCCGCTAAACAACAAATGCTCCATACATATTTTTACTTTTACGAAATCACTCAAAAGTTGTGTGTGACTAAACTTCTTACTTTTCTTTTTTGTGCTGATGCATGCCACGAAGGAGAGAGAGGATGATGAACTATCCAAAAACATTAAAAGTAAACTGGCAAGGAACTATTTATGTTAATAGCTAGTGATTTATTTAGCTATTTATGTCATTAAATATATCCAAAAATGTGAATTAAATATAAATGTCAATTAAATAAGGAGTGAATTAAATTATTAAATTAGTTAAATTAATTCAACAATTTATTTTTAAAACTATTTATTTTATTTCAAGCTAATTCGAGCCGAACACGAGTCTTAATCGAGCTTCTTAACGAGCTTTTTTATGAGCGTTAAACAATATTGTTCGTGAACATAAACGAACCGAATGGCAAGCTATTCAAACTCGTTTATTTAGCTATCAAATATTTATAAAAAATTTTCAAGCTCGTTCGTTTAACTTATCAAAGGAATATAAACGAGCTCTTATTGAGCCGAGCCATAAGCAGCTCGTCGAACGCTTGGTTCGTTTACAACCCTACTCATTGTCATGTGTGTGATCATTCTTTTCATTAAAACATTGATATTTCTTAAACTAAGAAAATGAAAAATAACTTGAATGTTTCCAACTTGATGATTAAGCCCTATTGAAGGCCTCTTGTAGTTCTTGTCGCAGTTTTTTAGTTATGAAGCATAGCCACTTATAAAGGATCATTATGATGTGTTGGACACTTCAAGATACCATGCTTAACACATCACGTGGCATGCCAAATTTTTTATCTTCCAAGAAAGTTCCAACTTTTCGGGGATACTTTTTGACACTTAATTTTCTTTAGCAGTTCATGAAGAAGTGGAAGTGTTGGCAGAATATTGTTTGCAAATTATGTCACTCCAACTCAATTCTCTGCCTGATAATTTTTTACTTCTTCCTCTCTATCACTCTCTTAATATCATTATCACTCAAAGTAATAGTCTTGTATCTTATTATTTCTCACATGTAATTTAGAAGTCTATGATAACTACAAAGGATGTATTTCTACTTATAAATTCAAAACTGCACTTTTGAATGTTATATCATGTGTAGTTGTATCCATCTCTATGTTTGTGTCCATGCATTATAGTTCTGCAATTGTGCATTATTATATGGAAACTTGCGAAAAACAAGATAATCTAGGCGGTTTGTTTTTACTGGTCTGAAAATTTGCTTAACTGACACAATCATCTTGTGTGTTAGGGTACGATTTTAATGTTGCAACCTTTTTTTTTTCCTGAAATCTGAAGGCTTCTTGATGCCTTCTTATTTTTAGCTTTATTCCGAGAGTGCATAGAAGGTTTTAGAAGTAACAGATGGTACAATTTTAGACACCCATTATGCTATGAATTCAAACAAGATAGTATTACTGAGTTTAACCTATAGTTGTAGTTTTCTTTTCTGAATTTTCTTACCTTTTGAAATTCATAATATGATTTTTTTTTAAGTATGTGTTGGAAAATATTTTTAGGCCTGTCTCACCACACAGAAATTGTGATATTTGCAGTTTCATTGAAGGAAAAAAAATGTTGTCTTACCGATTACAAAACTGTTTTCTGAAGTAAAATAACCTGCTTAAAAGGTTATATTGCCTAATCAATAAAATTCATTTCTAAATTTGGAAAAATCATTACCTAGAACATAATTAAGTGCTTTTATTAGTGATGATCAAGTACCATTTCTATCTTTAACCTGACAAAGTCTTTGCCTAAAAATTAAAAATTTTTGTAAAAAGTTTGGTTAAAATAATTTTGCATATGGCTTGCAAAAGCATCTCATTAGATTTTATGAACTCACCCGTAAGAAATTTTTAGGCAACGGTTATTTGCAGTGTTACCTTAAGTTTAAAGCATCGTATTTGCCTTAAGACAGGCCTTATACACAGCAGCTGGAAAACTGTCGACTTAATGCAGTGCTTTTGCTGAATCTTGTCAAATGCTAAAATTTTCTTGTATTTTAGCAGCCTCTAAGATCGTAACTTCTCATTCTCAAATTCCTCTGCAATGTCACATTTTCATCTTATGTCGCAGGTTACTACCTTTTCTCCAGCCCAAAACCAATCTATTTTCTTGTTGCAGGTTGTCGTCCTATACAGAAATTTCCTTCTCATTTGTTATGGTACACCTAAATTTTCCTTAAATGTTTTAGATGTCGGTGCTCGCAGAAATTATCTTTTAGAATTTTAAGATAAATTCGTGATAAAACAAGTTGGATAGATTCAGAATGATAATGTTAGAGGGTTGGTGGGAGTAGTATTTATTAAATGTAAGATATTAAAATATAGATAGGTGGCAAGGGCATAGTATTTATTAAATATAAAATATTAAAATATAAATAGGTGGTATGGCCATGTGCAATAGAGAGATTATAAGATGTGGTGATTAAAATTAAGGAGAAAAAGGGTATCCAAAGGTTAAAAGAATAGAAATTGTGCAAAATATGGAAAAGGTGCATGAATAGGATTAACAAGCCCTACAACACTTAATAGGACGAAATGAAAAATAAGGATTCATAAAATTGATCTCATTTTATTAGAATAAGGTTAATGATGATGATGAGCTTGTAGACCTGTTGCTTCTGCTTATTAAACTTTGATTGCATTCATCCAAACCTATCTACTGTTGCTGAGCTTCAATTACTTCTCAGTGTATTTCTTTTACACATTCAGCTTAGAGTCTAGCATTGTACCTCGCTGATGTCAATGGGTAAGTATAAACTTCAATGCATTGATATGCCCATGAATAATTAACAAAATACGATGCATGTTGCTCAGATTAGATAATGTCATAGGAAAGTTATATTGTTACTTCTTGAGCCACCATGCAATCAATTCTTGATAATTTTTCGTTTTTTATTAGATTTAGAGTACCTCATTCTTCAGAAATTTATTTATGTGGTTGGATATACATTTGCAATAAATATCTTTTGGTGGATGGAATTGAATGTGAAATCATATACTAATTTCACTTCGGTGGTCCTAGCTAACACCCAACTGGTCCAATTTTATTCAATCTTTTCTTTCCCCGGAATAATGTCTGCTGTCAGTGACACCTGTGTAAAGCTCTAGAAATAGCTGTTTTAGTTTCCCAGCTAATTATTGTTATATTGTATTCTCTCATGCACTTGCCTATGGCTCAGACTAAATCCAAATTACTAGATATAAGGGATATTATCTGAAACATTAGTTTTTCGTGGAAGCTAAAAGATTTTGGCACGTAGAGCGTAGATAGCTTTTGGTAGAATTCAAGTTGGATGGTTGAAATGGAGGAATGCATCGGGCTTGTTGTGTGACAGAAAAATGCTCCTCAAACTTAAGGGAAAATTCTATAAGATGGTGGTGAGACCTGCAATGCTTTATGGCGTAGAATGTTGACAATTAAAAGAGAAGCATAAAATAAGTGTGGCAGAGTTGAAAATATAAAAAAAAGAAAAAAAAATAAAAAAAAAATAAAATAAGTGTTGCAGAGTTGAGGATGCTCAAGTGGATGAGTGGCTTCACTCAGAGGCAACATGCGAAACAAGTATTTACATGAAAAGGTTGGAGTAGCTCCAATGGCCGATAAGATTAGAGAGTCACCTTAGATGATTTGGACACAAAACATGGACCTTTTGATAACTCGGTTAAGAGAGTAAATGTATTAGATTTTGCCCATGTTAAGAAAGGTAGAGGTACACCTAAAAAGACTTGGTTAAAAAATATTAGAAATGATATTTTTTTATTAGATTTAAATGAGAATTTGATTTTTATCTGGACAAAATGGAGAAAAAGGATTCATGTAGCCGACCCACGTAGTGTGATAAAGGCTTGATGTTGTTGTTGTAGAGTGTAGATAGCTTTTATGAATTTAGAATTATCTCTTATGATTTAAATTTTCATTACAAAAATATGTCAACGTGAGGAATTCAGTGCAATGCAAGCCTTGTAAGAAGATGATCATTCAAGAAAAATTGCGAATTACACCAAAATGATTTGAGAAGCTCTTAGGCATAGATGTTTTGAAGTCACCAAAATGATTGTTGTTTCTTTAATTATAGCCTCCAACACTTGCCTTTGGTCCAGAATAAAATCCATAGCAAGATGTAAGAAAGAGTATGCTAGCCTTGTTTTTAATAGAAGCAAGGGGATTTTATACTTCAGATTGATACTATTATTTTTATCTTTCTATCATGATTTATAGCATTTGGAAAATAAGTACAACTTGTATTCATTGGTATCACATTTGCTTGCAGGAAAATGAACTTCAAGATATATCACAAGCTATACACATGCTATTTTTTTCAATCTAATTCTAAACTTTTTCACTCCATCAAACTATAGCCTACCATGATGAAGCTATACATAATAAGATAGCTCTCTCGCGTATGATTAAGGTTTCATTTGGGACAGCTTTCTTATTTCTTTTCAAAATATTTTTTTAGTTTAAAAAATTTTTGTTCTAAAAAATTGCTTTAAGAAGCAGTAAGAAAGCCGTCCTAAACGAAACTTAAATCAATTCACACAAGTTTCTTGTTTGAAGATGTGCATTTCTATCCACGATCAATTTATCAGCTAGAATGTTTAGTTTAATCTCATGACTCTCATCTATAGGTACTCGCCTGCATTTGTCAAGTTTTTACCCGGATCAACATTGCCAAGTGGTTGAACTGATTGTTGCTAACATTAATATACAGGTTACTATATTACATCAAAGTATAGTTGAAAAACAGAAAAAAAGTTGTTTGCTTAGTTAGTTGCATAAACTGAAAACCACCAATCAGAAAAATGGATGCTTATTAATCTAACTGTGTTTACTCAATTTAGTTCTCATTTTCTTCATTGTGCAGATAAGCAATTTGTTGAACTGCTTTGAAATATCTAAAGATTATGTCCTCTCTATTCTTTCAAATTCCTGATATAGTAAAGAATATTTTCTCAGCATGTCGCTCTAATTTTTCATTTTTCTTCCAACATCCACATTTTGAAACTATACTTTTTATATATTTAATTGAAGGGAAGCTCCATGTTCAGGAACTCTGGCCTGCTATAATAATCCATTGAAGGATCTCCTCAACCAGTAAGTGTCAGTGATTTATCCAGAATTCTGCGACATTCAGCTATTGATGCTATAGTCTATGTAGGCATATTTTAGATACATTGCAATTGTGTTGGATTTTGCTGAAAACTGAACTTCTGGTCCTTCGTGTTATATTTGGAACTCTGTTATCTACGATATTCTACAGTGATGAAGAGCGGAGATATATGCAATGTTATTTTTTTTATCTTGAGCTGATTACGTATATTTCATAATTTCTGGTTCATATTTTTCAGGACATTAATATGAAAATCGACCATTAGTAGTATTATTATTTTTTACTACAGTTTATTATCGTATTTATGGTTTGGGCTATTGTAATTAGGGGTGTAAGTGAGTCTGCTCGAGCCTGACTTATTAACGAGCTTGCGAGCTGAGCTTAATAAGTTTCAAGCTCCAGCTCGAGCAAAATTTCAAGTTTGTTGGATTATCGAGCTCGGGTGATGCTTGGCTCAATTACTCGTCTGCGCGTGCGAAGGCGGATCGTGGAAGGCTTGCGAGTTCGTTTTTAATGGCACAAGCCGAGCTCGAGACTCAAGTTCAAGCTCAGGATTTAGCTCGCAAATTGAACTCGAGTTAGACCTAACTTGGGCTCAATTCGACTCGTTTGCACCTTAAATTTTAATTAATATTGCTCAACTATTCAGCACTTTTGAGAAGTGGGCTCATTAATTAAATATTATGTTATATTTTTTTATTAATGTTAATCAAAAGTAATGTTTCAACTCAAATTCTTTTGATGTATGTTACGTTATTAATATTTATGTAAGAATTTAAAAAAAAAATAGGTAACTTAATTTCTCATATGTAATTCACTTCTCTTATGGGCGAGCGGTTTTTAAATTTAAAAAACAATATCGTAGACTATATTGGAATTTAAGTACAATCACTTCTAAAAACCTGCCCTGCCTCTGAACATAACTAGCCATAAAATTATGTCTACATGAAGAATCCTTTACACAAATAAATAAATTACTTAATTTTATTCATAGATCTAAAATTGACTTGTAAGGCCAATACTGCCCATATAAAATTTGAACAAAAAAATCTAAATCATTAGAATTTCTACAAGTTTAGGGTTGTGTAATCTTGTCTGCCACCATTAATGAAGAATTTGCACTTCTTTTTTTTTTATGCATTGGCATTATTTGAAAAAGAAAAAAAATAAATGATTAGATCCACATACCTTTTGTATCAGTATTCATATTTTCTTTGATCGAGTGCCACAATATGGAGAATAATTATTCTGTGCGGAGTCCGGACGAAAAAAATTATATGAACTAAGAGTATACAGTATATAAAAATTTATACATAATTTACACTTACATGTCTTCTCATCCAGACTTCGCACAGAATAATTTCTCCGCAATAAGCCACTCAAAATTTAACAAAAATATCCGACATTTTGGGCCAAAAAAATAAAAACAAAACTTCGCTATCATTTATGATGATCTGATCCTAAGCTGAAAAAGCTTTAACGAAAATAATGGATAAAAACAAATCTGCTATTTTCAACTGAGGCCTGTTACTGCAAATTTTTGAAATGGAGGAATTAAACAAGGAATCAGGAACTAACAACAAAATGAACAAAAATCAGCTCACAGTTCGCATATATGAAAGTTTATAATAAATACAGCAAACAATTATACATGAACTGACCAACTTTTGCCTGTCCTGAGGCCCTCCATATTTATTCTCAATTTTTTGACAAATGCAAGTTTTAAATCAATTCCTAAACACGAATGAAATTTCAAAATTATGAAATCAAGCATTCCAGTGGTAAATTCTGCTATCTTTGAACCCTTTTTGGTCTAATTCGCTTGAAAGCCATAAAAGTTACTGCAGCAGAAAGGGAGTACCTGAAGAGCACAAAACAATAGCATGTGATCAGTCAAGGGGTGCAAGCTTGAAGAATCCAGAACGTTTTAATCATAAACAAAACAGCAAGTACATGATATCACTTTCTTACAATTAAATCAAATTAGGGTTTGGGTTATGCAACTTATTATGGCTGATTTCGTTCTTGGAGTTTGGTGACTTGAGCTTTAGCAGCATCTAGGAATTGAGAGAGATAGATCCCTTTAGCAGCATCTAGGGATTGAGAGAGATAGATCCTCCTCTCGAATTGAAGATCAATTGTATCTTGCTATTATCTTCCGTTAGTTTGATTATTGTAATAAAAACTACTGTTTTTCTGATTTTTTTCTTTGGATTTGTGAATCATTCCCTCTGTTTTTGTCAAGATCGTTAGGCTTTACTTGTGAACTCCAAGTATTTCCTAACAAGATGCTCTTCTCTAAATCTATGAATGCATCCTCTAAAATATATGAGGGGGGCACATTAATGTAATAAAGTAGTTGGGGCAATTTCACACGTAATACTGCAATCAAGTGTATTTGCATTATTGTATAATAACACACAACAACTTATTTTACAATAATGTTACTCAGAACATAATAAAAATATGGACTTTCATTCTCAATGATTTGTTAAGTTCCTAATGATTTTCATTGTATCACACAAAAATACAGATTCAATAGTTTATTTAAAAACTTAGATGTTAGTTTTATAAGAAACTTTAATGATGATTATTAAAAAAAATGAATTTTAAGAATTAACCAACAATATTGGGCCTGATGAAAATCAACAAATTTTCTTGACCCCCTAACTTTCAATAAGAATAGCTAAGATCATAACGTTCATGTCAAAGACTACAATGATTCACCAATTAGTAACATGGCTATGTGGTCATGATGGTAATAGATGCTGATGGAAAATCAAGCATCATCAGCTTTCGGATAAATGCTTTAGTAAGCTAAAAATATGAATGATAGGTCAAACACAAAAAGCAATCCCATCTTTCAGAAGCATTATGATGATGAGTGATGACAATGTAAATTAATCAACAAAATTTCTCAGCTTTTTAAATATTAACTAACAACAAAATACTATTTTAGATGAAGAAGATAAGATGAATCAACTTTCTGAATAGTCAGCAATGAAAAGAATTTATAGACTCATTCCTTTAAATATAATCTTATAAATAAAATGAATGTTTATGGTAAGATAAAAGTTTGAAGTAGTTTACTGGAACTCTATCCAGAAAACTGCAAAGTGCTAACAAAAATTAGTTGGAAAGAAATGCGCTTTACCAAGTTAACGTATAGTTTAGATGATCCTGTGGCATGACCGAGTAACGGATCAAGGTATTGACATCTTTTGGCACAGGATAAGGATCAGTTGCAGAGGCATTTTCATTTATATCTTCTATATATAAAGTATCATCTGGAAGACCACAAGCCTGAGCAATCATGGGAATATCCACATAAAACCACTGACCACTCTTAGGATCATTTTCAGGGACAAAAATACTCGGTTTTTCACTTCCACGAACAACCCCAACAACCTTTACGGGGATTTCAGTATGCTCTGTATCCTGCAATGGTAGGAAAGGTAGAACATTGGAAAACTGGATATAAAATAAAGCTCCAAAGATATTCACAACAATCACATATGTTTTCCTCAAAGCCCAACACTTCGGAAACTGTCATGGAGAGGGGGGGAGAGAGAGAGAGGCACATGTAAAATGTAGGGATAAGGCTAACCATTATGATGATGTTGAAAGGTACAGGCACATGCACCAATACTTTGAGGAGAACTTGAAAAAATTCATGCCCATCTTTTATGGCATTCATAGCAACATTTTCACACTCGACCCTCTATTTTAAGTTATGCTCATATCACATCAGATCATTCCTTTTTTTTTAGGGACAAGGTGTTGTGTAAAGCGGTAAAGAATAAATTTCAACTTCTTTGGTACAGGCCTATATAGATAGCTTTATTTCATATAACCATAAGACACTTATATAACAGCTAAATCATACAACTGAATGGAATTTTGAAGAAGCTTTGTTGAGAAGAGAAATTGATCCTCAATATACAGCATACTGCAGAATTTTCAGACCTTTGAATATCTAGTAAGTTGACACCAACAGATATCCTTGTTAACAAGAATAAACAATGCAACAATAAAAAGAAAATACAATAATATAAGTAATTAGGAAACGGTCAACATTGGTACTTTCACAAGAATGATCTAAATATGAATTATGACTGGTATGAAATATAAGAAAGCACCAACAGGACAAGGGACAAAATAACATAGAGTACGAAGAAGAAACACTTCATATTAAAATGACTCATATTTAGCATCCATGCAGATAAATCCAGACACACCAGATTTGACACAACCAACTAGAGATCTTCAACGGGGATCAATGGCAAAGCAATAAACTCATGATGAAGAAGATGATGATGATGATTTGGAGAAAATTGGCATTCCATGTGTACCTTGCATTCCTTTAAATCCTGTGCTTTAAAAACAAATTCAAATACAGCATAGAACATATGGAAAAATTTAAAAAAACATATATTGGTTTTTTATCTCCTTCAAGAAATTATTTCAATCTTATTGTGATATTTTCACAGACGAATTAAGCAATGAATGCAAACTAAAACAGAGGTAATGAAGTACTTTCCAGAATAAGCACAACCATATCACAAGCGAAGTATAACACTTGGGATCTAACGTTCTAAAAAGAATGCATAACATGCCAAAAGCATTCCTTGTGAATGCTAACAAATTTGTTATATTGGATATTAAGCTCCACAGTAATAATCCACCATTAAGATGTATAGCATCTCCTTACCTCAATAAATTAAATGAATAACGTAGAACAGAGATAATATTTCAAATGGCATAAAACTAATGTTGTTTGAACTTAGATCTTAAACGTAATTTGGCATCTGCAACAGCTAGTTATTGATTTCAGCATCCTGACAGTGACAATAGAACTAAAATTCTCGTAGAAGGTGAATACAGTTTGGTAATAACCTTGGAGAGCTTGGGTTTTCGGGACCAAAATTTCCACCAAATACTACCGCCATTCACTTGGAGATCCGTTGTTTTTGAATCTGAAGACTTCTTAGAGGGCCGTGAATCTTTTAGAGACCTATTGCGCCAACTTCGAGGTACCCACCCTCTATTAACAAGGATAGGTCGCTGCACACTGATAATTTCTTAAAAAATTGATATGTTAACAAATAGTGATAAATATGCAGAATAAATCAACCAAGAAACAAAGAGAATAAATGTCACAAATTTTGAAATAAAACGAATAAGTATGAGAATCTCACTCTAGACTATAACTTCATAGGTTACTGAAAACTGAAATATGGGAATGGTTGCTTATCAATGTAAAAAATGTCAAACAAATTCTTCATTAAATGGATGAAATTGCAATGCGTGATTCAAAATCATTTTCTTTTAGCAACCATTTAAAACAAAAAGAAAAAATCAAACCACATTTTTCCCATAAGAGGTAATTGTTCAATTGTGGATTCTCATATAGTTCTTGAATTTGAGTTTTCTAATTTTTATTTTCCAATGCACATATTTTGTGTTATTCAAAATCATCTTCTTTTAGCAACCTCTTGAAACAAAAAGAAAAAAACCAAACAAAATATTTCCCTATAGAGGTAACTGTCTTATTGTGGATTCTTTATCAAAACAGCAGTTCTTCAATTTGATTTTTCTAATTTAACTTTACACTTCAGATGTAAAATAAACTTCCAAACATATATAAATGTATTGTGTTTTGAATATGATATATATAAGCAAGTGCAGAACAAAAAGAAGTTGAAACCGAATAAGCATCATCCAAAAAGTAAAAACTTGAAGGTCCAGAATAACTGCTGACATTATCTAAAGTTACATTTGCACCTGGTAACAGCTTAAATCCCAATGGAACAAGTTTCCAACAAGATCTCCAAACGTATTCAACATCAGAAATGTTTGCAAGAAACAAAATGCGAATTTTTATAAAGGGCTGAAGCGCACTTCCAAACTAACATGAGAAGTATTATGAATTATTCACTTCCAGTTAAGTCTATGACTCTAATGTTTGCTAGTAACACAAGGAACCTTCATGCACAACATCATCTACAACTAAGGTACATTTACCTCAGACAAAAGTTCCACAAAAAATAGTGCGTAGCCTGCAAAAGTAAACCTGCTTAAAAGTTTTTTTTTTTTTTTTGGGGTACAATTGTGGACAGTTTTCTTTTGATATACCTTCCTTAGCACAACAATTATTTATTCCAGTCAATAAATAACAAAAAAATAACCTAAGGTGATAACTCTCGTCACTGTTGATTATTCTCAATTTACTATTGGAATATATTGATTCACCAAACAGGAATATACTTCCAAATAGTTTGAAAAACTTTGACCACCTTGATAAAAGCATTAAATAAGACCACATATAACAGGCTATTAAAAAAAATTAAGTAAAATTTTCCAAAATTTAATTGACTCATTTCACCACATTCAATGAAACTAACCAAGCTATGCTGTTTGAAACATCCAGACAAGAACTATAAAATGTTGCCATATATCAATGGGCATATGGATTGTGTATCAAACAAAGTGACTTTTCAGATAATTTAAGCTAGGCACTGTTAAGGATTTACAAGTTCAGGATAAAGGGAACTGCAAAAGATTTACATAATGTTCAATAAATAACTCAATACATGATGACACATACACCTTCATGGCATAAAAAGTGGATGTTGGCTATCAAAGAAGAAAGCACTGCAAAACTTCTAATCAATGCTAACCATATGTAGAAACTTTCTAAGTTGTTGACCAAATATATGGTAACCAAATATTACATCAATGAACAGCCTCACTAAGAATCCTATATACTTTCACATTTCTTTAGCTTGAAAAAAGTATGATTCAGCAAGCCTAATTTCTGTTTACAAGTGCGAATTTATACACTCCATACCATCTCTACTAGAGGAAACTACATATAATACACAAAGCAACTCATAACAGTCACATTTTCTTTGCTTGGAATTGGTTGTACTAACAACAGTATTCAAATTATAGATAGACCTTCGAATAGAGAAGCACTACTGAAGTTATCTTTTCATGCTTACATTGCAGTTTCAGTCATAAAATGAGATCCCTATAGAGTTAAGAAGGAGGCCAGACACCTTTCCTATACAAGCGCCCATCCCATTTTACATGACAGAAACCTAAATCCATAAATGATTACTACTACAAGCTCACTATTAACTCATGCAACCTTTTTCCCCCCAAAAGTCCTTGTAGGATCAATCCACGAATTACGCTTGTATTAATATGACAGTAATTGTATATGCATTAAATTGTGCATTGACTTTTATGAATGACATGCAGTACTTGATTTATGGTAGATGGAAGCTAGAGACTAAAGTTTTAAACTAACCAATAATAGCTTCATAAACAATCTTCATAAATATAATAACTGATAATTTGGCTGGAAAAATAAAAGTAGATGCTACAACCTTCCCATGGACATTAAAGACTTCTTCCAACCATACAGTATTGTGCAGAAAATCTGCATACTTTGAGCAAGTTCTAGTGATACTCCGGGGATGGGGATGATCAATAATAAACAACAGAATAAGATACTTAAATGTTTATTGCTAGTTTACAAGTTACCTGCCAGAATCTCCTGCCTTTGGAATGAAAGGCAAGATAACATAATAACCATTCTCAGTCACTCCAGAGATGCTTCTTGATCTAGGACCAACAAATAAGCTCTTTCCCTCATCATACATGCCCTCACAAATGACCTTTCTGAATTCCAAAGAGTCCATATTATGCCCCAAAGAGCCTATCTCATTCCACCTTATGGGTTCCATGTCTAGTCTTTTTTTCCTATAATCCAACATTTTAATCTGACAAGAAATAAATTGCAAACAAATTTGCATTAGCTTGAACCAGTTATAACCAATATATCATGAGAAAAACCAAAATAGAATGAGCACTTTAAATATTTCACTTGGCTTTACAAGAAACTTTAAGATAAACAAAATCTGTGTTACAACATGGTGCAATTATGAGCTATCCATCACCTTCTCTTGCCTACGGAAAATCTGCCAGGTTCCAAGGCCAAAAGTGATAGCCCCAGGAATAAAGAGCAGTAGCTTGGACCATCTTCCCCTCTCTTCTAACAACCAAATATAGATGTCAATCGAGAGAACTATGAGGCATATGAAGGCAAGTAAGAAACTGATCAACCACCCTTACGTGGTGGTGAACGCAGGCCTCAAAATTGACCATTTTGAGGCAGTTGAATTCAATAAGAACGAAAACCCTAAACCCTACAACGACTAGAATATTTCCAAATGCTATTCAAAATAGAACATTCCTTAGATTGGGATTTTATGAGGAAGAGAGAGACCTTCGGTTTGTGACGCCACTGCTGCTTCTCCAATGAGTGGTGGCGGAGGCTGCGGTTGGAGATTTCTTTCAGACGTCAATAAGGACGAGAAGACAGGTGTGCACTTCGGAATGGTGGGGATGCCTCTGCTTATTTTTAGGGCAGCCATTGTTGATAGAAGAGAGTCAGATAGAAGCCTAGAACGGCTTGGCATTCCAAAAAGCCATCTTCGCCGGCAAATAAGCTTCGAATTCCACAGCAGCGCTTTGGCAGAATAAGCGATCTGGCCTTCCTGCCTGTTTGGTAGCAGGATTTACGCAAGATTTAATCAAATTCCTACTAAACGGTAGAAAAATCATTTTGAATTCTACAACTTTCTAAATCCCACACTACTCCATGTCAACTTAGAACCGGCCATCGGGCGAGTTTTAACGTAAATCCGCACATCTCACGAAGTCCTCTCCACACGCCGTCAGTGCCTCGCTAGTGGTTCGGTAATAAAAGGGGAGAAAAGCTAGGGTTCGGATATTAGGCGTGCTGCGGGAACTTTATAACTAATTAAATTGTTAAGAGCGATAATTTGATAATGGAATTTTTTTTAAATTAATCCTAATAATTTGTATTATTTACTAAAAGAATAGAATATTAAGAAAATTAATAGTATTTGTGATTTAATATAATAATATTCAATCTACTAATATTTTACTAAAATTTAAAACTACCAATATTCAATCAAACAAACCAATAATGCATTAATTAAAAAATTAAATCAATTTCAATAATAAATATCAGTTTAAAGCCAACTTTTTTAATAGGAGTCGGACAATTAGTAGACAATAGCCAGCATTCAAACAGAATAACAGAGCACTTCTTCAAATCTATTGATTTCCCGACTATGGCATTCTAAGAAAATCTTTGTAGGGCTGTGTTGAACATCCCAGCTTTCAAATTTAGATTTCATTTGAAACAGCTTTATTATTATTTTATAAAACAATCTTTTAATATAATTTTTTTTAATTGTATTAAAAACTGCTTTATAAAACACTACAAAAGCTGTCCCAAACGAAGCCTAAGGTTTCGTTGGGACAGCTTTTTTATTGCTTTTTAAAACAAAATTTTAGTAAAAAATTAAAATTTTTGTACTAAAATTTCATTTTAAAAAGCAAAAGAAAAAAGCCGTCCGAAACGAAGCCTAAATTTACAAAATATGAGAGATTTTTTCAATGAAATGAAAAAGATCAAATAATAATCAGAAGAATTTCAGCAAAGGGGGCCAAACAGAACACTTCAAGCTATTACAGAAATTTATCTTTAAGTGTCAGATAGAAATTTAGGTGAAACCTCAACAAGTGCAGTCTAGCTGTTTGTCATCATCTAGCTTCTCATAACATTTATCTGGCTAAAAGAACAGCATGAAGAACTCAGCGCAGATAATAGAATATAGGAAGTGAGGTAAATCTCAGGAACAAAAATTGACAATCACATCCAACAAGAAGCTAAAGATAAGAAATGAGGTGCAGAAGTCCCACAGAAGCGGATGTATTCTGCTTTGTTCAGCATTTGAATAGATGCCTACGTTATCTGATTTAGGTAATAGCGCTGATGGATCTCATCTATCTCCTGCCATGGAAGCTTTCGTTAGGTCTCCGAGCAGTTGCAAACTGCAAACGCAGGGTTGAAGAATCAGGATCATGAAGGTCCATTTTGTAACCTGATCAATGGAAAAATGAGAGTCGTAAGGCCGTTTGTTAGCCTGTTCCAACGCTGATTTTCTTTGAAAATATAATAATATTATTAATAATACAAATCATTTGGCGTATAATCGAAGCCAAGCAGAAAACAAAGAGAAATAATGCTCCTCCAAAGTTTACAACTGGAAGTGCATTGTCATCACCCATACTAAAAAATAATCAAACTTAGGGACTATTGTTTTTCATTGTCCACCTTGTGCTAAGCTACTAAGCAAGGGTGCCCTGGACACCCTGAACCCTTTCATCATTGCCCCAGCGCCATCTCGCACTCTCCTAATACTTTGAAAAAGGCTAATCACTGCTGCCATTTGCTAGGGGACATTCATCTATCTGGCCAAACGCATCCATCTATGTAGCCAAATTCCGCTACAGCTCTGCAGCCTTGTGCTCGCTCTCACATCCATCTTTGAATCATTCGCAAATAGCTTTCCGGCGACAATAAATTGTTGACCTCATCAGTCTTCGATTTTGATGATGATAAACAAAATTTTGGAAGTTCTTAATGTGTTGTGTACTTGTTTTCAGGACGATTGAATTAGCCTTGGCTCAATTAGCTATTCAAAACTTGAGACAATAATCCACAATACTTGAGAGTGATGGAAATCATAAAATACAATCAGACACTAAGAGAAGTGCATAGGAGCTTCATGGTGTCGTTGTCATTTGAGTTATGGAAGTTCTTCGGGCATATTCTTGCATTTTGCTCATTAGTTCACAACGATCAAAACCAAATTAAAACATCTAAAATTCATTAAAAGTCTCTTAACATTCGAAAAAGGTTCACAGCAGAGCTCACCGCTGCTATCATATGCTAGGGCACATCCATCCATCAAGTTATCTTCTGTATGGCTTTAGAGCTTTGTGCTCTCATACTCGTCTATGACACTGATACACCGCATAGCATTCCGCCATTGATGGACATTTGACCACTGAGCCTCAAGTTTACATGAATTTAATTTTAATGATTAAAAACAAATTTTTAGAAGTTAATGTGCTTTGTATTTAGTTTAAGGACGATTGAGTTAGCATTGGCTCAATCAAAGCTTGACACAAGAATCCAAAACACTCTGAGAGTGATGGACATCAAAATGCAAATTTTAATATTAATTTCAGATTTTTCATATTCTATTTTTAATTCTAATTGTTCAGCATATTAGCTTGTTCTTGCTTTTCTTATGGCATGCTATTTATCATCGCCTCGCTTGCCACTCACCGCTCACCGCCATCGGCTCGCTACTTGCCAGTTTGTTCATTTGCTCGCATTATTCGGTCTGCTTTGTAGTTGTGTGCTATTGCATGCCATGCGCTCTATATGCTCACATAAGCCTAAACATGCTGATCTACGTGCACACCCTAGCCATCTGCTAGTTGTACAGTCACTTAGCTACCTACTGTGTGCTTATGCACGCACACGTACCCAAAGACCTTAGACCTCTAATTTACTAAATCTCAAATATTTAAACATTAGCATAAATCTTATTAATTCTTAAAATGACTCAACTTTTGGCCACAATTTCTTATCACAGTAGGAACCCAAATCGTCAATTTCAACAAAATACTCTCATTTTGGGAAATGTTAACAAAAATACTCTCAAATTCAAAACCTTCTCAAAAATTCTAGAAAATTATGTAATTTTGTTGGGAACACCCTCTCAATCATAACCATTTGTCATAAAATTCATGGCAAATTTGTATTTTCAGAGTAGCAATAAAAACTCCCTAATTTCTCTCAAAAATTAGAAATTATTAAATATTTAATGCTGTCCCACAATTTAGTTTGATTGTTAGGGGTCCCCTCCAATAACAAATTCCATTACTTACAAAATCATGATTTTCCAATATAATCACAATACATTGCCTTAAAATACCACCTAAAAATTTTTTTTAAGTAGGAAATTTTACCCAAAAAAATACATTTATGCAATAAAAACTCCCTAATTCCTCTCAAAAATTAGAAATTATTAAATATTTAATGCTGGCCCACAATTTAGTTTGATTGTTAGGGGTCCCCTCCAATAACAAATTCCATTACTTACAAAATCATGATTTTCCAATATAATCACAATACATTGCCTTAAAATACCACCTAAAAATTTTTTTTAAGTAGGAAATTTTACCCAAAAAAATACATTTATGCACCAATGGCCCTAACTCCCAATTGACATGGCTTATGCATACCTCCAACATTTTTTCCTATCAAAATATATTTTAAATGCTCAAAATGCCCCCAAAATGGCAGAAATACTAAAAATGGATTATATTAAATATGGAAACTCCGATCAAATCCTACATCTCTCATATCTGGCACAAATTCAACTCCAATATCATCCCTATCGAGCTAGCCAACCAATAGGAGACCCGAACAGACCTAAACCAGTCACAAATGAGCATGCTGAGCAATCTACCTCAACAGACTATTCAATCTTCAATCTTCAATCTTTATCTCCACTAAACATCAAGCCAAAACCACTCTTAGATGAGTCTATCTACAACTTAAAATCCCCAAAAGGTCTCACCATCAATCCACAAACCAAAACCAAATTCAGCCAATCTATATAAAACCTATCGATCACAGCAGCAATTCACAGCACAAAATAACCCTATCTATCAGTCATGATGTGTCCCGCCATCTGTTCACAACCAAGTCATACCTGCCTACAACTCACATCTCAATGATGAGTATAATACTAGCCCATTATAACTGGATGGAAATAGCATCTCCACTAAAATAAAAAATATGCTCATATATGTGCCTCAGCTCCATAATATAAGCCTCAGCCCTCAACCCATAACCAAGCGAAACTTAAAGACAACTCACTTCTCAATGATGGGTATAATACTAGTTATAACTGGATGAGAACACCAGCCCCACAAATATCAAATTTATGCCCATATGTGTGCCTCAACTACACAAAATAAGCCTCAAGCACTACCAATCCCCATCCCCCTCACACCAGCCAATCTAAGCGAGGTGGCAAAAGAACTATAGGCTCACAGGTCTACGAGCGAGCGAATACAATGGATGGATGGATAGCATAAAAATAAATGGGTCATACATATATTTCCTATCCTGTGAACCAAACAATAAAGATCAGATAATAGGCACCTGGTTAAGTTCATAACCAAACTGATGTTAAGCATGCTTAATTTAAGGAGGCTTCAATCAAGCAAATAAAAGAGAGTTCCTAGCAAGTCAAAAAGCCAAATGATTAGGTAAAGAAAAATAAACCAATCGCCCTTAACAATAATATTTAACCATAGCACCATGATAATAGTTGCATTGACATTAAACTCAACATGAGGGGATCCTTATCAACCAGTCAAGCTTATCCTTAGGTCATCCAACCTAAGGCCCACTCAAGATAACCACCAAGGCCTCTAATCCACAAAATATTCAGCTTCGTACCAAAGTTAGCCTGCCAAACCTCCATCAGGCCTCCCCCCTCCCAAAAAAATAAATAAATAAGCAATAAAAAGAATTGAAATATACAAAATCCATAAACATACTATAATACAAAAATTGGTTTAAAAAGTTGTCTAAGGCCCGTGCCCCAAGACAAGCCTCACCATAAGGCGCCCAGAAATTGCATCGGGGATTACACCAGTACAATTTAAATGAGTCTTGACCTTTTTTTTATTTGAGGCATATGTCTTGGGGCGTTTTAGGTGATGCCTATAATTAATAACAAGTAAAAGTTTTAAGAAAAATCTTTTATTACATGATAAACTTAATATAACTTATATCCCGATTTAAATTTTTATATTAAAATTGCAAGAGTCCAGTGAGCAAGAGAAAGAGGATTGCGGTGTGACAATCAATAAGCGAGTGATAGAAAGAGAATGCGAAGGGGGAGGGCTGTGAGCAGAGAGGGCTACGATTACATTTGAGCAATCCACTATGAGCGAGGAAATCTATGACTACTTGCAACAATGATGTGGATTATAATCCTCATGACATATTTAAATCCTACGTGGGTGCTTACCTTGAATATTATTTCATACTTTCACTTTAGACTAAGATTTAATATTGAGATTCGCTTTTTTATAGTGTATTTGTGTATGATGACAAGATAAATAAATATGTTAATGGTTTATAACATACATTGTTTAAAATTGCGAAATATGAGGCTCGCCTTGAGGCCCGCCTCAACGCAATTCCAATGAAAAACGCTTCGAGGCTTACACCTCGAGTTTTTTTTAGGCCCGTCTTGAGGCACGCCTCGCCTCGCTAGCATGAGGCTTACTCCTCACCCTATTTATATATTTTTTTATTTAAAACTTATATAAATCCTAAAGTAAAGCCCCGAACAAATCACACTTCATGCACCCCCGAGTCGCAGCAACTTCCTCTCAACTACCTCAACCTCCATCTCGCCTTTGCCACAACCACCACCGTCGCAACCGCCACCAAGGATCATTTGAAAGTCACACACCACCATCACCTCCTCCTTTAAAAATTTTTGAGTATTAATCTCATCTTTATGTTGATAAAAAAAATTTATGAAAGAGGAAGATGACTAAAATAAATGAAGAAGCATATGGAGAGGTATTGGACTCCACAGGATGAGACAGGGGTGAGATCAATTTGTTATAATGATGACTCAAATAAAGACCCTCTTAGTGATGACAGTACAGATGATTTTCTACTTGTTGCCAACTATCTAAACCTTTTTTAGAAATTAAATATGGATGAGCAGGGAACTGAGGAAGAAAGAATTTGGAGTTGAACTTAATGTTATATGATATTTTTATACAGTTTCTATATTTAATATTTTTTTGCTCATATAATATTTGTATTTCATTTATATTTCATTTAATTTATCACTTGCATTTTACATCTTGTGCAATTTTTGGTTTCATATGTATATTAATTTGCTACTTCATAGTTTAATAAAAAGATAATATGTCATCTTGTAACATATTATTTGAATATTATATAAAAAATCACTTTTAACTATTATTTGCACTTTACGCAATTTTTTTATTTTGAGGCCTACGCCTCGCCTCACGAATAAAAAATGCCTCAATACCCAATTAAGCAATTTGAAACATTGATAACATATTTATATATTATTTTTAATTTTAGATTTTTTTCAAGACTTACATCTCAATTTGCTTCAAGTCTTATGCCTCACCTCGCAGAGAAAAAATGTCTCAATTCCTGACTTCGTCTTTTTAAATATTGATATAAATTGGTCATTCTATGCTTAAAGCAATCTTTGCCCTCTACATTAAGCTAACTACAAGAAACAAAATTCAAATTCCACCCAAACTCACAAATGTCCCAATGTCATATCAATGTAATTAAACATATCAAACTCAAAATTCAGCACCAGTAAGAATGTGTCATGTACTCTCTAATTGCGTAAGAATGTGGCGTGTGCTCTCTAATTGCGTATTTAGCCTGATTGCGAAGGCACATCCTAATTGAGATGATGCCATTATGTTCTAGGCAAAACCCCAATCTTTTCCACAATGGAATTCATTTGAGCTTTAAGTTCTTGTTGCATATGACTCTTTGTTAGCCAAAATTAGCCTGAAATTGGCTTCTCAATCAACTTTTAACACTAATCTCTAAAGTTTCCTTAGATGAAACAACCTATAGCAACCTTCCAAAATATTCTGAGCACCTACCTTATATTGTGGGCATGCATTCATCCCATCACAGGTTAAGTCACATCTAGAAAGAAATAGATCCTTTAAGGTCCCATCAATCCAACTAAATAAGTAAGTTGTGCCCTATTATGCTTATCAACATCATGTCACATTGATCCCCATACAATAAAACCCCCACCTGAGTCTTACCAAAGGTGTACTTCAACATTAATTTGATCAACTTATATTTGGATTCAATGCAACCTCATTTTGCTCATGATGTAGTCACCTTAGAATAGGGGTGTAAACAAGTTGAGCCAAGCTTGATTCATCCTAGCTTGAGCTTGAGCTTGATTAATTAATCGAGTTTGAGCTCGAGCTAAAACTTAATTCAATGAGTTCGAGCCAACTCGTTTATAACGAAAGAAAAAAAATGATTATGATTTAAGCAATTATTATAATAACATTATAAAAAGAATAAAAAATTATAAGATGAATAATAAATAATTATTTAATAAAAAGTGAGATAATTTTTAAATATTTATAATAGTTGGAGTAGCTCCAATGAAAGATCAAATTAGAAAGAGTTGTCTTAGATGGTTTGGTCATATAAAACGAAGGCCTTCCAATAACCCGATTAGGATAGTAGATGTATTAGATTTGGCTTATGTTAAGAAAGATAGAGGTAGACCTAAAATGACTTGGTTAGAAAATATTAGAAATGACATTTCTTTATTAGATTTAAATGAGAATTTGACCCTTAACAGAACACAATGGAGATAAAATATTCATGTGGCCGACCCCACGTAGTGGGATAAAGGCTTGATATTATTGTTGTTGTATAATAGTTTTAAACTTGAACTACGAAATTTTAATATATTTTAAGTGTATTTTATAATAATATTTTTTAAACAAGCTGGCTCGTAAGCTAACGAGTTGAGTCAAAGCTTGCTCAAGCTTGGCTCATTAGCTCATTCAAGCTCGGCTCAGGAGCCATTTGTTAAGCCAAGCTCAAGCTGACTCACGAGACAGCTTAACTCACTCACACCCTTACCTTACAATCCTCTCTTAAAGCATTTGCAAAAAGATTTTTTAAATTCTTCCTTCCAAATAAAAAAAGAAAAGTCTATTTATGATTCATTTGGTTGATGTTTTCAAAATGCATGCAATTTAGAAATGCACAAGTTATTTGGTAGAATGTAAAAAAAATCCATTAAAACATTTTTTAGTGTTTGTTAGGATACATATTGAATAACCTTCTCTATTTTTCTCCTTTGTATCTTATTTGTAAACTTGGAAGGGGAACAACAAGCTTGGGAGTAACAGATGCGAGAGCAAATGCGTGCAAGGCCCTAGGGGTTTGTCCAAGGCAGCAAGGAAGCACCACTGAGGCGATTGAAAGCTAGCATAGTGACGCCACATGGGATTTAGAAATTGCATGATACAAACAATTTTCAAATGCAAGAAAAATGAAAATTTTGATGTATTTCAAATCCTCAAAACTTTACATTGTTTTTCTTCGCTTCAAACCAAACACCATAGAATTTGAAATGTTGGGAAATGAAATGAACTATTTTTCTAATGCTTCCAACAAACCATAAGTGTTTTTTCTTATTTGTTAAAGTATGCACTCAATATTACAATATTTTATGCATTCGTGAATACAATAGAGCTTCTCATAACCATTATAAATCTTCTCACAGGTAATCCTATTATAAGCTATATGCCAATTTAACTCGCATCTAATAAATATCCTTTTCTTATGTAGGCATAGATTGTAATAGTTTATTCATCTCTTCCCAAGTTAAAGAGCATAATGACTAACTATATTTATAATATTCTAACTAATAATTAATTTAATAGCAATCACCCATCATGAACTTTAATGGCCTCAAAAAAATTCTTTTAACTCTATTCATAAATATTCTCATTCTATTTCTATTATTAACATCACCAATATACAACATCCATCAATATCATTGAATGGCTTTCATTTTCCATTTACTTTTGTAAAACAAGTATCATTTAATTTTTTTTTATGTTTATTATTCGTCCTAATTCATGAAACTTGTTCAAAGTCACTAAATTCCAAGTGACAAGCCCTCAAATTTAGGCACAACCAAACGTTGCATATTTTACAAGGCAATTAAGTTAATTTGTGGTTTGTCATTTTCCATTTACTTTCATTAAAATCAAGGTAAATTGCGATGCTTCGCTTACAAAAAGCACTTTATCCAATATCACCATTGCTTCTCACCACAATCATGTTAGATTGTGGTGTATTGCTTTTAAATATTGCCCTAACCCAAGAAAATTCAAATTTGATAACATTTCATTAATTTTATCATAAGTTCTAAGAATGATTGCCAATCTAACATCAACCCTCAACTTTTTCTTATCCAAGCTTGGGATCGATAAAGATGGTTTTTTAATACAAATTATAATGGGCAGGTGTAAACAACACAACACAAATAATATGGATGATGATGATTCATAAAGCCAACTCCAAAAATAGTTAGGATAAGGCTAACAATAATGATGTTGATATTGATTTTGATGTAACATTCAAATAGTTAAACAACAACATGAAAAGGTGATAATAAAAAATAAAACTTTAAGCGCCACAAAATATCAAACAGAGGCCTTAAATACAAACCTTCAATAGCGCCCATAGCAGCCATGGCATAGGATGGAGTTGTGAAATCAACAAAGCACAGAACAATAGGGCTTCCACCATCCTGGGAAGAATCAAAATTACTAGTGCGTCAAAACACGAAACTATATTAAGGAAAATTCTTGCTAGAAAAAAGCATAAGAATGCCACTGCTCTAGTGATGAACGTACATATTTCGGTTCTTTCTTAACTAGACGAATTTCCTTGTAGCCCAAAAAGGGACGAAATATATCTTCATTCAAAATGAAGGAAATCAATATGGGAAATAATTATAGGATTATTCATTCCGCTCAAAGTTAATCAAGGATACGTGCTACTTCCCTCTCAGTAGTATCACGTGGAAGTCCTTCAACAAATAAAGTATTTGAAGCATCAGGTGGCAAGGGAATCTCTCTTCCAGCAACCATAGGATGAACCATAGGATCCACAGCAGTTTGGATGCCAAAACCCATTGTCCTATTACTTTTTGCTACCAATTCTGGTGGTCCCAATGACCTAAAAACAGGGTCAGACAATATGACGGGGTCTTGGTAAACAAGACCTGCTCTGCCTCCCCTAAAACCATATATTTCTCCACCAGTAGATCTACTCTCACCTACCAGGCCAACATGAGTAGAACCATATGAAGAAAACTGTTGCTGCACAAGTTAAATTCATAGAGAATAAAAAATTCAAGCACGTTGCAATAAAATTAGATAACATTAGAAAGTTCCATAACTGTTTGGATACTTTATCCTGAAGATAGCGGTCATATGATGCTCCAAGCGCTCGTGTATCGTTCGTAGACTGAATACCATGCTCATGTGGCTGAAATATTTGAGCTTCTTGACCAGTTAAAGCTCCACCTGCAACATCTATTGAGCCATTGCAACATCAAGGATTTAGGATACATAATTACTTAATAAATACAAGATGGATTAACTAAAAAGAAAAAGAGGCAGACACAAGGAGTTGAAGGCTCCTTTTAATAAAGAAGTGAGATCCTTTGAACTACCTCAACAAACTTCGTATTTTCCATGAAATCATGCATGAGAAGTAATTAAATATTTATGCTAAAAAATCTCAACCAAAAACTGTCATCATAGAAAATAGTTCCTTTTCCTCTCAAATGACATCAACATGTAAAGCAAAATGCATAAAAATTCAGTTCATGCATAGAAAATCTAGGATTAAAACAACTACATAACCTCAAGAGGTTTAGGAACCTCATTGCAACTTGAAAATTTTGGATAATCATGGTTTCAACATATTTCTTAACAATTTTGTGCAAGAATTATTACAAGTTATCCATAGTCAAAATAAGTGTCATCATCTTCAACTGCCTCAAAGTGCTTTTTTTTAACCTAGAGAAGGGGCTTACACGTTAATTAAAAACAAGGTTACAAGTCCTTAATAAATCCAAAACCCTCTAAAAATACAACATTTAAAGTAAAACCTACGAGCCTTAGATTCAAACTAAATACAAGATCAGGCAAAAGAGAAGACAAAACCAAAAAGTAGAATCACAAAGAGATCTAGCAATCAACAAAGGAGCGGCCAACTGGAAGCAACCAGACCCAACAGCACTCAAGATCTTCAACAGCACTCGATATCCAAGAAGAAAGCACCCTGCAAAGATGAAAGACAACAAGGAAAAGGCACCAACAGACAAACCAAAACAACTAGCCAACCAACAGAAAATTGATCAACCAACCAGCACAAGAAACCAATAACCCTACCCGAACTTCAACAAAACAACCACAGCCTCCCCAAACCAAAAAACACAGCCGATAAGGAAACACAAAAAACAGCCCAATCTACGAACAAGAACAGCCACACCAAACCAGCCAAACCAAGAATTACCTCTTCTTAGACTTCCTCCAGCGACGCTTACCAGCCCCATGGGAAAAAACCTTGTCAACTAAGCGACCCACATTCATATTATACCTCGCCTGAAACACATCATCAGGCCCATCAAAGTCCTCTCCATCACCTCCGCAAGGTGATGAACCAAAGTCATCAAGCCAATCACATTGTGCCACACAAGACTCCTTAGCGTTAAGCGCCAATTGAGCTTTCAAAACATCACTAGATATAAGAGAAACCGGAACCTCAATAAGAGGCAAACCCACATAGGCAACCACCGGATCCAATGACTTAACAGAGACATCAACCACTCCACAAGAAGAATCATTCAGGCTATCATAAACATAGACAAGATCCATCGGATCCTACCCAGCAATGACATGTGAATTAACAAAAGAAGACACCTTGTTAACATCACACAAACCCAAATTCACCATATTCACAATTTCAATACAAGGTTCAAGATCAATCCCTTGATGAGACATCTCAACAACAGCAGAAGAATCAACAGAAGCCATTAACTCAACCTTATTATCAGCCACCGTAATTATATTCTCAGTAACCTCTTGATTGGAGCAAGCAAATCCATTAAAAGAGACACACAAAGACTTCTAGCATTGACGACATTAGGATTAGGAGAACAAATTTCAACCAAACTAGAAAGAAACGAGCCAACACTCATCAGCCGAAACAGTCACAGGAGGAACCACAGAAACAACCACAGGTTCGGGCAGACCCGAGTTGCCAACATCACTAGAATTTTCTAAATGACCCTCACCAACAGCAACAACCTCATTGTGTAAAGCCAAATCCACACTTCCATTGACCTGCCTAGAATTAAGCTCGAAAGTGGAGGGCAAAACACCCTCATTACCCGCAATAGGATTAGTAGAGGGAATATTAGGAGGATTAGGGTTCAGGGTGCTACAATCCATCTTCGAATGGCCAAGTGATTTATAGTGAGAACAATATGAAGGGAAATTTTCCATGACGATAGACTTAACATAACCCAAGTTTTCGGGACCAACCCACACCCGGTCAGGATAGTGTTTAGTGACATCTAACTTAACCAGAACTCGAGCTACCAACGGCTGAGAACCACATGCAGTGGCATGATCGGTTTTACGAGGTCGGCTAAAGAAGGAACCTAAACCATGAAGGATAGGGGGAGAGAAGAGGTGAGGTCTAAAGTTGGGAAAAGAAACCTAAATGGGGATTATGGGAGATTCCACTTCAATATCAAACATAGGAGATCATTTGAACAGCTTCATAAAGCAACTATTCACAAAGTAAGACCAGTGAGCAAACACCCTACAATAATCTAAATCATTAACCAGCTTAATCAACACATGCTTCATATTGAGATTGGTAACTGAGACCTCACCAATAAGCTTAAACAACACATGCCTCAAAGTGTTGTTCACCAAACATATGCAAAACTAGGTCTTATAGTCATTCCAGTTAGCTTCACACTCCATGCATGCACGATGAAACACAATTTTTTTTATGTAACATAGCAGTCTTACAAGAAATCTCTAGGTAAAAAAACCTTAATTCCACCAAAGTTCCCTGAATAGTCTTCATATGCATTTCGGAGTATTGTCTCTTAATGTCACAATTTACTTAATCATCATATAAATAATTCAACTATCTACTTCGGTGCCAAAGCAACTTCAATTGAAGAATACAGAGTATCATGCAATAGCTGACAACTTAATAGATAAATAGATTAACTTGCAAATGTTAGAAGAATAACAAAGCCAAACATCACCTGAATGCCTATTACTTTATACAGTTTAGGCAACCAGATCAAAAGCTCGCCAAAACAATGAATATCAAATATAGTAAAACTTTATGATTATGTTTGTCATTTGGCAAGCTGAGTTTCATGACAGCTAATTCTAATTTGACAGCTAAGGGAATGAAGTATCTACACTATTTATGAATTATAATCAACAAACTAAACAGTCCAACAAAACAAAGCTTAGGAAGTCTCCAAGGAAGAAAATTTACCGCACTTGTCAGGATGAAAATGAGGGGAATCTAGCAAAAGAGATCAAAAGAAAGAGCAAGAAGCCTAGCGTTGATATACTAACTTTTGGTCTAACCATTAACTTAAGCATTTGTGAACAGTTCTTAGCTATTGCAAACAATAGCACATGCTAATAGTTTGATTGAGATCAACTATATATATATATATATATATATATATATATATATATATTACAAATCAAATTCAAATCTGAAGTACCCTAATCAAACTCCAAGCTGATAAGAATAGCATTTTAAACATTATATGGAGTTGAATAATCCAGCTACCAGTCGACATGGACAAAGGACCGCTTGTAAAGAAAAGAAAAGGAATAATTTGTAACTTGAACCTAGACCAACGTCTTAGAATATTAAACATGAACTGCTCAAGCAAGACAGTATTATCAATCCATTTAACTAGACCTATATCGACTTCCACAACTTTAAATAAAAAGAAATTTACAATTCCATCTGAAATCTAGTCAGATTCAATAGTTAAGAATTCAGATCGATAGCTCTGACATACTTAATAATTCAAAAACTTTAGCAGGAATATAAAATCGTTCAATTATACTCTATCCTATGGCCAATGGTTTCTCGGACATGCATAAACTTATGCCATATTTACTTTAGAATGAAGACGCATTAACTAAATATGCATGGCGAATCAAATATATGCATAGAGATTACATATTTCTGCCAAAGTAAAAGAGTTAAATAATGACTAAAATAAGTGATTAAAATAATTGATATTGCTAGATTATCAAAGAGAACATCATTTTCTTAGTTCATAAAGCAAAGCAACAATGGATAGATGCATCGCAAGGCTATAATATACTTTTAAGCTGTGACAAAATGGACAGATCATAACTAGTTTGCATGCAAACATGCAAGAGACTTTCTTGTAACTATAATTGTACATTTGGAGATGTCAAATATTATTAAAGTACATCAAGAAAATCATTATAAAATGCAAAATACCACTTTTGGCTTTTACTTAATATTTTGTAGAAATAAGTGTTAAAGGGGTTCGCTGTTCCAATGAGGGTGAGATACTGAGGTAGAATGCACATTGGTCCATAGCACCTATTATTATGATTTACACGATCCCCAGCATAAATAGATAAGGAAAAAACAGCAATCTGATGCTTGGTATGATGAGATTTCCGAGAGTGAATCGCTAGTTAAAATTCTTAACACAGTACTGCCATGGAAAGCTAGTGATTCAGGTATTACAAAACACTGCGTAGAAATAAGGGCTGAGAAAAAGCTTGGGAAAGATTTCAATGGTACCAATTTCAGTGCGATGTCGCTTCGGCGGAGCAGCGGATGGCTGAAGAGGCTGGCGCATCCAGTAGGCAGCGTCCATGAAAGATCTCCGAAGAAGTCAACAGACAACGGAAGAAGACCTCTTGCGGACCCCTAATTCACTTACTTCCCTTAAACCCTAACCCTAGAAATTTGCCGTTTTCGCTCTGTTTTATACCGGATACAAAAAAAGGCTTAAATTGGGCTAAGCCTGTAATTTTCATCTTCGACTTCGATAAGAGCTTGAAATCAAATCAATTCAAGCTGAGCAAATTCAAAGAACTAATTTTAAACAAATCAGTATATATTCTAAGTCATTTTGAGTTGGAAGTGAATCAATTAAAAATTGGCTCTTTTTTTAAGCTAAATATTTAATGAAATTTTTTTTACATTCAAAATTTGATAAAATTCAATGTGAGCAATGTGAGGTTATATAGGAGCTTTTTGGTTGGATGCAACATGAGTGTAAAATAAAAAGTTTGGAAGACTTTTATATTTGTAAGTGTTTGATATAAAATAAAATGAGTGCAAAGTAAAGGTTAATAACGTTTAAAATATCCCAATAAGGCTTATTTCCCTTAAGAAAATCAATGGACTCTACTTCATTTTTTTTACATAACTTCTTTTCTTAAACATAGTCATGAGATAACCCTGCTCCTCGCTGTCACTTCGTCCAACATCCTATCTTCTTTGTTGGACTCCTCACCAACCGTGAAAAGTGTGAAACTCCGTGTTCCTTTTGTTGATTATGTTCAAAGGCCGCCTAGATAACCTTGCTACTCCCTGTAATTGATGGTATTTTTCACACTAATGATCAAGCCCCATAACTCATGTTTATGCAGATAATACTCTCTTCAAAGAAGTAGCATGAGATTCTTATTTGATTCCACATCAATGTGGGCCACCCATTCTAGTTGTTTCAGATATACCATCTAAGTGCCGCAAAATTTTCATGCATGTAAAATTTTCAATTAATGTTTAATGTGTATTAAACACACATATTCATATAGATAATAGACATGCATAAAGGTCTTGTAATAATCACAAAAGCGAGCATTGTGTAAGTAAAATGTGTAGACATAAAGTATGATAGCGTACTTGTGATGCCCTAAGACCTAAATTAGAATAATTACATCTTTTAAACTTCTAATTAATCTACCTGAGCCGCTAATTTTATTTTATATTAATCAAAATAGTGAAAACATCTGTATATCATATCATTTGCCAACATATACATCACTAATCAAAATATACATACAATAACCAAAAGTTCAATCTATAACATCCATTAATAACAACCATTATGGTTTACAAAAGAATAACACAAAATACATAATAATGAGCTAAACCTACAAGTCTGCTCTATCAATCTCACTCAACTAATCCCCTTCTTGAACCTAAAATCAATCAAATCTATCAAAGCCTAGCTGGCAACCAAAACTATCAAAACTTCTAACGTAAGGCAATAATATTAATATGCATGCTCATTTCAATCAAAATAAAATTAGTTGTCATTGGTATGAAATCAACTATCAATATCAATACATTAATAAAAATCAATATAATCTGTAAACCAAAAGAATCTCAAGAAACACATGAATCTATTAACATGTAAGAAAATCAATAAAATGGTATAAAGCAATGTCAGGTGTTATACTGTAAAATATATTGCAATTATCTATCAATTATATTTATGTCAAAGATTATATCATGTGTTCTCTATCAGTGATATGTCATGTGTACATGTCTATTAATGTGTCATATTAATGTATTATGTCAATATGTCTATCAATGTCTATAAGTATATATGTCATATTGTATTATCATTTTCAATATTAGTTAAATAAGTTCTATCTATTAATTAGTTCATATGCTATCATGTAAATACAATCATGAATGCGATTATAAATAGTAAGGCAGGACATCCAACTTTAATACAGTATTTTCAACATCCTTAATCTCAACTATCAACCAGTTGGTTGTTACTCTTTTATCTTACCATCACCATTCTATCTTACCATCACCATTCATAGATCTTAAATTAGTTCACATGGACTTTCAGTAAATCATTAAGAGTCATCACTCTCTACTCGTTGGCGTAATTCAGTCAATTAGTTACATGCTAACATTCATGATTACACCACAAACCTTTCATTTAAAAGAAACATCGTCGGTCCACCCTCCTGCACAAGGTATTATATTTTAATAGCCAACCTATATTAATTATAATATTAACAACCATTCTTCCTTGCTTATATACAAATGTTATATTTATCATATCAGTTATATCATTTCCTTTATGCATTTCAATATCATAGATGAAATAGAATAATATATCAAAATGCAAGAAATTATATACACTATATATTAACTTTAGAAAATTATAATTATTAATCTACCAGGCAAAATTCAATAATATTATAATTAAAGTGCTCATAAGAATCATATTTATCATGTATAAAAAGTTACACGATAAAAATTTGATAAATCAAGAGAAAATATATTTTTTATCAATTGGGGAGAGATTAAATTTATCAAACACAAAACCACTAAAAAAAAGGTAGGATTTATGTTACCTACCATGATTAGAACAAACAACAAAACAAAATCGACAGACAAAAATAACCTGAAGCACTTCCTCTCTCTCTTCTCTCTCCCCTTTCTCTTTTCCTCTCTTCCTTTCCTTACCCGGCAAGCCAAGCAAATAGGGAAGGGAGGAATGATATAGTAGACAAATTGTATTTAAAAAATATTTTTAGTGTGCAGCGCTCCCAATTTGGCGCCACAGCACTGCATGCTGCTCTCATTGTTACTATAGAATAGAGAGCTCAACATCGCGGTTGTGCTTTCCCGGTGCTACATAGCGCCTCTACGCTCCAGCCATTTTTTTTCGATTTTTATTTTAAAACCTTTTTCATAATTTCAAATTATTAATGTACTAAATCTATCAGTGCAAATTTCAATATGAACATTACATGATTATCCTCCAAATATTTTCATGCCTTTCTATCACTTATATGTGTTATAAGTTTTTCATCGTGACAAATAGTTATAGCATGCCAAGTCATATATCTAATTGTTCTCTTAGATAAGTGTAATCTTTGGACTTTGACAATTAATATAGGATAGTGGAATAGCTTTTATGGCACTCATATCATTGCTAACCATAAAGTGAGCACTCTCAAAGATTTATATAAAATACAATAATTCTTATGGCATTTATACACTAATAATTAAGGCTAATTTACTTTCTTATTATTATATTTTTTTTCATATGTTTCTACAAGTAAATTTCTTCCTTCGAGTTGCAATTCTATATATTCAAAACAACTTTTACATTATGCAATTGAGAGGTCAATTGAGAGGTTAGATATAACTTCAATAAATTATACCATATCCAAAATGGCTCATCAAGGCCATAAGAAAACTTATTAAATAGTTCATTTATGTTCAGCCCAACAAGCTCAATCTTATTGTACTTTGTAAGTAGGCCCATTACCTTCATCATCAACTTTATGCAAGGATTGATTTAGTCTTCTTGATTTGATGCTTGAGATATGGTTAATTTATTGTGATCATTCCAAAAATGATAATCCCTAATGAGTCAATTCTTATACAAATTACTTTCATTATCACAATTGTGAAAATTCTTATTAATACATTTAGTACTAAAGCATTTGAGATTCTACTCATCCTTTTATCTTATTGGTGTAAACATAATTTCTAAAAAAAATCATAAACATACAAAATGAGCTCCTCTTTTAAATAATAATTACTTTGTTCAATACATTCATGTCTAAATTTGACATGATTTCTATAAAACAAAATAATCTAGACTTAGGCTTCATTTGGAACAGCTTTCTTACTGCTTCTCAAATCAACTTTTTAGTATAAAAATTTTAATTTTTGTACTAAAAAACTGCTTTAAAAAGCAGTAAGAAAGCCATCCCAAACAAAATCTTAAGCTTCGTTTGGGACAACTTTCTTACTATTTGAGAAGTAGTTTTTTAGTATAAAATTTTTTTTGAATTAGAAAATTTTATTCTAGAAAGCTGATTCATAAAATAGTAAAAAAACTGTCCTAAATGAAGCCTTAAAATAAAATATCCAAAAATATAATGTAGCATTATGTAAATAGAAGGTTAAACAAACATTCATGCTGGATTGTGATAAGCTTTAATCAAAGTATTATTCATCCCCATAATAATATTAGTTGTTTGATGAATCTTTTGTCGATTTTTTTGTCTAATATTTCAAAGGTAAGTCTAGATCACTAACATGCATCTTTTTTTACTTACGAATGAAATAAGAGTAAATAGAAAGAATATAGTTTTACGACCCTATTGATGAATAATGAATAAATTCAACATGTCTCATTGAGCCATCTACCTAGAGATTGATAAGTCTCTTGTGAATATATTTGATTGAGGAAGTGTCTCATTCAAATTTTATTACTTTTAATTCTTCTCCATTCAGAGTATAAGGAACACCTATTCAATTTTTGTTAAGCAAATGACTTAAATCTAACCTAAAAGAAAAGATTAAAGTTAACCTAAAATGACATAATCTAATATGTAACCTAAACTAACTAAAATAACTTTACTAAACCTAAACCTTACTTAAAATAATTTTGTTAACATATAACTACCTTAAAGATTAAATAAAATAGAAAAATAGCATTAACCCAAAATAGCATAATCCAAAATCTAATCTAAACTTCTATAAAGATAATGAGTTAACCTAAATATAACCAAAGCTAACCTAAACTATTTTTGTTAGCTTATATAAAAATCGAAGGGCTGAATAAAAGAGAAAATTAATATTAATCGAGTAGAACTAAGTAAATGAGAGATTAAACAAACATTCGTGATATATTATTATAAACTTTGATCAATGTATTATTCATCCCTAGAATAATATTATATATTTGAGGAATCTTCTATTATTTCGTATCTAATATATATATATTAAAGATAAAGTCTCGATTACTAATGATACGTCATCAAAAAATTATCTTGATCGGGCACGAATCTCGAGGCAAAATCAAGTTGGAAACTTCCGAAATTAATTTTGGGATCATCCGAACTCCGATTCCAGCAAACTTACAATCGAACTGAGCGTCTCGGAAATACAAACACAATGACACCAAATTCAACCCAATCCGAGCCCAAATGGGTCTAAATAAAGGGTCTGAAGCGCTGTTGGAAAGTTCAAACCATAATTTGGATTAAAAACGGTCTCCAAATGTGACATGCTTATAGTCGAATCGAGCGTCTCGACGAGAAGAATCCAACGAGCCCAAGATCGCCAAATTCCGACATCATTAAGACCTTCAAATATCCAGTGAACGGTCTATGATCAAGGGATTCAAGATCGGCCGTCCATTCAACCACTCCCTAACTATCCTTGATCTTCCTCCTATTTACAGGCCATGCCACTCACGAAATTCTATAAATAGAGCCCCATCTCCTCTTGAAAAAGACACCTATTCCTAAGGAGAAAAAGAGAGAGCTCTTGCCCCCTCGCTCCTCCTCGACCACCGCCGGAGTTTCGTCGGACCACCGCCTGACGCCGGAGTTCCGCTGAACCACCACCTGAGGCCCTGCTCTTCACCGAAGCACCACTTGAGGCCCTGCACTTCGCCGTACCACCACCTGAGGCCCTGCACTTCACCGGACCACCACCTGAGGCCCTGCTCTTCGCCGGACCACCACCTAAGGCCCTACTCTTCGCCGGACCACCACCTGAGGCCCTGCTTTCAGCCGAACCACCACCTGAGGCCCCGCTCTTTGCCGGACCACCACCTGAGGCCCTACACTTCACCGGACCACCACCTAAGGCCTTGCTCTTTGCCGGACCACCACCTGAGGCCCTGCTCTTCGCCGGACCACCACCTGAGGCCCTACACTCTGCCGGACCACCACCTGAGGCCCTGCACTCTGTCGGACCACCACCTGAGGCCCTGCTCTTCGCCAGACCACCATCTAACATCCTCACTTCTGCCCGACAACTACCTAGGGACCGAAATTCTGCCAGACCACCGGGAGACCCCGAAGTTCTTCCAGCGCAACCTTAGGCCTTCAAAAGCCTCTAACTTTCACCCTACGGGTGATACTTGTAATCTGATCGCCCTTAAAGGCAAGTCAGTCCCCTGTAATCTGCTCAAGTTCTAGTGGAATCATTTCAACCGGGCCAGGCCCCGTGGTTTTTTCCCTTTTCAGGATTTTCCACGTAAAAATCTTGTGTTCTCTGTGTGTGAGCTGGATATTCGTGCAACGCTAAGACGTAGGATTAATACTCTACCGCCGCGTATATTCTAGCCCGCAACAGTTTGGCGCCGTCTTTGGGAAACAAATCCCATTATCCTAAGCACCACTTTGATGGCCAACAGGCGTAGCAATCGCATCTTGTGAGCCTCCCGCTCCAATTCACATCAATCTCAGGATCAGTCTATGAATCATAGACGTCAAGTATCCGTCTCCTTTCATGCTGGGGGGCAAGATGCTACTGGAGAAGGAATTTCAGGACCCTCCCTGGAAGATCGCATCAGGAAGATGGAGGAGTCTCAGGATGAGATCCTTCAACTCCTGCGAGAGACCCGACAGCCAGCACTAGCTCCACAAGAAGAGATCCTTCTCCCTCGAGATCCACCCAGGGTCGGAGAGGTTCCACCAGAACATCTTCATGTTGAGATTCCTTTCCCTCCACCGATGGTGCATCCTCCGACGCACCACGACAATGAACTTGCTGACACAGCAAGCTCTACACATCCTTCACACCCAGGGCAGCAACCTCGTATTCCTCCAGACGTCCCCGAGGACTTAGCCCCACCACACGTTGTTGGACTCCCTCGCAATGTCCTACGACATGAACTACGAAGATTGGTTCAGAAAGAGTTCCCCGCGGGAGGTGCAAGGCAATCTCTTCATCAGTGGGACTTTCAGGAGTCATCACCCCTGACTGAAGCCATCCATCAACATACCATTCCGGTGAGATTCAAACTACCGAACATCGATCCCTACGACGGGACAACTAACCCATACGAGCATATCGATCACTATAGAACCATCATGCATATCCAGCGAGCCTCAGACGCGCTCCTCTGTTAGGTCTTTCCTGTCACCCTCAATGGGCAAGCTCGAACATGGTTCTATTCACTTCCAGTCGGAACCATTCCAATGTTCGTCAAATTAGCCAAAGTGTTTGTCGAACAATTTGTCGCCAATCGAAGAATTACTAAGGACTCTTCTCACCTCTCAGGGATCCGCCAGAATGAAAGTGAGTCCCTCAAGAAATACTTCCAGAGATTTTCTACTGAAGCTCATCAAATTCCAGGAGTAGATCCCGAGTTACTTAGAGGCGTTTTCCTCGGAGGGCTTCGTCCGGGCCCCTTCTACTCAGCACTTATGCGCGACACGGTCCCTTCGTATGTCGAATTGATCCATCGTGTGGAAGCACAAATATCAGCAGATGAAGCTATTAGTGCCCACAGAAAACAATTTGAATAAATTCCTGGAAAGCGCAAAGCCCCTACAATGGAGGACTCATCCTCACAACGAAAGAAAAACTTCTCTCCTAAACCCCTAGTACCACGACGTGAGTTTCAACAGGATGAGGAGTATACACCACTCAATGCCTCTCGATCGAATGTGTTGATGGCCATCCGAGATCAGGAAAATATTAAGTGGCCTAATCCTTTGAAGTTGAACGTAGGAAATCAAGATCAATACTGTCATTTCCATCGTAGTCGTGGACACACTACTGAAGCTTGCAAACAACTCAAGGATGAGATTGAGAGGTTGATCTGATAAGGATATCTCCGTCAATTCATCCAAAGCCCACCGACTCAAGATGATCCTGGGGGGCAAAAGCAACAACAACAAAGACAACCATTGAATAACATTCAGATGGTTGGTGAGATCAAATGATCACACAGTGTATGCATTTGTATTAGTAATAGTAGTCGTCTTATTTTATTGTGCCTCTTTCAAGCAGTATGTTGCTCTAATATCTCTAGTATTTTCTTTCGAAGTCAAACAGTGTTGTCCTTGTATGTATATCTTATGTGTTTAGCATGGTATAACACTTATATCCCTAGGTTGTACTAGGAAGTTGTTATATTATCCTACATAATATAGTGATGTGTTGTGCACTCCATTTGATATTATCTGCTTCTTTAGAAAGGATTAAAAATGATGACAGTAGAAAACTACTAACAAATATAGTCTCATAATCCCTGATTCGAGAAATACACGATCTTTATTGTGTCTCGATTATTGGACGATCAATCCCAGGGGGATTCGATCTCGACCTCTTCCACACAGGTTAACGTCATCGAGCAGGGCTCTGACATACAACCTCGGATAGGTCATACATCCTTGGTGGATTCTCTCGACCTCTTCCACATAGGTTAACGTCATCGAGCAGGGCTCTGACATACAACCTCGGATAGGCCATACATCCTTGGTGGATTCTCTCAACCTCTTCTACACAGGTTAACGTCATCGAGCAAGGCTCTGACATACAATCTCGGATAGGTCATACATCCTTAGTGGATTCCCTCGAACTCTCCCGCACTAGTTAATGTCATCAAAAAGGACTATGACGTACAACCTCAGAAAGGTCACACATCTTTGGCGGATGCTATTGACCTACGCTCTTCTACCAGATGTGGGACTTCTGCCCGTCGTCGGACCCTTGTTGGACTTCTACCCGACGCCGGACTTCTGCCCGTCTCCGGACCCTCGTAGGAGTTCTACCTAATGCTGGACTTTTACCCGACGTCGGACTTCTGCCCGTCGTCGGACCCTCGTCGGATTTCTACCCGACGCTGCACTTCTACCAGATGCCAGACTTCGGGCCCTCGTCAGAGTTCTACCCGACGTTGAACTTCTACTCGACGACGGACCTCTGCCCGCCACCGAACTGTTACAATTATTATTATTATTCTGCAAAAAAAAAAAGAGGCCGGCGATTAGTTTGCTGGCGCCGGCGGTCAAGCCAACCGCCGATGTTTAGCCAGTCAAACTGGGCTAACAGCCCGGTCAGCCCACACGACCGCGCGAGCAGCGCGGTCAGGAGCGGGCAGGCGCCGTGGTTCGGAGGCGCAGGGCAACCGAGCGGGCGCGCAGGCAGGTGCGCGGGCGCGCGAAGAGGCGCGCTGGCGCACGGGCGGCGGTGGAGCTGGGCCGTCTTAACTCGTTTCCGGGTCCGATTTTGGTCCCAGAAAGGTCAAATCAGACGTTTTTGGGGTCCCTAGGATCGTTTCTCGACGTTCCGGACCCAATTTTGGTACTTTTAAGGCCGTTCGAGACCTCTACACCCAAGATCGGATTTTTGCAAACTTCAAATTGCACGAAAAAATTCCCGAAAATTGTAATGCATATTTTCGGACTTCTGGAGCTCCGACGTCTAAAAATAGGGGGGTAACTGATACGTCATCAAAAAATTATCTTGATCGGGCATGAATCTCGAGGCAAAATCAAGTTGGAAACTTTCGAAATTAATTTTGGGATCATCCGAACTCTGATTCCAGCAAACTTACAGCCGAACTGAGCGTCTCAGAAATACGAACCCAACGACACCAAATTCAACCCAATTCGAGCCCAAATGGGTCCAAATCAAGGGTCTGAAGCGTTGTTAGAAAGTTTAAACCATAATTTGGATTACCAAACGGTCTCCAAATGTGACATGCTTATAGTCGAATCGAGCGTCTCGACGAGAAGAATCCAACGAGCCCAAGATCGCCAAATTCCGACATCATTGAGACCTTCAAATATCCAGTGAACGGTCTATGATCAAGGGATTCAAGATCGGCCGTCCATTCAACCACTCCCTAACTACCCTTGATCTTCCTCCTATTTACGGGCCATGCCACTCACAAAATTCTATAAATAGAGCCCCCTCTCCTCTTGAAAAAGACACCTATTCCTAAGGAGAAAAAGAGAGAGCTCTTGCCCTCTCGCTCCTCCTCGACCACCGCCGGAGTTTCGTCGGACCACCGTCTGACGCCGGAGTTCCGTTGAACCACCACCTGAGGCCCTGCTCTTCGCCGGACCACCACCTGAGGCCCTGCACTTCACCGGACCACCACCTGAGGCCCTGCACTTCGCCGGACCACCACCTGAGGCCCTGCACTTCGCCGGACCACCACCTGAGGCCCTGCTCTTCGCTGGACCACCATCTGAGGCCCTGCTCTTTGCCGGACCACCACCTGAGGCCCTGCTTTCCGTCGAACCACCACCTGAGGCCCTACTCTTCGCCGGACCACCACCTGAGGCCCTGCACTTCGCCGGACCACCACCTGAGGCCCTGCACTTCGCCGGACCACCACCTGAGGCCCTACTCTTCACCGGACCATCACCTGAGGCCCTGCTCTTCGCCGGACCACCACCTGAGGCCCTGCTTTCCGCCGAACCACCACCTGAGGCCCTGCTCTTCACCGGACCACCACCTGAGGCCCTGCACTTCGCCGGACCACCACCTAAGGCCATGCTCTTCGCCGGACCACCACCTGAGGCCCTACTCTTCGCCGGACCACCACCTGAGGCCATGCTCTTCACCGGACCACCACTTGAGGCCCTACACTCTGCCAGACCATCACCTGAGGCCCTGCACTCTGTCGAACCACCACCTGAGGCCCTGCTCTTCGCCGGACCACCACCTGAGGCCCTGCTTTCCGCCGAACCACCACCTGAGGCCCTGCTCTTCACCGGACCACCACCTGAGGCCCTGCACTTCGCCGGACCACCACCTAAGGCCATGCTCTTCGCCGGACCACCACCTGAGGCCCTACTCTTCGCCGGACCACCACCTGAGGCCATGCTCTTCACCGGACCACCACTTGAGGCCCTACACTCTGCCAGACCACCACCTGAGGCCCTGCACTCTGTCGAACCACCACCTGAGGCCCTGCTCTTCGCCAGACCACCATCTAACATCCTCACTTCTGCCTGACAACTACCTATGGACTGAAATTCTGCAAGACCACTGGGAGACCCCGAAGTTCTGCCAGCGCAACCTTAGGCCTTCAAAAGCCTCTAACTTTCACCCTACGGGTGATACTTGTAATCTGATCGCCCTTAGAGGCAAGTCAGTCCCCTGTAATCTGCTCAAGTTCTAGTGGAATCATTTCAACTGGGCCAGGCCCCGTGGTTTTTCCCGTTTTCAGGGTTTTCCACGTAAAAATCTTGTGTTCTCTGTGTGTGAGCTGGATATTCGTGCAATGCTAAGACGTAGGATTAATACTCTACCGCAGCGTATATTCTAGCCCGCAACAACTAACATGCATTTTTTTTCTTATTAAATGGAATAAGACTAGGAAATATAGAGAAATATATAATTTTGCTATACTATTGATGAATTATGAATAAGCCCAATATGTCTCATTCATGCATCTACCTAATTAGGTAGATGCCTGAATGAGCCTTATAAGGCTCTTGCAAATTTGATTGAGGAAGTCTCTCATCCAATTTTCATTATTATCAATGCTTCTCTATTCGAAGCAAACCGAACAAATATTCAATTTTTATCAAGCAAATAACTTCATTGAAGTGTACTTTATTAAAATAACTTGAGTTAACTTAAATCTAATCTAAATAAAAAAGAAAAATTAAAGTTAACCTAAAATGACCTAATCTAATATATAATAACTTGACTAAACCTAAATCTAACTAAAAATAATTTTGTTAGCATATGATTAACTTAAAGGATAACATAAAATAGAAAAAAAATTAATCCAAAATAGCCTAATAAAAATCTAATCTAAACTAATATAAACAACTTTAGTTAACCTAAATATAACCAAAACTAACCTAAAGTAATTTTGTTAACTTATATCTAACCTAAAGGGCTAAATAAAAGAGAAAATTAATATTAAACTAAATAGCCTAATCTAAACTAACTTAGATAACTTGAGTTAACCTAAATCTAACCTAATCTTACCTAAAATTGTTGTTTTTAACTTATCTCTAACTTAAAGGAGAAAAAAATTAACTTAAATAACCATATCTAGAATATAATCTAAACTAACATAAAGAGCTTGATTTATCCTAAATCTAACAAAAAATATCCTAAAATAGTTTTGTTAACTTATATCTAACCTAAAGGTGGAAATAGAAGAGAAAATTAAAGTTAACCTAAAATAACCTAAGCTAAAATCTAGCATAAAAAAACTTGCTTGAATGACTTGATTTAACCTAAATCTAACTTAAGCTAACATAAATAATTATGTAAACTTAAATCTAACCCATATTTATTTTAACTTAACTATATAAAATATAACATAAAATAAAACCACTAAGTTAAAATTACAATAATGTTCCAAACCCTAAATAACATTGAAATCATGAAAATTTTTAATTAAATCAATTAAAAAACAATTTAGGTTAAAATAATTAATTATATTTATGAAGAAAATGAGGAGGAAGAAAATGACCTAGAAATACCTAAGAGATGTCAACTGAGTTTGTCAAATTATGGTAATGATGGCGAGCAACAAGCAAGTACAAATGAGTGAAAACTAAGGGCCCGTTTGGGACGACTGTAGCTTTTTATAAAGGTGGTTGTAAAGCTACTATAGAGAAAGCAATTCTTTGAAAGCTATTGCAGAAAACAGCTTCTTAATATATTTTTTTTGAAACAATGATAAATGAGTGATCAAACAATTACTATGATTGTGGTCTAAAAGGCAAAGCAGTAAGAAAATTGTCTCATAAGAAGCCTAAGAGTTTATTTGACAACATTTTATAAAGTTTGTTGTAAAGTTGATATAAAGAAACCAACTTTACTGATATGATTGTAGAAAGCAACTTTACATCACAGAAATTTTTGAAAAACAGTGACAAAGCAACAAAAAAAATAATAACCAGATAAAATTATGATTATTGTCTGAAAAATAAAACAGTTAGAAAGTTATCCCAAATAAACCCTAAAAAATTTTTATATAAATGTTGATTATTTAAAAACAATCATATGCCTACTGAAACACCTGAAACTCAAATTAAGTCCATTATAATAATAAAACTCCAACAATTTAATAAAAATGTAAGCCAATAAATAAGTGTAACTAATAATATATTTGATACATCATCAAAAATTTATCTTGATCAGGCACGAATCTCGAAGCAAAATCAAGGTGGAAACTTCAAAAATTAATTCGGTGACCATCTGAACTCTGATTTCTGCAATCTTATAGCCGAACTGAGCGTCTTGGAAACACAAACCCAACGACACCAAAATCGACCCAATCCGAGCCCAAATGAGTCCAAATCAAAGACTCGAAGCACTTTTGGAAGGATCAAACCGCAGTTTGAGTTGCCAAACGGTCTCCAATTATAACATTCTTATAGTCGAATCGAGCGGCTCGACGAGACAAATCCAACGAGCCCAAGATCATTAAATTCTGATATCATTAAGGCATTCAAATGACCATTGAACGGCATATGATCGTAGGAATCAAGATCGGCCGTCCATCCGAGCCACTCCCAATTTACCCTTGATCTTCCACTTATTTACAAAGCTATGCCACTCAAGAATTCTATAAATATAACCTCATTTCATCTTGGAAGGGGGATCGAAGCCAAGAGAGAAGAAGGAAGAGAAGGAAGAAAGCTTTAGCCGCCTAGCTCCTCTTCGACCGCCGCCGAAGTTCTGCCGCACCACCACTGGAGTCTCGCCGGACCACCGCCGGAGGCCCTCACCTTCGCCGGACCACTACCGGAGGCCCTCGCCTTCACTGAACCGCCGGAGGCCCTCACCTTCGTCGAATCATCACTTAAGGCCCGGAGCTCTGCCAAACCACCATCTGAGGCCCGAAGTTCTGCCAGGCCATCACCTGACATCCGGATTTCTACCGTACAATTGTTACTTGTAATCTGATCGCCCTTGGAGGCGAGTCAGCCCATTGTAACCAACTCAAATTCTAGTGGAATCATTTTCAACTGGGCTAGGCCCCGTGGTTTTTCCCCTTTCAAGGGTTTTCCACGTAAAAAATCTTATCTTCTCTGTGTGTGAGCTGGATATCCGTGCAACGCTAAGACGTAAAATTACATCTCTATCGCCGTGTATATTCTAGCCCGCAACAATATTATTTTTTAAATTTTTTATTTCAACATAATGCTATTTGTATTATACACAATAGTGTCATTCACATGAACCAATCCCTCTTAAATTGATTTTTTTGTTATCATTATAAAATACTATTTTCTTATGATCTTACAGCCAACAAAAAAAAATTCAACCTCTCACTTCCACTAATGTAGCATCCACATGGGAAGGAGAGGCGCTACCCTCTATTAAATTTTCAAACAATATTTTTTTGGAATATTTGAAATAATTTTCATATTAAAAAAGGTCAAGATGATGCATACTTTTTTTATTATTTATTTAATTTATTTTTTGTCGTTGGAAGCCAACTCATGATTGGAATCATTCACAATAAATAAATTAAATCGACGGACTCTTTTATTTTTTCCATAATTTTCTAAGTACGATTCATGCATTGCACGAGCACGATAAGGCGATAAACAAATAGAACAAAAGAGTTTGGTCAAAATCAGAGAGAGAAACCCGCTGACCTTCTGACCGTCATTAAACAGTTAAATAATAATAGCCGTGTACGAGTTAATTAAACTATTTCTTAAAATCAAAATTAGCTTAATATTCAATGGCGTATCATTCCTGCCGATTGTAATGATTAGGGGGTGTAAATGAGTCTAACTCGAGTTTGAATAAGGTCTAATTCAAGCTCGACTCACGAGTCAATTCCCAAGTTCAAAAGTCAAGCTCGAGCTCGACGCATCCCGTTGAAAATGAGCTTGCGAGTAACTCTTGAGATCACATCTTCCCTTTGGCAGTTGGCACACGTAGATGCCAGCTTCGCACACCCAGACGCCAGCTCGGCTTCTGCTGTTCACACACGCTTCATCGGCTCGCCTTCTGCGTTTTGCACGTGCTTCGCCAATTCCCTTTCAGTGGTCTGCCTTCCGCGCTGCACTGTTCGCACTCGTTTAATCGAGCCGCTCGACGAGTAATCAAGCAAGCATTTTCTAGATCGAACTCAAGCTCGATAATCTAACAAGCTAGAAATTCGGCTCGAGCTTGTGCTTGAAACTCGATAAGCTCGACTCGTGAGCTCGTTAACGAGTCAAGTTTGAGCAAGCTTATGAGTTGGCTCGACTCATTTGCAGCCCTAGTAACGATTAGAGGTGTAAGCGGGCCGAGCTGAGTTCATGTTATCTCTAATTTGAACTTGATTTATTAATCAAAGTTAAGCTCAAGTTCGACCTTGAGCATAATTCTATGAGTTCGAGCTCACTCACGAGCCAACTCGCTTATAATGAAATAGACAAAATAAATTAATTTATCAAACTGATTGAAAAATGAAGATTTAGAAGATAAATTATATAGAATCACTTGATATACATAAGTGAAATATAATTTTTAACTATTTTTAATAGCTTTATAGTTGAACTCTGAATTCTAATATATTTTAAATATATTTATAGTAATTATTTTTTGAATGGATAGCTAACAAGCTATGAGCTGAGTCAAGGTTGACCCATGCTCATCAAGCTTTGCTAGTTAGCAAATTGAGCTCGACTCACGAACCATTTTATCGACCCAGCTCACAAATCCGCTTGACTTAGTAATAAATTATTTTAATATTTGATATTACAATCACTCTATTTTATTGTACCAATTCATCAATAATTATCATTGTGTTTAGTTGATAATTTAAAATAGAACCCCTAATCCACCTACTTATCCATTTAATAATTAGCTTTTAAGCCAAAATTAGTTCTCAAATCCATTTAATAATTAGGAACCTTATTTAAGTTTAAATTTTAATAATGAGAAGTAGTCGAGTGATATAATAATAATAATAATAATAATAATAATAATAATAATAATAATAATAATAATAATATAAATATAAATATAAATATTATTTTGGTTTATCAGAATACTAAAGGAGAAATAAGACCTATAAATTTATTTGTTTTGGTTGGTACATAAATAAAATTTTCTAAGGGGTTGTTTGGTTGACTGTAAAGTGAATGCAGTGGAAAGTAAATGCAGTATAAACTAAATATTTTGAGACTGTTTGATTGTATGTAAAGTGAATACAGGAAAACTGTATTTTTTATTTAGTTGGGTGTATGTAACGTAAAATAAAATCAGCCCATTGCACCCAACAGAAGACACACATTGCAGCTCCGGGTTCTCGCACGAGGTGGTCTGTCCATTCTACAACTCCAGGTTCCTGCACGGAGTTGCCAAATCAACTAGAAATGGAATGGCATACCTCCGAGCAATTGGCTACAACAAGATTCCCGCACGGAGGCCCGACTCTTACATAGCCTCCGCCTGCTTCACGCATAAACCACTTCCGCCTGCTGTCACGAGGGAGAACCTGCCTCCTCATGCTTCACGCGAGTGAACCCGCCTCCGCTCATCTCACGCGAGCGAACCCGCACATCATGTTCGTCGATCGCGAACAAGACCCAAATCCGCCCGTCTCACGCGAACGCCTGCATAATTCTTTTTCCGCTCATTTTGAGCGGGTCCACTTTACGCGGAAAATATACTACCACGGGGAGTTAAGAATGCTAGTGTACTACCACGGGGAGCACAAATTTACTTTGGTTTATCTAGTAACCAACCAAACATAAAAAAGTGAAAAAAAAAAAATTTTAGCTTTGCATTTATTTTTCCTCCAACCAAACTGTCTCTAAATCATACCATTATTCTTGGCATGGCTGTACAATTATTCATCATTTAAGTACCTAACAATTGTTTATTTTGCATTCTTTATTATTTTAAGAGAGCTTTATTTTCTTTAGCATCAGATTCGGTAGCTTGCATGTGAAATGTTATCGGCTTAGCTGTGCAAATTTTCGGGTCAATTTTGTCTCGTCCACTTTGTCTTACACTTTTTTTTTCTTAATCTGACATTTGCGAAGAAAATCTGTCGTGAATATTTTAATGTAAATTATATCTTTTTGTAAGCGCTTTTCAATAATAGAACTTTGTTTTTTCTGCAAAAATGATTGATAAATAATGTAAATTAAGTTTTTATATAATGAGCATAAAGGTTTTTAATTGAATATCAATTTGCAACAACAAAAAAAGTTTAATAGAAACACATTATTGCTAATGATAAAATAATTGAATGTAGGAACTATTTTCTTATATTACGGTGACGATATGAATTAGCAAAAGAGTTTTGAATGTCAAGCATTGATAGGTGTTGGACAATGGTCAAATAAAAATATTAGAAGTCGGGTAGCATTCAATGTTTTGCTTAGGGGCAGTTTGGTTGTCTGTAAAGTAAATGCAGTGTAAAGTAAATACAATGTAAAGTAAATATAGTACATTCCAAATACTTTGAGACAGTTTGGTTGTCTGCAAAGTAAATGCAGGAAAACTATTTCCCTTGTTTGGTTAGGTATATCCAAAGTAAAGTAAAAGTGGTGTATTTGTAAATCTTTTTTTCACCATTATAAATAGTGTATTTATAAAATCAGTGTATTTATAATAAAGAGTATCAATGCAAACTTATGATAATTTGCTATAAGGTGATATAGAAAGCATCAACAGTTAAAGAGCCAATCTGATCCATAAGGTAGTTTGTTCTGCCATTAGAGGATATCCTATTGTTGACGTGCTTGTATCTTAAATTAGTATGATGCTTAATTTTATGGATGTTCTCTTCAATATCCAAATTTATAGCATTCTTGAATAAGCAGTTTTTTTTTTCTCAAATTACATAAAAAACTCACACTAACAACAACAGAAAGGAGAGAATATGAAGCCGTTAAAAGAACTCCATGCATATCATACATAACTCTCATGTCTTATAACAATGGTACATGGACTTGATACATATTTACAGATGAGAAGAAAGAATCAATTTTGCTGCTAATTCGTTTTGGTGGCTATCTCAGCAACATGGAACTGCGAGGCATAGTTGTATGTCTTCCCAGTTTCATCCAGTGGTGGCTCATTTAGAAATGGCCGGTCACTCTTTCTCCACCTGAATAAACGCAACCAGACTATGTAAGTTCTAAGAATTTAAACTTCAAAGAAATATCACCATGAAAATTGATGCCTAGTTCCTCACCAGTCTGCAGTTCTGTTGCCTTCCTCTACCTCGCTTTTCTGTAAAAGCTACATATGCAAAGAGACACTTCTGAGATGAAAAGAAGTCAAAAACTCCATTCCTTTCCTTCATGATGGGAGCATTCATGAAGTCTTTGAAAGGTTCTGATCTCTTCCTGCGTAAGTGATATGTTCCTTTCAATTCTAGCTGCAAAATGACAATTTGAAATTGGCTTCATGGAAAAATAGAAATGGAGAAAACTACTGAGCTGCCATGAGAGAACATGCCTGTGTCTGGGTCGAGGACAGGAGCATCCCAATTTGCCATTAGAGAACAAAAACTCCATTCCGATGACCAGAAAAGATATCAAAACATAAAAGAAGAAGAAGAAGAGAGCTTACTCAAATTCAACATTAACTACTCTGCATAGAATTTTTGAAGGAAGGCCAAACAACGGCATTTGATGGTCAAGTCCCTGCTAAGTGGATGCTTCAAGCTATAGAAAGAACAAAACGTGAAAGGAAACAATCTATTTTGAGGTACAACAAATAGCTCTAACATGTTCATGAAACTTGTACAATTAGAATGTATCCCAAATAGCAACTTCAATATCATCCATGATTCCATCCCCCACTAGCAACTTCAAACTATGCCAAATTAACAAAAGGTTCTGAAACTAACTCTAGCGAAAAGAAAGTAACACAAAGAAAAATATAAAAGAAAAGTGTGCATATGAATTACCGCAAGATGCGTCTTTATAATGAGGTCAAGACATATACATTAAAAAGCCTCAATACCTGCTCCATATGACCTTGAGGAAAGTAATAGACTCGCTCTCCTTGACGAGGCACTGAAACCAAAGGCCCTGCACAAGCATGCCATAGCTCTTTGTACAAGAGATTCCCACAGAAAGCTGCCCAAAAGAGAAGTGGCGCAGAGGCATTAGCACGCCATATTACCATATTCCGAAGCCAATAAAACCAAATATCAAACAAATGAATGCTACAACAAAATTATTTCGGAATCAATTTTGGATTCCCCTAGAAGGCTAACCACATAAACATTAACAAAAAAGTAAGAGAGTGGCCGATAGGTGGAAAAACATCAAATCAAATATGGTTTTGGTTCACCAACCTGAACCAAGCACCCCACGGCCAGAGGGATTTGAAGGAAGCGCCATGAGATTTCCCTAGAATCCCCTTCAATAGTTCAATAATCAGAAATCTGTTATGACAGTTTAAAAAAAAATCAGAGGCAAAATTCAAAGATAAAGAAGAAACATATAGAGTAGACTTCTCGAGCTTGGTTATCCCATTTCATAACCCACAAAGTTTTCACTCCATGAATCAAGAGAAACTGCACTTAATGAGGAGGCTTACCCTTTAAATCAATAACAATTACTCACAAACAGTATTAACTGCGAAGAAACTCCAGACGCCACCACCTGCGAGGACTAGTCCTCGCAGAACCCAAAATAAATTTCTACCATTTCGAGAAAAGCGAAGAAACAGATGCAAGATTTGAGCTAAATCCAGACAAAAGGCAAAAAAATTTCCATCTTTTCGTGGTAAATACCGGATTTACGAAATCCTTTGGTTCGGCGGATTTACGGGATTTGGCCGAAGAAGCGCGAGAAAGGGAGAAAGTTACCTTCACAGCAAGCGTGCTCCCGTTGTTGCTTCCGATCAAAAAATGTCGTAACTTCCGCTCCAACAGGAAGGGAACGTCGTCGAAGGAGCAAAGCCGAACATCGATAAAGAAGAATTCCAGCAAAACTTGAATGCTGCTTGTAGTGTGCAAACGGAGGTGTTCAGAAGGATGAGCGAGCAGAGCGCGTTGGAAGAACGGAGAAGAATAAACCATTTATTCGCTCAGCTTCCGCAAAATCATCCTGTGAGCGAGGCTGGTTCGTATTTTTCCGCGCGAGAGGATTTCTAACCCGCTCAATTTGAGGGGTTTTGAAGTCGCACGAAAGGCCGCTTCTAATACACCGCTAATTCATCGGAGCACTTCCTTATGTTCCTCTCAAAACCAACCAAACAACCTAATTTATCAAATGCACATAATTACATTACTTTACACTCATAATTCTACATACCAAATAGCCCCTTAGTTATTCTTCTAGTAGAAGTTTAAACTAAGGCGACTAGAAATATGAGCATCACATATTGGTGGCATATAGATGCCAAAATATTTAATTGTTTGAAAACATGAAATGATAGTTGATAAGGAATGTCAGAAGTTAGGTAATTGTAAGCAATCCAATCAAACGGTCTCCTATGGACAAAATCTTTATCATACCATCCAAAATTACAAGAATAAGGGAAGTGAGGGCTCTATCCGGCAGAGCTCACGCTAGAAAAGGAAAAACTGGCTAAAACTCTCTCTATTTTGATGTGTTTTTTTGTGTTCTTTCTCTATGTCCTCCTCTAGTTGTCATGACTTCTTCCGTCTCCCCTCCCCCAAATTCATAGGGCTTGGAGAGTTACAGCAGAATATGTACATAGTACATGAGTTTTACTATATCAATCTTTGATATAGCTCAATCAACTGTGCCGAGTAGTGTGGGGATAATGTGAGAGATGATGCGGGTAGGTAAATATGTGGAAGTCTGGAGATCGAGTAAGCATTGATTAGGAGGTTGGTGTGAGGTCACCCTGCTAAAGCGAGAGGGGGCAAGTTTAGGTGCGTCATGGATGGTGTTCCATGGCGCCACCGTGCTATGTCAAATTTTAATATTTAAAATACCTAAATCCACTATTCCATCTCATTCAATCTGTTTGGGTAGCTGGCATTAGAAAGAGATATAGAGGGATTTTAGAGATAGAGGAGGTTTTGAGTTGCTTCGATCTGTTTTATACTTCCAACCCAATTTTGAAAGTTATTTGGATCAAGGTAGGTGACATTTTTATGTCTGAGTTTTTAAAAATACAAAGTTCTTTTCAATTTTCTAATTAAATCTATATTTTCGTAACAAAAAAATGACGATAATTTTACACTCAAACTTTCACTGTATAATTTTTTATATGTTATAGAAACATCAATTTTGAATATTTATATATTCTTATGGAAATTTTACAATGGGTATTTTGATTTGTGTGTTATTTAATTGATTAGAAAAAAAATCTGAACTAAAAAAATAATGTTATAGTATAATTAAAATCTCAAAATAGTCTTTTACACAATCTCTCGTAATTTGGTTAAATTCTAAAATAATATATTTTTATTTAGTAGGATTTCTGATACCTACTGTTATAGCATTTGTAAAATTTTGGAATGAATTTATTTATATTTTAATTTTTGTAATGCAATTAATTATGTGTCTTATTAATTGAAATAAAAAGTTCTGAGGAGATTTGGTGTGGGAGAAGCAAGTTATTCTAGTGTTTTTAAGCACTATTCTAGTGGCTATAAGCCATATTTTTGGTGGTTATAAATCATTTTTTTGTGTCTAAAAGGCATATTCTGATGGCTATAAGTCATGTTATAGTACCTATAAGGAATTTTCTAGTGCTATAAGCACATTCTGTTCCAGTGATGGGACTTGGGAGTTATAAGAAGGGAGAGTATGTGATTATGGCTCAGAGATATAAAGTGTCTGTTTGTTTACTTTCCTCACACTTTTATTTAAAATTCTGATAACTGTAATTATTATTTAGCTATGCAGAGTGATGTATTTTATTGCCTTTACTACTTTGTTAAATGTTTAATAAATGAATATTAGGAAATTTAGATTGGTTTAAACGTGACCTACTAAGCTTTATTAGCTCACAGATGTTTCACTTTCTATTTTCATGGTCTAAGAAAGGGAGGGATTCAGACATCTAGTCGAGTACTCGCTTCAGGATCTGATCTAAGGTATTTTCTCTTTTAATTTGTGTACTATCATGGCTAGACTGTTGTGTAATCTGGTTGATAGCCATGTACTGTAATGTAATTATATATATATATATATATATATATATATATATATATATATATATATATATATATATATATATATAAAAGGAAATGAAAATTTTGGGGATGAGATTATTTATAGTGTTGGCTGATGTTAGTAGCTTTACAATTTGCTATTTATTTTAAAGTTTATATTGAAAGAAAATTTGAAATTTTTTGAAAGCTTAGATCTTAGGGTTTGCTTGTTGCAAGCCTACACGATAGGACCTAGCCAATTTATGGGGTCTTATCAAGTTGGTTTGTGATAAACCATTTTTATATCAAAGTTGTTTCAAAAATTAATCATAAAATATACCTATATGAATTGATCTATAAGTCAAGTAAGGTGGTTTTGGGTTTCTTAGGATGTTCATTTTATTTATTTTCATATGTATATATGTTTAGTTGTGTTTTGTATGATTACAAATTTGTAAGGCTCCAATAGAGTGCAAGTCAGGCAACACATATATCTAGTACAACTCCAACAGTCAGGTCTGATATAGTTTTATAGTTTGCTAATCTGATAGCCCAGTTGATAGGCAAAGCATATATCAGAGTTTCTACTACTATGTATGATAAGGTAGATTGACATCTGCAGATATTTTTAAGGCTGAAGCCTTCGTGAATTGAGAGCACTGTGAAGCCCAGGGCATTGGAGGATTGGTTTAGGAGGCTAAAAAGACATTTGATGGCATGCAATGTCCTCTTGAGAGGAAGGTACCCTTGACGATTTTTCTATTTGACAGAGAGGCTGAGTGTTGGTTAATAGGCCAGTAGGAGGAAAAGTTCCAAGGGAAGTTAAACTCTCTGATTAACTGGGAGGAGTTTTCAGATGTATTTTGAGCCTAGTTTATACCACCATATTGCACGACATCAGATACAGGAGACTTTTGTTAGGCTAGTTCAGGAAAACAGGACTGTGATATAGTACAAGATAAAATTTATTGCTTTGACAAGATACTCTCTACCACTGATTAGCACTATGGAGGAGAAGTGTTACATATTTCTTAGAGGACTTAAGTATAGTCTAAGGCAGTCATTGATTCTATTTCACTTTTTTTTTTGAGCTAGTAGAGTGACCCTGTTTGATTGAGAATGAGTAGGTAACTACTTAGCAACGATAAACTACTAGTAGAAAGTGATTTATAGGTGAGACTTTTGGTGGCAGTTTTTTAGGGAAGAAGAGCTAATTTAAACAAGTAGAGTCCAAAAGGGGCAAACAAAATGTGTCGATGACAGCTCTTAGTAGGGACAATATTGCTAGTTCTGGGGGTTTTATTTGTTGGGCACCTATGTGCTAGAGTTGTGGCATATTTTATTTTTATTAGTGCTATCAAATGACATGACAATATTTCTAGTGTGGGCAGGCTGGACAAATGATAGCTGAGTGTCCACATAAATAGTTAACCAATGATTTTTGCCCAAATATGAGAGTTTTATTAGACCTGCAAGCAGACCAAGGATAGCACCCTTACATGAATTTGTTGAGAGCTCTTCTAGAAAAGGCAATGATTCTCATTTTATCGTGGGCACAATAGTAGGGAGGTTACTCCCAGGTTAGAGAGAGTTTGGTGGTCAAGTTGCACCAACTCCAATTCAGGCACGTGTATATAGTCTGACTCATCATGAGGCTCACAATACTCCAAATGTTGTGATAATTACATCTTACTTTTTTTATCAACCATATCTTATTTTATTTGATTATGAAGTTAATCATTCATTTAGTTTTGAGCATTATTTTAATTTATCGTATTTGCCTTGACTATTACTATCTTTTTTGTCTATCACTTTATCGATTATGGTAACCACTAGGGTCTGCTTTGTAATATTATGATATATGATAGAAAGTGTAAGTCTAGTTTGATTTTATTACCTATTTTTGAGTCCAATGTTATATTGGATATGGATTGGTTGACCTGATATGAGGCTCGGATTAATTATTTGAAGAAGCAAGTCACTTTATTTTTGGGCAGTGAGAGCTATCTTTTTTAGGGGGTTAGTAGTGTTTTATCATGTCTAATCTCTACCATGAAAGCAGATAGATTGTAGAAAAAGGTTACACGATATTTCTAGCATCCCTTCTAGATAGTAGGGTAGATTCTACTTTTATTTTTGATGTTCTAGTAGTGCTAGAGTTTCTAGATGTATTTTTTGAGGAGTTAATCAGGTTGCCCAGGAAAGAATATTGAGTTATGTATTAATGTGTTTTTGAGTACAATCTATCTAAGGCTCCATATAGGATGGCACCTAAGGAGCTTTAAGAGTTAAGGGTATAGCTTCAGGAGTTAGTGGACAGGAGTTTCATCAATCTTGGTCTGCCTCCGTGGGGAGAAAATATTCTATTTATAAAAAAAATGGACGGTACGATATATATGTACATTGATTAAAGGGAGTTGAATAAAGTTACTATCAAGAACAAATATCATCTACCTCAGATTGATGATTTATTTGATCAATTTCTTGGATCTTCAGTGTTCTCTAAAAATAATTTGTGATCTGACTATTATTAAGTGAAGGTGAGAGAGGCTAATGTGATGAAGACTGCTTTAATACTAGATAAGAATATTATGAGTTCTTAGTCATACCTTTTGGGGTGACTAATACACCAGGAATCAGGCTGTTCAGAGACTATCTTGATCAATTTGTGATCATTTTATAAACAATAGTTTAGTTTATTCTATTTTTGAGAAAGATCATGTCAGACATCTAAGAATTATTCTAAAGACATAAAGGCAACATCAATTATATGTTAAGTTTTTTAAGTGCGAGTTCTAATTGAGGAGCATTTCATTTTTTGGGCTTGTAGTGAGCATCATAGATATTTCTGTAGATACTCGAAAATTCAAGTTATTGTTAATGGCTGAGACTTACTACTATATTTGAGGTACGTAGCTTTTTAGGTATGGCTGGGTATTACATAAAGTTTATGAAGGATTTTTCTTATATTTCTGCATGTTTAAAGAGATTGACTCAAAAGTAAGTGTTTTTTTGGACACTTGATATGAGACAAGTTTTCATTAATTAGAGGATTATTTGACTTCTGTTGTAGTTTTGACTCTTCTATCGAGTATAAACTAATTTCAAGCATAGAGATGTGTCCTAATGCAACACGGGAAGACTATAGGTTATGCTTCCAAGCAGTTAAAGCCGCATGAGAGAAACTATCCAACACACAATCTAGAGCTTGCTGCTATAATATTTGCTTTGAAGATTTAAAGACATTATATATACAAGTGTGAGATCTTCACTAATCATTAGAGTCTGAAGTAAATATTCACTCAAAAAAAATTGAATTTGAGGCAAAGAAGATAACTTGAGTTGAATAAAGATTATGATATGACTATTTAGTATCAGCCTAATAAGGCTAATATTATGGCAGATGTTTTGAGCAGAAAATGTTTTGAATTATCACGTATTTAACTTACTTCTAATAAATATTTAATTTGAGATATACAAAGGCTTCATTTGGAAGTGATTTCTTCTATTGATTAGGATTTTAATATTATAGCTCAGATGATTATTCAGTTGTCTCTATAAGAAAAGATTCAAGAAGCCCATAAGTCAGATACAGATCATCTAAAGTTGATTGATCAGATCCAGTCTGGTAAGAAATCTAAATTGCGAGTGTCTGATTTTGGTTTTATCTTTTATGAGAACATATTGTGGGTTCATGGTTAAGGAGATCTTAGGCGGGAGATTTTGCATGAGGCCCATTATTCAGGTTATACTATTTATCCATTATTCATGTTATATTATTTAACCAATTTGGCTGGAGGTGGTGATGCAGAGTTGTAGGCTCTCTAAATGAGCGTCGTGGCTGACACTAGGTCAAATTTCAATATTTAAAATTCTTAATCCACTATTCCATCTCATTCGATCCATTTGGGCAGCAGACGTTAAAGAGAGATAGAGAGGGATTTTAGAGAGAGATATGAGATTTTGAATAACTTCGACCTATTTCTACTTCTGGCCCAATTCTAAAAGTTGTCTAGATTGAGGTATATAACATTCTGCTTATCTCAGTTTTCAACAAAATGAAGTTTTCTCAAATTTTCTGATTAAATTTATTATTTTGTAACAAAAAATGTGGATAACTTTACGCCCATAAAATTTTTACCGTGTAACTTTTCATATGTTTTAGAGATAAATTTAGATTTTTTTTAGAAATTTTATGACAAGTATTTTGAAACGTGTGTCATTTTAATTGATCAGAAAATAATTCTGAACTCAAAAAATAGTGTTGTAGTATAATTCAAGTCTCAAAATAGTCTTTTATAGAATTCTTAATAATTTGGTTAAATTTTGAAATAGTACATTTATGTTTAGTAGGGTTTCTAATGCCTTTTGTTATAGCATTTTATAAAATTTTAGAATGAGTTTATTATGCTTTAAGTTTTACAATGCAATTAATTATGTGCAATATTGGTTGAAATAATAAGTTCTTAGAAGATTTGGTGTAGGAGAAGCAAGTTATTTTGGTGTCATATTCTGGTGGCGATAAGCCATGTTCTGATGTTTGTAAGGCATATTCTGGTGGCTATGAGTCGTGTTCTGGTGCATATAAGACATGTTCTAATGTTATAAGTATATTATGTTCGGCTCCATATAGTGATGTATTTTATTACTTTTACTACTCTGTTAAACGCTTAATAAATGAATGTTTAGAAATTCAGATCAGTTTAAATGTGTCCTACTAAGCTGTATTAGCTCACAGGTATTTCATTTTCTATTTTTAGGGTCTGGAAAAGAGAATAAGTCAGACGAGTAGCAGTTTTAAGATATGATTTAAGTCTCTATAAGTATTTTATCTTTTATTTTTGTACAGTCAAGGCTAGTATGTTGTATTTTATTTAGTGCACTAATTTGTAGCTGATGAGTGTAAATAATATTATATTTTATATATTAAATTGCTAGTGAAACTATATAGTTTTAGTTGTGTTGTGCAGAAAAAATATATGAATGCATGAAATTTCAAGCATCATACAGCACCGCGACGTCAAATACTATAATGTCATTGTATCATCATTGACATCGCTGGAGCACTCAATATGGACATGGCGGCTCCCAGTCTCTGTTTGACAGCGTCGTGGCATCGAATGAGTCAGCACTACAAAGCCCAGTCTCTATCTGCACAGCATTGCAACATCAATTTCCAACATCGCCTAGCCGAGGGAGTGTCACGTGGACATCATAGCACTTAACCGTCAGCAGTGCCATAGTATTATAGTTATAACGGACCAGAACATGATCTGCCATCAGAGTGATGCATTGATTCATTAAACAGTGGGTCCACATTAGAAAGTGCCATAGAGGAGGAAATTCTTCAGCTTTGCGACATTAGTTCATTTTATGTGCGTCACAGTGTAAGTGTCTAGAGTGCCTTGATGCTAGAGTCTATTTTCTATATTTTTCTTTAAATAATTCATTTATAATGTTTGTAAGAGAGTTCAATCACTTAGTTATTTTTAGTCTTCATAGTGCTTCTCTATAATTTTTTGGGAGTGACAATTAAGAAAATTCAGGGCAATTAAAGAAAATTCAGGGAACACTAGATCCACTTCATAAGGGTATTTGGTCAGTATTTATAAAATAATTCTATAAATTCAAGGATGAGTGTATAGGAGATCATCGAACCCATCCGGTGATATCTTTTTTTTTTATACTTTCTTTCTTTTGTGCAATTAATGAAAATGAGTTTGCTTCACTTATTCTTCATGTTTGGCTAAATTCTTTAATTTTGGTTTGATAGTATAAATGGAATGTGGAGTACTAATAAATTCTCTTCATCAATAATTTAATGATATTTTTAATATATTAGGCCTTCATTTAATGCACATAGTGGCCATATGTGTAGTTAATATTAGGTATAATGTCGAGCTTAGGAATGGGAAAGCAGGCACAACCAGGTATATTGAATTGGTATGATGCAAGCATAGACGTAGTGCTTGACATATATCAAATTTATAGAGATGAATTATTTTATGGAGTTTTAACAGTATATATTTTACTTACTCTTCTAAGATTGTCATCGGGTGATATATTATAGGAGTATATAGTGATATCGAGCTTGGAAGGTTTAATCTGTCCTTTGTCTCTTCATGCTCGACTAAGCGCTCGGTGATGCATATACTCTGAATAGCATTAATATAAAAGTGAATCATTAGGAAATATATTGTATTTACATTCCATCAATCAAAATATTTTATCTAAATAATATTTCATTTAATTTTTTTATTTTAAATTAAGTGATTAAATCTCCATCAAAATTTATTTTTATTGAGTATGATAATTATTGTAATTGTAGTAAACAGTACTAGTATTTGCATAATTATTGTAATTGTAGCAAACAGTACTAGTATTTGCAAGTAAATATTCTTTTTACAAGATCGATACTCTACTCTATCACTATATTACTTGATTTGGTACGTATACTTATATATATTAAGCAAGGTTTTTATAATTTTTATATTAAAGAAAATTTAAGTATTGTTTAGGAATTGATAGAGCTCTAAACTATTTTCATAATTCTGTAGGTTACACCACCGCCCCCATCAATAGCAATGTACTATAATGTAATTATTGTATATACATTTTGATGAGAAAATTAAAGTTTTGGGGACGAAAATATTTATAATGCCAGATAAAGTTAGTAGTTCTGCAATTTATTGCTTGTTTTAAAGTTTGTATTGGAAGAAAATCTGAAAAAAAAAATTTCAAAACTTAGATCTTTGGTTTTGCCTGTTAAAAGCCAACACAATAGAACATATCTAGTATGTGGGTTTGACTGAGTTGGATTGTGACAGGTTATGTGGCCAACACTCCTATTTTGACCTACTTGATATCCTTCACTCTTAACTTAAGTCAGGAGTTTGGACAAGTGGGATAATTAAGATAAAAATTATTTTTTAATATTCAAAATACTTCAAAGTTATTTAATTATATTCAAATAAACTAAATTATTTTTTAAAATCAAAATTAAATAAGAAAAAAAAGAAGTTTTTTGTTAACCTTTTAATGATCTTTTGGGTGGAAAAAACAAAATTTAATAACAATAGAAGTAAACCCACATGGAACTTGAAGATTTAAATTCTATTATTTTACAAATTCTAATTATCTTAATATTTCCAAGAAACTCTTTATTACATTTGTAAACATTTATAAAATTTCTTTTATAGCTATAGCTTCCTAGAATATTCATAATGATGGATATAATGTGTTTATTATCATAGTTTTACATGAAGATCTAACATAAAAATATATATAAAAGAAGAGCTACGAAAGACACCCAAAATTCTTATGTTGAAAACTTGGAAAGCGAAAAATCATGGGACATGACCCATTGAAATGATTTTACTAAAGTATTGCTTAAAATGATGTACTTAGAGAATGAGTTGATATAATATAATAGGCACTAACTATAGATGATTGATTTTATGGTGGAAATTGCAAGAGGCTTGAGTCATTAGAGCTATCATGAAAATATCATTTGTAGTTTGTTCTTTGATCCTCATTTGAAGAAAAAGGGCCAAAGACTAAGAAGTCTGGTATAATTCTCGATATTGATTTCAAGAATTAGAGTTAGTGTTTATAATGTGCATCAGCCTTAGGCAATGATGTGCATTGATGTTGGTGGTGATGAAGTTGATGATCGTTAGCATTTGTGGCAACAACATGCATCAATCTTATAGGCAATGATATGTATCAATATTGTAAGCAATGATAGATGACAAAGTTTGCTAGCATCATCATTGGTGCCAATATTGGGCATCAACCATATATACAATATTATGTGTCAACATTGTTGGAGATGGGAGGCGACAAAGTTAGCAAGAATCAATATAGTGGGGCGACAGTTATTTGAAGAGGTAACAATGTTCAGATAATTATTATTAGACGACGATGGTCAAGTGACCATAGTTGGGCAAAGCTAGTCAAGATACCATAGTCGAGCAATGTGGTCTAAGGATCAAATTTAGACAATAATAATTAAAGGACTGTAATAGGGAAATAGTAGATGGAGGATTATAGTCGAGTGATAATGGTCAAATGACAGTGATCGAATAGAGATGATTTGATTATAATGGTCCTATGTCCTTGGTTGATCAATGGTGATGGTAGGATCAATGGTCCGACGATGGTGGAGAAACAACAATATTTGAATAATGGTGGTTCAATCGTGGTTAGGTAGATTTCTAAGAAGCATATGAGCTCCCCCATGACACCCTAGGATCTAATTGAAGGATTTGACTCACTTAACCATATTCATCCATCAATAACAAACAACTAGAGCTACTAATACCCAAAAAATATAAAAGCAGTATAAATAAAATTCACTACATCAAAATAAAAATACATAATCCAGTCAACTTGTAACTTTATACATCAGAATAAATAAAGTTGAATTTCAAAAGAATTACTACCTCAACACTAGAACTCAAAAGCCTACTTCTATAATCTTCTACTCAACCAGGTCTTTCGCTTTTCCTAAATCATTTTAAAGCAACAGAGAGCTCAAGTGCTCAATAGACTTCCTCCTTCACCCTTCACAGATATCAATATCTAATTTAAATATTTAAAAGCAATTTATTAAAAGTAGTTAATTAAAAGAAAACATAAGGACTTCGAAAATACATAAAGTATAAGCAAAACAGGAATGTACTATAGTCTAGTATGCATACCTTATCTTAGAGCTAGCATTTATACTTTTGTAGTCACATAACCACTTTTCTCAGAAATTTCTAAGTGTCGTACATAATACTTATATGCAAAGGTTCACTTGCATTTTAGCTTCACTTTCACTTTCCTAACAAAATTCATCAAAAGTTCAAAGCTTATTGAACTCATTTCAGGCTATTCCTTAAACTTAATTTATTAGAATATTAACATATGAAATGCAATAATTATCATACACATGTCTTGAAGTCTGCTTATATCTCCACTTTCATTTATGCCTCCCTTTACCTCTCACACCTACATATAATAAGTGAGACCAAAATTTCTTCCACATCTACATCAGGCAGATGGGGCTAGAAGAGTACTTATAGTGTTATATAACCTCTCATACCTATTTTTAGCAAGTGGGGTTAGAATCCCTCCAACATCTGCATCAGGTAGTTAGGGCCAAAAGAGTACTTCTAGGGCCCTTACAACATCACAGTGAATGCATTTTTTCACAGTTCAAAACAAAACACCTCCAATGCCATATAATGCATGATGAAATTAAATGCGACAATACTTAATTGAAATATTCAATGCAGTATATAGAAAATGCATAAACTACCAGTAAAAGACATATCTTGTAGAATAGAATACTCAATGAACTTTCACCTTTTTTATTTTTATTTTTAGAGGAACAAACCCATGAACATTTTAAGAATTTTATATAACCACTGTGATTATAAGAAAAACCAATATTCAATAATATACTTAAAAATTTATATAGGAAAAACCAACCGTTGAAAAATTGATTTCAAATAATCAAAATGTTTATAAGAGGGAGTGCAAAATCACACAATGAAATCTCATAAAACTCAAGAAAAACTTATTTGCGTTCATATCTTTTGATAGAGTTGTTAAAATTAAAATTGGAGATAAGGATTTAGGAGTCTACCTCGAGCTCTATAATATCCTGAACTGGTCAAACAGATGAATCCTAAATTTGGCCTCCAAATTCTCTCCATCTCTTTCTCATTCTTCTTTCTCTTCCTCCTTCTCTCTTATCCAGCAAGCTACTAGGGTGAAATGAAAATGATTAATGATTTTAGATATTTTAATATTAAATTTTCACTTCTTTGACTTAGAGCTGTAGAGCCCAACTTCTTAGTGCCACGGTTTTAAATATTTTAATATTAAATTTTTACTTTTTTTTTACTTAGTGCTGCGGAGCCCAACTTTCAGTGCCACAACGCTCCTAGAGAATCTTCTAAATGCTCCCAGAATATGCTCACCTTAGACTTGGCACCATTGTGGCACTTCCCTGACACCCTGGTGCATGTCCAAACCTATTTTTCTGTCCATAACCTTGAGAGATCAACATAGGGGCGCTGTAACCGCTTGCATGGTGACGCTTGCAAAGAAATTTTTCAAACCTTGGATTTTTCACCTTTTCAACTCAAAATCTTAGTTATTCTCCACCCCATTCAACATTCTAAAACTTATAATTACTAATTAACTTATAATTGATGATTATTAACAGAAAATTACCTGGATTTGACAACGGATGAATCCTAAATTTAGGCTCATTTGGATTTGAATCAGATCACAATTCGTATCATTGGGCTTGTCTCGTTGAGACAATCTATTTAACTATACGTTTTGTTGAAATCATTTTTCAAATGGTTCTAAATTTAATTTCTAAAATACCCTAATAGTTACATCATGATTCATGCTTAATTAAGTGAACTGTCTTATGACCTACCAATATTGAACTTTTAGATGCAAACATTTAATTCAATTGATAAACATAATTAATAGTTTGTTATCTGATAAGCCTCTTTATTAAATGAAATAAGGTTGATAGGTGAATAAAATACCAACCAAATAATTATACAACACATCACAAATACTACCAGATGTCATTACACTCTGCTAGACTTCTTTGAATAATGTTATTATACTCTCCAAATAAGCTGATGCTTAAAATTTGATTACATCAACTACCCTTAACAACCAACATGGTCAAATTCAAATAAGTCATTTCTATTAGCTTCATTACCTTATTTTAAGCTTCGTTTGGGATGACTTTCTTATTGCTTCTTAAAATAATTTTTTAATACAAAAAATTTAAATTTTATACTAAAAAGCTGATTTAAGAATCAGTAAAAAAGTTGTCCCAAACCATGCCTTTTACTCTATGAGTGAAACTTAGGCTTCGTTTGGGATGGCTTTTTTATTGCTTCTTAAATTAGCTTTTTCTGATATAAAAATTAATTTTTTTAATAAAAAGCTATTTTAAGAAAAGTTGTATCAAATGAAGTCTTAGGCTTCGTTTGGGATAGCTTTCTTACTGCTTCTTAAAGCGGCTTTCTAGTATAAAAATTTTAAGTTTTGTACTAGAAAGTTGTTTTAAGAAGTAGTAAAAAAGCCGTCCCAAACGAAGCCTTACTGTATCAAAGCGAAATATCTTACATAAGAGCAAAGAAAGGTATTAATTTTAATAGATTTTTTATCTGAGCTGTATACATTATATTCACGCAAAAATATTATATTTAAATAAAAAGTCCTATAGTTAATAACTAATTATAATAGATCACTTGTATTAAATGAAATTATATATTTACACATATATTTGCAGCATTAATTAGTAATTGCAAAAATAGCTTTATTTTAAATATATATCTTATAGTTTGGAGTGCAAGAATATTCAGCTTCTATTATCATCACATATTTCTTTATTTTTTCATGACTATTTTTAATATAATTCAGACACTAAAATAATATAAATATATATAAATCTAAATATTTAAATATTTGATAAATGATATATAAAAATTAATCATTTCATAAATAAACTTAGATGTTAGAGATATAATTATTTAAAAATATAAATTTACAAATATCCCAAAAATTGCAATCGCTCCCCCCATGCAATGGAGAGGCTATAGGTAATTTGAAGGCAGAAGAATATCGATTTTGAACTGAGTCCAAAAACCAGCACAGCATAAAATATTAAAACATAAAACAACAGCTCCCAACTAATCACTAAAGTTTTATTTGGGACAACTTTAAAACACTATTTTTTCTCAGCTTTTAAGAGATTTTTTATGAAAAAACATCTTACAAAGCAGTAAGAAAGCCGTCCAAACGAAGCCTAATGCTTTGTTTGTGACGGCTTTCTTACTGCTTCTTAAAGCAGCTTTCTAGTATAAAAATTTTAATTTTTAAACTAAAAAACTATTTTAAGAAGCAATAAAAAAGCCGTCCCAAACGAAGCCTAAGACTTCTTTGAGATCACTTTTTACTGCTTTCTAAAACAATTTTCTAATACAAAATTTTTAAATTTAAAAATTTTTTATACTAAAAAATACTTTAAAAAATAATAAAAAAATTATCCCAAACGAAGCTTAATGCTTCATTCAAAATAATTTTTTTATCACTATTATTTTACTGATTTCAAAAATTTATATGCTAAAAATATTGCTATAAAAAATAATTAAAATACTATCACAAATCTCTAGTGGAAAGGATTTGGAGAAAACTCCATCAATTCACCATTTGATTATTCATCCATTTTATCTCCATGAAGATATTGAAAATTAGAATGCCCTCAAATATTTTTTTTTTAATAATGAGAGTTGTGATAATACGAACTATACTAAAATCCCTAAAATGGAAGCCTAATCTAAACAAATCATGAAGTTCTAATCAAGATTGAAGGGAAAAAAAACCATCTCATTTTTTTTTAAAGATGTTGTCGACCATACTTTTTTTTTTCTTCAAATATTTTTGAAGAAATTAAAAAAATTATGAAAAAAAAACTGTTCACCATCTTCAATTTTGAAAGATAGTCAACTGCACAATTCCAATGCAAAGCGAAGGAGCTTTCTCCCTAATTAAGATTTCTTGAGCTTATTATCAAATGGAACAATTTATATATAATTTAAATCTCAATAATTCTTTTTAAATACCCAAAATGAAAAACAGCAAGCCATAAATAACTGTTAAAAAGATGATTATCATCCAATAAAATTGGAGAAAAATATTTATCTGGCTTTTCGTATTCCTTTTCATGGCTAAAAAATCTACCCATTTACAAGTAAATTTCACTTTCTTATGTTGGCATATTCTCAGAATGGCATAATGTGCGTGGTCTTGGTGTCGTAGCCGGCGATGCAGCTCTTGGAGTTCACCCGGAAATCCTTCAGCAGATCTCCCGACATATGCCTCACCGCCGGCGAGCAATCGCTTTGCATCAATAGCAAAATTTTTGTCACGCCGCCGTTCGTGGCCATGACCGCCTCCACTGCCCGCTGATCCCGAAACAGATGGCAAACGCTCCACAGCACCATCACTGCCGCCTCCGTCCCCTTTCTGCCCACCTTCATCATCCTCCCTAGAATCGCACCCATGAAATCCTCTGCCGATTCGCATATCGCGGATCTTCCCTCCGGTAGGCCTGAAGCAACCTCCAGAAGCTTCAACGCCTTCTCTGCAGCAGTCGCTGGGGCCATCGAGACATCGGCTGTTAAAATCTTCTTCGCTGCCAGGACAACGCCTTTCTTCACCATAAGCGCCCTCGCGCGCCGGACGCCAGAGATCGCTACCAGGCACGAGAGCCCGGTTTCGATTGCGGATCTATCCATCTTCTCCTTCCCGATCCCTTCGTCCGTGGATCCAATCAGCCGGATCAGCTCCGGGATAAGATCCGGCTTCTCTGAGATTGGAATCCTAGAGTCCGGAAACGATGTTAAGACGGAATCCAATACCCGAGCAGCATCGACTCGTGAATCGGGGTTTTTTCCCTCTTTTAGCAGGGAAAGCAGACTGGAGACGGTGGAATCAAGATTGGAGACGAGGGAAGAAACCACGAGCTTCTTATTGCTCTCCTCGATGAATTCAGCTGTGAGGATTAGGGCTAAAACCCGTACACCAGCTTCCAGGATTTCGATCTTGGAGGCATTTTCGTTAACCACGGAGGTGAGAGTGGTCGCACAGCTGCCAGATGCGATAAGGCGGTTCTTGTCGAAATCCTCATTGTCTGCGTCGAGGAGAAAATCGGCAAGCCGGCGAAGGGAAGGCGCGGGGTTTAGAGATGAGCTGAGGTCTCGGAGAAGATCGGCGGCGGGGTGGGTGGGAACAAGAGCAGCCGTGTCGGCGTCGGCGGAAGCTGACCAAAAGCTAATCAGGCGCTGGAGAGTCAGGTTGGGGACGAGATCGGTAGAGGGAAGGGGTTGCATGGTGGCGGGGCAGGTGTTATTGCCGGAATCAAGCCATCGCCGTATCGAGGACCGGTCGTAGGTGATACCGGTGCAGAGGCTCACCGGCGATTTCATCACGTCGAGCGAGATTGGGCATCTGAAAAAGCTCGGAACCTTAACCCCAATGTTCTGTAGCTGAACTATCTCCTCCTTCCTGCCCATCTCCTTCTTCTTCTTGCTCCTCTTGGCGTCGACAGAGTTATTCTTATTCGTTCATGCGAATAGCTTGCGTTGGCTTTGGGAATGGAAATGGGAAAGGGAAAGGGGTTGCTGGGGGTTATTGAAGAGGAGGGGAGTCAAAGGAACGGGCGAGTTGGGGTGACGTGAGACGAAGGGTGGGTTCCTTATGTTTATCACACCGGAAAAATGGCCCACTAAATAGAACCAAGACTCCTTTACAACGCGACGGACAGTGGGCGTTTGGTGGGTATTCTGAGACGTATAGAGCGTGTGGAACAAAAGTGCTTCAATTCGGAACGGGTTTGGCCATCGCTTTCTCTTTATTGTAAAGAGAAAATCATCCAATATTTCTGATATTAAATGAGGCTTTGGTCAAAGTTTGATGGTGCGGCAAGGGATCAGCACAGTATTTTTATTTTGCTTTGTAGTGTTGGGGAGACCCAACTTTAGCTACGATGGTCTGACTTGCCCACGCAGTTCTGGTGGAATTTTTTTTTTAATTAGAGGCTTAGTATAATTCATTAATAAAAAAAAAACTGTTAAAATTATAATGGGCAAAAGAGAGAGATTTTTGTTACATGAGCAGCCATAAAAAATGAGCTATGTTTAATAAGAGATAACAAAAACAACTCTTCAAAGGATAGAGTATACAAAAATTGGCCAGCCTATAACAATATCAAAGCAGCAAAAAGTTAAAGAAAATCAATTTAAACAGGGCTATTGTAGCTAGAGGTGTCAAAATTTGATTTCGGGTCGGGTTTGGGTCGAATTTGAACTGATCCGGGATTCAAACGGGTCAACCCTTACCCGACCCGGGTATGTAAACGGGTTAGAAATTCGGACCCGGATCTGACCCGTCGGGTTGGCAGGTTGACCCGACCCGGAACCGTTGGAGCCTGGACGGCGGGCGGCGGAGCAGCGGACGGCGGGCGGCGGAGCAGCGGACGGCGGCGGACGCGAGCAGGCAGCAGCGTCCGCCAGGCAGCCGCGTCCGCGAGCGGGCTGCCTCGTCTGCGCGGGCAGGCGAGCGCGGGCGCTCAGGCAGGCGAGCGCGGGCGCACAGGGAGGCCAGCGCGGGGGCGCGGGCAGGCGAGCTCGGGCGCACGGGTAGGCGAGCTCGGGCGCACGGGTAGGCAAGCTCGGGCGAGCGGGCTGCCCGGCAGGGCGCGGGCAGCAGCGTTGGCAGCCGGGCAGGGGGCAGGCAGCTTCGGCTAGCGTGCATGCAAGGCGCGAGCAGCCGGGCAGGGAGTGGACAGCCGGGGCAGGTATGCGGGCAGCTCATTTCAACTGGGTTTTCGGGTCAACCCAGTAACCCGTCGGGTCAACTCGGACCCGACCCGTTTTCCAAACGAGTCGATTTTGGGAACCTGAACCCGACCCATTTTGAAATCGGGTCACGTCAAACCTGAAATTTCCTGGTCGGGTTCGAGTTGGGTTTTCGTGCCGTGTCAAATATTAACACCCCTAATTATAGCTGGTCCACGACAATTTCCCTGAAAGACTCGACAGAAAGCTAGCATTAGATCTAAAGACGAGTTTACCGGAACCCCATTTGAAGTAGCCACTAAGCCAAGACTCGGATATGGTTAAGAGATTTCAGCGTCTAATAGCAAAGAAATCTTTTGATTGTCCAAAAAACCTTCTGGTGGGATATAAAGAATGACAACTATAGCATTAATGTTTTTAAATGTGTAATATACATCATCTACATCTTAGATTTGGGGTCATCAACATTCCTTGATTTGGCCAAATGAAACATAGGAGATATGGGTACCAACCATACCCAGGGGCGGAACCAGCATTAATGTTTTTAAATGTGGATATTTTTGGAATTCAAATTAATAAATAAAGAGTAAAAAAAAAGACCGTGGAGGACAAATTACCTAAAGATTCATACAATACAAAAATTTTAATTTTTTGAGGGGGGCACTAAAAGGATCCGCCCTTGACCATACCTATCCCTTATGGTCGACCAATTTCATTTTGGACAACTTCAATGTTAATATAGTCGACCCATCTTTGTAGGGTCAAGCGGACATAGCGTTCATAATACCTTAGTTATATGCATTATGCAAGAACGCACTTCATCCCTTAACAATGTAGCATTCATCATGATCATAGTAACAAATGATAAGTACTTAAATTGCAAGAAGACCTTAAGGAAGAGGTCGAGGAGTTTTTGGGATATCATCAACTTTGAGAGTTATCATTATGTGCTGCAAGATCACTGCACAATAAGAATTAGTGCAATCCCTCATAAGGGTAGGAGAAAATAATAGGTAATCACATATAAAAAGTAACGATGTAGTATTTAAATAATCTGATTTTGATGGAGCATTAACAAATGTTTTCCATTATCTTTACTAATATTGATTTTAAACAACATGGGTGATATGTATTAATTGTAAGTAGCATAAGCATGATCTATCAATGATCTTCATGTAACGATGGAAATAAATTTCAATAATCATCATCACAATCTCAATTTGGAGAAGGGTCCAATATATTCATTATGTACTAAAAAAAAGGTGATGAAAGAGTGCAAATTTAATGCCTCAATGTTGCATAAATATCCGCACGCATATCAATAATAAAAGAAGTTTAAGAGCAACGCTTGAGTTTTTTACTTGAAAATTTTAGAAATAAAAAAAGGCATTGAAATAATTCATTATATAAGTACGATTAGAAAGTCTTCCTTTCTCTCAAATATTACTTGGAGAAGAAGGATTTATAAAGTACGAAACACTAGCTTGTCCACTTATGAATGTAGGGGTTGTTTGATTGTCTGAAATAAGAATGAAGTATAAAAGATATATAGTATAAAAGGAATACTTTGAACATACTTAGATGATTATAAAAGGAATTCATGAGATTATCTTCTTTTATTTTATTTGAAGTAAATGAATGTAATGTAAAGTGCAAAAAAAGAGTGGACGGTAGCCGACATTGGCGACTGTGTGGCCGATGACCGATGACGGTGGTGGGTGGTGGCCGGCATGTGGCGGCGGCAATTGCTATGAATTTCCAATATATTTGGAACTCACTCGGATCATAAGAATTCCAATTACACGAAAAATGAATTAGATGGTGTATTTCAAATACATCAAAATTTACACTGCATTTATTTTACTTCAAATCAAACGTCAATATTTTCAAAACTCCTACATTTGAAATACTTTACATAAACTTTGCAAGCAACCAAACCGCTCCATTGTAGAAAATGTTAAATAAATAATTAAAGGTGATCAAAAGATGGGCATCAATCAATAGATATTAGTATCACTGGTGGATGCTGGTTAGTGGAGAAGATTGTCAGGCGATCATGAATGAGCTATGATAGTCGGGTTATAGCATTCAGCTGCCTGCAATTGGGTGACGTTGGTCAAATGATAAAAATTAAGTAATGATGATGACTAATAATGATTATCAAATATAACATAATTTTAAATTTCTTCAAATCTCTAAGCCCTCTCCAATATTCAGTTCAAGTCTTTATAGCATTCTTTTTAAATGCTCAATGATATCAAATTTGACTGCCCTTACACTAGCTGGATTCCTCTTAAAATTTTTTATATAAGATTTTAATATAAAAATAAATACTGGGAGTAGCTAAATAAATAAATAAATATTTTTTTATTCAAAATTACAATTATACAATCCAAAAGCCTTTGGAAGCGGCGGAGATGGGGCTCCCAGTTCCTTAGAATGGACGATAATAGAGGGAGAGAGAGAGAGAGACCATGAATCCATGATAATGAACAATGATGGCAGGATATGTGGCTCGCCATGCCTGGAGGGCTCTCGCTTAAAGCAGCAAGGGAAGTATGGACCCTTTTGCGAGATTCGTGGAAGAAATGACTATTTGCCCATACGAGCTAGCAATCATCATAACCCTACTACATTGGCACATTGCGAGATTCGGGGATTAGAGCACTATTTTTCTACATGAGCTAACAATCATCATAATGCTGCCGCTTGACTCTTCCATAGTGGACTGACTTTATTCAAAGCGTACGATCACCGATTTATGGGTCATGATATTAGGTAGCTATATCTTTTCTTTTTATATATTTAGTAGGACCTTAAATGAACACGTCCATGATCATTTGATTAAATAAATTTGAATATTTTTTAAATATTTAGTATTTTAATAAATAAATTTGAATAACTATATATTTAGCTCATTTATATTTATGAAATAATATAATTTGAAGTTCCTGTACATGCTCGATAAGAAGTTTATTATGGGCTCGGTAAAGAGCTCATTAAAAAGCTCGATTCTTTTTTATATAAAAGTTTAATAAATATAATATAAATATTTTATATTTATTATAACTTAAATATATAGTAATTATTGTTTAGTAAATTATAAAATTAATTAAATATTGTAATATATATTAATAAAAATATATCATAAATATTTATTAATTAGTATTATATTATTATGCATAGGGGTGTCAAAATCGGGTTTCGGGTCGGGTTCGGGTCGAACCCGGAATGACCCGCGGCCTAAATGGATTGACCCTAACCCGACCCAGGTAGAAAAATGGGTCAGAAAATCGGACCCGGACCCGACTCGTCGGGTTGGCGGGTTGACCCGACCCGACCCGGGTCACGAAGGCGGACGCGCGGGCAAGCGCTCGCGAGCGCGCGTGGCGGGCGCGGGTGCGGGCGAGCGCAAGCGAGGGCGCGGGCGAGCGCGACGAGTGATCGGGCAGGCCAGGCCAGGGCAGGGAATCGCTGAGAGGATTTAATAAATTTTATAAATTTAGATTTAGTTTTTTTTTTTTTTTTTGTTAAAACCCCGCGGAAGGGGCCTTCGTGTTAATATAAGGCAAAATTACAAGTCCTTAAAGAGGAGTCAAGCTCACTAATGCTCAAAAGAGCTACAAAATTAAAAAGAAAATTAAAACCTAAGAGCTCGAGTCCTCTCCTAAGCAAAATTACAAAATATCCTAGAGACATACTACGGTGCACCAGGAAGAGCACCCAAAAAAGGGAAGAAGAAGAGACCCTCCAGCATCCAAAATGTCTCCCAATCAAACCAGTCCCAATACCCTGCAAAACTATAAGAAAACTGCAAAAGGAGATAAAAACCATACCACAGAAAAAATGGGTAATGTAGGATAAACAAACCAAAGAAACCTAAAACCCAATGGCCATGTAAGAGAGCCAGCAAACCTGATACAGCAGCAGAGATGCAGCAGGAGGCAGCAAAGAACAGGACCAAAAAACAGGAACTAAGAGAGCCAACAAACCTGATTCAGCAGCAGAAATGCACCAGGAGGCAGCAAAGAACAGGACCAAAAACCAGGAACTAAGAGAGCACCAAGCCAAGTCAAACACCAGCAGAAAAAATAGCCCCGGATCAAGCAGGCCAAACAAACAGACTCCCCAAAATAAACAGATGAACCCAGCCAGAAAAGGCCCGCAGTGTAACCAGTCCAAAACAAACCAAACATAAAAACCAACCCTAGCAGCAGCATAGGAAGCCACGACAAGTCAAAGCACACCAGTAACAACATAAGGAACATCAGTAGCCTCAAGACTAATCAACCCATTAAGAACAGGGGGCAATGACAAGGGAGTAATATGAGTAAAGGCATTCAAACCACATCCCCAGTTAGCCAACCACAAAGCACAGGCATTAGCAGTATTACAAATCTTGGAAAAGGAAAAATTAAGGCGCAACAACAAAGTCTTAATAGCCCTGATAGTGTAGACGGAATTAGTGTGAAAACTGAAATTCCCATTAGCAGTAAAGGGGTTGGTGTTAAATCCAGAATTCACCTCAATGATAACATTAGATAACTTGAGAGATATGCAAAGATTAATACCATACCAAATAGCTCTAAGAATCGCAATGTTAATATCCACAGTAGAGACCGGCGCAGCAAATCCCCCAAAGACCTGACCACTCCAATTCCTAATGAGGCCGCCACAGCCACAGGCCCCACTAGAAGAAGAGACCCCTTCCACATTTAATTTATAAGTAAGAGGAGGAGGCTTAATCCAGAAAATAACATCCATCACATCACATTTCTCCCAAGTAAAGCCCAGACTAGTCCCAACATGAACATAATGTTTAAAATTTTTAACAGACAAAATATTCACAGCCACAAGAGCCATAATCTTATCTTTAACTCTTTGGATAACATTCTGGTGGCTCATCCTAATATTGTTGAAAATAGAATTATTCCTTTCCAACCAAAGGATAAAAGAGGGAATAGCATTACGGATATGGCCTTTAATATCCACAAACCAAGACTTAAGAAGCGAATAGATAGAGAGATGGGCATTAAAATAATTTAAGTTAAAAAGATCATCAAAATAAACCAACGTTCTAACAGCCACAGGGCCAGAGATAAAGACATGATGCATGCTTTCATTGTGATAACAACATTGACATTTAGAGACAAGACTAAACCATTTATTAATAATATTGTCATCAGTAGAAATCCATTTATGCAGCAGCTGTCAAACGAAAACAGAGATGGTAGAGGGGATGGTCTTATCCCAAACTTTAGAAAAAATACCACAGTTGTTACCTTTCACCCTAAAGGAATGCCACACTTTCTTAATGTGAAAAGCCCCATCATGATAAATATTGCATAAAATAACATCTTTAGCATTAGGCATAATAGGAATCGCAAGGATACGCTGATAAACAAATTCAGGGAGAATACTAGCAAGTTTAGACTGATTCCAACCATCATCTTTAAAGAAAAAGTTAACTTTAACCAAGTCAAAAGAGGAAGTATTAAGAATAGCATCAATAGACTCATTCCCTAACCATTTATCTTGCCAAAAAAATAAATTACCTTCACCAAGACACCACGAAATCAAAGCTTCAGCCTCCCATTTAATTTTACAGAGCCTTTTCCAAACTTTAGAATCCCCACTTTTATGAAAGCAAGTAGTCGGATGTTTGCCCTTACAGTATTTAGAAAGCATAAATTTAGCCCAGAGATTCTCATTAGTACGAAGGGTAAACCAAAGTTTATAAGAAAAGACTTTGGCCATATCAAAAAGATTTTTACACCCAAGAAAACCTTCAGCAACAGTACCACAACACTTATCCCAAGCAGCCCAAGAAATTTTAGAGGAAGAGGAGATACCTTTCTAGAAAAACTTGTTAATCAACCTGTGAATCCTAGTACAAACAGAATCAGTGGGAAAAATAGTTTGAAAAATATAGACAGGTAAAGCACAAAGAACACTTTTAACCAAGGTGATTCTGCCACCAAAGCTAAGAAAACTAGAATCCCAAGACAAAAGTTTATTATGAATAGAAGCTATAAGATCATCAAATAAAAAAGACTGTTTTCTCCCTTTGAATAAGGGAACACCCAAATACTTCAAAGGCAGAATCGATTGAGTAAAACCCGTAGTATCAATGAAGGCTTGTCTCCTACTATTAGAAATTCTTTTAGAGGCAATAAAGCAACATTTTTGTTTACTAAAGGATAAACCACTAGCTTGCTCAAAAATATTGAAAAATTCCATGAGTTTATGCGTCCTATTAATCGTAGCATTAGTAAAAATAATAAAATCATCCGCAAAGCATAAATGAGATAATTGGAAGCCACCCAACGTTTTAAAGTACATACCAGGGTTCCTCTCAAATAAGTTAGAAAGGCCCCTAGATAAGAAATCAGCCGCAATAATAAAAAGAGCAGGCGAGACAGGATCACCCTGTCTTAAGCCAAGAGAAGAATTAAAGAAATCATACGAGGCACCATTAAGAATAATAGAAAAATAGACATTCTGAATACAGTTCTTAATGAGAGTAATAAAATGCAAATTAAAGCCAAATTGATCAAGCATAAAGTAAATGAAATCCCAATTAATGTTGTCACAAGCCTTAGCAATATCAAGTTTTAAAATAACATTACCACCTCTGATAGGAACATCCAAATCCTGACAGAACTCTTGAGCCAGAAGGATATTCTCAGTAATAGTGCGACCTTTCACAAAGCCCATTTGATTAGGGGAGATAATATTGGGTAAAATGTCGACAAGATGTTTAGCAATAATTTTAGAAACTAATTTAGTAAAGAAGGAACAAAGACTAATAGGACGGAAATCATTCCAAGTTTGAGTACCAAGGTTCTTAGGAATAAGCACCAAAGAAGTAGAAGTGAAATATTTAGGGATGGTGTTCCCATCAAAAAAATCCAAAACAGCAGCACAAATGTCAAACTGCAAGAGATGCCAGCATTTTTGAAAGAAAAGATTCTTAAAACCATCAGGACCCGCAACAGAATCACTGTTCATGTTCATAACAACATCTTTAACCTCTTCAACAGTAGGGGGAATAGTAAGAGAAGCATTATCCTCCATAGAAACATTCTTAGGAATAAAAGTATAATCCATATCAAGAGTAGGAGTAAAGTTTTTATTAAAATGAGATTGAAAATGATTAACAGCTAAAGAGGCTATCTCATCAATGTTATGAGAAAAGGACCCATCATCCCTACGGATACTATTAATACTATTCTTGATCCTTTTCTTCTTAGTTAAAGCATGAAAATACTTGGTATTATTATCTCCTTCAACTAAATGTTTAGCCGCCGCTTTTTGTTTCCAAAAAACCTCTTCCTGAGCTTGGAGGTTAAACAGGTAAAGTTTAGCATTAGAGAGCAAAGTTAAATTAGCTTGAGAAGGGTCCCCCAAACAAATATCCTCAAATTCAGAAACCTTCTGCTCGGCTTGTAAGATATTAGAGAAAATATTTCTAAAGACATTCCGATTCCACCACTGAAGTACTTGCTTCAGTCTTTTCAATTTTAACCACAACCTTCTCATACCAACAATAGAATTATCGGGATGAAGAGGAGCTTGCCAATTAGCTTGAACAACATCAAAGAAAGAATTATTAAGAAGCCACATATTTTGAAATCTAAAATGCAAGGAGACAGAAGCCACTCTATTATGGATATTAATGAGTAAAGGGGAATGATCAGATAAGGTTCTACTCAGGTGCTGAACACAAGTAGTATTAACAGTATTAATCCAAAACTCATTAAAAAGCACACGATCAAGCCTTTGCCATAAGTGACCTCTATTCCAAGTGAATTTGCTACCCACAAAACCAATGTCAATCAAGCTACAAGTAGAAATTATATTATTAAAATCAGCCATAGAGCGAGAAGAAGGGAAGGATCCACCCATTCTTTCAGAAGGGACAGTGATCGCATTAAAATCCCCTCCAACCAACCAAGGCAGCTAGCAAAGATTGTGAAAAGCAGTAATCTGGTCCCACAAATCCTTCCTACCATAAAGGGACGAAGCAGCATAAACAAATGAAGCACAACAATGAAAATTATAAGCTTCAATAATTTTGCAGTGTATAACTTGGGTAAAATCACCAATAATATCAAGTTTAATAGTATTTTTCCAAAAAACCCAGACTTTGTTCGAAACATTCGATATAGCATGATGAAACCCCAAAAATTTAGAAGTGTTAAGCAATCTAGAATTAGAAATAAGGGGCTCAAGTAAAACTAAAATAGAAATGTTATGGACCCGACATAAATTTTTAACACGAAGCCTAGATGACTGGCATCCAACTCCCCTAATATTCCAAATAATAGTACTAAACATAAAGACAAATTAATGAGGAGCATGAGTACGAGAATTTCTAGCAGATGACTTATGGGGTTGCAAGGAAATAGGTTTAGGGTTCCTCCCTTTCTTTCTCTGAATCTTGATAAAACTTGCGTCATTGTCATCTTTAGCAAAACAAGTAGCAGAAATATTCAATTCATCACTGTCCGTTAGAATATCATTATAAGAATGAGGAGAAGAAAGCATTTTACCCTTATTAGCCTGATCCATCAAAGCTATATGACATTCATCCTCCATGAAATTGCTTTCCTCCTCCCAAAATTTACCAGCAACCCTAACCGGCACATCAACCCAATTAGGAGCAGAAGTGAATTGGACAAATTCACCATCTTCTAACTCCAAATCTCTTCCATCCACTTCAGAACCTGTCAATTGCTCATTCACAACAGTAGCAGTCATAGCATCCTGGGCGATTAAAGATTCAGTAATCATAACATCATTATTAAGAGAACTATTACAATTAAGCTTACAGGATTTGGTGATACCATCCTTTTCTGGAACATTTCGAAAACACAAATCACCCCTATTAACACTATCATTTAAAAAAGCAACTGAACCATTTAATTCACCTGGAACAGAATCAATCAGCAGATGATCCATAGGCGGAGCCGAGAGGACATCCCCCTCCGCATGGACAGCAGGATCCATAGTAGCATGGAGGATAACCCCCTCCGTAGGGACAGCATGATCCATAGGAGCAGGATCCATAGGATCAGCAGAATCAGTCTGCAAAGGTTCCTCAGAAATAGGTTTAGAAGCAATTTTCCCTTCTCGCAGGTGAGGGTGTTTACGGAAACATTCAGAGAGAACATGTCCATGCATTTTACAGTAAGAACAAAAAATAGGTAAATTTTCAAATTCAATTTTTTGGAAATATCCTTTTGATTCAGATCCAATCCATATTTCAGATGGGTGTTTTTTGGAAACATCTAATTCAACCAAAACTCTAGCCACAGAGGGCCTCGAAACAGACGCAGTCGCCTGGTCGGTTTGCAAAGGTCGCCCGAAAATAGATGCTATACCGAAAAGGATTTGGTGATTAAAGAAATGCAAACGTAAATTAGGAAAAGATAACCAAACCGGGGCAATGGGCGACTCTTCCCTTACATCAAAGTCCGGAGTCCATTTCAGAAGGCGCATTTGACATCCTTGGATGTAATACGCACGTCTAGCGAAAATCCTACTGTAGTCCATGTCATTGGCAAGTTGAATGGCGACATGCCTTTGATCAAGCAATCCCACATGAAAAGCACCTGAAAGCTTGAGATTCACAAAAAATTTCTGAATAATATCAAGATTAGGTCTCTTCAGAAAAAATTTTCCAACAAGAGTTAGGGCAAAGGGTGCAGCAAGTTGTTCAACCACAGAATCGTCAAAAATAAGGGCAAGACACCCTTTAAAGGAAGACCGAACAAAAGAAAAGTTTTGCGAAGAGCAAGCAGAGCCTGCTAAGGCATCTTTGAACGAACGAGGTTTCCCCTCAACGGAGGGGAAAATCGGGACCGATGACGACGGAGTCGTCATCGCCCCGAACGAAACAAAGATACCTAAACAAAAACCCGATCAACGGAAGCAGGACCCAGAGAAAACAAATCAAACCAGAGAGCCGGAAGCCAGGAGGGCCAGAGCGCAAAGAAGAGCGCAGAGAAACCCTAGAAATGCCTTAGTAGAGTATGAAAAGTGAATCGCTTAGAGGATTAAATCTTCAAAATTGGTGGGTATGGAAAATGTAAAATCTTCCTAAGTTTTCATTAATCATTTGGCTATTTGTTTTATGCTTTAATTTTTTTCAAAACAAAACGATTTAAAGTAATCAAAATTTTGTTTAAACCAGGCCTAATATTTGATGCCAAATATTTTTTTTATAAAGAATTGAATTATTTTTAACCACGATTATAAAGAATTGAATTATTTTTATCCACGATTTAATGTTTTTGTTTAACTATATTTGTCGAATTACTTCATGAAGATATGTTGGTTATTTTTGACATCATTTTTCTATTTCCCTAAAGAAAAATTATTTATTATCATCAATTATACTGTTCAAAATGTTCTGAATAAGCTTTCTTATATAAAATATGTTTGTTTTTGAAAGAGCTCGTTTGATAGTTCGAAAACATTCGCTAGATGTGTTCGTGAATAGACTTATTTGATAGTTCGAAAACTCTTGCTAGATATGTTCGCATACAGTCTCGTTTGTTAGCTCAAAAAGATTCACTATATATGTTCATGAACATGCTCATTTAGTAGTTCGAAATAATCACAAGAAATGTTCGTGAATATGTTTGTTAGTAGGCTCGACAAAGCTTAATAAAACTCGATAAGCACGAAATGAATCGAATATGAATCAAACATGAACATCCATCAACTTAAATCAGCCAAACTTGAACACGAACACAAAAGCTCGAATCGAGCTCGAATCAACATGAACAAACTGATAATAAATGAATACAAACGCCTAATATTTATATCAATTAAGTCATTCACAATCACATCACATACGTAAGACTCAAATTCAAAACCTTTTAATTGATAGCCAAAACTCCCAATCAAAAATCAAGATGAGCTGCGTGGTAGCTTTATCTTACTCGGTCATATTTTTATTAGGTAACTGATAGAGATTATTGGATGAAATTTTGGTATTATGTTATTGGATCCTAATCCTAAATGCTCAAGCAACAAGATATAAATAGTGAATTTTATTATGATTTAAATTAAACTATTACATGTTGAAATAGTTGTGATAATATAAAGATAATTTATTATCTTAATATTGTATAAAAATTTCTTACACACATATGAAATAAGTTGATAGTAGCTTATAAAAAGGAATAGAATGAGATTTGAATAATTTAGGCTTCGTTTGGAACAGCATTCTTACTGCTTCTTAAAGCATCTTTCTAATACAAAAAAATTAATTTTAGTACTAAAAAGCTGCTTTAAGAAGCTATAAGAAAATCGTCCCAAATGAAGCCTAAATTGATTCCGCTGCAGGGTCATAGATTAGAGATATTACATTTTTCATTAATTTAGAAAAGAGATAATATAATATAATAGACATAAATTATGAATGATGATTTATAAGATGGAAGTTACAGAAGCCTCGAGAAGTTAAAGTTATCTTTAATAGATAGTTGGAGGTTGATTCGACCTTTTCTTTATAGAAGGGGAGATCATAAATCAAGCAAGAGAACATAAGCCATGGCATTGATAACATGCATTGAGGTTCATGTTAACGGCGGGCATCGGCCTTATTTTTTATGCATTGACATTGAAGCCTATAATGTGCATCAGCTTTATTAGGAGATGATCTGTATCAAATTTATTAAATTGGCAGTGTGTATAAACTTTAAGATCATTCGAATTAAGATAATAAAAAATTAAATTCACATAGAAAGGGATAATAACCTGGCCAATAATTCCTCATGTATTTAGATTTTAAATAAAAATGATCTTCACATACAAAGGGATATATATATATTTTAAATTTTAAGAGGCTTCTATGGAGGGAAAATCTTATTATAATATCTTGACCTAATTTTCATAATGATGATCTTAAAATTTTGATATATGTCAATTTCTTATGATATTTGTTATATTGGTTACATATAAATTTGTTAATATATTTTATATTTTAAAATGCATTTAACAGCAATATCTTAATTATTTTGGATTTATCTATCAATCAAAATAACATAATTTCAAATCATTTAAAGACAATGAAAATATAACATGTCAATTTTTTTACTAATCAAATTAGATCATATTATCATCCATGAAAAAGACTAATGAATATTTAATTGCAGACCGGCCTTCCAATATTTATAAAATATCTTTATTAATAATATTTTGTGGATTTCAACTTACTGTTTGTTAAGATATATATTAATAAACATAAACATAAAGCATGAGAGTATTACATAAATACAAATTAAATTAGTTATAAATAACAAGCATAAAACAATTAATAAGATATATAAATTTTAAATTTGTTATAGTATTATATACTTAAAATTAAATATAAATTTAATTACATTATTTATATAAAATTACATAAATAATGTTTCTTATGAAGTTTAATGTAGTTATTTGAAATTCTAAAGTTTTATAAAATTATAGATTTTAGATATATGTGATATGGGCAGAGTCGTTCGGAAGGGTCACAACGGCTCTACTATTCAGTTCCCCTGGTTCGCTAGCTCAGACTACCATGTTCGCCCGCTCAGACCGCAATCAGTAGTTACCCATGGCAACGACTACCATCCGTTCAAATTTTATTTTTTTTAACTCATTTTTACGAAAAGAAATTTATATGATATCATTTAAAAAATTTATCCAACCACCAAGGGACACAACCTTAAATAATGAGAAAGGAATTTGCCTAGCCAACCTTGCAGCAATGCAACACCAAGTTGGAGTGATGTGATGCTAATACTCTCTACTTTTAGCCTATACGACAACGACGTAACATCAGGCTTGGAGACTGGAGCGCCGCAATGCCGAGGTTTGTAGTGCTGCAGCAGTTCGCTTTTTCTATTTTTTTCTAACAAACTATACAGTGCCGACGTGCTCAAGTATACAACGTCAGATGCTGTAAAAAAAATTATTACAAAGCCCCCAAACTCAATCAAGGGGAGGACCCCTTGTAACCCTCAACGAGCACGATATATTAAATTGAGATGTGAGGTAATAGTAAAATTTAATTGATCAACACAATCAAATTTCACACAAACTAACAAAATATTATGCTCATATAATAATAAATTTAATAATTGTACAAATTTAATATAATTATTTTCTATAATATAAATTATCTATATCTTGTATATCATAAATAAATAAATAAAATTTGCTCTGTTTTAAGTACTAAAATAATATGAAATATTATTATTATTTTGGTAAATTGAGGGTAGAGCCCATCTAAAATATTATTTAAAAAAATTGCTGTCTCACTGTACATTCCAACGGGCGGGCACTGGGCAATTGGGCCTCGGTATTTGAAATGATTAAGGAATGGCGGATTTCTTTTGTGTTTTTTGAGAGCTGAGAAATGAGGATTGGGAGTCCAAGACTCCAAGTCGTCCCACTTAGCTGCCGCGTAGTCGGCTACTGCGATACGGCAACCGCACCCGCACGTTAGGTTTCACGAATTAAATAATTCAAGTGCGGAGTTTGACTGCCAGTCGTGTTCAGTTTTAAACCTTTTAGCTGTAAGCTAATTAAGTTTTTTTTTTTTTTTAAGAATGGAGGTATTTATCTGACGTCATTCTCTCATGAGGCGGTGAGCCTATCAGCAATCAGCTCTATATGTACAAAATCCGCACTTATTTTCTCCCTATTTAAAAGATCGTTTTACATGAGAGAAGAATCAAATATGAGTTGGGGGTTCTCAACCATGCTCGCCACCAACCCAGCTAAGCTCGATGGGATAGCTAATTTTGATTTAATTTGAGATAATTTTTTATTATTTTTTAAAATAATTTTTTTTTATAAAAAAGTGGTAACTAGCTGTCCCAAATGTTCCTGATGAACCCTTACACTTCGTTTGGAACAGTTTTCTTAATTCTTTCTAAAGTAATTTTTTAGTATAAAAATTTTAAAAAGTAATAAAATAGCTGTCCCAAATAATATCATAATCTTAAACCAGGCTGATTTAGGATCTATTTGGAACAACTACAGCTTTGGTTAAAGATAATTGTAGAGTTGTTAGAAAAATAATTTTTTTAAGTTATTATAAAAAATAACTTTTGAATATAAAAATTTTTTAAAAATGGTGCGAAAACAAACAGTAGTAATTATAATCTAAAAAATAAGGCAGTAAGAAAATTATCCCAAACATATTCTTAGCTTGAATCCTACTTTTTGAATATTTAAATGTGTGTGTATATATAAATGATGCATGATTCAGAAATTATATGTAGATCCTTAACAATTTGTTTTCTTATGTAAAAAGCCAACGAAGAAGTAACTAATTGAACCGTTTATTTGTTGGGACAAAGTCTAAGGGAGTTCACCGTCCTCTCCTTTACGCTAAGAAATCTGTTGGTTGTGTTGAAGAAGAAAACAGTGAGCTGCAAGCAACCTTTCATTTGAATTAGCTGATTTCTTCCTTCGCACATAAATAAATATTGTTCTATGAAACTTCAATAGCATTTCTTGAACGTGAAGGAGTCTAATAAATAAATTATAGTACTCACTAACCAGTCAGTGCAGAAGTCAATAGGTAGGTTGAATATGAAGAGTGCTTAAGCACTTTTTCAGTATAAAAGTTTTTGAAATAAAATTTTTTTTATTAAAAATTTACTTTAAAAAAATAGTAAAAAAGTAATCTCAAATGAAATCTTAATTTTTTTTTAATAAAATCTTAATGCGTTCGCTCTAAAGAATAAAATTACTTTTTTCTCATTAAAAAAAATCAGCTCCATCATAACTCTCATTTTAGATAAAAGAATGAGATATTTAAAATTTTCAGATAAAAATAATTAAATAAATTTCATTAGAATGATTTTTTAAAATAAATTTACTTAAAAATTTGTACTGTATTAAAAAAATTATACTGTATAATAAAAAGATTTTTTAAAAATAAATTCATACTGCATTAAAAAATTAAATATTTTGTTATAAATTTAATCAGAATGATTTTTTAAAATAAATTTATTTTAAACTTTATACAGTATTTAAAAAATTATACTATAAAATAAAAAGATTTTTTAAAAATAAACTTATACTGTATAAAAAAAATTAAATATTTTGATATAAATTTTTTTTTTTTGGAACTATTTTGATATAAATTTAATCAGAATGATTTTCAGCGCGACGCGGCGCGGTCACGTGGGCAGACACGACGCTATCACGTGAGCATACGAGCAGCGAGCAGCACAGATAGCGCGGGTCAATCCGGGTTTTCGAGTCAATCCGAATCCGATCCAATTTTCAAAGTAAGTCAATTTAGTGAACCTGAAACAGACCCATTTCACAAACAGATTCACCCCAAGAAACTGTCTGCTACGAATGAATTTAAAGAACAGAAGGCAGACACCAATCACAATCTTAACAACTTGTTCGGCTCAACCGCTGCAAACGTAAACGAGCGGGCCCGTCACTCAATAGTCAATTCTGCGCGTATAATGCAGACTTTGACCGTTAAAATTCTAAATTAATGACCAAAGCAAATCCATCAATGGTGGGACCCAAACGACAGCTAAAGATCGATCAGAAGTCCATTTAAGATAGTTAATTTAAGCTTATTTATTTAATTATGACTTATCATCATTTTATCTGAATTTTGGGAGAGCGATACGTCAAACTGCACAGACAATATTTTTTATAATTATGTTATTTTTTTTTTGGATGACGAGTAACCGTCCGCTATCATATCCGGTTTCACCAAGCACATTTGGCTGTCCGTAAACCCCGACGGACCTATCGGGCCACTCACACCACGGTACTAGCAGCCGAAGCTTGGGGGCCCCCACAGAAGGGGCGCTGCCGCTCGAAGAGAATCGAACCCAACATGGAGAGGTCTCATCCGTGCTTGCCCACCAACCAAACTAAGCAATGATGGGTATTATGTTAATTAGATTAATATATATAAGAGTGTCATGTCAGCAACTATAGAAAATTTTTAGGGGGATTTATATATCTAACACTCCATATTTTATAATTTATAAATTTAATAAATAAATTTAACTATTTAGTAATATAACACTTAACACTTCAGATATTATTAAAATCTATACATAAAACAAACTCTTTTCGTTATTTTTCACATCATCGTCCCATCACATTTTCATCAAGGAGGCCGCATTATCTATCCCTCCGACTTCCTTCACATACTACCAAACCTTCCCCAACAAGAACCTATCACAATCCATTAATGTCTTTGCTAATAAGCTCCTAATCATCTCAATTTCTCCTATATAAGTTTCAATTCCATCTCTTAAAAGAGGTTGGAGCTTCGGTCTTCCTCTTCAAGGGAGCTTAACTATCTTTGTATGAATAGATCGGGATCCAAGATGATTAAAAAAATTTTATACCATTTCGAAACTCTTATTTTCTCTTCAATATGAAGATAATTATCATCAAAATTTAATACAACCAGTGCAAAAGATGTAGGTTGATATAGTAGTCTGTATTTGATGTGACGATGATGCTAAAGATGATCCATAAAAAAATATGTCAAAAATATAATTTGACTCTCAAATATTAATGTTCAATTTTAATGATTTTGATGTCAAGATTCGTCATTGGCTTTGATGCCAATTGAATCATTTGAAATGTATTGCTGCCAAGAAAAAATTTACATCATTGCAATAAAGTTCGAGAGAAAATAAATAGTACATTGAAAGCTATGGAAGAAGTTCAAATATTTAAAGGTTGCAGAAGACTTCAAACAATAGTTTGTGATAAAGATAAAGAGCGTGTAAAGTTCAAAGATTTGAAAGTTGTTGAAGATTTCAAACAATGTTTGGTGATAAAGATAAGAAGTGTGTTGAAACTATATAAATCAAGTAATTTTGTATTTGGTAGTGAAATAAGACTTCTTATTTTTCCAGCCTTTGATTGTATATTTCTTCTTGCAATATGTAAAATTGATTGGTGTTTGTAATAAACTTGTTCAAAGTAATAAAATTTTCTTTTTTATGCAAGAGTAAATCGTATATGTAAGAAAAATTCCCTATATAATACTAAACCCTTCACGTCTTTCAAATATGCTTAAAATTTTTAGGTATTGTTAGAAACCCAATAGTTGTTATTGAGCCTTTGAGTTGGCAATACCTTGGGGAGGTTGGTACATATAGATGATATCGTCAGATTATAATAATTAGATGATGATGATTAGAAAATGATAATAAGATAATGATGGTCATATAATCATAATCGGATAAATAAAGTTGAGTTATGGGGAATGGACTATGATAGCCAAGTGGTGGTGCTCAGTAGGCAACAGTTTGGTGATGACAATGGAATAATGATAATTCAAAAGCAATGTGCCTAGCAATGATTATCAACGTTGAACTTTGGGTAGAGCTTTAGAGTTCTTCATATTTTAAATCTCTCTCCTATCTCAAGTCTTGGTTCAAGCCCCCTGATATAGAGAATGTGAGTCTATTCATAAAATTTTGAGAAGGGCATTTTTGATAGATTTGACTAAAATTCAGTAACATTCCATCGAACGGCTGATATTAAATCATTTAATCATAGGTCATTTATTTAGTATTTAAGTAACTTAATGACCCTGGAATTGCATGATCAAAGGCTTGTTGGATTCATCTAATCAAGCCACTTAATTTGACTATAAGTATATAAGATTCATAGACTATTTTTTTCCTATGCTTCAAGTACTTGATTAGAGCTCATTTAGACTCGGATCTGATCACCTTTGATGTCATTGGGTTCATTTAGTTGAGATGTTCTATTCAAATATAAAATTGTTGAAATCATAGTTTCAATGATTCATAATTTAATTTAAAAATTTTTTAATATAAATAATATTTTGATATTTATACCATCAAATGATTTTTTTTTATTAGAAGCTAATAGCATAAAAATCAACAACAACAACATCATCAAGCATTTAACTCATTACATGGGATCAGTTATATTAATCATTTTTCTCTATTCTCTATTTATAAACAATTGAACAGTTTTTCTATAAAAGAATAACAATTTATTATTGCCCCTAGAGAGAGAGAGAGAGAGAGAGAGAGAGAGAGAGAGATCTTATATGTTAGATACTATCATTTTTTTAAAAAACATATTATATCTTTTGCTTATACTTTTCAAAGCCTAAGGGGCAATGGGCCGCATGCAATTTGATTTTTCCATTTTCGATATTATATTTAATTACTTTAATTCCTTGGAAGAAAGCTGAATTCGCCATAGCTCTTTTGTGGATTCTAGCGAGCGATAGTATGAGGCCTTATCCAAATCAATTATGACACATAATATCTCTTTTTTGGTTTCAATAAGGGTTCAAATTCATCCCATAACAATTCTCAAAAAAAATTTCTGTTTATATCATAGTATTATTCAACGAGCCTGATATGAGTATTTCCACCCTAATTATGCAGTAATGAATGCTATTTTCTGTCAATTATGACTTGACTCATGGAAATTAAAAAAAATATTATATCAAAATATTTTATTAAAAAGATAATCAAATGAGTTTCAAAATTATTAATTTTTCAATATAAATTAATGTATAAATAATCAATTAAATTTTTTATTACATTTATCTCAAACTAAATTCAAAAAATTTGAAATATATCTTAATATATATATAATAAGTGGCCTAATTTTCTTATATATATATATATAAAGAAAAATTAATTAGGCCACCTATGAGCTCATTACTATTGCTATACTCTGGCTTTATTTGGGGCAATTTTCTTACTGCTTTCGACAATAATCTTTTAGTACAATATTTTTTAAAAACAGCAAAAAATAATAATAATAAATTATCCCAGATGAAACCTCAATGTGGTGCCTCGTGTTTCTCGTGCTAATGCTTAGTGTTTGACTCACTAAGCTTAAGAGGTAAAGCAATTCAATCCTATCCTATATGGCAAGAATGGGTTTATCTTACTTCATGTTGGAAAAAAAATTGTATCAAAATATTTTAATTAATTTTTTATTAGAATGAGAATTATTTTTTTAATTTATTTTAAAATAAACAGAACATAAAATATTTAAATATAAAATATTTAAAAATTATATTTATATCAAAATAAATTAAAATTTTAAAATATATTGTAATTACTATTTTATTATTTGACCAATAAACCCTTTGGAAGATTCATGCCCATCTTTAATTATATGGTAATTTTAAATTTAGGTTTCGTTTGGGATAACTTTTTTTGCTGCTTTTTAAATTAGCTTTTTAATACAAAAATTTTTAAGCAAAAAATTTAATACTAAAAAATTACTTCAGAAAACAGTAAGAAAATCTTCTCAAACAAAACCTAGTGCTATGAAATAATTGCCGTCGAATTAGTCAAAACAGATGTATGAATTCGAAGTTCCTTCAAAAATAGTTTGTGCTGAAGCTGATAACGGTGAAAGCAAAGTTTTGGCTATGAATAGTTTGCTGCAATTAATTTTCATCTAAAATAATTTTTCTTCTAAGAATTTGATGTGTAGTTGTTTAGCAAGAAGTCTAAATCTTCCCAATTACCACAGTAACTGAGTGGTGTCAGCTATCAATCCTACTCATCCAATTTATTTTGGTTGGTTGCCATCAATCTTATTTATTTATTTGAAAATTTTTCTGATTTTGTGTGTTTTTTAAATAAAATATCTCATAGTTGGATGGCTGAAATTGATAAATTTAGAGTTTGTTCGGGACTGCTGTAGTTTTTTATAAAGTTGATTGTTGAGTTGATCTGTGAAAAATAACTTAGGATCTGTTTGGGATAGGTTTCTCGCCGCTTTACTTTTCAACAACAACCACAATTTCATTTGACTACTGTTTTCTCACTATGTTTTAAAATTTTATGTGGTAGAATGTTGGTATTTATAACCAGAGTAATTAAGTTATTTCTCTACAATACATTTACAACTAACTTTATAAAAAGTTGTAGCCGTCCCAAATAGACCCTTAGCTACTTTGGTTGTAAAAAACAGATTTCCGCATAGAAATTTGTAAAAAGTAGTGAAAAAGAAACAAGAAAAATAACAGTTAAATAAAATTTTGATTGATATTTGAAAAACAAAACAATGAGAAAGTTATCCCAAGCAAACTCTTAGGTTTCGTTTGGGACAACTTTCTTTCTGCTTTATATAGCAATCTTCTTATATAAAAATTTATAGTTTAAAAAAATTGTGTACTAGAAAGCTATTTTAAAAAGCAGTAATAAAACTATCCGAAACAAACCTTAGATTCTTGATAATTTGAGAGGATCTAAAAATGAAAATTAAAAATTAAAAAAAATTGAGAGGATCCAATTCCATTTAAGTAATTCTATCCATTTCGTGTTTCAACTTGCCCAATTGGCCTAAATATTCCAAAAAATATATAGCATTAATTTTAAAAAACATATAATAATTTTAAGCTCACTTCGACATAAATTATATGAGGATATTTGTATATATTTTTTCTCTTTGAACATTCAGCCACCTGAAAAATATAATTGGAGTTATCAAACGCTTAGGTTCCGTTTGGGACGGTTTTCTTACAGCTTTCAAAAGAAATTTTTTAGCACAAAAATTTAATAAAAGCAGCGAAAAAATAATGATCAAAAGCTGTCACAAACAAAACCTTAGCGATATAAATGTAAAAAAAAAAGTATGATTAAATTTAGAAGAGATCAAATAGCCATTGATAAATATAAGCAGATACATTTTTTGCTGTTAACTAATAACATAAAATTATAGTTAGTTAGTAATTTGTGTATCATTTTTTTATTAGTATTGATAAAAAATGATTAATTAGTAACTTAGTTGAATTTTTCTTACTTATTCCTCATAAAGAGATTGCTACTAAATATGAAATAAAAAGTAAGATCCCTTATTTAGCTCGAAATGTTCTTTTTTTTAATATTGAGGACAAAGTCCTTTTCCATTGACTATAAAAACATAACTACAGCTAGGCAAAAACTCAAAAGATAAGAAATTAATACATGAGCTATAACAAAAAAATACAATATTATATTTTCAAAGAAATTATACTAGCCGCTAATCCGAAGTTGACCCGGATCAACTCGCACAAACGTACAGCGGTACGCTTTTCCTCTTCTCCCGCATTCTGATTTGACGGTTCCGCTCTCAAGACCTAACTAGCTAAGTGGCTAACATGTCTTGCCATCTCCTATGGGATGAGATACCACAACCGGCGGCGGCCAAGGGTTTGCTTTTCCTCTTCTCCCGTAGTCCCCGCTCACCAACCCGCGACCGTTCAATGACTTCTTCGCCTCCTTTGACGACGTTCCTTCTTATCGGCTCGGAGTCACGAGAACTCGCCGTTCTTTAGTTGGATCAGAAGTAACGACGACGACCCCTCCTTCTACGACGACAAGTTGACTACCTGACCTCCTTCAACGATGTTTCGTGTCAGGTTGGGTTAACCCAGAAACCTGACAGGTCAGATCCGGGTTGAAATTTCTGGCCCGTATTGCAAAAACGGGTTCGGTTCATCGTGGCAACCAGTGATGGGTCAATGTCGGGTTCGACCCGAAATCGATCCGCGACCTAATTTTGACACCTCTTTATATATATATTAGCTTGCATGGTTGGTGTAAAACGAGTTAATAAAATGTCTAAACTAAGGGTTTGTCAGACCAAGGCACATTATCACCAGTATCTGCTGCAATAGGAATATCAGACATAGCATCGAACACAACAATATGAAATGAAGAAGGAATTTGCTAGATGATGTTATGAATAATATTAGAAAGAGGAGTAGTAGTAGTGTCCAGACCGGATGGAATATAAGATAATTCAAACATCATAGATAAGGATTTACCGTTGCACCATGGTTTAGGGTCCTAAAGAAGAGAGATCTTCCTTCGATCAGATAATTTATAAGAGAGAAAAAAAATTAATATGCTTATCTACTAACTTTAAGCTTTTCAAGAAATAAGAAGAATGAGGCCATGGTTTCCACAAAGTCATCTATATAAAGCATATGAGAGAAATGATGACCACCCTTAGTGATAGCAGTGTAGGAATTCCCCATGACAACTCTTGCAAATAAATTGGATAGACCGTCGGCCGTAGCAATGCAGAATAAAGAAAGTAAAGGATAACCTTGTCTTAAGCCAAAGAAGGAACTGAAAATATCTCAAGGAACCATTAATACAGATAGAGTAATGGGCATTTATAATAATTGCTTCAATCCATCTTATAAAAATAGTAGGGAAACTTTTTTGATGTAATCTCTAATGAAGAAAGTCTCTAGAAATAATATCAAAAGTATTGGACATATCAAATTTTATAAAATCGAACCCCTCTTCAACCTATGAAATTTAGCTGGAGTCACATTAGCCAAAATTATATTGTAGAAGATATTTTATTTTGAAGAAAGTCAGCTTGGCTAAGCTAAATGATGTGAGGCATGATAGGTTTAAGCCTTGAAACAATGATTTTAGCAATAATCTTGTAAATGGTATTGCAATGTGATATAGGCGTATAGTCTAATATATTACTAGCATGTTCTTTCTTAGGAATATGAGTAGCAGCTATGGCTATTTTTAGGTCACTATTTATTAAAAAAAGTTCTTCACAACATAACACACGTGCGCCCCAATTAGAACCCTAATAGCTAAAATAAAAGTCAAAATTAAAATCTTCAGGGCTAGGAGCAATATTTTTGGAAGAGAAAACAACTTTTTTGATTTCATTATAAGTGATCAGGATGATAAGAAGAGACATAAGATGGTGACGGATAATATAACCAGTAGGAGATGGGGGACAACATCTAGAGAAGGCTTAGGAGCATTAAAAAGTTTTAAAAATGAAAAATAGTAGCTTCATCAATTTCTTGAGGTGAAGAGAAAGAGCCATGGGAGGTAGAGATTTTCTTGATAAAATTATAATTTCTCGTCTTTAATTTTTCATGAATGAATTTAAACTTTTTCTCCACTTTAGACAAGTTACAACCACTTAATTTTAGCTCCCTACACGATCCAATAGAATCAGACAACATATATGAAAAGAGCATCCCCAAGATTTAAGGCTTCGTTTGGGATGATTTTTTTATTGCTTCTTAAAACGGAATTTTAGTACAAAAATTAAAATTTTTTTAACTAAAACTCCGTTTTAAGAAGCAATAAAAAAGCCGTCCCAAACGAAGCCTTAGGCTCCATGTTGTCAAAGAAAAAAGGAAACACTTCCAACCAATTGTCATTCATAAGAATTCAATCAAGTTTGATATGAATTAGGGTATCAATTTTACAATTGTATGATATATAAGAAATGCTCTCGGGTGTTAGATTCTTAATAATGGCATAAAAAATCATATTATTAAAATTCTAGAGGTTGCTATTAGGAATAGTGTTTCTATCAAGTTCTTTGATAGTCTCTTTCATAGAGGAGTTAGATGTATAGACCACAAATAAAAAGAAACTAGTATAGCTACAATAGATCTAATCATGAATAACTTGGCTATCAAAATAAATGGGTAAAAAATTTTTTTTAATAGCATTCCATTTAAATCAAATTATGACTGAATGAGAAGAATTAAAGGTATCATAACTTTTTTTTTTTTTCATTTCTAAGAGCTTGTATAAGGTTTCGTTTGGGACGACTTTCTTACTATTTCTTGAAATAGCTTTTTAATAACAAAATTCAAATTTTTATTCTAAAAAATTATTTTAAAAAATTATTTTAAAAAATAATAAAAAAATTGTTCCATATAAAACCTAAGTTGCAGAGGTTGTTGGATAATTGCTTTATGAGTTAACAATTTTGAGAGAGGCCGAAATGCCTAAAACGAAATATTCAATTAGAATAAAAGATAAATTTTATTTCATAGTTTTTTTTTTTTGTGAAGAGGAAATACTGTTCTTAGGCTAGTTAAAACTCCGGTCGACCTAGCAGGCAATCCATACCAATTTACTCGAGCCGATGCTTAAGACTGACACTGCCGTCCACGGGATTCAAACCCGGCACCTGGGCTTCGCCCAGCCAGTTCTCCACCACATGGACTAAGCAGCGGCCGGTCTTTTTTTTCATAGTCACATCACACTGCAACAATGTAAGGCCTTGTCAAATGTACGAAACGGGCCGCCATATACAATAGCTTGATTAAACGTTTTACAGCCCACCTGTCGTCCGTATTTTACTTCTCTGTTTGAATCTGAACGTCCTGAGATTGATAAGCAAAACTGAGGACCTCTTTGGATCATTTTATCTTTTGTTTTAGTTTTTATTTTTTAAAAATATGTTTATTAAGTATTTTTAAATAACTTAATTTTCAATATTAAAAACAGATTAAACCAACTAAATTATTTAATTTTATTTTCAAAATTAGTATTTGTTAAAAAAAATAATTTATAACAACTGATCGCCATATTCATTCTACTGGCAATTACCGTTACCATCGCATGAGAAGCCCGTGTAGAACATCTCGATGCGCAAATTCTTCTCATTGCCGAAGCTCCTCCATTCATGTAGCATCATTCCACTTTAATCACTTCAACCATCCTCTGTTCCACCCGAGCATAAAAAAAGTAATCAATTTAGTAAAAAAAAAAAAACCGGGACTAGTTTTTTATTTATTTAAGATTAGAGAATTACATTGAAAGAAAGGAAAGGGAAAAGGGAGGGGGGTCACAATGGAAAAATTATTGGGTACGTCGTCCGGACGTAGAGCTACGTCCGGACGCCTCTGTGTTGGTGACACGTAGCGGCACAAAAGCGCCGTGACACGTAGCGGCCCGACGACCCGACCCGGAGAAAAAAAGAATTACGCGCCATTATCTTTAGGGTTAATAACTTTTGGCGGGCTATTTAGTAGACGTTATACAGTATTTAAGGTTCAAAAGAACGCTGAGAAAGAATTACAGACGAAGAGACGAAAAATGGAATTCTCCTTGGATGACATCGAAGGGTTCGAGGAGATTGAAGAAACGTTAAATGCGGCTGAAGGTTCCAAGAAGAACCGATGTAGGGTTGATTTTTCTGAATTAATATCGGTAAGCTTTTTTTTACATACAATAAGTATGTTTGCACCTCCTTCTTTGTGCTTTAACAACTTATATTTTGATGGTTTTGGCAATAGATTACCGCTATTCGTCGGTATCGATCAATAGCAGGTTTTATTTACCAAGTCATCTGTAATACCGACAAGTTTTTGCGATCCTACTGATCTGTACCGAGCTTATTCTCTAGTACCGATCAGTGTACCGAGACTGCCAGAGTTTCTCGATATTGTTTCACTGACCGGTACCCGCAGATTAACTCGGTATAGTTACTCGGTATTGCAACTAGGTGGTGCTACCCGGTATTGTAATACTCGGTATTGTAGCAATGTACCGAGACTGCCAGAGTTTCTCGGTATTGTACAGTTATACCCGGTACAGTTATACTCGGTATTGTAGCATTGTACCGAGACTGCCAGAGTTTCTCGGTATTGTACAGTTATACCCGGTACAGTTATACTCGGTATTGTAGCATTGTACCGAGACTGCCAGAGTTTCTTGGTATTGTATAGTTATACCTGGTACAGTCATATTCGGTATTGTTACAGTTATACTCGGTACTTATACTCGGTACAGGTTTGGTGTTTATGTGATTATGTAATTTTTTTACTGCTGCTTGTGTTTATGCAAGTGAAATGATATTTATATTTGTAAACAGGGTGTTTACAGCTGTGAGAAGGAAGCATATGATATGTATTGCGATTATGCTCATTGTCATGGTTTTAGTGTTCGGAAAGAACATCATGCATTCTGGCCAAACTCGAGGAAAATTAAAAAAAAAGGATTTTGTATGTTCGAAAGCAGGATTCAAAAAGGAGAATGTTTTAAAACGAAAATCCAAATATCAGAAATCAAACACAAGAACCGGGTGTCCAGCTATGATTATGTTTGCTGTATCTGAAGATGGAGTTTGGATGGTGCAAAAATCGATTGAAAGTCACAATCACGAATTGGCGAAGCCGGGAGATCAACATTTGCTTAGATCATGCAGGAACATTAGTGATGAGGATGCATCTGTTCTGAAATCAATGACGGAAGCTCGTATCAGAACAGTTGATGCATTTTCATACCTATCTAATGAAGTAGGCGGTGTAGAAAATTTGCGGTTCACAAAGAGGGATGCATACAACTACATTCAAAAAGAACGAAGAGCCAGGATTGAGAGTGGAGACACAAATTCACTTATTCAATTGTTTAAAGAACGACTCGCTGATGACAACATGTTTGCATGGGATGTACAAACTGATGAAGATGACCGGTTGCTGAATTTCTTTTGGGTTGACGGGTTGGGCAGAATTGATTATGAGTGCTTTGGTGATGTCATAATTTTTGACACTAGCTACAGGCTTAACAAATATAATTTAGCATGTGCACCTATTGTAGGAGTTAACAATCATTGGCAAAACGTTCTATTAGGGGTGGCTTTCTTATCTGAGGAGACGATCGAGTCATTTACCTGGTTGTTTAGAACTTTCTTAAGAATAATGGATAATAAACATCCCTTAACAATATTTACAGATCAGGACCAAGCAATGGCTAGGGCCATAGATATAGCATTACCTAAAACACGGCATCGTTTGTGCCAATGGCATATATACAAGAAGGCTCCTTCCAAAGTATGGTGCTTTAATAGTAATAACAAAGTGAAAGGTCTATTTTATACATGTTTAGGCAACTGTGATTCGGAGGATGAGTTTGAAAAAAATTGGACTGAAATGATCACTGAAGGGAACCTCCAGAATCACCAGTGGTTGAATGATCTATACAAAGTTAGGCACAAGTGGTCAACTGCATTCAACAAAAAATGTTTTAATCTTGGCATTCTTTCTACACAACGTAGTGAATCCACCAATCATGTTTGCCATGGCATTTCAAAGCCAACCAGTTGTATAACTGATTGTTTCCTGGGGTTGGAGAAGGTGATGAAGAGTTGGCGTAGAAACGAACAAGATGAAGATTTTAGATGCAATCAATCAGAGATAGAACCTATAATTAAGTGCAGCTCAATATTAAAGCAAGCCGCCCGTTTTTACTCGAGAAAATTATACACCTTTTTTGAAGAGGAATTTTTACAGGGTGTGGGTGGACTGTGCATTGATAATGCTTCACCGGACTCATCCACGTTCACGATCAAGTACACAGGCAAATCATTTGACACGCAAACATGGACTGTTCATATTGAGTCAATTCAGGGAAACATTCATTGCAGTTGTGGCAAGTTTGAAATGATGGGTTTGTTATGTTCTCACTGCATGAGAGTTATTAAGCAGTTAGATATTGTTAATATACCTGAAAAATATTTTTTGCCTAGATGGTCAGCCAGAGCAAGAAAAGATCTTTATGCTGTGAGAGAGGGTACATGTATAGGAAAGAATACCAGGCCATCAATGGAGGGATCCAATACCATGATTTTTAGAAATTTTATTTGCAGATTTGCATATCAAATAAGCACAGAAGCACAGGGTAATGAGGATGCTGAACAGTGTATGGTCGCTGTAATGAGTGACATGGCAGGAAAAGTTCGATGCATCATGGAAGGGAAGAAGGTAGAGAACAACAAGGTTTGCAATATAAATGGCGGAGCACAAAGAAATATTAAAGACCCTACGAAGTGCAGGCCAAAGGGCATCTCAAATGCTAGATTGAAGGATCACTGGGAAAAGAGGAAAAGCAAAAAAATTAAGCGCACAGTGAACAATGCACCTATAACTGTACATTTTACTTCTGAAAATATAGGGACTCAGTCTTCATTTGTTTAATACAGGTTTTGAAGTTCTTCTCGTGGTATTACTCTCAGAACGTTTGTTCATTTAAATTCTCAATTACATAAACAAATTAGTGAAGTTATTACATGCTCATTTTATTGTAGTGCTTAGGATGGCGTATGCAAATTCTGCCCTGAATTTAGCCATATTATCTTCCCAGTCCTTTACATCAGCCCATACGACTACTTCAGGTTGGATGATGGCTTCCATATATTTGCAGACGTACATCCCACAATCTACACTATTTTTCTGAGTTGGGACTTGTTTGATTTTTCGGATCCGCCATCGTCGAATGTCCGTAGCAAATGAAGTAGTTGTGTCCTCGTACAGATGGGATATCTGTAAATATCATGATTTTAAAAGAATGCCATTATAATTTTGTTTAAAGAGTTTGAGAACTGTACTTACAACTTCAGGTAGAATTGCTCTGTGAGTCTTTTTGGGTAATGAATCATAGAAATCCCAAACTTTGTTCTTCAAGTTCCCAACAAGGAGAGTCCAATGAGAACTTTCAATGATGGGTACAAGAATCAAATTGGCGGCATTGACAGATTCTTTGTTTATATGGGAAACAAATTTTTTTGTGTCTGCGTTAAATTTCTTATAACCCTGTAACAAGCACAGAAAATAATTTTATTTCTAATTAACCAAAACATTATTTTAACTATTTAACTCACCCAGTGGAAGCTAGAAACAAATAGGAATGGTAAATAGAGTCCAGGGCACATCTGGTTCTTTTCCACCAAAAAAATACCAAATGTATCCACGTGGTTGTTATCAAGGTATTCTGACATTAACAGTTCATCGATTTGGCTTCTATATATAAAAACATGCCCATAAGCATAGATCATGTCATTCCTGTAAGAAATAATTAGTATATAAAGTTGGAGAAAAATAGTACCGAGTAATTCCTCTATAATACCGACTAAATTACGCATTGATACCGAGTAATTCCTCGGTAATACCGAGTAATTTATCTCGGTAATACCGACTAAATTACGCGTTGATACCGAGTAATACCGACTAATACCGGCTAAATTACGCATTGATACCGAGTAATTCCTCGGTAATACCGAGTAATTCATCTGTAATACCGACTAAATTACGATAGTACCGAGTAATTCCTCTGTAATACCGACTAAATTACGCATTGATACCGAGTAATTCCTCGGTAATACCGAGTAATTCATCTGTAATACCGACTAAATTACGCGTTGATACCAAGTAATACCGACTAATACCGGCTAAATTACGCATTGATACCGAGTAATTCCTCGGTAATACCAATCCAATATATCGGTAATACCGACTAATACCGGCTAAATTACGCATTGATACCGAGTAATTCCTCGGTAATACCGATCCAATATCTCGGTAATACCTACTAAATTCCGACCAATTTCTCGGTATTATCAACTAAATTACGCATTTATACCGAGTAATACCTACTAAATACCGACCAATTTCTCGGTATTACCGAGTAATACCGAGTAATTTCTCGGTAATACCGACTAATACCGACCAATTTCTTGGTAATACTGAGTAAATACAGACCAAATAACGATCAATTTCACAGTAATATACGCATAGCACTCACTTATCCTTGTATTTTTGGAGACATGTGTCAATGAATATTCGTTTTTCATCGCTTATTGCTGTTCGACCACCGTACTCAAGTGCTGTTTCAGCTGGCCTCGCTTCTATTTTACTATCAGTACCAACTTCAATAATATCTAAACTCTTAGCCGGCACCTTCTCAGTTATTTCTTTATTTGTATCAACTTCTATATTAGACGTAGTGACCTTCAAATTATTATTTTTTTTCCTAGCTCCAGTCGTGAAGGGAGACTGCACCATTTTTCTTTTCCTCTCAACCCGACGCTGCACCCTTCTAGCTATTCCAGTCTTGGAAAAAGAAGCAAATCCCATATCTTCCTCTTCATCCGGTTTTGTTAATTCCTTAACTGGAATGTCAACAACATTCTGTGCTTCCTCAGGAATTATTTTCTCCTTTGCAACAATTTCAGTAAATTCCTGTTGTTCCTCCGGTTTATTTATTTCCTTTGCAATGTCAAGAACCGACTGTAGGGCCTCCATTTCTGTTATTTTATTTGCAACAATAAGCACAGAACCTGCTAATTCTCCTGCATCATGTTGGCCCTCTTTATTTGTTATTTCATTTGAGGCATTGTCAACAACGTCGTGTGATTCCTCAGCTGATTTTGGGTGTGTTACATCTTCAGGAGTATTAGCAGTTTCTGGGCTAACAACATCATGCTCACTAATGGTCCTAGAGATAGAGTCGGAATAATTCCCCATTTGAAAAGCTGTATATGTAGTTGGGAAATATTCGAATAAAAACTTGTCTATTCCTTGAAGTTTCTGATTTTCCTTTTCCCTCATTTCAGAAACTGTTTGTTCAAGAGCTTTGACACGACTCTCTAACAAAGTGGAGTTCGTTTCAACAGCAGATAACTTCTTAACAAGTGATTTATTCTGTGCTCTCAGCTTTTTGCACGCAGCTTGCAAACTCTTTAAGTTAACATCTGCAGTTTGTTTCTTCTCTTTTGCTGCTCTACTTCGGGTGGTGGGTTGCCTTGTCCGAGTTCTGGGTTGGATTGGAATCTTTGGGGAGCTGACTGGACTGGAGGGCCTGGGGGATCTTTCTGGGGAAGTTTGGGGACTAGATGGTTGATGGAATTCAATTTGTAGCACATTATCTGGTGTGGATGACATTTTCGGTTCAGGATGAACAGTGGAACTCTGAAGTAACGTTCTCTTCAAATCTGTAACTCCTACGAATTGCTGGACAATCTGCATGCCAAGATTAACACCTTCAGCTCAAAAATAAATTAGTTGGAATACGTCTACAATTAGTACCTGATTTTTCCGTAGATCACCAAATAATTTGGAAAGGTCCTTCTCACTATACTTAATCTGGCTGCCCCAACGAACTAAACGAGGTCGGAGGTGCTCGTCCAATGGATCGTGGATAGTTGTATGCTCTAGAAACCAAATCTGTATATTTTGAGGAAAATTAAGATTCTAAATTAACAATCTGCTTGCCAAGATTAACATTCTAAATAGAGTGGGCTTTTACAGTGATCTTAAAAAATTGAAAACTACATATCAACTCACAATTAAAATGTGTACAAATCCATTTATGTAACCCAGTGGGGTGCCTTTGGAAAAATTCCTGCCAATTCTATTGAATTCAATCGTTAGGAATTCACTGATCGATGCTGGCCAGTTGTATGTTAAAAATTCATCAACATTATCAGCCACACTAGATATTGTTGCAGGTATCATGAAGTTGGCCATGGGAAAAAATAGGTTTGAAAGTAAGTAAAATATAAATGTCCTCACAAGATCTTCAATCGGAGTAGAGGCAGGAAGACTTTCAATCTCATGCCTAACGTCATTGGAAGTTTTTCCAGTTATTCTATCACTTCCAGGCTCGAATTTTAAGCCTCGATTTGGAAGGCCGAGCATAAGGGCTACCTCATCTGTTGTGAATGGTATGCTTTTTCCTTTAACAACAAAACATTGCTTTCGGATGTCCCATTTTGTAAGAATCTTATGCACCAGGGGTACATTCTGACGGAATGCAGGCAAGGCCAGGAATTGATTGAGTTGGAGCTGCGTCAGTTTATCCACAAATTGCTGACCGAACGTACTTACTAAATGATTGCAAACTTCTCTAATTGTGGATGTTCTGCATCGGAAATGAATAGGTGGTGAATATCCCTGCAACATTGGTATATATAATAAGTTATCAAGTAATACCTAACAGAATCGAGAAATTTCGAGATGTACCAGGTAGAACAACAAATATCGAGATGTATCAAGTTCTACCGATCAGTAATAAACATAATTTACTCGGTACAACAACAAATATCAATAAGTACCAAATAATACCCATACGTATAGAGCAATACCGACAATTATTGAAATAAATTACTCGGTACAAGAACTAATATCAATAAGATTCTTAAAAAAAAAAATACCTATCCGTACACAGCAATACCGATCATTAGTGAAATAATTTCCACCTTATAACAATAAATATCAAGATGTAACGAGTAAAACCTATCAGAATCCGACCAATACCGATCATTAATGAAGAATATTACTCGGTACAACAACTAATATCAATAAGTTCCCAGCAATAATGATCATTTCGGAGCAATACAAATCAGTACGTACAATAACAATTAGTACCGATCCATTATGCCTGAATTGCTCAGAGAAAAAAGTCGGTACCGAGCAATACCGATAAACACCGAAGAATACCTACTCGGTACCGATCGGTATAAAGCATATACCCAACTGTTAGAGTCGGTACACTCTACGGGGCTTCATTACCTTATTATAAAAATACCTACATATGTATTTACACCAGGTTCTACAATTTTTAACTGAACCCTAAACCCTAAACGCATATTAATACCGAACGTCAATAAGGAATTTATAGCAGTACCGACCGTTAAACTCGGTACTGTGTTCTGATGCCAACTCGGTACTGTGTTCTGATGCCAATTTACGGTTCATCGTTCTAAACATTACAAACCCTAAATGATATAAACACATTTACATTTCTTTGTTATACAGGATAACAAATGACAAACAATGAAGGTCACGAACGTACGTTAAACCCTATAAACTACTGACATGCGGCATCGATTCAGATTATATACGCAATGAAGGTGACGAACAAACCCTAAAGATATTCCCGACGATGAATAGTTGCAGAGAGAGTGAAAAGCTTCGTGTTTTGAATTTTCTCGAGTGGTTGCAGTAATTTCGTATTAAATTTGCACGCCCGAACTGGGTCGGGTCGTCGGGCCGTGCATTAAGTATTTTGGCACGTGCGTCATTTCGACTTCTTGGCGAGCTGGCTTCGGGCCGCTACGTGTCACCAACACAGAGGCGTCCGGACGTAGCTCTACGTCCGGACGACGTACCCAATAATTTTTCCATGTTAGAACAGATTGAATGAAATGGCTAAGACATATAGAAATGTGAATGATCAATTCTTAAACAGTTTGTTCCCTTCCTTCTCAGACAGCTCTGAACAATAGCATAGCATGCACTGGCACAAAATAGTAGATTATTTTGTATACAAACATCTCTGCCACCTAAAGTACCATAACACCAGCTCTTATAATTAAGAAAGAAATGTGGTGATGATTGAGAATTACTCGCACATCTTTTTAGGTTTAAGATAATTTTTTTTGGGGACTTTGATGTATGATATTTAAATTTTATTTATTTATAAAAATAATATTTATATTATTTTTTGAATTATTAAAGTTGTGTGTCAAATTATTGGGAGTTTAACGAAAGTAAAAAGTTAAGAACTATTAGTCTAAGTTTTGTTAATAATTTTGAGATTTATTTGAGAATTTATAATTAAGATTTGAAAATTATATATGTAATTATCTTTTTCTATAATCATGTATTACTCTTAGAGACAGGATACGAAATGAAAAGGTTGGAGCAACACTAGTGGCAGATAAGATTAGAGAGAGTTGCCTTAGATGGTTTGGTCACATAAAATGGCAGCCTTTTGATGACCCGGTTAGGAGAGTAGAAGTATTAGATTTAACCTACGCTAAGAAAGTTAGAGGTAGACCTAAAAAGACTTGGTTAAAAAATATTAGAAATGACATTCTTTATTAGATCTAAATGAGAATTTGACTCTTAACCGGACACATTCGAGAAAAATAATTTATGTAGCCGACCCAACGTAGTGGGATAAAGGCTTGATGTTGCTATTGCTGTTGTTGTTGTATAATCATGTATGTCATAAAAATCTTATTTATAATTTACAATTAATTATATAAATCATAAATTTAAACTAAAAGTTTATCCTCTATTTTTTGGGAATATGAGGGACACGTCTAGCTAATAGCCTAATACCATTGATCAACATATTGTGTTTAAGTGACTAAAAAAAATATGCGAATTCCAATGTAATACAAAAGGACATCACAATGCTGAAGCAAATATATAGAAAAAACTGCTACATCCGAAGAAATACCCAAAAATAATTCTAAGTTGTAATCTGCGCATCATGAAGGCATCTCAATTAATCCTATCAAAAGAATACTCACGAGGAAAAGATAGCAACCTGACTAAGGCTTTGTTTGGGTCTACTTTCTTACTGATTTCTAAAGCAGCTTTTTTAGTACAAAAATTTCTTGAAAGCAGCAAAAAAATATTGACCAAAAGCAATCCCAAACAAAGCCTGAGTCGCATATGAGAGGTAGGACATTCAAGAAACAGAAGATTCATTGAGCAGATAACTGTGGAAGTGTGAATCCAAGCATCAAAACAGTAAACCAAATAAGCCAAAGACAAAATACATCTTTGTAATCAATATGTTAGCATTAGTGTTTTATCCTTTAAAGATATGATCATTGCTTTCCTTTTAATTCATATATAATGTGTAGAGATGTGGATGACAAGTAGAAGAAGCCTTTTGAAGATCTTAGAGAAATGATCTTACTAGATAGCTAGTTAAAGGGATGGAGAGGGACAGAATAAAGAGGATGGAGTGCAGAGACAAATGAGATAGACAATGCTATGATGAGTGTGAAGAAACTTCTTGCTCAGCCATTGCGTGATTGTTGATCTTCGTTCACTTAACCGGACGACAGAATATCTTTTCTGATCAGTCCTTGCCTCCTTTTTGCCCTCCTTTTCCTTCTATAGTTTTTATCCCTATTATAAAAAAAATGTTATACTGTTCCTCGATGAAATTATTAATTGATGTTACTAAATTTAAACTTAGTAACTATTCATATAAAAAGGTATGTTCAATTATTGATTTCTGGGATTTCATGTACTAAGAGTAAAAGAAGTTATATGAGAGTAAGGAGAGGTGTAAGAGGGTCAAGCCAGCTCGAGCTCAGCTCAGTAAATGACTCATCTTGTTAGCTTGCGAGCTAGCTTGTTAAAAAAATATTATTATAAAATATACTTAAAATAGACTTGAATACAAAATATTTAAAATTTATACCTCACTTTTTTATATCAAGTAAGCTTGATGAGCAAATGAGTCAAGCTTGAGCCAAGTTCGACTCGGCTTGTTAGCTTGCAAGTCAGCTTGTTCAAAAACATTACTATAAAATATACTTTAAATAGATTAGAATATATAAGTTCAAGTATAAAGCTATAAAAAAATATTTAAAATTTATACCTCTCTTTTTTATATCCAGTAATTTTTTATAATTTATCTTCTAATTTATCATTATTTTATAATTTTATTATAAGAATTTATAATCATTTTCTCTCTTTCGCTATAAACGAGCCAGCTCGTGAGTCTTTCCGAACTCGTAGAATTAAGTTCAAGCTTGAGTTTGATTAAGTAATCAAACTTAAGCTTAAATTATAGGTGAATCAAGCTTGGCTTGACTTATTTACACCCCTAAGAGTAAGAATTTATTCAATTTTTATGTAATAAAATCTTATATTTAAATTACAAATTATAAATAGATTTTTTTTTATTTTTTCTTTGGAGAATGCCTTTTTACTCTTGATAAATTTATAGAAGAATACATTTCTATATTATAAAGAGCATTTATCATTTATATATTATAAAGAGCATTTCTCTTTTGCCGCATGGGTAGATAGTACTTAGAAGAAGGAGCTCATTGGTAAATAGTATTGATCGCTGTTTAGGCCTAAAAGTATTGGATTTAATCTCTTATTAAATTAAGTAAAAAAGTGTTAATCAAAAATGCCTTTTTAGATCCAAAGCTTGAAACAGGTGGGTCTCAGCTGTCTTCTAATCAACATTTTGCAAATGGACATCAATTTTTATAACTGAACCTTATATGGTAACATCAATCATTATAAAACTATCATTCTACTCGCCCTCTCAGCCCCAAATTTTAAAGAAATTATTACGTGCAGAGTCCAGACATAGCTCACAAGCATCCGGACTCAGCACGTCATAATTTCTCCAAAATTTGACCCCTCTTAATTCAACTATATTCAGACCGCTCATAAAAATTTCTCCAAAAAGTGGCCACTCTAGAAGATGAGTTTACATAAAATATTCTGACATATTTTACATCATAACAGATTTTAAAGTCTTTAAATTTATGAAAAGATTAATACAATATTAAACATCATAAATTCTTTCAAATTTACGAGCTCCGAAAATGATTATGATACAAATATTATTACAATTTTTTATTTTCATTTCTGAATCCCCAATCCACCAAATAACATTGTAAGTTTAATAAAATATATTTTGTTAAAAAAATATCAAAATTAAGATTTTATCAAAAACTTCAAAATTACAGATGTATTTGCATAGCACAAAATTTATATACAACATATAAACCTTTTTATTTATTTATATAAAACTTAAATCTCTAAACCAAATAAAAATCAACATTAATTTTAATTTATTTAAAATAAAACATATATTTTCAAGCATATAATTTGATATAATTTACACACTAAAATGATATATACAAAAATATAAAAATTTAATTATTAGATACATAAATACCAAAGAATTTTTTGGGATGTCTGTAAATCCCCAAAATAATTATATCATGATATCAAAATGGACTATTTTTATCCCACGTCCTTAATTCCACACATCAAATATTATTTTTCAATACAACTAAATTAATAGAAAAATATTACTAATTTTTTTAATAAATGTAACTAAATTATTAGACAAATACAATTAAACTATTAAATATTCACAATATTTTTATATTATAATTATACTTATAAATATCTAATAATTTAATCATATTTGCCTATCTAATAATTTACTTTACTGAAAGATAACATCTAATGCAAAAACTTAAAGACATACTAAAAATAGCCCATCTTAATACAAAAAGTATCAAAATATCTAATTACTAGAATTTTTATTCTATTTATATTATTATTTTGTGCGTGATAAGTGATATTTTAGAAAACTCAACTAAAAGACATAATTGCATGGCTTCTCACACTCTAAAAAGCAACTCCACAGCTCTTCTTAGATCAACCAACTCCATGAATATGAATTCATGGCCGGATATTTAGGCTTCATTTGAGATAAATTTTTTGCTATTTTTTAAAATAATATTTCAATACAAAAATATTTTGAGCTATAAATTTTATACTAAAATACTGCTTTAAAAATCAATAAAAAAGTTATCATAAACGAAATCTTAACCTACTTCTCAGCTGGCGAAATTATTCTGTCTGGACAACGTACGTTCGGACATGTGATGTACATACTGTGTATAAAAATTTAGTGCACAGTATATACAAAATTTGTATACACTATGTACATTATAAATCCAAATGTCCGGCATTCGGACAGAATAATTTCCTCCTCAGCTGGGCTTAAATCTCGTACCATTTTATATATCAAATGAAAGGATGTTTCTACGTGGCAATATATTACTAAACTCCAAGACTACCTTCGTCTTTCGCCACCCATCACCCGGCCTATATCTTCCATGCTAAGACAATCCTCTTTCGTTGCCAGTTTCTAATGATCAAATGGTTCAGCACTCGAGAATCGCAGTCGCGCTTGTTTTTCTTCTTCTTCTTGCTAGCTCTCTGCACAGCCAAGCCTCGAAGAATGTAAAGGATATGAAGAGCCAAGAACCAGAGGCATCCAGAAATCGCCATTTGTACTTCGGGTTCTTGGAAAGGGCAATGCCAATCCCACCTTCGGGGCCTTCAAAGCAGCATAACTCTGTTGGGTTGCAGAACAGAACAGGTTAGCTATGTAGCTTGTTAGCTTCGAAGCAGCTAAACATAATGTGTACATGGCTGGAACCTTCTTCTTTTTTTTTTCTTTTCTTTTCTTTTCTTTTTATATGTATACATATTTTTTGCTTTGGATCTATTTGTATGATTAACATCGTGGAAGATGTGGAGTTAGATGTTAGAACTTAGAAATGTAGTTACGTTCATCTTTTGAACAGAATGGAAGAGGTGCAGTTAGATATTAGAACTAAATTACATTGAAAGAAAGGAAAGGGAAGGGGGCCACATGTTAGAACAGATTGAATGAAATGGCTAACACGTAAAGTAATGTAAACGATCAATTCTTAAACAGTTTGTTCCCTTCCTTCTCAGACAGCTCTGAACAATAGCACAGCATGCACTGGTAACATCTCTGCCACCTAAAGTACCATAACACCAGCTCTTACAATTAAGAAAGAAATGTGGTGATGATTGAGAATGACTCGCATCTTTTTAGGTTTAAGATAATTTTTTTGGGGACTTTGATGTATGATATTTAAATTTTATTTATTTATAAAAATAATATTTATATTATTTTTTGATTGTGTGTCAGATCATTAGGAGTTTAACAAAAGTAAAAAATTATTAGTCTAAGTTTTTCATTAATTTTGATATTTATTGGAGAATTATGAAATAGAGATAGGCCAGGGTGTTAATTTTATAAATAATTAAGATTTGAAAATTACATATGTAATTATCTTTTTTTATAATCATGTGTTACATAAAAATCTTATTTATAATTTTCAATTAATTATATCTATCATAAATTTAAAATAAAAGTTTCTCCTCTATTTTTTGGGAATATGAGGGTCACATCTAGCTAATACCATTGATCAACAAATTGTGTTCAAGTGACTAAAAAAATATGAGAATTCCAATGTAATACAAAAGGATATCAGAATGCCAAAGCAAAAATGTAGCAGAAACTGCTATATCTGAAGAAACACCCAAAAATACTTCTAAATTTGTAATTTGCGTATCATGAAGGCATCTCAATTAATCCTAAGACAAGAATACTCACGAGGAAAAGATAGCAACCTGATTAAGGCTTAGTTTGGGACTAATTTCTTACCTATTTCTAAAGTAGCTTTTAAGTATAAAAACCTCTTGAAAACAGCAAAACAATATTGACCAAAGGCAATACCAAATTAAGCCTAAGTCACATATGAGAGGTCGGACATTCGAGAAACAGAAGATTCATTGAGAAGATAACTGTGGAAGTGTGAATCCAAGCATCAAAACAGTAATCCAAATAAGCCAATGACAAAATTCATCTTTGTAATCAATATGTTAGCATTAGTGTTCTATCCTCTAAAGATATGATCATTGCTTTTCTTCTAATTCATATATAATGTGTAGAGATATGGATGACAAGTAGAAGAAAGCCTTTTGAAGATTTTAGAGAAATGATCTGACTAGATAGCTAGTTAAAGTGATGGAGAGAGACAGAATAAAGAGGATGGAGTACAGAGACAAATGAGATAGACAATTCTATGATGAGTGTGAAGAAACTTCTTGCTCAGCCCATTGCGTGATTGTTGATCTTCGTTCACTTAACCGGACGACAGAATATCCTTTCTGATCAGTCCTTTCCCTTCAATAGTTTTTTATTCCTATTACAAAAAAATGATACACTGTTCCTCAATGAAATTATTAATTGATGCTACTAAATTTAAACTTAGTAACTATTCATATAAAAAGGTATGTTCAATTATTGATTTCTGGGATTTTATGTACTAAGAGTAAAAGAAATTACATGAGAGTAAGTAGAGGTGTAAGAGGGTCAAGCTGGCTCGAGCTCAGCTCGATAAATGGCTCATGAACTAAGTTTAATGAGCTAATGAGTCAGGCTTGAACCAACTGCGACTCATCTCGTTAGCTTTCAAGCTGGCTTGTTCAAAAAATATTACTATAAAATATACTTAAAATAGATTTGAATACAAAATATTTAAAATTTATATCTCACTTTTTATATCCAGTAATTTTTTATATATCATTATTTTTATAATTTTATTATAAGAATTTATAATCATTTTCTTTCTTTCGCTATAAATGAGCCAACTCGCGAGACTTTTCGAACTTATAGAATTAAGCTCAAGCTTAAGCTCGATTAAGTAATCAAACTTAAGCTCAAATTATGGGTGACTCAAAACTCGGCTTGACTCGTTTACACCCTTAAGAGTAAGAATTTATTCAATTTATATGTAATAAAATATTATATTTAGATTACAAATTATTAATTGATTTTTTCTTTGGAGAACGCCTTTTTACTCTTGATAAATTTATAGAAGCATACATTTCTATATTATAAAGAGTATTTAGCATTTATATATTATAAAGAGCAATTTTCTTTGACCGCATTGGTAGATAGTACTTAGAAGAAGGAGCTCATTGGTAAATAGTATTGAGCGTTGTTTAGGCTTAAAAGTATTGGAATTAATCTCTTATTAAGCCTCGTTTGGGACAGCTTTTTGCTGCTTTCTAAAACCGCTTTCTAGTACAAAATTTTTTTGAATTAGAAATTTTTTTACTAGAAAACTGTTTTAGAAAGTAATACAAAAGTTGTCTCAAACGAAGCCTTAAATTAAGTAAAAAAGTGTTAATCAAAAATGCCTTTTTAGATCCAAAGCTTGAAACAGGTGGGTCTCAGCTGTCTTCTAATCAACATTTTGCAAATGGACATCACTTTTTATAACTGAACTTTATATGGAAACATCAATCATTACAAAACTATCATTCTACTTGCTCTCTCAGACCTCAAAATTTGAAGAAATTATTATGTGCGGAGTCCGGGCCTAACTCGCATCCAGGCTCCAATGAGATTGCACCACATCGTCTATATACACTACTGTACGGATGAACGTAGCACAATTTTATTAGAGTCTGAATACATTCGGACTCCGCAGAGTAATTTCTCCAAAATTTGGCCTCTCTTAATTCAGCCATATTCTGACCTCCCATCACTTTCTAGAAGATGAATTTCTAAAATAATATAAATTTACATAAAAATATTATGAGATAGTTTACATCATAACAGATTTTGAATTCATTAAATTTATGCTAAGATTTATACAATTTTAAACATCATATGTAGCATCAATGCTATGTAATTTTTTTAAAAAATTCAAGAGCTCTGAAACCTTTTATGATGCAAATGTTATTATTATTTTTTTCTTTTCTGAATCTCCATTCCACCAAATAACATTGTAAGTCTAAAAAAATAAATTTTTTTTAAATATCAAAACTAAGATTTTATCAAAAACTTCAAAATTAAACATGAAAATAAAAAAAAAATTTGACGGATTTGCATAGCACAAAATTTTTTTATATAACATATAAATCTTTATATTTATTTATATAAAACTTAAATCTCTAAACCAAATAAAATTAAACAGTAATTTAACTTATTTAATATAAAACATATATTTTCATGCATATAATTTGATATAATTTAGACACAAATGATATATATAAAAATATATAAATTTCACTATTAAATACATAAATACAAAAGTATTTTTTAGCATGCATGTAAATCCCCAAAAAAATTATGTCATCAGATCCATATTTTTATATCAAAATGGGCTATTTTTATCACACATTTTTAATTCCACACATCACATACTATTCTTCAATACAACTAAATTAATAAAAAAATATTACTAAATTATTTAATAAATATAACTAAACTATTAGATAAATACAATTAAACTATTAAATATTTACAATATTTTTTAATTATAATTATACTTGTGAAGATCTAATAATTTAATCATATATTCCTATCTAATAATTTACTTTACTGAAAGATAACATCTAATGCAAAAACTTAAAAAGACACCAAAAATAACCCCATCTTAACACAAAAATTATCAAAATATCTTACTAGAATTTTTATTCTATTAATATTATTATTTTGTGTGTGATGAGTGACCTTTTAGAAAACTCAACTAAAAGACAAAATTACATGGCCTGACACTCTAAAAAGCATTTCTACTGTTCTTCTTAGATCAACTAACTCCATCAACGTGAATTCATGGCCCTGAAAATTAGGCTTTGATTTGGATAATTTTCTTACTATTTTTTAAAATAATTTTTAAACATAATTTTTTTAGTTGAATTTTTTTATACTAAAAAATTATTTTAAAAAATAATAAAAAAGCTGTCCCTAACAATTCTTAGGCTTTGTTTGGGATGATTTTCTTCCTGCTTCATAAAGGAATTTTTAGTACAAAAATTTTAATTTTTTTCTAGAAATCTGTTTTAAGAACTAGTAAAAAAGTCATACCAAACGGAACCTTAATCTACTCCTCAACTCAACTGGGCTTAAATCTTGCACCATTTTATATATCAAATGAAAGCATATTTCTACGTGGCAATAAATTAATAAACTCCAAGACTACCTTCTCCTTTCGCCACCCATCACCCCTATATCTTCTATGCTAAGACAATCCTCTTTCGTTGCCTGTTTCTAATGATCAAATGGTTCAGCACTTGAGAATCGCTGTCGCACTTATTTTTCTTCTTCTTCTTCTTTCTGGCTCTTTGCACAGCCAAGCCTCAAAGAACGCAAAGGATATGAAGAGCCAAGAACCAGAGGCATCAAGAAATCACCATTTGTACTTTGGGTTCTTGGAAAGGGCAATGCCAGTCCCACCTTCGGGACCTTCGAAGCAGCATAACTCTGTTGGGCTGCAGAACAGAAGAGGTTAGCTATGTAGCTCGTTGGCTTCGAAGCAGCTCATATATAATGTGTACATGGCTGGGAACCTTCTTTTTTATCTTTTCTTTTCTTTTTCTTTTTATATCTATACATATTTTTTTACTTTGGATCTATTTGTACGATTAACATCGTGGAAGATGTGGAGTTAGAGGTTAGAACTTAGAAATGTAGTTACGTTCATCTTTTGAATAGAATGGAAGAGGTGCAGTTCCCTGTTGCACGGCAGAAATGCTTTGGTTTCAGAAAAGTTGCTATTATCCACATGAAGTTGCACAAAAAAAAAAAGGTTGGGATTCATTTTAGCATTTATATATTATATAAAGAGCAATTTTCTTTTGCCGCATGGGTAGATAGTACTTAGAAGAGGGAGCTCATTGGTAAATAGTATTGATCGCTGTTTAGGCCTAAAAGTATTGGATTTAATCTCTTATTAAATTAAGTAAAAAAGTGTTAATCTAAAATGCCTTTTTAGATCCAAAGCTTGAAACAGGTGGGTCTCAGCTGTCTTCTAATCAACATTTTGCAAATGGACATCAATTTTTATGACTGAACCTTATATGGTAACATCAATCATTATAAAACTATCATTCTACTCGCCCTCTTAGCCCCTCAAAGTTTGAAGAAATTATTACGTGCGAAGTCCGGATTTAGCTCGCATTCGGACTCCAATGAGATTGCGCCATGTTAGACGACGTAGCGCAATCTCATTTGAGTCTGAATACATTCAGACTCCACCCGTAATAATTTCTCCAACATTTGGCCCCTCTTAATTCAACCATATTCCGACCTCCCATCACTTTCTGGAAGATGAATTTCTAAAAGAATATAAATTTACATAAAAATATTATGACATAGTTTACATCACAATAGATTTTAAATTCATTAAATTTGTGCTAAGATTAATATAATTTTTAACATCATATGTAGCATCAATGCTATTTAAATTCTTTCAAATTCAAGAGCTTTGAAGCCATGCAAATATTATTATTATTATATATATATCATTTCTGAATCCCCAATCCACCAAATAACATTGTAAGTTTAATAAAATAGATTTTTTTTTAAAATATCAAAACTAAGATTTTATCAAAAACTTCAAAATTAAACGTTAAAATAAAAAAATCTGACGGATTTGCATAGCACAAAATTTATATATAACATATAAAACTTTATATTTATTTATATAAAACTTAAATCTCTAAACCAAATAAAAATGAACATTAATTTAACTTATTTAAAAATAAAACATATTTTCATGCGTATAATTTGATATAATTTAAACACTAAAATGATAAATATAAAAATATATAAATTTTATTATTTAATACATAAATACCTTTAGTAGCACGATATAGATAGTTTCGCATGGGAGATAGTAGAACCAGGTGCACACACACACAACCTTTGAAGGTAGTGAGAAAACCTAGAAGAAGAGGGCATCAGAGGCCCATTAAAAGTGTATGATTATATTGTAGCGATTGATTTACTTGAATGGGTCATACGACCCATTATGGGAGTTTATAATAAGTAGCATAAACCCAATTGAAATGGGTTGCTAGATGATAACAAATTAGAGGTGACTACTACTAAAAATATTGACAAGAAGAAATTTAATTCTTATCCCCCAATTAGCATCTCCTCTTACCAGACATTAGAACTCATATTAAAGGACATTAAAGGGGTGTTAGGGATATAGGGCTGTAAATTAATGTTGGGCAAATTAATATAATGGTTATTAGATAATTAAGCATCAAATGGGTTGTGATGGAATTGGTGATGTTGAAGAGGTTAGGGGTGTTAATATTTGACCCGACCCGAAATATGACCCCAGCCTGAGCTGAAAAATTTCGGGTTCGGGTCAACCCGTTTGACAAATGATTCAGGTTCAATATTCTGACCCATTTTTTAAATTGGGTTGAGTTCGGGTTGACCCGAAAACCCGATTGTGACCCGAATCTGCAACCCTAGCCCAGCCCAACCCTCAGGTCCCACATCGCATTCCTCCGGCCGTCCCGCGTCACGTCCGTGTCCTGCACTCGCACACCCGTCGATCGCGGCCTGCCCCCCTCGCTCCACCCCAAGGCCTGTTGGCCCCGCTCGCGCACTGCCAAACTCGCACCCACGCCGACCGGGCTTACTGCCAGGCTCACACCAGCATTAGCTACGCGCACTGCCAGGCCTGCATCGGCACGCGACCCCATGCCTGCAGCCAGCCCTCGCTCTCCAACTCTGCTCCTGGGTCAACGCGTTAGGTCGGTCGACCCAGATTTGGGACGGGTCGGGTGTGGATTCAGATTTCTGACCCATTTCTAGAATCAATCGGGTCAAATAATGACGGGCCATTTTCATGTTGGACACGAACCCGACCTAAAAACCCATTTTAAAACCCCTAGAAGATGTCATTGTTTATGTTATGTAGAGAAGGAATTCAAGTTTGGTTATGAAAGGGCATTGTATGGGTGTCCTCAAGCTAGTTAGTTCCAAGTGTCTAATTAATTCCGAGGGAGGTAAATTCCAATTGGAGAGTCTCACACATAACCTAAATCACCTCATTTTAAGGTTCTTTGTCCTATTAAGGCATTTCTCTCGGCCAAAGGTACCTTCACTGCATAGTCCTCGCGTGTCCTTGGTTTAAGAACTTTCTTCAGAGATATAAGAGTTGAAGTGAGAGGCTATAATTTTATAGGTATTATGCTAATCGCTATTAAGCAAGTGTTTAAAGACCCACTATGGTGGGACCATTTCTCATAAATAGTTGTAAACTATTGCATGCTAACACACACACACACATATATATATATATATATATATATATCCCACAACATATGAGAGAACCAGGATTTAAAAAAAAAATCATGGAGCTTAGCTAAGTTAAAAAAGTTTCACAATATATGTTGAAGATTATGCCAATGTATCATTCTCTACTGCAAAAGGGCGCACAATTATAAAGCCTGAACTATATAGGTTAATCTCATGCAATCGTTGTGGAGAATATTAGAAGGTAGCGATGTTGATATATAGACAATGAATGTCAATGTTGATCGATGATGATGGCAGGAGCCACTATTTGAGGATAAGTGATAGTGGGTGTCAGTGTTGGTTGACAAGTAATGATAGATGTATCATCAATTGATAGTGGATATCAAAGGATAGGCAACAATGATTATAGGCATCAGTTAATAGTGTGATAGTAGAGCGATGATTGCCATCAGAGGATCAAAGGATGAAATATGATAATAGTTGGAGAGGCGGGTGACAACAATCGTTAGCATTATTAGCTAAAACAAATGTTTAGTTGAGGGGCAGTGGAGAATGTTAATATCAAATGTTAGATGATGGAAGGCGATTAACAAGAATGTCCTCATGACCATAAAAAAAATATAGAATGATTTAAAAAAAGGGTAAATGTTTGGATCGGTGATTTTAAAGGTGAGCGATTGGCACTAAATGATAACTAGAGCACTCGAATTCTTAGTCTCGATATTCGCTCCGCAAAAAATCCTCAAATGTGCATGAATTAGGCCGATTTATAAAATTTATATAGGGGTGTTTTAGTCATTCTACAAAAACTAAAAACAATCCATAAAATCAAAGGAAATCCCTATTCATCATGTTATATTTTCTTAACACTTTAGTGCCTTAATGATCTTAAAATTAAGCAATCTTAGGCCCATTTGTTTTATCTTATCAATATGCTTGTTTCAACTATAAGAATAACAAATTTCTATGATGTTTACTCTCATAAATAATGTTGACCAATTTTCAATTATGCTTCTAGGTTATTGATTTTAACTCATTAGAACACAAAATTAAGCATTGTTGAGTTCATCTCATTCAATTCCACTATATTGACTACAAATTTATTAAAATTCAAATGATCATGGAGTCCATTTTTTAAATTTTCGGCCACTGGAGTGCTTTGAGATCTTAAGATATGTCAAATTTTATGATTGATTAGACAAATTTCTTGTTGGCATATCACTAAAATAGGAACAAAAATGATAAGAAGCTTACATTCACCCTCAATACGCATCAAACTTTTCTTTCATTAATCTAATAAATACATCATACCAAAGCACTCTATTATCTAATGTCTTCTAAATTCTATATATTGAGAAAGAAATAAATTTAAGATTTTCTCAACTTTTCTTGACATTTCAGCTACATTATATGGAAGAGATGCATTTGGAAAGCTCAAAACTCCTTTTTATAATCTCCAAGAGGAATCAACTTAGTGTTTCCTAACAACCCTATATGACTTTCTTCGACTATTTGATTTTCATAAATCATTAGTAAAGAATGAAGACTGGTTCAAAATCAAACTCTTCCACAACTAAAAATAAGTTCTCATTATATACAATCACCTCTGTAACCTTCACATGATCATAGCTAAATATAGCATTGGTATTTGGGTCAACAATTCTACTTAACTAATTATGAATTTTTTCTTTGTTCTAATGCACATCTTGGCCATAAAATTGTAGAGTATCTAGTACAACCTATGAAAAGCCTTTTTCCTAGCATTTTGACTTCTTTGAATTCATTCCAATTATAGATGTGTTCTTCCATTTTCTTTGTCAATTGGATTTGCTATATCATGTTTAGAGGAAATTATTCTGTGCGGAGCTCGGATGAGAAGAACCGTCCGGATTGTTGCGCATTTATTGAATATTTATTATAAATACTCAGCAAATACACAGTAAATCAATAAATACTCAACGAATACTCAGCAAATACTCACAAAATACTAAGTAATACTCACAACTGAGTATTTGTTGAATATTTACTGAGTATTTACAAATACACAGCAAATTCAGACGGTTCTCCTAGTCTGAACTCCGCACGTAATAATTTCTCCATGTTTAGCACTCCTCTATTCTATAACCTCATCACATTATGTATTTCTTAACAAAATATAAATAATGTTAAGAAAACAGATCACAATGAGCATAGCAAAAGAAAACAATCATAATAAAAGCTGAAATAACAATTTTAATTAATATAAAAAATATTATATGATCTTGCACAACCGTATCAACACTATACAACCTTCAGGGCTTTGTCAAATGGTATTCTATTTCTAGAGATTATTGTGATCTCTATGGGGATGAACATTTAGTTTAAAGAATGAAGAATCTGGGTGGAAGAAGAATAAATGAATGAAAATAATGCTAACAGAAGTGGAAGAAAATATAAATGAAGCATACGTGCATAACAAAAGGACTGCACCTGAGTTGACTCTCTACTACACCGAACCAGCGTACCTGCCATTACCGTTAACTTCAAAAAATATAAAAAGCTCAACAAATAAAAATAGTCAAATATCCAGCATATATGACTTCATAATCATTTTAACACTCTAAAATAACAAAAAATGAGAAACATTCCTATCTAATGACCAAAATTAATAAGCAAAACATTCCTAATCGCCATTTTAATTTATAGAAACAATATAGCTTGTTGCAGAAGAGCTTCAGATTGCATTAAAAAATAGCACTACTTTTATAGTGCGTTAATTTATTGACAAACGGAAGGAACAAACCAAAGAGAAGTTTCACCATTAAACAATAAATTTACAAAAGACAAGTTTTAGTTAAACACAGTTAGGAGAACCAGTAGACAAGTTGCAATGAAAAGTAAACGAGAGTCCAAGAACTCAAAACTAATATCTTGCAATTCGAGCATATACGAAGTAGAAAACATGAGATATTGTGGTTCAGAATAAGAAAAACACTTGCATGATTGCAGAAAAAGAAAAAGAATAACACAGCACAAGCATTAACAATCGAGAATAAAAAGCCATCACAAGCTGAGCCAGAGCTTAATACAACTATCAAGGAATTAAATATATTCAGATAATATGAAGAAAAATCAACTACAATAACATAGAAATTTCCGAAGTACCAAAACTCCCCGAGAAAAAGAAGAGCCAACTGAGGAGAATGAAATGCCCATCAGAGCAATTAAAATACTAATCGGCTTCACATTGAAGAATTCAATGAAATAACCACAACACAACCCATAAGATTGATTTTACAAGGCCTAATATCAGCAATCTCATCGGGAGAGTTTAAAAGAAAGCGGAATAAAAAACAAAATATGGCTTCAGAACAAATTAAATCTGATCAAGAGGTAGGGCTAAGGCTTTGACTGAACCATCTGATGGAAGCCTCTAGCAAATGGGACAACTCAGCGATTAATTTCACCTCTGAAACCAAAACTAAGGAGACAATAAAACAGCACAATCTGGCAATTAAAGGCTTTTACTTGTCTGCATCAATGCATATGTTGCAGGACAGGCTCTCCCCGATTAACAAAAGGGAACCAAGTGACCAGACTTTGTTTAATTTTTTTGTTTTTTTTTTTCAAACAGCCTCAGCTAGCAAAGTTCAAACAATCATATTCCAACAAATGCAAGACTTAGCACCCAGTAACCCAGAGCACAAAGAATCAAGAAATACAAAATCCCGAGTGTAGCCTGTCAAAAACACAACTAAAATCACTCAAAGGATCATGAAGAAATCAACTACCTCATGGATATCAGAAGGTATAGACTTACCAGTTTCTACATGGGTAACCCGAGTAAAACACTGTTTTCCCAGTCCTGAGGAAATTAGTGTGCAAGTAGATGTGCCCAAATTTTGATCTTGATAAGTGAAAATTCTGCCTTTACAGATTCTATTGCATCAAGATTAAGGACAAAAGCACCAACAAAGAACCAGAAAGAAGTGAGACAGCAAATCAACTCGAATTTAGTGGCAACAGCAGTCTACTAACGAACCAAGATCGGTTTCATGTCAAGCAACCATTAAGAAGCAGTAGATGCAATCAGAATACGAACATTTGAGAGAAAAACATTACAGGTCATCCAGTAATATTCCATTTAGGATCATCGCTTGCAAAAGAACATCATGTCTGCAGATCCTAAAGCAGGATAATAAGATAATTTTGTGGCCAACAGTCAACAAAGAACGACTATCATCATCACAAGGCTTTTGACATCAGCAGCTCCATCAAGACCCACTCCCTGCATCATCAGATAATAGAATATGCTTTTTTAGATACGATTTAAAAGTAGGTACTACACAGCTCACCTTGGCCTGTTGGTTGAGAGCATAGGCTATCAACTAAGAGGTCTTGGGTTCGAGTCTTTGTGTATGTGATGTGTGTGTGAGTTTGTCTTAATTGGCCTAAATGTCCCAAAAAAAAAAAAAGTAGGTACTGCACAAAGTACAACATACCTGAAACAAAAGTGAGCACTGCATCAATTGCGATAACTGCCCCCACTTGGACGTTCATAAGGACCAGAACGATCACGATTATAACGGTCACTCCCTGATCCACCATAACCACGATCTCGGCTGCGCCCTCCATAATGATCTCCACCACGATCCGAGCCATACCGGTTACTACCACTGCTTCCTCCGTACCTGTCATCCTTGCTACCATATCTATCCCCCCTGGCACCATCACCAGAAGAGCATTCCCTGGCAAAATGACCAGGTTTGCCACATTTGAAACAATCTCCACTGCCAAAATCTCGCCCTCCACCAGAGCTACGACCACCACGATCCCGATCCCGGTCCCGGTCATAGTCACGTCCTCCATCACGATCCCTACCGGAACTTTGTGGATGAGCTTTATCTACAGTGATAGACCGCCCATCAAGACTGGCTCCATTCATTTCGTCAATGGCATCTTCCATTGCTCTTTTTTCATCAAATGTGACAAAACCAAATCCCCGTGATCGGCCAGAAAACCTGTCTACAGCCACCTGCAGCTTCTTAAATTAGTGATATGGACCTACTACAAAATAACATATAGAAGTATAAAGTTATGGTTAGTCTGTTTAAATCTAAACCATCAATCAATAACAGCCCTAAGTTCAACATTTAACAAGAATAAAAAATAAGTTGATGTGCAATAAATTCATGTAAATTATTGACAAGGATAAAAAAATAATAATAATTTCTCTCCATAAATCGAATCAAAATAATTAGTTTAAAGAACCAAGAGTGATCATTCAATCAACATGCAAGCCATAATGAAAATTCATGATGTGAGCGTGTTAAGAAATAATATTAGAAGATCATTATAAAAGGATATATAGCAAATCCTGGATAGAGACAGCGAAACTCAATATTAGCACGCAGATCATTGAAAAGCAAGCTTCCAGACCAAGGCAATATCAACATGCATTATCAATGAAAAAACAAGTTTATGGGCGAAAGAAGTACCTTAGCCTCCGTAAGATGGCCAAACTTCCCAAATGCGTCCTTCAAACCATTGTCAGTAGTGGAGTATGAAAGGCCTCCAATAAAACAGCGGTACTCTTCCGTGTCCCCCATTAAAACTCTAAAGCTGGAAACTGGAAAAACAGAACAATGATTTCGCATTGCCTAGTTAGAACTATAGTGATTTCAAAATTAATGCAGATACCATATTTTTGTGTGTGCGCGCGTGTTGGGGGGGTGTCATTCTTCTCTCATGCTGACATTCAAACATGGAAAAAATTGGTATACAATAGTATTGAATTGTTCTCCAATACTGACATTCAAACATGGAAATGATATACAAGTCTTCGCCGTAGGTTTTGTGCAAAGCACAGATCCATCTATTTTGAAAGCAAATCATGAAAACTGAAAAAAGGCTAAATTTTATCACATGAGCACAAGCTCAGTAGTGGCCAAAGACTAAAATGTAGGTCTCAACTACCAATGTCAGAGATATAAAGGATCATATAGGTGTCAAAACATCTAATTTTACTAAAACAAAAAATACTTAAATAACTACCAGTCTAAGTGTGATTTCCACACTATTACTACACAGGTCATAAAGAAAATAGCAGCATTTAGTGTGTATCCATAATACACTTCAATTGATATACCTTGCAAAGATATGATTTGCAGTTTACTCCAAATTCCAGCACCAGCTCAAAAATGCTAACCTAACCAAGACAAACCTTACAATTACTCAGAAAACTTATCTGGAAATAAGTCAGGCAAAGTTGATAAAACTCAACCCTACACAGTTCTTTCTCAGGCTAGAAGAAAGAAGTTGCGGTACTACCATTCCCACACAAATTCATGTAGGCGGATTTACTAAAAATTGCCAACAACAACGGAACGCGATCCGTAGTCATCATCATCAATAATCTTATCTCAATTTTTTGGGGTCAGCTTTATGACTTACTATTTTTCATTCATTTTTGTAGAGTGTTGCATGAGATGTTAAATATATTCTTCACAAATCCTTTTTCAAATTTTATTAATGTAACCTTACGTCTACTCCTCACTAATCTTTTGAAATTAATTTTTAACCACTTCTAAGGGGTCCAAAAAACCATAACCTATTTGAATTAAACTGCAATTCTTTATGGCCTAACCTAACCTAAACAAACCTTACCTTTGTAGTTATCTGGGAAATAAGCTCCAGCTCAAAAAGGCTAAGTAACCTAACCTAGACAAATCTTCACTTTACTAAGGCTATAGTTATCAGGAAAATATGTCAGGCAAAGATGCTGAAGTTTAACCCTACAATTCTTTCTCAGGCTAGAAGAAAGGAGTTGTGGTACTACCACTCACAAGAAAATAGAGATATTTACTAATATTGTCAACAACAATGGTACGCAAATCATGATCATCTTCATCATTAGTCTTAATCTAATTATTTGGGTTGATTTAATGAATTCTCATTTTTAATATGTTTCTCCTGATTATTACCTGAAGTATTAAACATATTCTTCACAAATCATTTTGAAATTCTATTCATATAATCTTATGTCTACTCCTCGTTCCTAATCATTTGACATTAATTTTATCCCCTTGTCTAATGGATCCAAACCAACATAATCTATTATCAATTCTATTATCTTTCATAAATATCACCCTAACCATTCCTCTAATAAAACCATTCATTAATTTATCCTTCTTAATTTTGAAAAACATTCATTTTAGCAATTTCACAATCAACTTACGTATCAACTACTTTTTATTGCCAACCATTTGGATCCATAGAACAACACCAATCTAATTGTGGTTTTAACATTTACATTTAAGTGTTCAAAATAATACTATTATCCCATAGTACTCCTGAAAATACTTTTTCATTATAACCACCCAATATTAACTAAAAATTATATCATTAAATATATCTACATTTTCCAATATAGTAAGATTTAAAATACTTATCTAACACATATAGGCATCACACTATCTTCTAATAATATTAATTAAACATAGAAGATATCACATCGATTGAAATTGCATATCATATACTCCTTCTTTGTTCCAATAATTTTAAATTTTATCTTCTAAATATTTTCTTGATTATTATTATTTTTATTTCAATGAATGTCTTGTTGATTAGAACTATATTATCTACAAATATATATACCATTTATTAAATATTTATACAAAAATGTTTTTTTCTCTAATTATTTGGTATCATATCTATACCTAATGTACTGTCATTATGCATCTACTTCAAAATTAACTTCACTTTATTTTTTGAATAAATCTATATATACCTCATTATCTTTTATTATACCCCTTCAAAATAATGTTTTTCTTAAAATTACCAAGTATGTAACCCACTAGGTCTGGATTCAAATCCTAAAATTTCTTGCTTAAAACCTTAATAAATAATTTCCCAATGTACCATTTTCATCTTTTCATTATGTCTTCAACTTCAACCAAAACCATACTATATTTGCTTAATGCATATGACATGATCAAAATCTCTATCTCTCTTATATCATAAATTGGCTATCAACATAACTCTTTTCGTCTTTCTTAATACCAGACCTACTATATAAAACATCAAAATTTGTAAATTTTACTTTCACTGCACTCCTTGAAAGACCACTAATTTTCTTGTAAACATTGTATGCATCTAAATATTCAATTTTTTCCACTCTTCGAAACCACATATATTTCCTTTAATATTGTGCTTAAAACTCCTTATGTATTTATGATCTATTTCTAGACCTTTATAAAACTTGTAGGCAATCTTCTTAACGAAAAAAACCATCTTATTCCATACTAGCTTTAGCTTAACTAAAGGATTTCAACTTACCATGCATCTATAAGACACCTCAATAGCAAGAGTTGCCCACAACACATCTCTCTCTCTCTCTCTCTCTCAAAGAACACAATCAGAACACCCCCACCCCCCCCCCCCCCCCCCCCCCGCCCAGAACAAATGAACATTTCTTTCCTTTGATAACATTTTGTGCCATATCGCAATACCACCAAATCTACATGATCCAAGCTAGACTTTCCTAAAAATTCTATGTAATATTGTTAACGAAACTAGCCATCTTATCTCACATCAAGTTTAGCTTACCTAAGGAATTTCAATATACCTCATTTACAACTTATCTTAAGAAATTAATACTTTCTCTTACCGTTCAAATTCCACCACTTTATCCCAAGGTAAAAATTTGCTTTAATTGTTTTCTTTAACCCTTATGTTACATAATATTGTGTCGCCAGACTCCTAGAATCACTTTACAAACTTCGCAAGAAGAATTTTGTTTCTTTCTAAGAAAAACAAAAATCTATTTGTGATGGGGCGGCTCCATTTTGGTAAGTGACTAAGTGTTCTCGTTTCCTCATAGTGTGTTCATCCAATTATATGTTTGGAACCATCCAAACCCCTCACGAAAATCTAACAGTTGATAAAAATTCTTATTAAACAAAAAAATAATAATAATCCATAAATCATGTAATAAAAAAAGAACTATAAAAGGATTTATTCTTGACAAATGATTGTGAAGCCCACAAATCAACCAATTTTAGTAAAGATCATTGAACATATGAAAAGGTTCTAACTGTTGGATTGATCTTGTGGCACTTAGATTGCAATATGTGTACCTCATCTTCCTCTTCTAGCCGCCAAAACCTCTTTGGGACATTTTTAATTTTTTTGTAAATATGCTCAATTTATTTACATTTTAAGAGTTCTAGAAAAATCTATATGTACTTTCACACTTTATACAAAATCAAACAATAAAATTCGAAGTAATTTTTTTCTATTCTTCTTCCAGCCTTTATTCTCTCTACTTCATATCAAGATTCTTCATTATCTTCATCATGTTTAAGTTTTTTCTTAATTTCCCTTCCAAGAGGTCAACCATCATAAATGGTGAAAGTAAAACTACATGATAACTTCATAAGCTACAAACCTCATTTCACTTGAACGGAGAAACTATCTAAAATAGTCCCAAACTATGAAGGCATTTCTGAAATGAAAGGAAAAGATCAATCACCTTATAAATCCTCCTGCAAAGCTAAAGGACACAAAGTTTGGACTATGGGATGACGCGGGTTTCATGATCATGACATAATTGTGGAATATCATGATACATGAAATCAATGGGTCATATATGTTCCTCTACGACAAAAGAAGTTTCGTCAAACAAACATACTAAAAAAAAGAATGATCTACGAGAACCTTGAGTACTTGATACAATGAAAATTTATTGCTTGAATTGAATTGCCAAAGTCTCAAAATGTCATGTTGCAATTGTGTGATAACTCAAAAACAATTTGTAAAAAGAGAAAGCGTTTGGGTCCAATAATGACTTCGTCAAAATTCTGTCCAAATCTTAAGTAGAAAAAAGCTATCCTCACTAAATGAGATTTTTTTTCTCACAAGAACTGATGAAAGAAGATGATGGTAATGCTCGACACTCCAATCTCCAAAACATCTACCATGAAAACCACCATACCTCAAGAAAAGGTAATTCCTGATTCATAAGGTGTCAATAAATGACTCGACCCACCAACCTAACCTAGATCCGACCCAAAAATTTCAGGTTAGGATTGACCTGTTTAATAAACGAGTCAGGTTCGGGCCTAAAATTGTGACCTGTTTACTAGATGTGTCAAGTTCGAGTTGACCCGTGAATCTGCTTTTGACCCAAAAGTGACTCGTTTAATATTTTTTCCTTAAATTCTTTTGATTGTAGGTATAATTTTCTTTTTCTTATTAATTAACTTAAACTTTATAGTTAATAAGTTATAAAAAAAATTAATCAAAATAGATTATCGGGTCAGATTCGAGTCATTTGAATTATTGGCAGGTCAAGTTTGGGTCCACATTGTTTACTCATTTATTAAACAGGTCAGGTTCATGTTAACTGGATTCGATTCAGCTTAGTTTCAGGTTTAAACCGAACTCAACTCGTTAACCTATTTTGACACCACTACTGCTTATACACTCTTTCCATTAAGGACAAAAACTTTCTTCCAAATATAATTTATATTGCAATTACTACAAAAAGAAAGGACGGATCAAAGAAAAATGCTAAAAACTCCATGAAAAATCCCCAAGCTAAGGTTGAAATAACAAAGATCACCAAAAAATGCAGGCCTTTATTATAAAATCAGAAGGGCTCAATTCAAAAGAAACTGACAAACACAAGAACTTCCTAACTCTTTAGTAAAACAATCCAAATCATGCTCTCCAGCTTAAAAAGGTATGATTTCTAGCTCTTATGTTTTCAACACCTCAAACATAGATCCTAGATTCAAGAACCACTTACCAAGTGACCAAAATAGGCAATCTTTTTCAAACCTTCAACTTTGCCTTAAAAGTAGAAAAGTAATGGTCGATGATTCTCCAACAACCATTCAGATCAAGGATACATTTCAATTTCCTTCACTTCATCATCAATGATATATAATCTACTCCACATCTTACATTAAATCTTCTATCAATCCATAAAATGACTAAAGACCATAATTGCAAGATAACTTATTTTGCTAATCATTTTTATTTTAAGACCTCACTACAATGAAAATGATTTTGCAAGTAGAGAAAAAGATGGGCTATATTATCTTAAATACGGAAATCATTAGTCATATTCATTTATTTTCTTATTTTTATCAATTAACTTAAACTTTATAGTTAATAAGTTATAAAAAAAATTTAATCAAAATAGATTATCAGGTCAGATTCGAGTCAGTTGGGTAACTAGTAGGTCGGATTTGGGTCCACATTGTTTACCCGTTTATTAAACAGGTCAGGTTCAGGTTACCTGGATTCGATTCAAGTTAGTTTTGTGCTTGAACCGAGCTCAACTCGTTAACCCATTTTGACACCCCCATTACTTATACTCTCTTTCCATTAAGAAGGACAAATATTTTCTTCCAAATATAATTTATATTGCAATTACTACAAAAAGAAAGGACATATCTAAGAAAAATGCTAAAACTCAATGAAAAATCCCCAAGCTATGGTGGAAATAACAAAGATCACCAAAAAAGCAGGCCTATATTATAAAATCAGAAGGGCTTAATTCAAAAGAAACTGACAAACTCAAGAACTTCCTAACTCTTTAGTAAGCCATCCAAATCATGCTCTCAAGCTTAAAAAGATATGATTTTAAGCTCTTATGTTTTCATCACCTCAAACATAAATCCTAGATTCAAGAACCACTTACCACATGACCAAAATTGGCAATCTTTTCAAACCTTCAACTTTGCCTTAAACGTAGAAAAGTAATGGTCAATGATTCTCTAACAACCATTCAGATCAAGGAAATATTTCAATTTCCTTCACTTCATGATCAATGATATATAATCTACTCCTCATCTTACGTTAAATCTTCTATCAATCCATAAAATGACTAAAGACCATAATTGCACGGGAACTTATTTTGCTCATTATTATTTATTTAAGACCTCCCTACAAATGAAGATGATTTTGCAAGTAGAGAAAAAGATGGGCTATATTACCTTTAATATGGAAACCATTAGTCATATTCCTTTATTTTCACCTCAAATACATAAGCAATTTGAGAACGTCGGGCATCCCTTTTTTAAAACACTACAACATATGTTACTTCTCTTTTCAAAATCCCTAACATTTTGAAAGATTTTAGTTCGATAAGTTCAATTGGGTTTTGAATGAACCACAATGTAATTTACTTTAACAATAAACATATTTTCCTTCAATTTATATAGCATGTATTAAGAATATTACCAAGTAATCACTGCTAAAATTTATAATTCTGCATATAGAAAAAATAATATCCATTTGGATATTTTTTAAACTTGTTTATTTATAGTTCATGGGTTTTGCTATTTAATATTCAAAGAAATCAGTATAATTCATTTTTTTATCTAATTGATTTTACAAAAGCAAAAGCCAAACCAATAATTAAAATATAGAGAAAGTTAAAATTATAACCAATAGTTGAATTGATACTTTAACAACCAAACTAAACCAACCAAATAAGATCAATTCAGCTCGATTTTTAATTTTATCAAAGCAATGTACACCCCTATTATTGATAACCAATGCACTAAAACTAAAGAAGCCAAACAAAGGCCAGGAGGCATGTCCCCCAACCACCAAAGCTTTGTCTAAGCAACTTTTGAAGGATCACAAGGAGGGAATTTCCTCCTAAAGGTGGATGGTAAAACACCACATCAAATGGAAACAAAGCCCATGGGGAGGCCGGCCATCCACCTCAAGAAAAATAGAGTGGTAGAACTCCTTTATCGAATGTTGATGTAGGGATTCGATCTTTAGAAATATGCCTATTATAAATCATGTTTACATCGGGCATCAATAGGAAGATAAGTTGATAAATAACCTATATTTTTTCCAACTCTTATTTCAATATGATGTTTTTTTTATCTTTTTTAAAATATTATGAAAGATGTAACTTGAGGCATAAATAGATATTCTGTCAAGCAACTAGAACAAAAAGTTTGTAAGGATCAGGTACTTATGGGGCAACTACGGCCAAAGGTGGAGTGTTAAAAAACCAAAAAAAACTACCTTGGAGGACCAGCTAATATGGTGTTAAGCTGAGCTGCAACAATGGTGACTTCCCTTTCTTTGTAGAGTCATAGGTGGTGATGATGCCCAAGACAAGCAAGAGAAGGCATGAGCAGAGATTTGTCAAAGAGCAAAGGATTTCAAGATGCTAGTAGCAAAAAATAAAGCTCTCGAAATAAAGTAGGATCAACTAGAAGAGAGAGAGACTGAACTATCAAAAGTAGATGCCAAGGCCATAATTGCATCATTAAAACTAGTGGATACTTTAAAAAAAAAATCTTTGGCACATCATTGTAAGAACCAAGTTCATATCTAGGAGGCTTGTGATGAGATTCTTGAAGTCAAGATTAATGAACTAAATTGATAGTTATTATGATCATTATGCTTGTTGGCTATTAGGCAAATATTTAAAGAATTGATGATCGTGAGAGTGAGATTATTTCCACAAATGAAGCCAAACTATTGCATTCAAAGAGTTCATGTCAGTAGAGATATAATTTATAGTTTTAATGTTGCATGAAAATCTCATATGCACAGATAAATAACACAAATTACACATAAATGCAAGTATTTTATTTGAAATATTCAAAAAAGGAAAACCACAATGTCTAACCTAGTTGAAACTATTTCATTTGTAAGTTGGATATAATAAAGATTTGTCTTTCTTTGCATTTGGAGGAAGCAACATTACAAGATCTAAACTAGAAGGGACACCTCCAACAATGATGGTGGAGAATGTTTGAACAAGATCCTTCAGAGATGAGCCCAAGGCACATTCATCAACAAAATTATGCATGTCTAGAATGAAAGGAGCATAGGCCCAATGTGAATGATTGGTTCCTGGAGAGATGAAAGTTGGAGCTAGAGGCTCTGTTGTTACGATCATTACACATGTTTGTCATTGAGAAAATATTCAGAACCAAAAGATAGTGAGACTATTTACTACAAACAAAGTCACTTTTTGGCATGCAAAATATTCTTGGCAATAATGAGATAATTTATAGTTGTAATGTTGCATGGAAAATATCATACACACAAATAAATAACATAAGTTATACATGAACTCTGGAAGTTAATTTGAAAATTTATAAGGGAAACCACGAGGCTAGGCAAAATTAAAACCATTTTACTATCTAGGATGAAGATTATCAAAATTTATCCTTCTTCACAGCTGGAGGAAGCAAGATTACAAGATCTAAACTATAAGGGATGTATCCTATAATGGTTGTGGAGAGTATTAGAAGGCGATAGAGTTGACATGTAAACTATAAAGGGTGACGATCACGATGATGAATGTCAGCATCAACTAACAGCGGTAGTAAACACATTGCCAAGAACAAGCGTCAATGAGTTTTGGCACCTAGCAATATCAATCATCAGATGACAATAAAAAGTGATTGTCAATGTTAGCCAGCGAGGATGGTTGATAGCATCAATTAAAATAGGTGAATCGAATGAGTAACTGTGGTCTTTATAAGACGAGCAAAAATGATATTCAACAGAAGTCAACATCAAGAGCCAAAATATGAGCACAGAAAAACTTAAGAGGGCATGCAGTGATAACTGTCGACGTCAGTCACTGGTTAGTAGCGATGGATAGGCAACATCATACTAGATATAATGATAATCAATCTCAATCAATAGTGGGTGATGATAGTCATCAATGATAATTTTTTATGGATGATGTTTAATGAATGATAGCAATGTTGTATGAGCAATGACGATTGTCAGCATCAATCAATAACAAGAAACAAATATCATCATTATTGATTATGACAAATATTGGCATAAGAAATAAGGTGCTAGAAAGTGGTCAATATTGCTGTCCCTCTAGCAAGAGGAATACCAAGAAAACAAGAAAGGTGAGAAAGAAGTTTGGACAAGCAAAACCTTAAGGAAGGGGATTGCAAGTCTAAATGACGATTAGAGCTTGTAGTTCTCTATGTTTGAAAATTCTCATAAAAAATTTTCTCACGTGTATAGAAATAACATCTATTTATATATTTCTGGAGGGATGCTCTGCTCATCTTACAAAAAAATCTTGGGCACTCTAATGAACTATCCAAAACAGATCTACCTTGATTGTTTCATGTTTCTAGATATCCTGGCACTTCAATGAATTCATAATTGAACGTTATTGAACTAGTGGATTCATCTCGCTTATGGAGACTGTGCCAGAGAAAGTCCTCCAATTGGATGTGGAATGAAGACAGGACTTGGATTCAAGGGAAGCAGTGTCAGCACACCAAAGCCAGCTCACACCACTCGGCAGGACCACCACCACACGAGCTCCTGCACAGTCTCTCCTCCACCTTCAGCAGTCTGCTATTCCATAACAAACTAATATTCCATGTAACAAACTGTACTAAGCGGAATTACTACTCTATATATACAGACATGTAATAGACGAGTGATATATTCTGAAATGAAACAGTAACCTCAACTTCTCCTCTTCATCTCTTACATTGCATTTCTATCATGGTATCAAAGCCTTAAATGCTTCACAGCAACCCCTCATATCATGGCTGATAGAGAATCAGTAACTTCGCCCATCCCTACCTCCAATATTTCAGCCACTCAATCTGATATCTCCATTCCTCCTTCCCCAAAATTCCTCATCTCTAACCTTAAGCACATTGTACCCACCCAGCTCACCAGCGACAATTATGCAATCTGGAGCTTGCAGATCTTCCAGCATTTCTCCGCCAACGGCTTCGAAGACTATCTCACTGGCCGACTGCACCCACCTTCTGATACCCTATCTACAGAATATCGCCTCTGGTGTCTTGTTGACAGAAATCTCACCTCAGCCTTGTTCTCCACAATCTCTCCGTCTGTCCTATCATACGTTTTAACCCTCTCTTCTACCCACTCTGTTTGGCTCACGCTCGAACAGCGCCTCCAACCCACCAATCGCTCCCGTGTCATACAGCTCAAAAATGAGCTTCACAACATCCAAATGCGGGACAGATCCATGACCCAATACCTGGCTCAAGTTAAAATGCTGGTGGATAACATTGCTGCAGCCGGTTCCACCGTCGACTCAGAGGATATAATACTCTACATTCTCAACAACCTTCCTCCGTCATACAACGCCTTCACCACCGCTATCCGGACTTCCCTTAATCCGATCAGCCTGGATATACTCTACTCCCTCTTATGCAGTGAAGAAATCAACATCCGCAACCAACAACTCAAGGAATCCAGTCAGCCGTCAGATAACCTCGCTCTCTACTCAACCCGCAATCCTCAGAGTCGCAGCCGCTTCTCCAACATCTCCTCAAATCGTTCTTCTCGTGGTCGCAATTCTCCACAAGGACCACACTCGCCCTCCGCCAGCAGCCGTCCCACCCAAAATTCTAACCCGAACTCCCCTCGTCCTCTCTGCCAGATCTGCAACAAACCCGGACACTCCGCTTTCAACTGCTGGCATCGTTACAACCAGCAGTTCGTGCCCACCACCTCATGGCCCTCGTGAGCTCTCCTCACCCATCCTCAAACCACCAATCCGAACGAATGGGTGTTAGACTCCGGTGCCTCCGCTCATCTCACCTCTGACATCACCAACCTTCAACAGTTCTCTGCTTACTCCGGCCCAGACTCAGTCTCAATCGCTAATGGCAACGCACTTCCCATTCAAAACAACGGTCAAGGTCTACTTCCCCTACCAGCCACTTCCCGTAAGCTTCGCCTTCGCCATCTTCTCCATGTTCCATCCCTCTCACACAATCTTCTTTCCATATCTAAACTGACCTCTGATAACAATGTCTCCATCTCCTTTGATTCTCATGGCTACGTGATCAAGGACCTCCAGGACAATCAAGTTCTTCTACATGGTCCCAACCGTGATGGCCTTTACCATGTCCGCGCATTCTCCAGCTCACCCACTGCTCTCCACGCCACCTCCTCCCCTGCAGCTCTCTGGCACGCAAGACTCGGTCATCCACATAACAGATTGCTCTCAGTCTTAGCAAAACATATTCCTACTCTATGTAGCTCTTCCCCTCCCCCTATATGTATTTCCTGTAATGTGGCTAAGAGCCATAAACTTCCCTTCTCAGCTAATCATTCTACTTCCACAGCTGTTTTTCAACTAGTTCATTCGGACGTTTGGGGTCCGGCACCTGTAACGTCTTTTAATGGCTATAAATACCTGTAACGTCTTTTCAAACTTCACAATCGCGCTCCAACCTACACGCACCTACGCACCTTCGGGTGTCTCTGCTTCCCCTGGCTCCAACCCCACGCCCCAAACAAACTATCCCCTCGCTCCCTTGAATGCGTATTTCTTGGCTATTCCTCCACCCATAAAGGCTATTGTTGCCTTCATCCTCCCACCAATCGCATCTACATATCTCGCCATGTAGTCTTCCACGAACACTCCTTTCCATTCAAACTCATGCCTAAAACCACTCTTCCCGCCCCAGACACATCCGTTACCCCTCCCCTCCTCCTCATTCCCACCTCTACCAATTCCCTCTCCCTCCCTACACCTCCTAACAGACCATCACACCCAACCTCTCCACCTTCGTCCAGCTCCCCACTCACCCACTCCTCATCCAACTCCCCCAGTCCTCTCACCACCTCAACTTCAGTAACCATTCCCCCTGTCCCAACCATTCTCCCCAGCCACACTATGCAAACAAGACTCAAATCTGGTATCATAAAACCCAAGCCGATCTTCGACCTCACCGCCATAGTTCCTCCACCTCTCACTCCCACCAGTTATGCTCAAGCCATCCGCTTACCCCATTGGCGGGAAGCCATGTCTCTTGAATTCCTTGCCCTTCAAAAGCAAGGCACCTGGTCTCTAATTCCCCCACCCCCCAACAAACCCATTCTAGGCTGCAAGTGGACGTTCAAGACCAAACTCAACTCACATGGCCAAGTTGATCGCTACAAGGCTCGTTTAGTAGCGCAAGGCTTCAAACAGGAGCACGGTATCAACTATACAAAAACCATTAGCCCGGTTGCAAAGATGCCCACCATTCGGCTCCTACTTGTCCTGGCTCTCCACCGCAGTTGGCCCATCCTGCAACTGGATGTCTCCAACGCTTTCCTCCACGGTGATCTTCAGGAAGAAATCTATATGACCCAACCGCAAGGCTTCATTGATCCTCAGTTTCCCACTCATGTCTGCAGACTTCACAAGTCACTTTACGGACTCAAACAGTCCCCGCGACAATGGTTCCACAAACTCACCTCCTTCCTCCTCCAGTTCGGCTTCACCTTCAGCAAGGCCGATCCATCTCTCCTGCTCTACAACAAATCCCAAATTCAACTGTACATCCTCATCTACGTCGATGACCTTCTACTCACCGGCAACGATCCCACCACTACTCAACAGCTGCTCTCCCACCTACAGTCTGCCTTCTCCATCAAACAACTGGGCGATGTCTCCCTCTTTCTCGGTATTCAGGTAGTCAGAACACCCACAGGTTTATTTCTCCATCAGCAACACTACGCCAAAGACATTCTGGCCTCTACTGGCTTCACCACGTGCAAACCAACTACAACTCCCATCTCACTCAAACCGCTTCAAGGCCCAACAGCTGAGCTACCCTTTAGTGACCCGCACCACTACCGTCGCCTTGCTGGCTCCATCCAGTACTTAACCATAACCCGCCCGGACATTGCTTTCGCAGCTAACGTCATATGCCAAAGAATGCATCAGCCCCGCAACACCGACTACCACGCTATCAAACGGCTACTGAGATACATTCAAGGCACCTCTCACTACGGCCTACCTCTCACCCCAGGCCCTCTTCACTTCACAACGTATGCCGACGCGGATTGGGCCGCAGATACCACCGATCGCAAGTCCGTCTCTGGGTTATGCACTTTCCTCGGCACCAACCTCATCTCCTGGTGCGTAAAGAAACAGACTACAGTTGCCAAATCTTCTACAGAAGCGGAATACAGATCCCTCTCCTCAGCCACATCTGATATCCTTTGGCTTCGCCGTCTGGCAGCAGAATTTCAGCTCCTTCAACCAACACCAACCATCATCTACTGCGACAACACTTCGGCCATCGCCCTCGCCAACAACCCAGTTTTTCACTCCCGGACGAAGCACATTGAGATAGATTATCACTTCATCAGTGAGCACATTCGCAGCCAATCCATCTCCATTTCTCATGTTCACTCCAACGATCAACTCGCCGACATCCTTACAAAACCACTGTCGGCGCTCAGATTCCAGGATCTACGACTCAAATTAACCATTCAGCCTTCGAATGGTTAACTTGCGGGGGGATGTCAGCACACCAAAGCCAGCTCACACCACTCGGCAGGACCACCACCACACGAGCTCCTGCACAGTCTCTCCTCCTCCTTCAGCAGTCTGCTATTCCATAACAAACTAATATTCCATGTAACAAACTGTACTAAGCGGAATTACTACTCTATATATACAGACATGTAATAGACAAGTGATATATTCTGAAATGAAACAGTAACCTCAACTTCTCCTCTTCATCTCTTACATTGCATTTCTATCAAGCAGTTGAAGAATTACTTATCGTAGAAAGCGAGCAGGGCAGAACTCTCAAGATCAGTACTTCTTTCAGTAAGGAATACAGGAGCGAGCTAATCCAGACTCTTAGCACACTAATATAAAATAAACTGTGAATGATATATCAGACATATTAACATACAAGCCAAGGCCAAATCTTTGCAATATAAGTCAAACTATAGATTTCTATATCGACCAGGGCGATAATGAACTCCGGATCTAAGACAAAATCACCCGTCAAAACAATACCATCAACCATCAAAATAGCAGAACGAACTGCATAACTAATAACACAAAAAAGAGAACGGCATCGAAATGGTATAAACCAGAACAAGCAACGGAAACATTCGAGTTCAATACAAAAAAAAAAAAAGCAAACAAAAATACGCGAAGAAGTAGAAAGGTTGGGAATATTAATGGGTCGGGGAAGAAACAGAAGGGTACCGTTGCGCAGCGCTACACATGAACAAACCCTAGAGCGAGGCGTGAACGCTTGCGGTAAAGAGAAAGAGCAGACGATTACTTTTATAGTCGCGCGTCAAAATAACAAAATATAATATAATGATTAATTGCGGGATTAATTGCGGGGAATTGGGCCAATTTTAGATCATGTAGCTTTCGCACATCATTACGGGCCACTTTGACGGGCCTATGTGCAATTTATGGTATAAATATTTATGTATAATTAAATGACGTGAATTTAAATCATTTAACATTTAAAGGTTAATACAAGTTACATATGCAATTATTATTTTATATTTTTAAATATTTGAGCGTGTTTAAGACTTCTATTTACTGAATTATTTTTTTATCTTTTGTAATAGGATGCTTTATTTTAACTTATTTATGAATACAAATTTTAAAATAACTAAGATTTTATTCTTGTGAGTACAGATTGCACACCAAATTTTCTCAAAGCCTAGCTAAAACTAGATAATCTAAGCTACGGAGATACTTGCCCAACTCATAAGGGAATTAATTAGTAGGAATTCAGACGAGATGGCGGCTTCCCTATATAAGTTGATAACTTCATTCAAACAAGTTAGTAGTTCCCTCACACGAGTCAGCAAAATTGTCCAATTAATTGATGACTTCCTCTATCAAGTGGGTAACTTCAACTAACGAGTTAGTGATCAAAATTAGCGAATGAACAATTCCCTCCAACCAAGCCCCAACCCTCCAGGGTGTCATCTTTTCAAGATTTAAGCCCAATCATGTGCATCTGCCCACGCGTATGTAGTCCATGTATATTTGTTTCATAAATATTATACATTTTTGCTACACATTGAAGTTTGTATTTCTTATGTATTTGTGTAATTTATATAATTTTCCCACAATACTCAAGAACTCTATAAATACGAAGTTGTATGACATTTGGACCCACCAATACACCTATGTGGCACATGTTATAAATAATTCTCAATCTCTCTCTCTCTCTCTCTCTCTCTCTCTCTCTCTCTCTCTCTCTCTCTCTCTCTCTCTCTCTCTCTCTCTCTCTCTCTAACACAAACTCTTAACTAATGAGATATTGTCCATTTTGGCCTAATAGCCTTACAATCTTGTCTCGTTAGTGCAACTTACCAAAAGGTCACATCTCAGTATTGCTCCCACAAGAATATGCTTAACTTTGTTGTTTCTTATTGAAATTCTAACCATTACACCAAAAGGTGTCTCAATGTTAAGAGTTTACCTTCTTTTTATTTAATAGATTTCACAATCTCTCCCACTTAAATAGTTGACATCCTCTTTAGTATCATTATCTCAAAATTATTTACCATGCAGATAGGATTATGGAGGTAGCCCTTAAAAGTTTAAGTGATGGCCCTGCTATATAGTACTTTGTCCCATATTGGGTTCAAGAGGTGGCCCACTTGGCATATCACTTTGTCCTATATAACACTTAGTTCTCATCTTTCGACTGATATGTTGCTCTAATACCATTTTGTAACAATCCAAACACTTAACTATTGATGTATTGTCCATTTTGACCTAATAACCTTACAATTATGTCTAGTTGATGTAACTTCTCAATGTTTAAGAGTTTAGATTCTTTTTACTTAATGGGTCTCTCTCTCTCTCTCTCTCTCTCTCTCTCTCTCTCTCTCTCTCTCTCTCTCTCTCTCTCTCCCCCCCCCCCTCCCTTCCTCCCATTCCCCTCAATGTTCAGCTAAAATCTTATGAAGTCCTCTTATTATAGTTTGGATGAATTCGGATCCAACATCATTTCATGTGCTGTAAGCGATGATTGATGTTATGGACCAAAAGCCAAGCACTGCGAGTAGCAAACAATCAAGGCTGATCTACAAACACCATAAAAAGTTTGTGATATGTACATTTAAGGCTGGTGAGGAGTCTAAACTATCCTTGATCACACTTCTGTAAACATGTTCAAATCAATATTGCTCCAACCCTATTTAGAAAGTTTGTGATATTGCCTGATATTTTATAAACTATAAAAAGAGAAAAAAGTTTGAGATACAACTCAAAAATAAGAAAGTATACACATAAAATTACTTTTTTCTACTCACTCAGTTATTTACTTGTAGCAGGTGGATTAACCGCAAGTGTGGCCACAATTATCACAAAAGAGATATATTGAATGCAATCTAACTCTCTTTCTCCAACAAATTGAGGTAGAACTCATTCTCCTCATTAGGCAGATATAGAGCATCTAACTTGAATGATAGAATCTCACTAGAACATGTAATGAAAGGCCATCCCCCTACAAACTTAAAAAAAAAAGAAACTCCTCTTCCAGTTTCTTACTTTATTTTTCAAACCATTCATTTTTTAGATTTTTTGAAGAAAGCACTACCATGTCTTTGTTCCCTTATATGGTGAATATGAACTATATATATATATATAAGCTCTGCCTTACCCATTGTTCTCACATGTACACAATGAAAGTGACAATACTCATTCATGAAATTGACACTATCTACGTAGGTGGCAGACTCTATCTTTACAAAGAATTGTAGATGTAGTCCAAGATAAAACCAAACCCTATAAAAATGCAACTCATCCTCCTTTGAATCATGGAACTCATTTGATTTTATAGCTCAAATAATGAAGCCCTCGCCAATCTTAGAATCACCAAATTCATATTGTATTGAAAAACCAACAAGGTAAACTCATTATGTGGCTTGCATAATAAGATTGGTAAGCGTCATTTTAGCGGCTAAGCATTGACGAGCAAGATGTCCAAGTAAAAACTCAGCACCTCTGATGAATTGACCCACCTATGAAGAATTCACATTTATCCATTGCATTTGGATCTTTCCCTTTAGATTAATCGACTCAAGCCTCATATCATTGGTGACTTCAATAGAGAAGACTTCTGAATGACTAACCAGAGTCATGAATTCCTCCAACAATTCATTAATACAAATATTCACAAACTCTTCAAAGAGTTAAACTTGGCAACCTTCTCAGCTTGAGACTGAGTTTGGAAGTTAGTCAGAATTTTTCTCATGACCATGAAGTCATGAGCTACGACCATTGCTCTCTCAGGCCTCAGAGAATTCAAAGACAAAAATCCTATAAGCTTTTTTAGCTCAGCCTCTTTTATTAAGAATGCTTCTCTCACTAGTTTAACCATAGATGTGCTAGAGAATCAACTACCTGATTACTATACACGATGGGAATATTCCCAAGGGCTCTTTTTGTGGCTTCCCCCCAAGTGAACTCGACAACGAAAAGTAAACACTAATCTCTTTGGTGGAAGGGGATTTTTTAACTTAACTGGTAATTAGAACTTTAACTTTACTTTCACTAGACTCTCATCAACCCCCTCTTTTGTCTTTTTTAGGGGAAGAGAAGAAAATACTCCAACGTCTCTCCTAGCTTCTCTATCATTGCTCCTTTACGCTGTATTTGAGTAATATCCATTGCTTGAAATTTTGGGAGGCAATCTATTTGTAATAATCCAAAAGTTTAAAATGAACTACAGAATTGTGCTTGCGAGCGCAACGCCGTTGAGAGCACTGTAGTGCTAAAAAATCCCGTCACATCATTGAAAGCTCTATTTTATAATTGATAAGCAGATCAATAAGCAAGCCACCCTTTATTAGATTTCACATGCTATCTATGATCCAGCACACTCTGAGAGCTGCTCCACTGATCCTGACACTCCCAACTGCGATAGCAACCTCCACCATCAAGTCATCATATCAACAACTGCTTCTCTTAGTTTATATACAGAACCTGTGTAATACTGTAGTCAACTAGAGTAATATACAAAGCATTTGCAATCTCTGTTTCGGTTCTTCTTCTTCTACTACTCCTCTTCATGGTATCAGAGATAACTAAAGCTTAACAGCTCAATCCAAATGTCAGACGCTCAAAGATCCTCTTCCACACAAGCACAACAAAGCTCTTCTCTAGTAATGGCGGACAACCCATCCCTCCTTCACTCAAGTTTCTTATCTCTAACCTCAGAACCATGGTGTATATTCAACTTCAAAGTGATAATTATTCCATCTGGAGGCTACAAACCCTCAAGATCTTCATTGCAAATGGATACGATGGATTTATGACTGAATCTACCACTTGTCCGCCCAAACTCAGCATCTCAAACTCCGGCGAGACAGCCAAACCAAGAATTCATTAGTTAGAACTTCCTGGACCAAAACCTCTCCGCTGCCCTATTCTCTACCATCTCCCAATCCATACTACCCTATATTCTGAATCTACACTCATGCCTCAACATCTGGTAGACCCTAGAGAAGCATTTTTCAACCTACAAACAGATCACGGATAATCCAACTCAAAAATGAGTTGCACAACATCTCAATGAGATATCTCATTATGGCACAATACCTCATGAACATCAAATCGATCGTCAACAGCATCATAGCAACTGGTTCGACCATCGATGCTGAAGATATTATCCTCTATATCCTCAACGGACTACTGCCCGCCTATCAGTCTTTCAAAACCGCCATCAGGACCACATTAATGCCAATCAGTCTCGATGACTTATACTCATTGTTGTGTAGGGAGGAGATAAACCTCGCCAATGAATCCCTAAAAGACTCATCAACCATTTTACCCAACATTGCTCTTCAAGCAAATAGGACACCGTTCTCCCGAAACAACAAAGATTCTGCAAGATTCAACTCAGCCCCAAGGGCTCCAACCCCTCCCAACAACTCTACCAAGCCTGCCAACCCTCGACCAACCTGCCAACTACGCGGCAAGCAGAGACATATTGTTGCAACCTGCCAGCATGGCTGTAATCTTCAGTACCCAGCGCCAAACCCACCTTAGCCAACAAATTTCTTCACCAACTACCAACCTCAACACTCAGATTGGATACTGAACTCTGGTGCTTACATGCATCTTAAAAACGACATCAGCAACATTCAATAACCCACAACATACGAAGGTAACGACTCAGTCTCCATCAGCAATTGTGCTACTCTTCCCATCACCCACGCAGGTAAAGGGCTTCTTGCAATGCCTCAGCCAACCAGTAAGCTTCTTCTCAAAAACCTTCTACACGTTCCCTCTCTCGCCCATAATCTGTTATCAATTCACAAACTCACTTCACATAACAACTGCTCTATTCATTTTGATTCTAATGACTATATCATCACCGATTTATAAATATCTCATCCCATCTCGCGACAATAGCTCTAATGGCCTCTACTCCATTTGCTAGAAGAACTCAAGCCCAACCCACATCGCAATGTCCTCACAACTCAGTTCCACCGCGTTATGGCATGCTTGTCTCGGGCATCCTCACCTTTCAATAATGTCCAAGTTATATAGTGTAATAACTTAAATAATTGAAATAAATTTATTTGAAAAATATGAAAAATCTAAAGTTGAGCGCTTTAGCGCTTATTTAGTGAGCACTGTGATGCTAGTCGATGAACTATATATATATATATGTTGCGGGCTAGAATATACGCGGCGATAGAGTTAAAATACTACGTCTTAGCGTTGTACGGATATCCAGCCCACACATAGAGAACACAAGATTTTTACGTGGAAAACCCTGAAAAGGGTAAAAATCACGGGGCCTGGCCCAGTTGAAATGATTCCACTAGAACTTGAGTAGATTACAGGGGGCTGACTCGCCTCCAAGGGCGATCAGACTACAAGTATCACCCGTAGGGTGAAAGTTAGAGGCTTTTAAAGGCCTAAGGTTCTGCTGGCAGAACTCGGGGTCTCCCGGCGGTCTGGTAGAATGTCGGGCCCTAGGTAGTTGTCAGGCAGAGTTGAGGATGTTAAATGGTAGTCTGGAGGAACTCCGGCGTCAGGCGGTGGTCCGGCGAAGAGCAGGGCCTCAGGTGGTGGTCCGGCAAAGTGCAAGGCCTCAGGTGGTGGTCCGGCGAAGAGCAGGGCCTCAGGTGGTGGTCCGGCGAAGCGCAGGGCCTCAGGTGGTGGTCCGACGAAGTGCAGGGCCTCAGGTGGTGGTCCGACGAATAGCAGGGCCTCAGGTGGTGGTCCGGCGAAGAGCAGGACCTCAGGTGGTGGTCCGACGAAGAGCAGGGCCTCAGGTGGTGGTCCGGCGAAGAGCAGGGACTCAGGTGGTGGTCTGGCGAAGAGCAGGGCCTCAGGTGGTGGTCCGGCGAAGTGCAGGGCCTCAGGTGGTGGTCCGGCGAAGAGCAGGGGCTCAGGTGGTGGTCCGGCGAAGTGCAGGGCCTCAGGTGGTGGTCCGGCGAAGAGCAGGGCCTCAGGTGGTGGTCCGACGAAGAGCAGGGCCTCAGGTGGTGGTCCGGCGAAGATCAGGACCTCAAGTGGTGGTCCGGCGAAGAGCAGGGCCTCAGGTGGTGGTCCAGCGAAGTGCAGGGCCTCAGGTGGTGGTCCGGGGAAGTGCAGGGCCTCAGGTGGTGGTCCGGCAAAGTGCAGGTCCTCAGGCGGTCGTCCGGCGAAGAGCAGGGCCTCAGGGGGTGGTCCGGCGATGAGTAGGGCCTCAGGTGGTGGTCCGGCGAAGTGCAGGGCCTCATGTGGTGGTCCGGCGAAGAGCAGGGCCTCAGGTGGTGGTCCGATGAAGAGCAGGGCCTCAGGTGGTGGTCCGGCGAAGTGCAGGGCCTCAGGTGGTGGTCCGGTGAAGAGCAGGGCCTCAGGTGGTGGTCCGACGAAGAGCAGGACCTCAGGTGGTGGTCCGGCGAAGAGCAGGGACTCAGGTGGTGGTCCGGCGAAGAGCAGGGACTCAAGTGGTGGTCCGGCGAAGAGCAGGGCCTCAGGTGGTGGTCTAGCGAAGAGCAAGGCCTCAGGTGGTGGTCGGGCGAAGTGCAGGGCCTCAGGTGGTGTCCGGCGAAGTGCAGGGCCTCAGGGGGTGGTCCGGCAAAGTGCAGGGCCTCAGGTGGTGGTCCGGCGAAGTGCAGGGCCTCAGGTGGTGGTCCGGCGAAGGTCCGGCGGTGCAACGGCGTCAAGGCGGTGCAACGGCGTCAAGGCGGTGGTCCGGCGGTGGTCGAGGAGGAGCAAGGAAGCAAGAGCTCTCTCTTCTTCTCCTTATGATTAGGTGTCTTTTTCAAGAGGAGAGGGGGCTCTATTTATAGATTTTCGTGAGTGGCATGGCCCGTAAATAGGTGGAAGATCAGGGGTAGTTAGGGAGTGGTTGAATGGACGGCCGATCTTGAATCCCTTGATCATAGACCGTTCGCTGGACATTTGAAGGTCTTAATGATGTCCGAATTTGGCGATCTTGAGCTCGTTGGATTTGTCTCATCGAGATGCTTGATTCGACTATAAGCATGTCACATTCGAAGACCGTTTAGTAATCCAAATTATGGTTTGAAACTTTAACAGCGCTTCAGACTCTTGATTTGGACCCATTTGGGCTCGGATTGGGTTGAATTTGGTGTCATTGGGTTCGTATTTCCGAGACGCTCAGTTCAACTGTAAGTTTACTGGAATCAGAGTTCGGATGGTCCCAGAATTAATTTCGAAAGTTTTCACCTTGGTTTTGCCTCGAGATTCGTGCCCGATCAAGATAATTTTTTGAGGATGTATCAATATATATATATATATATCTGCCTCACTCCACCGACTCCCTCACGTGAATGCTTGGCTATGAAGAAATTGAAAGAGAGGAAGAAGAGAGTGGATAGAGAAAGGTCTTGGTATCATATTTGTCAGCCATTTTTGTTATAGATTTTATTCTCTTCATTATAAGTGACTAATCTCTTATTTTTATTTTCAATGATTTTGATTTCTATGAATTTTATCTTTTCTAAATCTATCAAAAATGCATTATCTCCTGATTTTATAAGCTTTCACTGTGCAAATTTAAATATGCTATAGATTTGATCATTCTAAATGATTTGAAATAATTTTATTGCATTTTAAATGAAGCACTGAATGATATCAGATTAACTCCACGTGATATTCTACTGATCCACGTAATTCACTGATTGGGAGTCATAAGGAGCTAGAGATTATTTGAGAGTTATAAGGAGTCGGGGCGACTGATTCACTTGATTTAAGGGAAGTTATAAGGAGTACATTTATTGAGAATTATAAGGGACGATAGATTGAGATTCATAAGTGCAGGAGCAAGATACTCTCTTAAGATACACTTATTGAATATCTAAATGTTAATACCGATACTGCTACGAACACTGTACTGATATTGTGACTGACACTAATATTGTTTCTCTCATTAACATTATTTAACATTATTAATTATGATACTAATATTATTATTGACATTAGTATTATTGACTGTTATTGATACTGTGACTGATGATGTAATGGATTGAGATGTGATGAATTATAAAAGGATATATTGATATTGATAATCAGTATAGGCATTGATGCATATATTTTTTTATATGATTTATAGCATATTGTCCTCTTTTATCTTGTATTGATTTCAGTTGTAAGATTTTAGTTACTTGTTGGGCTGTATGCTTATTACATGATTTTATATATTTCCAGGAATGGATAAAGATCCTATAATATAAGGCTCCGAACAAGACAAAAATGCAATCATGTTTCTTTCTATTATTTATTGGTAAGCTCTAGTTAAATGATTATAATGGAAGACAAATATAATTCTTTCAATATAGATCATGGAGTGTAATATATAGGCAGTTAAAAATCTCTTGTAATAAGTCCTTTTTATTTTCTTCCTGCAATGTGGCCAAAAGCCATAAATTACCGTTTGTAACTACTTCTACAAATCAATACAAACGCTTAGAACTTTTTTTAACAGATGTCTAGGGTCCCTCACCCGAACCTTCCATCCATAGTTCCAATTACCATGTTTCAATCATTGATTACTTCTCCAAATACTACTGGACTTTTCCAATCAAACACAAATCTGAAACATGTGACATTTTAATCAAATTTATCAATTTTGTAGAAAATCAATTCAATGCACATGTAAAAATTCTAAGATTCAATGAAGGAGGAGAATACACATGTCGCCGTCTTAATGCATTTCTATCTCAAAAAGGTATCACTCACCAATATAGTTATCCATACACACCTGAACAAAATCACATCACCGAGCGCAAGCATCGTCGCCTCATTAAGACCATAAGAACTCTACTTCACTCATCCCACTTACCAATCTAATTTTGGACAGCAGCTTTAACCACAGCCACCTACCTTATTAACTAGCTTCCAACCAAACCAATTCACTTCAAAATGCCATTCCAACTCCTTTACCGAAAACCTCATACATACCATCATCTCAAAACATTTGGATCTCTTTGCTTTCCCTGGTTAAAACACCTCTCCCCCAACAAATTGGCTCCACGCTCAACTGCCTGCATTTTCATTGGTTACTCAGACCAACACAAAGGATATCGCTGTCTTGATCTACGTTATGATCAAATATACACTTCTTCTCATGTCATGTTTCATAAAACCAGATATCCTTACACCACCATAATCTCCATCCCAAATAACTCCACTACTCAACCTCCCCTTCTCCTAACACCCCACTCCCTCACCAGCAACCCAAGCACCATCCCTCCAACTCATTCCATTCCTCCTAACTCTCAAAACCATCCAACCAGCTCAAATGACAACATCACTCCCATCTCAAAACCCAACCTCTCTCTGACCTCGTCAGCTACCTACAATCCACCACCACCAATCCAACACCCCACTTCACATCCCATGCAAACACGCTTCAAAATCGGCCACCTAAAACCTCATCAAATTCTCAATCTTCACTCCACCATTTCTCAACAATCAACCCCCACCTCCTACTCTACCGCCCATAAAACACCTGAATGGTGTCAAGCTATGCTTGGTGAATTCACAGCTCTTAAACGTCAAGCCACCTGAACTCTTATACCACCACCTCCAAATCACACCATCTTGGGTTCCAAGTGGCTTTACAGACTTAAACTTAATCCAGATGGCTCCATTAATCGTCAAAAGCACGCCTTGTAGCTCAGGGCTACAAACAACAGTATGACATCAACTACTCAGAAACGTTCAATCTGATCGCTAAGATGCCAATTATCTGCCTTCTTCTAACCATTTCCCTACAATACAATTGGCACATTCACCAACTAGATATCTCAAACGCCTTTCTCCATGGCTCACTCCAAGAAACCGTTGACATGCATCAACCCACTAACTTCAACGAAACACTTCATCCCAACTATGTTTGCAAACTCAACAAGGCTATTTATGACCTCAAAAAAGCTCCACGTCAATGGATCACTACATTCTCCACCTTTGTCACTCATCAAAATTTCCATATAAGTCCTTCTGATCCCTCTGTATTTATCTTCTGCAATAAAACCACCTCAATTTCCTTCTTGAGTTATTGTCTATGTAGATGGCATCTTAATAACTGGTAACAACTCCACATTTCTCTCTCAACACACCAAAAACCTTCATCAGAACGACAGAACCTCTCCCTTAAAGATCTTGGACATCCATCTTTCTTTCTCGACATCGAAATTCAAACTACTCCCTCATCCCTCATCCTTCACCAATCTAAATACGCCTCTGACATCCTTCAAAGAGTAGGTCTAGCATACTGGAAGCCCATGGCCACTCCCATTTTTGTAAAATAATCCACCTCATATGACTCGTCCACTCCATTCACCGATCCAGCTCTCTATAGATGACTAATGGGCTCTCTTCAATATCTCACTCTCATTAGACCAGATATTTCCTTCAAAACTAATTACCTATGCCAATTCATGCACAACCCCCTAAATCTACATTATCAACACCTCAAACGCCTTCTCTGCTATATCAAAGGCAGGCTTCACCTTGGTCTCCCCATTATGAAAGCCTCACACTACAATCCTACACCGACTCAGACTAGGCATCCGATCGCCTTGATAAGAAATCAATAATAGGACATTGCTCTTTTCTTGGAAACAACTTAATTTCTTGGACTGTAAAAAAGTAAACCACTAACCCACCATAGCTCGATCTTCAACAGAAGCTGAATACAGGTCTCTTGCTAGTGCAACTTCAAAAATTGTCTTGCTTCGCCATCTCTTGTCTAAGTTCAACATTCCTCAAACCTCTCAAACATCAGTTCACTACGACAGCATTTTTTCCATTGCCCTAGACACAAACTCTATGTTCCATGCCTGCACCAAGCACATCGAAATAGACTACCATTTTATCTGAGACAAAATCAAGTCCAATGAAGTCACCGTTACTTACCTTCACACCGACGAACAAACAACCAACATGTTCACCAAACCTTTACTGCCTCTCCAATTTGATTACCTCAAATAAAAATTGACTCTTTGCTCCTCAAAGCCTCAATTTGAGAGGGCATGATAAGTAGATTAATAAGCAAGCCACATTTCATCAGATTTTGCATGCTATCTCTGATCCAGCACACTCACAGAGCTGCTCCACTGCTCCTGACGATCCCAGCTGTGACAACAACCTCCACCATCAAGTCATCATATTAGCAGCTGCTTCTCTTAGTTTATATACAGAACCTGTGTAATGTTGTAGTCAACTGGAGTAATTTACAAAGCATTTGTAGTCTATATTTTAGTTCTTCTTCTTCTACTTCACTTTAATAGTAACTCTCGGGTGACATGTAGCCCCAGTTGTCATAACTCGACCTGATATGACCTGATACCACACAGGTCATACTGTGCCCTATCGTGACAAGAACCATATATACACCATAGAGTCATACTGTGCCCAAGATCTAGTTGAAAAAATGTTAAGAAAAACTAGGCTTCTAATTTAAACACACCATAGAGTCACTACCGAATACAATATAAAATGGAATGCCAATCTCAAAAATGAATTTTCTATTATAAACCAAAAATACATATACAATATGAGGTATATCTATAGCTGTGCTTGACAATAAAGAATATAACAAAAAAATAAAAGTTAAGCATGTAAGACTGAATTAGCCAAACATACCTACAACACAAGTTAGAGCCTGGTACCAACTACTCAGCTCGCTTCTTATCCTTTCTCTGACCTAAAAATAGAAAGCAAAAATAGGAGTGAGTTAACACGATTCAATATGCTATCACAACCTAAAATAGAAATGAATAGCTTAAACTAAAAGGACTGAAAATATTGTGTTGTAACAATAAATGAAAGTAATGTATGAAAAATGGAAATTGAATGCATTTAAGTAACTATTGAAATTGTACAAAAACTGATTGAAATATACATAAATGTCTTATAATAAATATCGAAGTAGCCCTCAGGCCAAATTTTCCAATCCTCCTTCACAAAATCCCTTCTTATACCTCATAATCCTCATTCACATCGATATTTAAATATATGGTATGATGCCCCAGAATTTAATTTGGAAGATTTGTCTATTTATCATTTTAAGAGTATACCGGAGCTTCTTTAAATCATCAATATAAATAATAACTAGTAAAAATTATTAAAATCATATACATCAAGATATTTTACTATTTATTCACCCAAAATATCATTTACATTAGTTAAAAGATCACTACAATCACTAATATATCACAAGCTCTTAACTATAAAAGAATATAAGAAAATACAAAATAAAATCTTAAGAAAACCTTAAGATCTCTGTCAATCTCACTCCAACTGGTGCTGACCCCTTTCATGACCTAAAATTATTAAAATCCACAAAATGAGCTCAAAAGCCCAGCAATAATCCAAAACTCACTCAGACTTTTAATGCAATGACTAAAGAATCAATATGATATGCTCAGTCTAATATAATTAATAGCAGTCAATATAGTTAATGATCAAATATTATCAATAAAACTCAAAATAATCAATAATAAAAGTAAGGAATCATTATAATGAATTTAAAATTCAATAATTCAATAAAATAATGGTGAAGAAATCATTTATAAATTAATAAAGGAATACATCTTATCTATTCATATGCATCATATATTTATGTATTATCAATGTATCCAATACTGTCAATTATATTAATGTACCTGCCAATGTCATTAGTGTTATCATTATATGCATGCATCAATATATGATTTAGCAATGCATGACATCCAGCTTTAACGTGATATTTTCAACATCTTTTATCCCATTTGATTCCTAATTTGTTACTAGTTATATCAATTATCATTTATCCAATTAATCAACTATCATTACAGGTGGCTTCAGTGAATCAATAAAGAGTCGTTACTCTCTACCCATTGGCATAATCGGTTATTTATTATATGCTACAACAGGGATAACACCACAAACTATCTTTAAAAGAAAGCTCGTTGGCCATCCTCCTTTGCCGAGTATTATATTTTAATAACCAACCCATTAATAGTGTTAACAATCAGCCTTTCTTGCTTATGCAAGTGCTATAATCAAAATGCAGTAGGTAATAATCAAATTTGTTCAATACAAAAAAAATCTATATAATAATCAAAATCATTGAAAACTAAAATATGGTTTGATTTACTTACAACAAATAGAAGAAATTTCTAAATAAAATTGATAGATGAAAAGTCCCGAACAACCTTCTCTCTTCCCTCTCTCTTCTTTGACAAGGCACAATGCTAAAATTTAGATTTTTCATTTAAAAAAATCATCTAAAAAAACATAGCATAATGCATATGGCACCTAACATTATACATCACAATCCTCCTTCAGACTGATCTGAATACGTCTCACAGTGCAAATATCATCTAACAAACTTTATAATATGTGCTTGGCAACAGAATTAAATACATAACATAATGCACATAGCACTTAATAGTTCTCATATCATGTATATATCACTAGAATATGGCTTTTAGCTACCAAAATATGCATTATAGGCAGCTGAATAAATCTTCCAAAATATTCCCCATTTTCACACCAAATCTCCTCAACCTCTTTATTTCACCCAACCAAACATAGTAAAGCACATATTTTAATTCATCACTGAAATTAAAACATAACTGATCATATTTGGAATTTCATCAGAGATTATAATAGTAAACAATAAAAATATTACTGAGCAAAAATCATATTTCTAAAAATTAAGCAGTTTATTAAAGAATGTGTATAACAGTATTTTAAACCTTTAATTGAACTAAAGCACTATTTTTAGATATCAAAATAAGTTTCTGAATCGATCGATAAAGATCATTACTTTTTAAAATCACTCGATGAAAAATTTTAAATAAATACACAAAATGATCAGAATAGTTGTACCAATAACATATCAAAAGTTATACTGACAAAAGTTACTAGAATCCAATAAAGCTGTGTTTTTATACAACCCAATTATAAATTTGATTGAAATTTTTTTAAAAAATATCAAATTATTAAAAATTTAGATAAGTAAAACGTAGCCTACCTTGATCCAAGCAACTTTTTAAACTAGGCCAATGGAAATGATTTGAAGCAGCCCAATCAGACTTTCTACAAAATCCCTCTCTACCTCTGACTAAAATGGATGCCCAAAGAAACAAAATGGGTGAATAGTGAATTTGGATATTTTAAAATATTAAAATTTGATCTAGTGCCACGACGCTGTTAAGTGTAAATTATATAATGTTTGTTATGTTAAAATTCAGTGAAAATATATTATTTTAGGTTTGTTTATGCAAATAATATTTAGAAGAAGATAAAAATTCATAAGTGTTGAATGTGCACCATGGCACCTATTGATTCCGCGCCATAGCGTTTCCATCTACAACACCCTAGCACCTATTTTTGATATTACAGCACCGACCTCTTAAGAAATTATGGAATATTCGATGCTAAGGTGGATCCAAGGTCCCACACCATAAATCAACATTGAAGTCTCGAGAAAATGAGTATTGCAGCGATAGAGCAGTTACCAAAATGAAGTGATGCAATGACTCAACCAAAAGATGTGTCAGTTCAACCATTAACCATTCTAGGTCAACCCATCATCGCATTGGAGCAAGCATAACAATGCTGAGGTACTAGTTCATTTTACATTATCGCAGCGCAACCATTTTGAGCATCTTGGCCCCTGAATCCATTTCACACTTATATAAATAGTTTGTCGGTTTTTGTATTGGAGAAGTTCTATCATTTTAAGTGGGATCTTATACTTTTGAGTGTCTTTATTACTTGATCGGCACATAAACTTGCATATTTAGTGGGGCTTTCATCATTTTTATATCAAATAAAATCTAAGCATATTCAAATTGCATGCAAACTTTGTATGTAGCTCCTATCATTTAGTTTACAAGCTCAACAACAAGCATCTAAGTCTCTCATGCCCCATCAGGTGCCACATCGCACTAGCCACGGTGCTCCCCATAAAAATCATATTACTGCCTCCCACACTACATGTTAGAGAGCTAAATTAAATGCACATTTCCCAGATTTCAACACTGAAGCACCAAAAAGATAGCGTCAGGGTGCTCTAGGAAAATTTTCAAAAATTTTAATATAAATTTAATGTCATACCCCAGGATCTATATTGGAAGAATTGCATTTGTCTTTCATTTTAGTTAATTAATTAGAGCTTATCAATTTCTTATGAACAATAGAAAGAATTATGCATGCTATTTGGAGCCTCATATCATAAGATCCTTATATTTTCCTGAAAATATATATAAAATCATATAATGAGCATGTAACCTAGCAACTAAAATCTTACAACTGAAATAAATGCATGGTAAAATAAAATAATATGCTATAAATCATATAAAGAAATATATGCATCAATATATCTATACTAGTTATTTGTATCAATAATTAGTCTATAACATATCATATTTCACTCAGTTTTATTTTATTCCTCCATCATAAACTCTAATTAATCAGTTAGTTAATCAATATTTATCACTCAATCAATTCCATTTAATCTTACCATCCATTCAACTCACCTCAATCTATCAGTTATAGTCACAATACCAACAACATTATTCAATATCAGTAATAGAACTATATCAGTAACAACATCAGTATAGTAATCAGTATGAATATCATAAATCAGTAATCGGTATCAATAATAATAATCAACACCAATAATAGTATCAATAATAGTAGAAATTTTAGTATCAATATCAATATCTGACTTTAAGATTAGGGTATCTTGAGTTTTCGAGTATTAAGATTAGGGTATCTTTAGTGTGCGTGTATTTGACTCCCAATCAATCATCTCTTATGACTTCCAATCAGTGTACTCATTATAACTCCCCTTAAATCATGTGAATTAGTTGCCCCGACTTCTTATAACTTCTAATCAAACTTCAGTTCCTCATAACTCTCATTAGTGAATTACATGAATTAGTAGAGTATTACGTGGGGTTTTTTATATCATATATATGATACCAATCAATATATCATTTTATGAGTACCAGTAATACATTCTAGTACATATCACTCATATCAGTACATTCTATTTTAAGTATACTTTTTTCCTACTCATTCATATAGAAATTAATATACACATATTTAACCGATGAAAATTTAATAAAATCATATCAAATCATTTAGAATGATCAAATATATAATATATCAAAAGTTAAACGGTAAAAGTTAATGAGATCATGACATAATATACTTTTGGTAGATTTAAAATAGATAAAATATGTATAAATCAAAATATTGAAAATATGAGTAAGATATTAGTCGCTTATATTGAATATAATAAAATCCTTAATATGAATGGTGGGCAAATATGACCGAAGATCTTTCTCTCTCACTTCACTTCTTCTTCTCCTCAATTCTTCTTGACTAAGCAACCAAGTGACGGAAGCAGTGGGTGAGGTAGAGATATTTATAATAAAAAAATATAAATACTACTAATGGACTAACACCATAGTGGTCTACTTCAAAAATTTCTTGTTTTTCAAATAATTCATTTCACACATTTAGGTTATTACATTTAAACCCCTAATCTACTACAGAATACATGCAAATCTTCACATGCATATAGAACACTCTCAAACATGAGCAAAATAGTTCAAATGCAAAAATTTAACATGTTACCTCGCGTCCAATCGAGTCAAACATGTTAGAATAAAACTCTGAATCTGGAGGTCTTACTGCAGCATCGTGGTGGATGGGCGCCATAGCGTCAAACATTAAAATGAGTTTTTTATATATTTAAATTTAAATATCCTTGTCATCCCACCTCCCCCTTCCCTTACTTTATTTCTTTTTATTGAAGGATCTGAGTAAGGGAAGAAGAGAAGAGACAGATAGCTCTACTCGACGATTTCATCCGTCTCTTCTATTATGGATTTTATTTTACTACAATAAGTGATTATATTCTTACTCTTATTTTTGATGGTTTAATTTCTAAGAATTTTATCTTTCTCGAATATGTCAAAAATATATTTTCTCTTGATCTATCAAGCTTTCTTTGTGTAGATTTTTGTATATGATAAATATAATTCTCTTAAGCATTTTGACTGCAATATTATTGAATTTTACAAGGTAAATTGATAGTCATGATTTTCTAAAAATAATGCATAGCGTATAAATTTCCCTACATTTTATGAATTATTATTTTTCATACACAATATTGTACTGCATAGAGAAAATTGAATAATTGATATATGAAAAAATGTGGCATTTGATATAAATAGGAAAGGTTAGTTGTTAACAGTATAATTAATATAGATTAACTCTTAAAACATAATACCCTGTGTAGTAAAGTGGGCTGATGAGCTTTCCTTAAAATAAAATGTTGGTGTTGTGATCCTGGTTATATCCTATAACTGATTGATTGATTATGCTGACGGGTAGAGAGTGACACTCTTAAAGATTTATTAAAAGTGTCTAGACCCAACTCAATAAGACCCACCAATGGGACATATTTTATTGTGTTATAAGTTATGACAGGCAAATCCCAAGATTTAATTTTCAAATTTTTTTTTGAAATTTCATCATTTAATTTAAACTTTTAAAACAAATAATTACAGAGCTATTAAAATATCTAATTGATTGAAAATAAACTCATTTAGAAGATTTAATTTTTTTCATTATAAAATGGTATATACAATCACACGACATAGCTATAAATAAAAGCTATAAAATAGAGTAATAGAACTAGTCATAATTGTGCAAAAATTAAAAGAAAAAATACCTATAAAATTTAGATCAAATATCTAAAAATGCTATTCAACCGAATCCTTCCCTAACCCAGATCCTGAAGATAGAATATAAAATTATAGTGAGTTAAAACAGCTCAACATGCTACATTTCAACCGATTTAAATTTTCATATCATTTCATTTATTAAACATTTACTGAGTATTAAAAGTGAATGAGTAGAAAATTAAATGCAGCTATGGAAATTTAGGCAAAATACATAAGCACTTTATATTTCCCTCCTAACAAATAAAGTTCAACAACTCTAACCCTTATGCTTCCCAATGGAAAGAGTTTAATAACTCTGAATAATATATAGTGTTCAACAACTCTGAGTAACATATATAATTCAATAACACTGAAGCAGAATATGCATATATTATTTGAACAGAACTTCTTCCACCCCTTTCAGATTTTTACAGAATCACCCATTTTCACAAAAAGCAACAACTAGTCAAAATATCAATATTCACATTTGTATTCATTCTTAAAAATTATGTGCACTATTCAGGATTTATATAATCATATCACAATTAATTTATTTTTGAGTAAAAATGAATAATTAAAATAATAAGAAAAAGAACTTGAATTTGAAGGATCTTGATCAATCTCACACTCCTGCTCCCTTGACCTGACCTAAAATTAGTTAATCATATATAATGAACTAAACAGCCTAGTGCTAGAAACCAAATCTTACAACTAACCACAATGCACAATATAGAACCAATATGCATGTTAGCAGTCAAATCCTAATAGTTGCATGGACATGATCATAAGGCAATATAATAGAGAAATCAATAAATGAATACGTGTCATATCAATACTATAATCGTTATATAAATTGTATAAAATATCAAATCAAAATATCGATAAAAACTATCAAAATCAAGTTAATGTAGTAAAATTATATAAAAATAATCGTATCTATGTATCACATGCTCAAAAATATCATATAAGTGTCTACTCAATGTTACTTCTAATGATAGGCAATGAAAATCCTATTGAGCAAAAAATTATATTTTCAGAAATTAATCAAATCACTAGAGATCATGTAAAATAATATTCTGAAGCTTTAATTGAACTAAATCAGTATTTTAAGATATCAAAATAAATTTTCGAGTAAGAAAAAAATGCTATTTTTTTAAAATCACCTTGTGAAAATTTTTTAAAAAATACTCAAAATATTTATAATCTCAATTTTTATAACATAAAAAAAGTTACGCGGTAAAATATTTATCAATACAAAATTATCCTAATTTTTCGATAACAAAAATATAAATTTGATCGAAAAACTACCAAAAATACCAAAGTATTGAAATATAAAATAAGATATAGGTTCTTTATAATGAGATGAGCAAATCTCCTAAAAGGCTCGACGGATGAAAATCGCTCTACGACCTTCAAATTCGAGCTTTTATTTTCTCTCTCATCTCATTTCCCTCAAAATTCCTCTCACCCATCCTCTTTTAGCCGAATTCATAAGGATGTGGAAATTTAATATATAAGTAGTGGATTTAGAGATTTAATAATAAAATAATTTTATAATTTTATTAGTTTTCAATATAAAAATTCATATAAATCTATTTGGGGCTCTAAAAATTATAGTAAAATATCCATAAATTATCACATTTTTTTTTTTAAAAATATTAGTGAAATTGGTCTGCAATACATCTGTCAAAATCCTCACTTGTACTGCCATATGTTAATTTATTAAGGATTTGTAGTTTTTCACTAGTGCTAACATATTACAGAAAAATTAGTGTAATTAGAGCACTATAATATATATGTTATGATGAAAATGATTTGTGATTTGAATTATAATGACTCCAAAACAAATTTATTTCACTTGGTTAAAATACGAGATTACAATCATAACGATAGGCAATAAAAAATCTACTAATCAAAAACACACTTTTTTAAAAAATAACCAAATTATTAGAGATTTTGCAAAACACTGTTTTAAGGCTTTGATTATATTGCAACATTATATTTTAGAGTTTGGATTGTTTTTTATTTTATAAAAATCATATAAATTCCAAAACCTCAGGTATAAAATTTTCAAAAAAATTTTAAAATATTAAAAATCTCAATCTCTATAATATATAAAAAGTTATGTGATGAAAATCCTACCAGTGCAAAGTTATTCTTATTTTTTTATAATACAACAACAATAACAAGCCTTTGTCCCACTACGTGGGGTCGGCAACATGAATCCTTTTTCTCCATTGTGTCTGGTTCAAAGTCAAATTCTCGTTTAAATCTAATAGAGAAAGATCATTTCTAATATTTTCTAACCAAGTCTTTTTAGGTCTACCTCTACCTTTCTTAACATAAGTCAAATCTAATACCTCTACTTTCCTAACTGGGTCATCGGAAGGCCGCCGTTTTATGTGACCAAACCATCTAAGGCGACTCTCTCTAATCTTATCCTCAACTGGAGCTACTCCAACCTTTTCACGTATATGCTCATTTCGTATCCTGTCTCTAAGAGTAAATCCACTCATCCACCTAAGCATCCTCATCTCCGCAACACATAACTTAGTATTGTGCTTCTCTTTTAATGGCCAACATTCTGCACCATAAAGCATTGCAGGTCTCACCACCATCTTATAGAATTTTCCCTTAAGTTTAAGGGGGACTTTTCTATCACACAACAAGCCTGATGCATTCCTCCACTTCAACCATCCAACTTGAATTCTACTGATAACATCCCCATCTATTTCACCATCACTCTGAACAATAGATCCAAGATATCTAAAACGTGTACTCTTATTAATGACTTGATCGCCCAAAGTCACAATCCCCTCACTAGGTCTATTACTGCTAAAATTACACTCCATATATTTAGTTTTAGATCTACTCAAGCGAAAACCTTTAGACTCTAAGGTTGATCTCCAGACTTCAAGTTTACCTTCAACTCCCTCTTTAGTCTTGTCAACAAGAAGAATATCATCAGCAAAAAGCATACACCAGGGTACATCCTCTTGTAAATGTCTAGTGAGAACATCCATGACTAACGCGAAAAGATATGGGCTTAAAGCTGATCCTTGATGTAATCCAACCGAAATAGGGAAATGCTTGGTCAAACCACCTTGTGTTTGAACACAAGTAGTAGCTCCTTCATACATATCTTTAATGATTTGAATATAAGCATTATTAACTCCTTTCTTTTCAAGAACTCTCCATAGCACTTCTCTTGGAACTTTATCATATGCTTTCTCTAAATCAATAAATATCATATGTAGATCCTCCTTATTCTCCCTATATTTCTCCATCAAACCTCTCAATAAATGTATGGCTTCCATAGTAGACCTACCAGGCATGAATCCAAATTGATTTTGAGAAACATTAGTATCACGCCGCAGCCTACGCTCCATAACTCGCTCCCATAGTTTTAAAGTGTGACACATTAACTTAATTCCTCTATAATTCGCACAATCTTGTGCATCACCTTTATTCTTATAAATAGGAATCAATACACTCATTCTCCACGCATCTGGCATCTTTTTAGTCTTCAAAATATTATTAAAAAGTTTAGTTAGCCAAGAAATTCCTTCATCTCCTAAGCATTTCCACATCTCTATTGGGATATCATCAGGTCCAACAGCTTTTCCACACTTCATTTTCTTTAAAGCCTCTCTAACTTCAGTTTTACTAATACGCCGATAAAAACAGAAATCTTTATTTTCATTTAGGATGCTAAGGTCACTAAAGTCAATTGTATTCCTACAATCTTCATTAAAAAGTTTATCAAAATATCTCATCCACCTTTGTTGAATATCATCTTCTAAGAAAAGTACTTTTTGATCTTCATCCTTAATACACTTCACTTGAATTAAATCCTTACTACTCCTATCTCTTTGTTTGGCTAGCTTATACATATATCTTTCTCCCTCCTTAGTATCTAATCTATTATATAAATCATTAAAAGCTAAGATCTTTGCATCACATATTGCTTTCTTAGAATCCTTACATGCCTCTTTATATCTTTCCCAATTATCAGAATTTTTACATCTAAACCAATTTTTATAACAAATCTTCTTATTTTTTATCTTTTCTTGCACAATTGGATTCCACCACCAGCTATTTTTACTATTAGGGGCTTTTCCCTTTGATACTCCAAACACATCTTTAGCAATATTTTTAATATCACTAGCCACTTTTTCCCACATAACATTAGCATCCTCATGCACAAATAAAATCTTAGAATCTAAAATCTTACTCTCAAAAATATTTTTATTACTATTCTTTAAATGCCCCCATCTAATCCTAGAAAATCGCTTTACTTTATTTTTTATTTTTTGTCCTTTCATCTTAAAGTCTAAAACTAATAAGCGATGTTGGGTACATAAACTTTCACTCGGAATAACTTTACAATCTTTGCAATCTAAACGATCTACTTTTCTTATAAGAAAATAATCAATCTGAGTTTTATTATAACCATTCTTATAAGTGATGAGATGCTCATCTCTTTTCTTAAATAAGGTATTAGCAATTAAAAAATCATAAGCTAAAGAAAAATCTAGTATGGTCTTACCACCTTCATTAGTCATTCCAAACCCATATCCACCATGAATGCTTTTAAAATCATTTACCTCTCTACCAACATGTCCATTTAAATCTCCTCCAATAAAAAATTTTTCTTCGAGAGGTATCTTTTGAATTAATTCTTCTAAATCTTTTCAAAATTTTAATTTTGAACACATATCCAAACCTACTTGAGGAGCATAAGCACTTATAATATTAATAATCTTAGCATCAACAACAATCTTTAAAGCCATAATTCTATCTCCAATTCTATTAATATTTATAACATTATCCTTCAAACTCTTATCTATAATCACGCCTACACCATTTCTAGTACGACTCTTACCTGAATACCAAACTTTAAATCCTAAACTATCAATCTCCTTAGCCTTCTCTCCAACCCATTTAGTTTCCTGAATGCACAAAATATTTATCTTCCTATGAATCATAATATCTATTAATTCCATTAATCTTCCTGTAAGGGAACCTATATTCCAAGTTCCTATCCTAATATTAGTATCATGGACTAGCTTTTTTGCCCACATCCGTCCTTGATGTGGGAACCCTTGCCTATTTAACACTGCACCCGGGCGCCGATGCAGCGGCCCTTGCACACTTTTCACTGTATTCAGGCCATACAGTGCGTCGCTTCCAGGGAACGCCCTAGCATTAACACAATTTATTAAAGGTTTTTTTTTTATAATAAAAATAGAAATTTAATCAAAAAATTCAAAAAAACTTCATAATTTTGAAAATTGAGATAAGCATAATGCGATCTATCCTGATCCTCACAACTTTACTAAGTGAGTTGACAGCTGAAAGTGACTCAAAGTAGCTTGAAATGTACTTTCACTCTCCTCACTCTTCTCTTTTTTCTCTCTTTCCCGTTTTTTCTTCCCTTCTCTTTAACAAAATGAGGATGGAATGACAATTTAGAAGCTTTTTTTATAAGTGAGATTTTTTCAAAATAAAATAATCAAAGGATATATTAGTAATTATGCTAATTATTAAGATTTTAGCATAAACTTCATATAAATTATTTTATATCTTCACATATGGGGATTAAAAAATTATTAAAAAATATTTATAAATTAGCTAAGTATGTATAAAATGCTCTAGTAAAATTATTTTGTAAAGCAGATATTTAAAAATCTCACTTATATCGACATGTATAAATTTCTTAAGGAATTACAACAATGTTAAAAAAAATAGAGAAAAGTTATTATAATTAGAGCACAATAACATATATGTTATGGTCGAGAAAGTTTATAATTTGAATTTATAATGACTCATTAAATAATTTTTTACTATTGTAGGTCAAAATATATCTTTTAAAATTTGAATGTTATTTCAGTAAGCCACATGTAAATTTACTTCTTAAGATAATGAAGAATAATGATAAGATAAAGATCGATGACTAATTGGTCTACAATTGGGATCAAATTAAAGACTGATAATTAATTGGTCGATAATTAGGGTGAAAGAATAAAAATACCACATTAAAGTTGAATGTCATGCCTTACTCTTCATAATCACATTTATGATTGCATTTAAATGATAATGCATTATAGATGTAACTAATATATAACTAATTGAACTAGCATCAATACTAATACAACATAGTATATCATATTAATACAACATATTGATGAAGTCTTGTACAAATTATTATTATGTTGTCATAGATCTCTTTTAGCTTTATTGATCATATTAGTTTTACTATTAATTAATATTGACTTCATAGATTGCTTAGTATTCATACTAATAGCTTATTGATTGACATTAATATTAATTGGAGCATACATATTAATTATTTTATCATGTCTTGAATATAGTGATAAGTTTTAATTAATTGTTGGGTTTTTATGCTCATTACGTGATTTTATATAATTTCAAAAAAAATTAAGAAGCCCACAGAGTAAAGCTAAGCAGTGATGATGGTATGATGCTAGTTTAATTTATTTCTAGCTTTTGATTTCTTTTTGGTTTTATGTGTATTCATTTTTAGCTTGATGTGGCTATTATATATATTATTTTGAACTTTAGACATTGAATCAAGATGTAAATATTGACTATGGTAATATAATTATGATTTTGGTTGTTTGTATTTTTTTTTAATGTAATTAGTTATTTCTTATTTTCAATGATCTGATTGTTAGTAAATCGAAAAGAAAAAAGATAATAAAGAAGAAAAGAAATGAAATTCTTTCATTTTAGATCGTGGGGTGTCACACCATTATTGATAAAAGAAGAATGGATATGAGGTTGGTGTTGAGAGCTTCTTGGAAAGAAAATAAGGAAGAATGAAGTATTTATATAATTTAGTTACATAAAAGTTAAATTAAAAATTTATTACTAACTCGATAATGTATGTATATATATATATATACATACATACATACATACATACACACACACATACATATATATACAACTAATTTTTTTGTTCCTCTTACAAGTAGATCTCGAGATATATAAAAGAACTAAATAATTAAATATACACTTAGTTCGTGCTAGAAAATTTAAGTCAGTACAGTGTGTATTATACATCTCAGTATTGAACAAAAATCAAGCATGCATAGATTAAAATATTAAGATCTGAATTTTTTACGTGGAAAATATGAAAATAGAAAAAACTATGTGGCCTGACCCAGATGAAAATTCCACTACATATTAGAGGATAAAATAATCCTTCCTTCCTCATAGTTGAAGAAGATGATGATTATTTGAGAAGAAGACAACTATTTGAGAATAAGATGTTTGATTTTTCTTATTGGGGTTAATAGAAATCAAATATCTACAAATTGATAATTAACTCACAATCGTAGAGCTTAATTTTCTTAATAAAATTATAAAAAATGTGTCCATAGGTGGATAGCTATTCCCAACAACATGGTTAAAATTTTTCAGAATTTTAAAGATGGTGGTGATTACCGACGATGATCGTCGGCGGTAATAGTGGTTGTTGGCGACAATAGCTGGTGGTGGTCATTAGTGGTGATGGCTGGAAAATGCAGGAGAGCTCTCTATAATTTTTTCTCTTTCTTTTTTTTTCCCATGTAAAGAATGAAGCACTATTTATAGGCTTTTTTTTGGATAAGCATTTTGATAATTTGAACCAACATCCAAAACACTCCATCATACGGTCCATATCAATTCCCTTGATCATGAAGTATTTTTTTTAGTATTTAAGTGACTTAATGATGACAAACTAAGCGATCTTAGGCTTTTTTGGATTTATCTCATTAAGGTTGTTTGATTTGAATATAAGCATATCAAATTCAGAGTTCAATTATCATTATTTTAATTTCAAAAGTTTCTAATTCAAAGATTACCTCAAGATTCATACATATCATATGATTTTTATGGAGTCACATCGCACCTAAATGTTTAGATAGAGCCTCTCTCTAGCTATATAATATGAGCTTTATAGAAATGCACCCAACTCATAACATAAGAGAGTCATCATGTAAGTCTATACTTTTCCTAACAAAGTAGACAACTTTAAATACACAAGTAAACAATTTCCTTTGATGAGCCAACAACCACCTCTAAGTAGTTGGTGAATTTTTATATCAAATGGGTAACTTTGTTTGGCAAGTCCACAACCTTACCAAACAAATTGTCGATTCCCTCGAACCAAGTGTCGACCTTTCACATCATATTCATTGAGATTTGAGCCTAGTTAAGCATGACTATCCACGTATCCATAGTTCAGTCCATATGTATTTGTTTCATACATATTATACTTTATTAATATAGATTTTAGGTCATACACCTCACATATTTGAATATTTTTTATAGTTATTCATGTTGTGCTCTAGAACCCTACAAAAATGAGGTTAGAGCCCCCAAGAGATATAATTGTTTGGCACATTTAATGAAATAATGAGTGATGGATGTTATTGTTGGTCGATGGCCAACAAAGGCAATTAATGAATGACAATCAATTAATGGTAAACATCGATGTTAATTGCTAGTTAACAATGATAATTAGATAATGGTTGACACCAATAGTCTTTAGTGTTAGTTGAGGATAAGTAAGCAATGACAATCATCAATGTTGATTAATGATGTGAGTCATATCCCAAAATCTAATTTGGAAGACTTTCTTCTTTTATCTTTTATTATATAACAATCAGAACTATATAATTTCTTTTATCAATTTAAATATCAATGAAAATAAAACTATCGATCAAAATATCAATATATACATATGTATTCTTTTTCCAAAAATCATGTATACTACTCAAGATCTATATAATCATAACATATATATTCTACTTTGATTATCAAAGAACATCTAATGATATAAATAAATAAGCTAATAGTAAACCTGAAGAATCTTGATCATACTCCTGAACCTCTTCCCTAAACTAAAATTATTTAAATAATATATAATGAGCTAAACAACCCAACATGTCACTAAAATCTTTTAATTGAATTCAAAGCACAATTAAGAAGTAATATACATGTCAGTAAATCAAATCATAGCAATAACATTTATATAATTATGAATTTTTGCAGAAATAATAAAACTCACATGTAGTAGCGGTAGAATCTATAAATAATAAAACACTATGATACAGAAGCTAGTAAAATAGTATAGTGGGGGAATCAATAAACCAGTATGGGTGTCGAGTCAATAAAGTAATTGTCATATCAATACTATCAAAAGAAATCATATAAAGTGATAAGATTAAAGCATATATAAAGACTGTCAAAATTATATCACAACAACAACAACAATAACAAGCCTTTGTCCCATTACGTGGGGTCGGCAACATGAATCCTTTTTCTCCATTGTGTCCGGTTCAAAGTCAAATTCTCGTTTAAATCTAATAGAGAAAGATCATTTCTAATATTTTCTAACCAAGTCTTTTTAGGTCTACCTCTACCTTTCTTAACATAAGTCAAATCTAATACCTCTACTTTCCTAACTGGGTCATCGGAAGGCCGCCGTTTTATGTGACCAAACCATCTAAGGCGACTCTCTCTAATCTTATCCTCCACTGGAGCTACTCCAACCTTTTCACGTATATGCTCATTTCGTATCCTGTCTCTAAGAGTAAATCCACTCATCCACCTAAGCATCCTCATCTCCGCAACACATAACTTAGTATTATGCTTCTCTTTTAATGGCCAACATTCTGCACCATAAAGCATTGCAGGTCTCACCACCATCTTATAGAATTTTCCCTTAAGTTTAAGGGGGACTTTTCTATCACACAACAAGCCCGATGCATTCCTCCACTTCAACCATCCAACTTGAATTCTACTAATAACATCCCCATCTATTTCACCATCACTCTGAACAATAGATCCAAGATATCTAATACAGTAAAATCCTATAATGATGTACACATTATAGCCTTAATGACATTGAAATTGAGCGATCATAGGCTCACTAAATTTGTTGTATCGAGATGTATATTTCACATATAAGTTTGTCAAAAATAAAGTTTGAATGATCCATAAATTAATTCAATATCCTAGATATGATTGCATCATATCATTCGATTTAAGTCTCCAATAAAGGGGTTAACCATGGGATACCCTAGTCATCACCTCACATATTTATCTACAATAAAAAGAAAAGTTTATAATAGTTAGGAGGGGCTTGTCAACCCTTCAATGAATTTAAAAGGTATGAGAGGATAAGAGGCAAAAATATGTATGACTTTATTGAATTTTGGTTTGTCCCACGTGTAATAGCCCGTATTTTGACACAACTAAATAATTTTTTTCAAGAGTCATTTTAAATTCAAATCATAAACTATATTCGTCATAACATAGATATTATAGTGATTTAATTACACTAATTTTTTTTATAATTTTTGGATATTGGTGTAAATCCTTAAGAAATTAACATATGTCATTACAAGTAAGAGTTTTGAGACCATTAGGAGTCCATTTTACAAACCAATCAAAATTTTCTTAAAAATGTGCTATTTTATGAATATTTTTTCTATAATTTTTGAAATCTCAAAAGAATTTATATGAATTTTATAATTAAAATTAATTAAATTAAATAATTAAATTAATATTATATTATTATTTTATTATAAATATCTTAAAGCATTATATAAATTTTATTAATCCCTTTTCTCTTCTCAATTTTATTTATCAAAGAGCCTGTAAGGGAAATAAAAGAGAAAATAGAACATAGGATTTGAAGCCCATAAAGAGATTTTTGTCCGTCGACCCTTTTAGGAGATTTGCTCGTCTCATTGTAAGGAATCATTATCTTATTTTTATTTTAATAATTTTATAATTTTGAAATTTTTGGATAAAATTTGTATTTTCATTAATGAAAAATGAGGATAAATATGCATTGGTAAAACTTTCATCGTATATTTTTTATATGTTATGGAGATTAAAATTATAAATATTTTGAGTATTTGTTTAAGATTTTTTATCTCGTGATTTAAAAAAATAATGATTTTTCCAATTCAAAATTTTATTTTGACATAAAAAATAGTGCTTTAGTTCAATTAAAAATTTAAAATATTGTTATATATGATCTCTGGTAATTTAGTTAATTTCTAAAAATATAAATTTATGCTCAGTTGGATTTTCTGTTTTCTACTATTAGGATATTTTGGCACATTTTGAATTAAGCCCAATTATGCTTTTATTTACTCTAAAGCATTGGAAATGAATGAGGATATGTGCTTGAGTAATAGCTGGTTACTATCACAATTATAATATTGTGATAATAATATGTGTGTAAAAGATAAGTAAAGACTGATTGACCCATTGGTTGGAGATTGCTTGACCTGTACAGAATGACGGGCTGACATACTTTCTTTTAAATACTATAGTTGGATGTTATCCTCTACTAATATAATGATACAACGATTGAAAGTTATAAAGAGTTATGTGCCAACAGATAAAGAGTGATGACTATGTTTACTAAGCCAAGAGTTACCGACTATTGATTATTTATTGCTGAAAAATACCGTGATAACAAAAACTTCTTACTTGTTTAATTTGAATATTGAAATACATCTTATAGATTCATTATTACCGTACGGGTTTACTGATACTGTATTGATTTACTATCACTGTATGCATTTATCGTTATTATATGGATTTATTATCAGTGCACTATTTCATTGCTCATACCACTGATTTTATTATTACCAATATGGACATCAATTCTATTTAATGCTATTACTAATTCACTGTACTGATATTGAGTATGTGACATACTGAGTACATGATATATTGAGTATGTAATTAAGATACTGATTTGATAGTGATATAGAATAACTGTATAAGACATCATTATAAGATTTTACGACATTGATATGATTCTGATAGTCTTTACTAATGCTTTGATTTTACCGCTTTATACTTTTTTTTTACTGATTGATAGTATTGTTATGATGATTATTTTATTGATTTGACACCCATACTGGTTTACTGTTTTTCCCATTGTACTCTGGCTTCCGTACTATACTATTTTATTGTTTATAAATTATACTGCTACTGCATGTGAATTTATTATTTTTTATTGATTCTTGATCATATGACTATTACTATTATGAATTGATTGATGACATGCATATTGCTTCTTTATTGTGCTTTGAATCCAGTTATAGGATTTTAGTGACTTACTGGGCTATTTAGCTCATTATATATTGTTTAATAATTTCAGGTTAGGGAAGAGGTTTAGGAGTGTGAGATTGATCAAGATTTCTCAAGTTCTATTTCTTTTTATTTTAATTATTTTTTTATACTCATGGTAGGATATATATGTTATGATTGTATAGATCTTGAGTAGTGTACATGATTTTTGAGAAAAATACATATGCATATATTGATATTTTGATCGATAGTTTTATTTTAGTTGGTATTTATATTAATAAAAGAAATCAAGAAGCTCTGCTTGTGTAAATTAAAATAAAAGAATAAATTTTTCAAATTAAATTCTAGGGCATGGCACCACGTGTATCATGTTGGATTAATCTGTTCAATTTATGGGCTGTTTGATTAGTATACTTTAGGGTAAGTATTTTAAATGTAGGGAGTTTAACAATTTGGTGTTTGGTTGGATGAAAATGAAATCCAAAGTAAAGTAAATGTACTATAAATCATTCTAGTTCATTTGAGATAAATCAAAGTTGCCTAGTTTTGAGCGTGAATGGTTTATATTGCAATGAGGTTTGCTTAATCGCTGCCAACCGCCGCCCGCCTGTGCCCGTTGTCGGCTGCCGCCGCTACCAGCCGCCACTGCCAACCACCGTCGCCGCTACCCACGGCTGCTTGCCCCCGCCACCCACCGCCGCTATCGGCCACCGTTGCTCGCCATCACAGCCTCCATAGGCGCCACTATGGGCCCGCTGACCCACCTGCCACCCGCCGACAGCCACTGTCCTCACCCGCCACTGCTACCTCCACAACAACCACTGCCACTGTCCGCTAGCCACCATTAGCACCGGTCACCACTATCACTAGCTGATGCTGTCAGTCATCACCGACCACCACCACCACCTCCCCTGTCGTCCGTCACCAAGTTTTGACTTTACACACCATTCATTACTACAAAAAAAAAAAAAATCATTCACTTGCATTTACTTAACATTCATCAAAATAATTCAAAGTATTTTTTTACACGACATTCCTTTTACAATGTATTTCTTTTTAGCCAACCAAACAACATCTTAGGGTAAAGTGACCAATATCCTCCAGTTTTAAGCTTCAAGAAATTTGTTAAGTTAAATAATAAATCATAAAGATGATATAATAATAAGTAATAATTGGCATCCATAAGCATTGTGTGATGTTAGAAGTCTAACAAATTCATAAAGGAGTTATTTGGTTTGATAAAAAAATGAATACTATGTAACATAAATATAGTGTATTTAATATATTTAAGTTATTTGGTTATTTGGTTGAGTGTACTATAAATGCAAAATTTTGCCTTTTTAGTTGGTTGAAATAAGAGAATGCAAAAAAAAATAAAAAAATTTTGTGCATTTAAAACAATAGTTAATTGGAGATAGTTGACAGCAAGTGCGACTGGTGGTGACGAGCACGACTAGCTATGGCAATAGCGGTGGGCAGAGGTAGCGGGCGACGACCAATAATGACTGCCTTCACCTTTACACCAAGCGGTGTAATTGGAATCCACTTAAAACGGATAAATTTTAAATACACTCAAAATTAACTATATATTGATTTTCAAATACATTATCAAAATACATAATGTTTAAAATAAAGCTATCTAAAAACTCACATTACAAAACACATGTGTTTACACTCGGAGATGAAGCCAATCATATATTATTTCAAACACTGGTTTTACTCTTTAAACAATCAAATATAAGAAAATTAAACTCTTAAAAATTTTTTACAAGCATTCAAATATATTTTAAATAGAAAATTTACTTAATTTATTCTGAATACATCTAATTTTTATAAAAGCAAAGGCCCTCTATATTATTTATATGTTATGGAATATCAATTGTCCATTTCCCTGTTCTAAGCGCCAAATCAGACCGAGGCAAATTCTCGGGAATGGATCTCCGACTCTCTGATTCCTCCGGCGAACTACCTGAAGATTTCAACTCCCTCTTCATCAATATCAATACCCTTCTCCTCTGCTCTCCTCCGAAACCCTATTTCAACACGGTTTGCACTAAAAGAAGAAGGCCTACCACCAATTTCTTTTCCACCTCCCTTTCCTCTCGGTCCCAATGGCTCAATTCCCCTTCCTCCGCCTCCTTTCCTCCATCTCGATCCCTCCACCGCTCCCTCTCCGTCCTGGAACGCGCCCTCATCGGCGCCTCCGCTGGCGGCATCGCCGGAGCTTTCACCTACGTTTGCCTACTCCCAATTGACACCATCAAGACCAAGCTCCAGACTCGCGGCGCTGCCCAGATATACTCCGGCGCCCTCGACGCTGCTCTCCAGACCTTCCGGAGCCATGGCCTCTTTGGCTTCTACCGCGGAGTCTCCGCCGTGCTCGTTGGCTCGGCTTCCTCCTCCGCTGTCTATTTCGGCACATGCGAGTTCGGAAAATCCCTTCTCTCCAAATTCTCCGCCTACCCTCTCTTTCTTATCCCGCCGACCGCCGGCGCCATGGGCAACATAATCTCCTCCGCCATCATGGTCCCCAAGGAGCTCATCACCCAGCGGATGCAGACTGGCGCAGCCGGCCGATCCTGGGAGGTTGTTCTCAGGATTCTTGAGAAAGAAGGCATCATGGGGCTGTACACTGGTTACTCTGCAACTTTACTCCGGAATCTCCCCGCTGGGATTCTGAGTTACTCATCGTTCGAGTACTTGAAGAGCTTCGTGTTGAGCAGGACGGGAAATGCATATCTTGAGCCAGCACAGAGTGTTTTATGTGGTGCAATTGCTGGGGGGTTATCGGCATCGCTGACTACTCCTCTGGATGTGGTGAAGACGAGGTTAATGACGCAGGCTCATGGGGAGGCTACGAAGAAGATATCAGAGACTGTGAGACAGATATTGATGGAAGAGGGGTGGGCGGGACTGGCCAGGGGAATTGGACCTAGGGTTTTGCACAGCGCATGCTTTTCTGCAATTGGATACTTTGCCTTCGAGACTGCGAGACTTGCTATCCTTCATCAGTATGTGCAGCATAGGGAGAAGCCTGTTGTTGATGTGGTGGATTAATATCCGAAATGCTATCATTGTTCTGTAGAGGTAATGCTTTATGCTGTTCCGGTAAGTTTTTTCCAATCATTAAGACAGTAATTTTGGCTTGAGTAATGCTCATGGATGGTTTAAGTGGAGAATTTGGTGTGAAGCTACTTGCCCTCTTCCTGTTCGGAACTAAGTGGTATGGGGGCATGTTATTTGGTTTATCCTTTTGTAATTGCAGATAGTCATTTAATGAAGAAACTAAAAGGTACAAAGAGGAAGCTTTTATGCTCTCTATGGTTTGTTTTCGTTGAACATAATGGAATCGCTGTATCCTAGGAGCCTTTATATTGTATCATGTTTGAGAAGAGATTCCAATGAGATGATAATATGAAAAAAGGGGAATTTTTGTATAATTAGTTAATTTTGTTGAGAAATACTATCGTTTTGAATAAAAAAGGACAAATAATCCTAGCAAACATGTTAGGGTTTCTGAGTCCTGACATATATTCTTGGTTTTCTTGCTACCCTGATATTACTATTAATGTTTGTTGCGCATTCTTGATATTACTACTAGAGTTTTATTGTATATTAGGGTTTAATAACAAATGGTGATACTAGGTTTCAAAAAAGCCAAGCACATATTCAGATAATGTTTGCCTTTGCCTGAAAATAGGATTAAGTATAGTCCTTTTCTGCAAAGTTTTAAGATTATTGACATTTTTCCTAAATAGAAATCAACTACAAAGCATTTTTTGCAAATAACCCAAATAATAAAAAAAATAAATAAAAAAAATTGATCATTTTACTCCTATACTAGCATAACCCTAGACTATATTTGTTATGATGCTTGATACATCATAAAAAATTGGCTTGATCAAGCACGAATCTCGGTGCACACTTAAATTGAAAGTTTCTAAAATTAAATTTAGGACCATCTAGATTTTGATTTCAACAAACTCATATTCAAATTAATCGGCTTGACAAAATGAACTTAACTACTCCAAAAATGACCTCATTCTAGTTCAAATAAGCCTAGATCAAGAGTTTGAAGTATAGTAAAAAACTTTAGAATAATAATTGGATGAACAATATCTCCAAATTTAGCATGCTTATAGTTAAGACAAGAGTATAGACGAGATGAATCCAATGACCTCAAGATCACTTAATTCTAGTAACATTAATACACTTGAATGTTGAATAAACATTTTATAATAAGGGGGAATCAATACAAGCCATCTGATGGAATATTTAAGATTTTCTCCATATTGACAGAGTATGTCACTCTCAAAAATTTATAAATAGATCTCCCTCTACATGAAAGAGAACCATTGGCTAGAGATGCAAGAGTGCTCAAAGGTTTGAAGAATTTAGAAGCTCCACCAGAGTACTACCATTGTCAAACCTTTGCCGCCTGACCGTTGTCTTTAGATTATGCTGTCGCCCAACCGCCACAATCAAATGCGCTGCGATGCTGATGGTACAGTGTTGCGGCTTGTGTATCCAAGCGCTGTGGCGTTGTATAGTTTACTTGGAGACAAACAAAGAGTAGAGCGCTGCGACGTTCCAGACCCTGGCGCTGTGTCACTGTCAGGCAGATTGGAGACAAAGAGTGGAGTGTCGCGGCGCTTTGAGGCGAGCTGGTAATTTTCTTTCTTGTTTTTCATAAAGGGTTCCGTCCCTTGGTGGTTTAAGTGGGTTTCTCTCTATTTGTTCATGTACGAGAATGGTGCAAGAGTGAAGAGAGATAATGGGAGAGTGAGAGAAAGAGATCTAAACAAAATTCTCCCAATTTTCATAGTGAATTTCTTGGTGTGGTGTGGCTCCATGGTTTTTTCCTGATCTCGAATTTTTCTACGTTAAATCCTGATGTTCTTTTTTTTTTCGCTGCATTTTTTCTTTCTTGTTTGTGTTCACTGCATGTTTACTTCTCTAACAATTGTTATTAGAGCCATGTTCTTCAGTTCAAGTGAGAGTGATGGCTGATGAAACAAAATATAAGATTGAGAAGTTCAACGATTCGAACTTTGCATTCTGAAAGACACAAATTGAAGATTTGCTATACCAAAATAAGTTGTATTTGTTGCTGGATGTCACCAAGAAGCCAGACTCAATGACTATGGAGGAGTGAGAGATTCTTGATGAGACAATCCTAGATTTGATTAGACTTTCACTTTTCTTATATGTTGCCTTCAACATTACAAATGAGAAGATTACAATCGATCTCATGACTGCACTAACTAAAATGTATGAGAAGCCGTCAGCCTCAAACAAATTGTTCTTGATGAAGAAATTATTTAATATGAAGATGTTAAACAACAACTCAATGGCAGAACATCTGAATAATCTAAACAGTGTTATGAATTAGTTGTATTAAGTTGGCATCAAGTTTGATGATGAGGCGAGAGTGTTATTATTGTTATCTTCATTGCTAGATAGTTGGGATGGGCTAGTCACTATTGTGAGTAATTCTTTAGGAATTTCAAAGTTGAACTTTGAGGATATTTTGGGGTTAGTGCTGAATGAAGAGGTTTGCAGGAAGACGAATGATGAATCTTCAAATTTTGCTATTAATGCTGAAGCCAGAGGAAGGAGTTTAAATATAAATCTAAGTAGAGGAAGATCTAAATTCAAGAGAGAAAAGTCTACCTCAAGTAGAGTGAAAGTTATTTGCTGGAATTGTGGAAAAAAAGGTCATTTAAAAAGGTCTGTATTATTCCAAAGAAGGCTAATTGTGGAGGTCATGATAAAAGTGACTTTGCAAATGTATCAACAAAAAATTTTTAGTCAGATTATTTGATTTTGTCTCTGGATAATTTTGAATCTTGGGTTATAGATTTAGGTGCTTTATTTCATATTAGTCCTAACAAGGGGTATTCAAAAATTGCACTCAAGGTGATCTGGGCAAAATATATTTGGGAGATAACAAGCCTTACAACATTATAAGACGGATAGATTTTTAATGTAGTTAAGATTATAAATCAAATTAAGTAAATAATGTTTTAAAAAATTTTAAATCTAGTTATAGTCGCTGGTTAAACCGGTGACGGGCAAGAGAGAGAAATAGCAAGAGAGAGAAAAAGCAGGAGAGAGACAATTTTTATTCTAATTTTTTTATTCCATAGAGAGGCATTAGAGAGAGATAAAGCAAGCGAGAGAAAATTTTCTTTACTTGTTTGTCTTGTTGGCTTGGAGAGGAGGAATCTTATTTTTTATTAAAGTTTTATGTATAAATACATTTTTTTATTTTTTAATAAATTATTTAGAATGAATTTTTTTTAATGAGTTATTATGTTTCAAAAAATTTTGTGATATAATTTATCATAATCCTTTTAAAAATACATTTTTTCTTCATAATTTTTTATTCATATTATATTATTATTATTTTAAATTTATCTTATTTTAACAAAAACAATATATTGAAAGACATTAGTTTTTGTGCATTAATATGAATTTTCATTCTAAATTAAAAAGATTTGTGTATTAATATGAATTTTTAAAGAGAATAACATTTTAGGTAAATATAGAAAGAATTAAAATTAATTATGAATTCATATTAATTTATTTATAAAAAAAATAAGATAAATATTTTAAAAAGGATTATGATAAATTATATCATGAAATTTTTTGACACATAACTTATTAAAAAAGTTTCATTCTAAATTATTTATTAAAAAATACAAAAAATATATTTATACTTAAAACTTTAATATAAACAAAAGAAAAGAAATTTGATGATTCCTCCTCTCCAAGTCAACATAACAAACAAATAAATAAAATCTCTCTTCTACTTTACCTCTCTCTCCTGCCTCTTCGCAAAATACAAAAAAAATAAAAATTTTCTCTCTCCTACCAGTCACCGGTTTAACTGGCGACTATAACTAGATTTATTTATTTTTTAAACATTATTTACTTAATTTGATTTATAATCTTAACTACATTAAAAATTTATCCTTATAGGGCTTAGAGATATTGATATTAGATTATCAGATAGGTCAACTTGGAGATTTAATAATGTTAGGCATGTTCTGTTTGAAAAAAAATAATAATTTCTGTGAGTTAGCTTGTAAACTCAAATCATATAACATCATTCACAGGAGATTCATGAAATATAACAAATAGGCTATTGTTATAGCTTGTGGCAGTATTGAAGACACTCTGTATGTTATTAATAAGAGATCAGATTCTATTGAAGTAGCTGATTCAAATATTGATGGAGGTTTTTTGCATCATAAGTTTGAACATATGAGTAAGAAATGTATATGCATTCACTTCTTACTAGAGGAAAATTTTGTAGTTTAAAATTTATAAATTTAGAATTTTGTGTAGATATATGACAAGTAACAAAGGGTGAGTTTTTCAAAAATTGGTTCAAATGTGAAGTCAAAGAAGCTGGAATTAGTGCATGCTGATGTATAAGATACTACACCAGTTTCTTCTATAGGAGATTCTTTCTATTTTGTCACTTTTATTAATGATCACAACAGAAATGTATGTGTGTACTTAAAATACAAGATGTGTTTGATGTTTTTAAGAAGTGAAAGACTATGGATGAGAATGAGATAGATTTAAAGCTAAAATATCTCAGATCAGATAATGGTGACGAGTATCATGATAAGAAGTTCAAAGAGTATTGTGCTTTGAATTGGATCAAATATGAGTTCATTATTCTAAGAACACCATAACAGAATGGTGTTGCAAAGCGCATGAATAGAATTATCATTGAGTGTGCTAGGAGCATGAGATTGCATGTTGGTTTACCCAAATATTTTTGGGCAAAGACAGTGAATTTTGCTATTTATCTAATCAATTGTGGGCCATCAGTTCCTCTAAACGAGGGATTACCTAAGGAAACCTAGAGTAAGTCATTGATGATGGAATACATTCATTTGAGTTGAATTAGACTTAGGAGTGGTAGTGCTACCAAATGGCAAGAATTCATTGCAGAATAATTGAGTTTATAGGCTGAAAGAAGAACCTAATGGTGGCAAGCGTTATAAGGCCAGACTTGTAGTTAAAGATTTTCAACAAAGGGAAAAAGTGAATTATATTAAAATTTTCTTTCAAGTGATGAAAATGACTACAGTCAGACTTGTGCTTAGCATAGTAATAGTGGAGGATTTTCATTCAGAGCAGAGAGATGTAAAGACAATAATTTTTCACGGTGATCTTAAAGAAGAGTTGTACATGGTGCAACCTCATGGATATGTGATCATATGTAAAAAAAGATCTGGTCTGTAGGCTTAAGAAGAGCCTATATTGATAGAAGCAGACACTAAGACAGCGGTATATGAGATTTGACAAGTTTGTATTAGATAATTGGTATATGAAGTGCCAAGTAAGTCACTATTATTTTTTCAAATATTTTGATAACTATTATATATTACTACTCTTGTATGTGGATGATATGCTGATTGCATGATCTGGTATGGAGAAAATAAGATAGCTGAAGGAGTTATGAAAAGAGTTAGAAATGAAAGATTTGGGTCTAACAAAAAAATTCTCGGTATGAGAATCAACAGGGATATAATTGTAGGTATACCAAAGGTGTCTCAAGCTGAGTATTTTGAAAATGTATTTCAGAAATTCAACATGAGTGAGGCAAATTCAAGTTACACTTTCTTGGGTAATCATTTTTCAGCTATTTAAGGAACAATCACCTAAATCTGAAGCGGAACAAAAATAGATGGTGAGGACTTTGTATCCTTCAGCAATTAGAAGTTTGATGTATGCTATGGTTTGTAGGAGATTATATATTACATATGCAGTGGGAGTAGTCAGCAGATTTATGAGTAACCCAAACAAACTTAATTGTGAGGTGGTTAAGTGAATTCTTAGGTACTTGAGAGGATCAGTTAACAAAGCTCTTTGTTTTGGAGATGCATAGATTGATCTACAGGGGTATATAGATTCTGATATTGTTGGAGATCTTGATGGTAGAAGCATAGCTGGTTATATCTTCATTTTAGAAAAGATTGCAGTGAGTTGGATTTTCAAATTACAGAAGCTTGTTGAGTTCTCAACCATAGAAGCTAAGTATATTGTTATCACTGAGGCTAGTAAGGAGATGGTATCATTGCAAAGTTTCTTGGCAAAAGAATGATAAGTTGTATAGCAATAGCATGAGCACTATATATCTGGCCAAAAATATTGCATTCCATGCCAGGACGAAACACATCCAAATTCGATATCATTTCATCAGATCACTTCTGGAAGATGGTTAGTTATCTTTGGAAAAAATTCACATGACCAAGAATACTATAAACATGCTGATGAAGAAGGTGGCAATTAATAAACTAAAATAACGTGTAGCTTCAATTGGTCTTCATGAAGGATGAGAGCAGGGGTGAGCTACACTACATATACTATGATTGGTGCTACAGATTAAGAGATGGATTGATCACAATTAGTTTCTAAGTGGGAGATTGTTAGTTTTGTGTGTAATTTTATTGTGTTGATTAATCAAGTTGTAGTGTTGCGTCGGGTCTCAATTCTATTGGTCGAGCTATTGGAAAAATATTTTTCCCGTACAATCGTATAGCACTGTGGTGTTGTGTATTTGAGCGTTGTGGCATTGTGTAGTTTGCTTGGAGACAGACAGAGAGCGGAGCGCTGCAACACTCTAAACCTCAGTGTTGCCAGGGAGCATTGCGGCGCTCCAGACCCAGGCGCTGCGGTGCTATCAGACAGACTGGGGACAGAGAGCAAAGGGCTGCGATGCTCCAAACTTAGCGTCACGGCGCTGCAAGGTGGGTTGAGCAGTTTTCTTTCTCGTTTTTTCATGAAGGGTTACGTCCTTTGGTTGTTTAAGTGGGTTTTTTTTTGTTCATGTACGAGAATAGTGCACGAGTGAAGAGAGACAAAGAGAGAGCGAGAGAGAAAGAGATATGTACAAATTTATCCTAATTTTCATAGTGAATTTATGGTGTGGTGTGGCTTCGTGGTTTTTTTTTCTTGTTTTAGGTTTTTCCACATTAAATTCTGGTGTTCTTTTTTTTTGCTGCATTTTCTCTTTCTTGTTTGTGTTCGCTGTGTGTTTACTTCCCCAACAACCACCACATGACCGCATGTTTCAGACCCTTTGCCGCCCGAAACATCGTCGTTGGACTGCTGTCAGATGACTAGTGCCTTCATCGAGCCACCGTCGCCTGACCAACACTGTGAGGCCATTGTTAGTTAGCCACAACTGTTCGATCACCTTTTTTCTCATATTGAATCCCCCATATTTTTGTTACTAATTTTCCATACTCATGTAATTTGTCTCTCCAAGTTAAGGGAAGGTCAAGGCTTGTAATCAACATTCGCATGGTGGAAGTATTCCAGCTGGGTAGGGTCCTTGATTTTTCATCTTTTTGGATTTTTTACGTAAAAGCTCTGGTGATATTTAAGCCCTTTTTATTTATCTGTTTGTGAATGGGACCTTCGTGTAAAGCTAGGATGCACAATTCTCACATTCTGCTACTGCGAATTATCTAGCTAGCAAAAATGCTAATAGCGTTTGTGATGCAGGCAGCTTTTGAATATATTAAGCTCTGAAGCTTTTGTAGTGTTATGCTAACGTTTATTCTTGTGCTGTGGGGGCGCATGGTGCAAAGGAGATTTTTGATCTGGACTTGATAGGCTTACATCTATAGAATAATTTCTGTCGTCAGTTCTTAAATCTTTTGTGCGAAACGCTAGTCCTTCTGGATACTTATTTCTGGGCAGCCATTGGGGCATACATCAGTATCCCACAGTACATTAGATGGTGTATTTGCTTTTATTGTATAGCATTTTCTGCTAAATTAATTGGGGCACGCATAAAGAAATAAGTTATTTTATGTTTAAATAAAATACTTTTATGAAATATTTCTGGATTGGAATTAATGTAAACTGCTATATCAACATACGTATGTGCACTATTGGGTTAGTGTGTTAAAGCAGACTAAGCATATTCTGCTGCAGTAGTATTTTTCATTCCGTTTCCAGCTGCTCTGCCGCACTCCACTTTCTTTGCAACGCCAACACCTCTTTATTGTGACAATATCTCTGCCTTAGCTCTAGCTGAAAATCCCATATTCCATACTAGAACTAAGCATATCGAAGTTGATCATCACTTCATTTGTAATTGCATTAAGTTGCCTGCTATTATTGTTCATCACACCTCTACTGATGATCAACTTGTAGATATATTTACAAAAGCCTTACCAGTCACGAGGTTTCGTCTTCTTTGCAACAATTTAATAGTTCGTGACCGAACTATTAACTATTAACTTAAGGGGGACTATTAAAGCAAACTAAGGACAATGATGTATGCTGATCTTTTCAGCTCCCTCTTGGACGGCCACTATTGGCAACCAGAGGCTTGCTCCTGTTTGCCCCACCGAGAATTCAACTGCTGCCGCGAAATTTGGAGCTCCTGAGTCCTTCTTGGCGCTTCAGCCAATTGTTTTTGTAATCTTTTTTTTTTTTGGGTAAACCCGGGGCAAAAGCCCATGTAATATAAATCAAAAATCAATTACAAGAAAACTGATAACAAAACAAAAGAAAAAGAAGGCAGCTATAAAAAAAAACCTATCCAAGTGCCAAAAGAAAAAACTTGACACAAGGCAGAAAAAAGAACAGAATACAATCCAAAGGACTCAGGAAGAAGACCAGGACCCAGTCATCAGAAAATGATCAGAAAATCCCACGAGGCGACGGAGCCGCGGGGCTGCTCAGGTTGCCAAAAACTGGAAATTGGCCATCACAGAGCCTCCAACCAACGGCACAACAACCAAAATCGAAGCCATGAAGGCACAACGCCAAAACCATGGCAGTAAAAGATGGGTCTGGTCAAGCTCATCATCGTCGGATTGTCCAAAAAAGCCGCATCTATAACACATAGCGGGGCAAAAATTTGTCATGAAAGCAAAAGATGACAACTGGAAGGCATCACTCTTGAAGGACGGAGCAGAGAAGCACGTAAAACTGTAGCCTCAGAAGACCCAAAAATTATTTGCCTTCAAGCATAATACGAAACCATAAGAGGCTGCAGAATAATACTGCAATAGCCAATCTATAAAGAAGCCGGGATCCAAGCCAAAGATAATTAATATATTGACTGTTGCCAGAACAGTGACAGCCCAAAAAAACTGAAACCAGCATATAATGGTTAGACACCAGTGAACTTTTGTAGCAGGTAATCTTTGTTTTTCCAAGAGGAAATCTTGTAACGTATGACTGTTGAGACATTGCAAATAATTCTAACCGAGTTAGAGCTCAAATTAGAGAGGCGGCGGTTGTTTCTTTCACGTCAGATATGGTAAATAATGCAGCTTATAACTAAGAAGCAGAAGTTTTTTTCCAGCCTACTGTAGAGCGGTGAGTGTTCAATAAAGTCAAAAACCTGGTGGAGATTGGGTCTCAGAAGAAAGCAATTTAGGTTAGGTAGCATGTAGATCAGGATATTAAACGAGAAGTCACAGGCAAAGAATAAATGATTGTGATTTTCATGATTAGTAAGACAGAATTGACAGAAAGGAGAAACCATAATCCCCCTATGTATCAAATTATCCGCAGTCTTAAGTTTCCCGATAATAGCCATCCAAGAATAACAGGCATACTTCAAAGCATACTTCTTGTGCCAAACGTAAGGATACCTAGGCTTGTTTTTGTAATCTAGGCTTGTTTTTTCTGTTTCCCTTTAGAATCCTCTATCTCTTTTGTTGAGATTCAGGATTATATTTTGTTCTTTACTCACTTGTAATCATTTTGATTTATAAAATGGGCTTTTGCCCCTAATTTCCCCAAAAAGTATATTCTGCTGCAGTAGTATTTTCCATTCCGTTTCCTGCTGCTCTGCCGCACTTCACTTTCTGGGCTACTTTATTCTACCTCATCCTAGCTGTTGAACCCATCTGTACAAGGAGGCTCCTAGCCATGTGATGCTCATCTCTTATATAAATAGCACTGTAGTCTGTAACAAGACGGCAAAGGAAAAAGCTTAAAGAAAGCTTTCTGTGGTTATTCTGTTTTGACAATTTTGGTTTGTCTTTACTGCTTCTTCACTGCTGCTATGTTTTCTTGATCTCTGTGCTTGTATTTCTTCATAGCGATTCAAATGAATGCTTCTTTAGAAGGTGAAGTATTGTTATTGTTTTTTGTGTTCCCCTCTCATGCGATTGGATCAAGAGAACGTCCTCTATGCAAAAGAAAGGCTAATGCTACCAGAGATCAATCCTTACACATCCTGTAGCCTAGGAGGAGCGTTGTGTGCTGTAATGTTCTTGGGGAAGTGATGTACTTTTGTTATCAATGTAACCTTCTTCCTTATTGCAATAAAACTGCTATGTGTTTTTTGGTGCACGGAGGTCTTCATCTGGTGATGATGTTGTGCTGCACTGAGGGGCTGTTTGGTTTCAAGTATTTTGAGTGTAGGATAAAAGGAATGCATGGATTTTGAAAATTTAGGCACTTGGTTGGATTTTCTAATATATTTGGAATTCATCGTTTATTTTTTTTTTTGGGTGTATTTCAAGATTGCCCAATTCGAAAGATTTTCAAATGCATCGTGTATATTTCTTGCTTGTTGCAACCATCTAGTGCAGCTGGCCACCGCCATCGCCACCCACAGTTATTGCCGGTCATTTCCTTTTGCCGCCACCCCTCTTGGCCGCCCATATTATATAAAATACATGTATTTGAAATTCATTATTAAAAAAAATATGGTATTTGATTTGCATCTGATTGAACAACATGCGTTTTTAAAATACATGTATTTATTTTACATTATTTTAAAACTCCATTGTTTTCCAAATTCCTTCAACCAAATATCTCCCCTAAATCAATTTCTTATACTTTTGCGTGGATTGAAAAGTTGCTCCAAAATTGTGTTCTTTATCTTGGTGAAATCAGATGTTCTTAGGAATTTTTGTTGTGTTTTCCCTAGAAAATATTCAAATTTTTGATCTGATAGGCTTCGATATACAACATAGAAGCATTTTTTATTCTGTTGACTTATTGTAGAATAATTGACTTTTATTTGTACATTATCTTATTTGATCATCGTATAATGAATTCTGAAAGATGTTATTGTGGAAATGTTTAAATATTTTATCAAATTTAGCTCTTTTATATGTTTCATCCTTGTTTTATGAATTATTGTAGAATAATTAAAAGGAGAAGATGTTTTTTTGGCTGTGCTACAGGTTTATGGTGGATTTTCATAATTTTTCGTCGGAAATTCGATATAACAAAATTTGGCTGAAAAAACCAGAGGAAAATTCTGCTGGTAATCTGTTGGTATGCCGGTGTAATTTTCTGCCACTAAACAACTTAAGTCTGTCGTATTTTCTTTGGAGATCCGTCGGTAAGATTTCCGACTGAAAAAAATTCGTTGCAATGGCATTTCCGACGCACATTTTATCGATGGCAGATATTCAAACTCCACTTTCCGGCGAATAATTCCGCCTGAAATAATGAGAATTCCTATAGTGAATCTATAATAATCTTTGCATCTTGAAGAAGAGTATAAATTATTGTTGCTCATGAATTTGAATACTCCTTTAAGATCATCCTTTTAAAATATATTCTTTCATTTTGCATTTCTGGATCCATTGCATCACCAAAGTTAAATAGGGCACAGTATGATCTTCTTGTATTATTATTGATGAACGAGTATTAATATTGATCATATCATATATTATAGTTTGCCATAATTTTTTGTTTTATATAGATAACCTGTAACAACATTTTTTTTTTCAAGGTTTACATTATTGACTTGGTTTCGTTGGGGGCAATTTTTTGTCACTATTTTTTTATTACTTTAAAAAAATATATATAAAAAATGTACTAAAAAGCATTAAAAAAAAAGTTGTCCCAAATGAAAACCCTAATCTTTCTATCAAATTGTTGATGTTGGTTTCTTTAAAAAGAGTGGTAAGCATAGAAAATGGAAATCCAAAAAGAAATAATTTCTCTCTTTGGGTTTATCTCCTGTTGGAGTTTGTATGGCTGGGGCTGTTTTTCGTCTTTGATTAATGTGGGTGCTGCTCTTGGTCCTTTTGGTTGGACTGTTTTGGGGAGTTTTTTTGGTTTTGCCTTTACGGATTGAGATCCAGGTAATGATGTGATGGTTTTCTTATTTATCAACACTTGGATGTCTGTGACATGTTGGCAACCTTTGGAGGTGTTTCTCTTGCTCTGTTTGGTGGCCTTGTTGGTGTGGACAATTGCTTGCTTCCTCCTCTAGATGGTCCTTGTCTAGCTTCTGGATGATGATAAAAAGATTATTGCCAAGGATTTAGCCCAGATGACTTTTGGCTTTTCCACTGCTTATTGTTTCCTTTATGCTGTTTTTTGTATTGTATTTTTGACTTTGTCCTTGGTAGGACTTGTATCCGTTTTATTATTATTAACGCGCAGGCTCCTTCGTGGATTTTATCCAAAAAAAAACCTAACCGAATGCGACTATACCGGCACCAGTGCACCGGAGCCCATCAGAACTCCGTTGTTAAGCGTGCTTGGGCGAGAGTTGTACTAGGATGGGTGATCCCCTAGGAAGTCCTCATGTCGCACCACTTGGAAAAAAAAAAAAAAAACTAACCGCTGCTTGTTCAGCGATATATCCATCTAAAAGAACTTGATAATGTTTCTATTCATGTAAGGTAAGAACATAGTTAGAGTAAAACTTTATTAATTCTATAAAATATTTTGATTTTTTTAGAAACTATATATTTAAGTAAGGCTATTTTCCCTTAATAACTCCTAAGATAATTTCACTGCAAACTTACTTTGGTTATTTTAAAGCTTTCGGCAACATTACTGAGTGCACTATAAAGAATGCTCATATATTCTAGTTGTGATAATTTCTCTACTTATCTATCACAAACATTACTAATAATAATTTGAAACACCGCTTACTCTAATTTGTAAAGAACGCTTAATCTAATTTGTACAAAACACTTGATCTACAAGACATGGTGAAGAGAAACATTATAAATTATTGTGTCATAAAAAATTCACAGTGATAAAGATAATTTTTATGTTCTATTTTTGTATGAAGATCACATTTACATAGATAAAAATAAAACAGACTAGATATTATAATTTTTACATGAAAAATTTGAAAGGGAAAAAGCTACTAGGCCTGATCCAGATGTAATGATCCTCTGTGCGTATATGTTACAAAAATTTGCTCTTCTATTGGAGAAGATGAGATTATAAAGTATGTAATGCGAGTTTGTATTTACATGAATGTGAGGTAGAATATTATAGATTAAATAGTTGGATGATGTGAGTTGTGTGACAATGATCAGATGATGGTAGTCATGTGACAATAACTGAGTGATGATAGTCAATTGACAATAGTCAGTTGATAGCAGTTGGACGATGGTGAAATAATTATGACGATTAGACAATGATGATCAGATGATATTAGTTGGGTGACAACGATCGAATTCTTCACGAGATTTTTATAAAATATTTGCCTTTAGTGATAAATTGCACAAAAACTTGCAAAGGGATAAAATCTAAAGAGAAGTTGCAATTGAGCGATGATAATAACGGAGGAATAGATTGAAAAGTGATAATTTGAAGAGGTGTGTGATTAGGTTAAAAATAAGATTGTAAATAAAATTTTTTGGCCATCAAGCATTGTTGTCTCTCTCTCTCTCTAATAATATAAATGGTTAAATATGCTGATATTTTTAGTGCATTAAGAAAATTTTAGTAACTTCTTAGTAAATAAGAGGGTTTTGGATATTTAATATTAAAATAAGAAAATTTTTGTGGTATGATTTACGGTTAATGTCATTTTTACATAAAAAAATAAATGCCACTAAAAGTTGAGCATATCCGGGCATTTGGTCTAGTGGTATGATTCTCGCTTAGGGTGCGAGAGGTCCCGAGTTCAATTCTCGGAATGCCCCATTTTTGACTATGTGGAGTTTTAATTTTTATTTTGTTGAACATAATCAATGGGTGAAAAAAAAAATTTTACGAATGATTTCTGTAAATTTTGGATAAGTTTGGGGCATCAGTATCAGTGTTGAAAAACAAAAGCGGGAACTTTCTTACCCCAGTCGGCAAGGATCGCAAGGTAAGTGGCGGTTCGGAATATCATTATATTCGGTATTCTCCCTGTATCCGCTTCACTCGTTTCGAATGGCTACTTTCTCAGCTTCTCTCACTCCTCCTTCCAGCGCTCGCACCTTTCGTCGCCATTATTCTCCATTGCTTTACTGCTTTGCCACTTCTTCTTCCCTTTCTCTTTCTTTTGTTTCTAGGTCAAAATTGCCTTCGTTATCGAATTCCCAGATAAAGCCTCGTCGTCTTCTGTATTGCTGCTTGTCGCCTGATTCGGAAAATGGCAGGTGGGTGCTACAGAATCCAATATCTCGTCCTTTTCTTGTGTTTATATTATTGGCTTTTTGGTAGTTTTTTCATTTTGAGCAAATGCTTTTATTGTCAATTCTGTATTGTCGTTTGCCTTAAAATTTCAAAAGACCAAGAGAAGTCTAGCCGGAATCCCTTTGAGGTTATGAGAAACCATCGAATTAACGTAAGGCTTATTTTAAAAACAGCGGCTTGCAATAGTAAACATAGTTTTTGCAACCTCGGAATTGATAAAACATTCGCTTGTTTAAGAGTGTTCAAATTTATTTATTCTCGAAAACTTTTTCTACTATTTTTTGCAGCATGAATTATCTATCCATTGGGTTGTAATAATTTAACATTATTTTCACGTGTTCCACTTTAATGCCAGTGTGCATTTAGTTGTTTCTAGACTTTTAGTGAGCATGAATCAAGTTCCTGAATTTTGTTTTCTCGTATTTTCATATAATGCCATAGAACACCTGTTTGTTTTCCTGTTTTAAGTATCATGAATCAAGCCGTTAGATAGCATTAATAGCCACAATTGTCAGCCACTTCACGTCTATTTATTTTGATGTTCAGTGTTGTGTGAACATAAATTGGGGTAAGCATCAATTTTTGGCATAAAACGTGCTGAGAAACATAACCAAAATTGGTACACCATTAAATTAATCGTTGTTCAATTTCGTATGTCTTCCAAAACTTGACAGCAAGAGGAGATCCCTTCACAAAACAACAACCCTTCATCTCAAATTCTTTTATAGTGTTCAGGATGCACAAGAACAAAACAGGAAAACTTTTTAGATGATAGTTAGATATACGCTCAAATTGTTTTGCAATGTATGAAATGGTTTGGTGTTGATTCATTATGTCGCCGAGTGTACAGTTATTTCTCCTGACCTCTAATACATCTTTGGTTTTGCTTTCATATATATATATATATATATATAGATATATATGTGAGGTTGAAGGCATTTGCAAAAGCATTCATTTAGATGGTGGTTCTAAAGAATTAGTTAAGTTGCCTATAATGAATTCTAGAGGTCCTAGGTTCATGTAATAGAAACAACTTATTTACTATGCAATGATAATACTGAGTAAACAACCCTCCCTAGACCCTGCATTAATAGGAGCCCTATACGTCGGGCATGCTATTTATTGAATACAAATTCTAGTTGGATGTTCTATTTTTTACTTTTTAGAGGCAGCAACTTGATAAAGTAAGAGATTTGAATATTTTTATGATAGATGATCTTTTTAAAAGTATAAGGCTTACTTCTAGTGAATTATTTCCCTTATATTTTTTCTAATTTGTTATTATTTTAAACTATCATTGATTTTAATGAAGTTTGGGATAATATGATTTTCTACATGTGCATAGATTCTAAATTATTTGTGCGAACTTCTTGACTCTAAATTAAAATTATTGAATAATTGTTAAAATATTAAGAATTTATGACAACGAAGTGTGCTTATTATATGATTTTTCTACATATTGTACACTATATACTAAGATCTTCAACAATATCCTTCAAATTTTCTTATGCATGCTCTATAAATGGCCAAAATTAATAATAGTGATGAAACTCCACTCTCAAGTAGTTTTACTAAAAGATGAGAATGAACGGTTTATATGTGTAGACAATAAAAGATGGTGAACTTAATACAATTTCTAAATTTTAATAGGCATTGCCTTCCTACTTTCCATCCCTCCCTTTTTATCTATCTATTCACACACATTGGTAATTTCTAGCAACAAAAACAACATCAAACCTTTATCCCATTATGCGGGGTCGATTACATGAATTCTTTTTCTCCTTTATGTCTTGTTAAAAGTCAAATTCTCATTTAAATATAATATAAAAAAGGTCATTTCTAATATTTTCTAACCAAGTCTTTTAAGTCTACCTCTACCTCTCTTAACATAGGTCAAATCTAATACATCTACTCTCCTAACCAGGTCATTAGAAAGCCGATGTCTTATGCGACCAAACTATCTAAGACTACTCTCTCTAATCTTATCTTACACTGGAGCTACTCCAACCTTTTCATGTATATACTCGTTTCACATTCTATAAATTGTAAAACCACTCATCCATCTCAACATACTCATCTTTGTAATACTTAACTTATGCTTCTTTTTTAATGGCTAACATTCTATGCCTTAAAGCATTGCAGGTCTCACCACCATCTTATAGAATTTTCTCTTAAGTTTGATGGGTACTTTTCTATCACAACACAAACCTAATGCATTCCTCCACTTCAGCCATCCAACTTAAATTCTACTAATAATATCCTCATCTATTTTACCATCACTCTGAATAATATACAGGAGATATCTAAAATGTGTGCTCTTATTAATGACTTATTCGTCCAAAGTCATAATGCCCCCATTAGATCTATTACTACTAAAATTACATTCCATGTATTCGGTTTTAGATATACTCAAACGAAAACCTTTAGACTCTAAGGTAATTTCTAAAAGTAATATTTTTTATATTTTCTTGTTGTCTTTATTTTTAAACAAGAACTTATTATCCTCACTTTTAATGCATCTACATGATCAAAATATCTAGATTTCTTATTTCTTCACTTAGCTATTCTATTTACTTCCTTTTAGCTATTCTATTCAATTTTTGTCTTATTTTAAAAATGCATTTCTTTCCCTTGATGACCCTTTATACCTTCTTCCGAGCATCGAATGAGACTCACTAGGGAAGTATCATCCTAGTATATGGGGGATGGAAAACAAAACTAGTGAGGGAATAAATGGAAGACATTGTAAACATATTCAAGAGATTTTTCCTGAATGACATGCAGGGCCAAAACAAGGTAACTAATGTGCAGTAGGTGTGATATCAAGAACACTCTCGCTTATGGTCTTTATCACATACTCTTTTATTTTAATAGAGGAGATGGTTCATTTTAGCACAAGGTTTGAAGATTAAGATCTTCCATTGGAAAAGATGGATGCCAAGAAATTAGAGTTAATGTAAGGTAAGATTGGTGTAAGGAAGCTCGAGCGAAAGATGGTGTTTTGAATTCATAAATAGTTGAAGGGTAATTTAGTGGGTTGTACATAAGGACAAGAATGATAAATAACTAATGAGATTTATAATTTGGAGTATCAAGTGACTCTGGATCATCAGAAAAAGCCTTTTCACAACTCAATAGTTTTGCATAGAAGATGCATAGAGAATCAAAGGAATTCAAATCATAAAAAATGCTAATAGGTTTCAATTCAATTGATCTTGTACAAAGATGTTTGCTATAAGTAATGTGTGAGATGAGGTATCCTAACTCAGAAAAGGGAATAAGCTATGCAACTCTTGACTCCTCGAGAGAGTCGCCCAATGGTTGGCCTAGTACAATAGCGTAGGTACCTTCCTTAGGGATTGAAAGAGAGATGAAGCTTACAACTCCTTAACAACTAGTAGAAGAATGTCCATACTTCACTTACAATACCCAAGAAGGGTACATGCCTTGACCCATGGTTAAAATTGTGCACTTTGAGGAGGACCTCAAGGTGAGGCGCATACAAAGCTCCTTGAGGCATACACCATTGCGGGTGAAAGAGGCGTACATCTCAATTGTTTGAGGTGTGTCTCAAGTCGCATCTTGAGGTTCATGTAATGAGATTTAAATCTCTATTTTAGGGTTAGGTGGTGTTGAACCTTCTTTATTTGGCAACCAAAAGCCCAAGTGAGATTATAACTAATCCTAGAGCATTTAAAAAGGAAAAAAATGCATGGCAAATGATTGTGGTGGATGAAAAAGAAGTTTCATTGTCTTACAAGAGGAATATCTCAATGTTGACTTTTTTGATGGAGGCATGAATATGAACAACAAAGGTTGACAAGAAAGTAACATAAATGTAGTATAAAATTTTATGTAATAGAAAAGTAGAAATTATAACATGTCAATATAGTCATTATTTTAAATAATATTTTTATTGATTTTTATTGATTGGGGAAGGAAAGATGATTGAGGTTGAATGTGATGAAGGATGAAGAAGAGTGGGAGGAGATTGATACAAGTGAGGATGAGGGATGTGAGAAAGCAATTAATTATGATGATGATTTCAATGAAGACCCTCTAAGGGACGGGAATGTGAGAGATTTTCAAATTAGAAGTCCTAAATCATAACTAGTTTGTTTTAGGACATATATTATTGTTTATTTTAGACTTTTTATTTATGTTTACTTCTTTGTCTTAGACTTCTTACTTATTATTGAGTCTTTGTATGATTTTTTATGATGTTATGTTGATACTTTTGGATTACTTTGAAATAATTTGCTGTGAGGAAATCTCAAATTTGTATGGAATTACTTATTGTTGAGTCCTAAGGAGGATCACTCAAAAACATTTTTTTTTTATATTTCAATTAATTTAATGGTTTAATTTTTAAGCTTATGCTTTATATCGAATACCTTGAGGTTTATTCTGCCTCACGAAAAGAAAATTTCTCAACACCAATTCGCATAATTTCAAATCTGGGCCTTGACTCTTACTAGAGAGTAGAGCTTACAAAACTTTGAAAATTTTCAAAAAGGCATTGAAATATTAATTCAAAACTCCATTGTTAGAAAGCCATGGAGGCTGAATAAGCTATCAAATAGAGAAGCCACCAAACAAAGAAAGGATTGTTGAAGCCAGAGTAAGCAAGTAATTCATAAGTCCTCAAGGAATAAGAACATCAATAGAAATTAAACTTCCATGATAGGATAATATCCTAAGCATGACCATATAGACTCTTACTAAAATCAAAACTCATTCTAAAATAAAAATAAATTAATATAGCTATCTTATTAAAATTTTATCTTTCATGCTATTGTTTCAAAGCACGCATTTTACTTTTTCAACGATTGCAACTATAATTTTATCAATATTAAAGTTCCCGCAATTAAAAAAAAAGAAAATTTCCTAGGGTCTGCTTGAGGCGCATGTAGTTGTCGATTATGAAACAATTGTAGGATAAGTATTATATAATTTATTAAACTATAGATGATAGAATAGTAAAATCATTGATTAATACATTATGGAATATAGCTATACTACTAGAATGCATGATGATGAGTTTAGACACTATTCTTGACAACAAAATATTCTGAAACACAATTGAAAGGTTTTAGCAAATGCCAATGTGCTTGCAATTTTAAAGTTATGTTGATAGGAAACTACCATAAACAGATCATTGAAAAGAGATAAAAGTACATATACGAGTTACCAAACTTTAACTTCTCAAAGTCTAAATTCTTTTTTAAGCATAAGTGCTTATGAATTCTTTATTTGTAAATGGTCTTTAGCCTAGCAACATCAACAAGCCCAATGATGGTCATATCTGGAGAAAAAGTTGGCTCCAATAGCAAGTGAAGCAAATGGTTAAGTCAAAGAAATGGATGGCGAGCTCCTATGAGGCAGAAACTTGTAAGAAAGCTATTGAAACTAACAATAATTATAAGAAAGCTTTAGGTCTTCTAAAGAGTATAGCGAGCAAAGTAAAAATTATAACTTTTGATGATTTATATCATATGCTCAATATTTAGGAGGGAGAAAATGAGGTATATAGAATGATTAAGACAAGAGATCCATAGACTTTAATCAAGCTAGATGCATTTGAGGCGAATGTAATAAGATCTTAGTTTAAGATGAATGGTCTCAAAAAAAGAGAAAAAAATTACTTAAAGAAATTATTACATGAGAGTTTTAAGAAAATAGTATTTTAGAAGAGCATGATTGACAATATAGTGAGGTATGCTATAAATTAATAAAAAATAAAGTAGACTTAGTTCTAAAGAAGATGCATAAAAATAAGCCTTTATGTCTAAATAATATACCTATTAATTTTTGGGTAGTTATGAGAGATATTGTATTGATTTGGTTAATAAATCATAATAATAAAATTTTGAAGGCTTAGAGGATGCTAAATGTTTGAAGATTATGCATTTGGTATTCATATTTAATAACAAATGAGGAGTTCATGCTTTCGCTAATTATAAAGTTATGGGAGAGAGTAGTGGAGCATATGCTTAGAAGATATTACATCCGTTTTAGAGAATTAGTTTGGTATCATGCCAAGAAGATCAATTATGAAAGCAATTTTAGTTATAGGATAATTAATGGAAAAATAAATTTAATAGAGAGTTGATCTTCTTATGTTTTTTTGGTTAATCTTAATAAGCATATGATCAATGTGTATTAAGCCAAAAATGTAAGTATGTATTCTAAAGCTATTAAAAATATGTATAATGAAGCTCTGGCTAGTATTAAAAGTAGTGGTGGAGTGATGAAATAGTTTCTTTTTACAATATAATTATATCAAGTATTAACATATAGTCTATATTCTTTTGTATTGTTTATGAAGGTACTTGAGTGAAAGGCCTTACTATTTTTTTTTTTGGTATATGGAAGTACTAATTAGTGGTTAGAAAATATTAGAAATGACCTTTCTTTATTAGATTTAGATGAGAATTTGACTCTTAACAAAGCACAATAGAGAAAAATGATTCATGTAACCAACCCCAGGCTTGTTGTTGTTATTGTATGAAAATACTAATTAGTGAAAATCTACTGAAATAAGTGAAATGTTAGAATAACGAAGAAAATCTTTAGGAGATATGACTTTAAATTAGTGGAATAAAAACTTGGTATATGATGCAATTTTAGTAGGTATTATGTTAATAGTAGTCAATTAATATTATTATAAGATAAGCAAATACTAAGGTGGGATATGTTCAAGTATTTGGAATGTTTTAATAGAAAAATATGAATATGAATGAGGATATAACTTATAAGGTTAAGGATGAATGATTAAAATAAAGAAGTGCCTTATAATTGTTATGCATTAAGAGGATATCATGGAGACCTTAAAATAAATTTAATAAAACTAGAACTAGGTTGCATATATTGTATGGATTTAAGTATTGGGTAATAGAAAAAGTCATTGAATGTCTAATATGAGCTTGATAAAAATGAAAATGCTAGGATAGATGTGCGAAAAAATTATGAAGGATAGGTTAAATAATGATTATGTTAGAATTAAATGGAATGAATGGAGTGACATCTATTGAAGTTATAAGGCACTTGAAAATAGACTTAGGTGATAGAGAATGCACCCATTAGATGAGTAGATATAATTAGTGTTTAGAGGATTACAAAGGAAAATGTATATACCTAACAGAACTTGTAGAAACATTATTCAAAAATATTCACGAAGAATATGTTTAGCACTTTAGACATCACTCAGCTAGAATGAATGAAAAATGATGATTCATATAACCGACCTCAACTAGTTGCAATGAGGCTAATGATGATGATAATTATGGTAATTTTAGGTTGCTTCTCTCAATGTACGCATGTTTTTTCGATAGCTTTAGACTTTGAGATTCATGTCAGATAGGATGACTCTTAACAGTTCTGTTATTTTTCATTTTATGCATTATTTAATGTCAGACATGCCAACCTTCATATTGAAATCCAGAAATTTTAATGCTCCAAGTTACGGCATTTACAAACTTATTTTTATATGGTACAATTCAACCATCATGAAAAGTTTTGATGCATTTAATGAGTGACCAAATGGGCTTTAAATTGCATAACGTTTTTTTGACATCAGTTTTGATTATATTTAAGGGGATTGGGGGCTTTGATCTTACATTTTAAGCTCATATGCTTAATAATATGAACTATAAGAGAATGACCATTCTTCTCTTAATGTGTTCTTATATCAATTTATATTTACTTAAAAATGTTTAAGAAGTCTTGGTTTCTTATGCCCTTTGATAATATACAGGAATGATAAAAAACATATCTTTGTTAATTATTTTAATCTACTAAAAATAATTTAATAAATATGTACGCTGTTTTGGGGCTTTGAAGAGGAAGAATTACAGAAAATTTTTTGGTTAAGATGAGTGTTTGGGATTTCTAGGAACATGCATAAGTTCTTGGCTGGTGGGTGCGGAGGGGAAGTATCATTCTTGAAATCTAAGGTTGCTGATCGCAGTAATCCACTGCATATTGATAAGTGTGTTTAGCTTCTTTATTAAGATTTTTTATTTTATTTTATTTTATTTTATTTCGTTCAGAAGTCAAATAGCAACGATGCTACCCTTCGTTTTGGCCTCTGACGAAGACTCTAGGCCAAAGCCATCGTATAGGTGGCAAAGGGTCTTGCTGAAAGTAAGCGGGGAAGCACTAGCTGGGGATCGCACAGAAAATATTGATCCAAAGGTAGGAGCTGAGAGTTTTCATACATTTTTTTGGTTTTCTAATATATATGCTTCAATACTTTGCCCAGAATTGGAAAAAGATCAGGGGGAGATTTAATTTCCTGTTTGACTTTGTTCTCGAGTTAAACAAACTTGTGTGTATTGCACAGACAGATTCTATATACAGCAGTCATTTTAGTGCATGATAAACAGTAAGCACATCTGCACAGGAATAAAAGCACTCTTCTGTCCGCACTCTTTGATTGCTGAATGATAAATAATTGGTGGAAATATGTTCATCATCGTCGGCCAGCAACTGATAGCAACATTTTCGCTGATGTATATCATTACCATGCTAACCACAGAAGAAATGAGGTGCTCATCACAAATTATGGTTACAAATTATAGTTGATGTTTTGGTCAGCAACTTTTGCTATGCCTACTTTTATAAATACTCAAGCACTTTGATATTATGTGGCAATACAAATTAATTGAGAAAAGGATCAAAATGAATCCTTGATTTTTTATGAAGGATCAAGATAGTATTATTTTGTTTCCTCGACTCTTTAAAAATGAATCAAAACAGCTCCACCATGGAATTATTTTGATTCTTTTATAGACTTGAGGGATTAAAATGATCTTTTAATATAGTTGGAGATTATTTTGATCATTCATAACAAGTCAATGGATCATTTTGATCATTTTCTTTAATTAATTCTACAAATAATGCTGACTAGCTATACCCTGCTTTGGTGTTATATTATCTATGTGGCAGTATTCACCTCTTTTTGTATGCTTAACAAGTGATTCTTCAGCCGTTTCATGAGTATTTCTAACAATGTTAATATGCTATGAGGCCTATTATTTTGGGCGTTGTAGTTTTCAAGTGATTTGTTAGCGGGTTCATGAGTATCTCTAGGAGTATTAGTATGTTACGAAGCTTTCAATTTGACTTGCAATTTTTATTTTTTCGTATGTAAATTTCATATTTTCTTATTGAGAACCAAAAGAGACTCTCAATCCCTGTGTTGTAACCATGTATCTACATTTCTTGGTGATTTTTCACGGTATCATTCTCTATGTTGCATGCAGATTACAATGTCCATAGCCAAGGAAGTAGCATCTGTGATCAGGCTTGGCGTTCAGGTGTGTTTGCTCTTTTTTTTTTGTGCTGCATATTAGGTGATACAATTGAATAAATCTTATGAGATCAAACTTTTGCCAATGTGGCATCTGTTTAGCATGTAATATTTTATTGATTTGTTCAATTAATTCAGGTTGCTATAGTAGTTGGTGGGGGTAATATCTTTCGTGGAGCCTCATGGGCTGGGTGTAGTGGCCTAGATCGTTCCTCTGCAGACTATATCGGGTATGGAATACCAAATATTTGATTTTTTATCATATTTTTAAATTCGGAATTCTTGGTTTAGGTTTATAGAAAAGAAAGGAGTTACTAATGCTTATGTTCAAGTCATTAAGAATATGTATGCATAAGCTATTACCTGTGTTCAAACACAAGATGGTTTGACCAAGTATTTTTCTATTTTAGTTGGATTATGTCAAGGATCAGCTTTAAGCCCATATCTTTTTTCTTTAGTCATGGATGTTCTTACTAGACATTTGCCAGAGGATGTATCATGGTGTATGCTTTTTGCTGATGATATTATTTTTGTTGTTAAGACTAGAGAGGGAGTTGAATGAAAACTTGAATTATGGAGGTCAACCTTAGAGTCTAAAGGTTTTCACTTGAGTAGATTTAAAACTGAATATATGGAGTGTAATTTAGGAGTAATAGATTTAGTGGTGGGATTACAACTTTGGGAGATCAAGTCATAAAAAAGAGTACATATTTTAGATATCTCGGGTCTATTGTTCAAAATGATGGTGAAATAGATGGAGATATTATTAGTAGAATTCAAGTTGGATGGTTGAAGTGGAGGAATGCATCGGGCCTATTATGTGATAGAAAAATACCCTTCAAACTTCAGAGAAAATTCTATGAGATGATGGTGAGAACTGCAATGTTTTATGGTGCAGAATGTTAACCATTAAAAGTGAAGCATAAAATTAAGTTAAGTGTTGCAGAAATGAGGTGTAATAACCCGTATTTTGATCCAGGTAAATAAAATTTTCTGGAGTCATTATAACTCCAAATTGTAAATCGTGTTCGTCATAGTGTTGTTATTGTAGTATTTTACTTGCACGAATTTTTTCGTAATTTTTGGGTGCCGGTGAAATTCTTGAAGAAATTGACATCTGTCTGTACAAGTAGAGATTTTGGGACCATCAGGTGTCCATTTTGCAAACCGATTTCACCGATATTTTTTAAATAAAATGATTTATTTTATGGATATTTTTCTATAATATTTTAAGTGCTACAATGATTTATTTGAATTTATAATAAAAGAAATTGATTAAATTAATTATATAATATTATATTATTATTATTTCAAAAAAATCTAAAAGCACACACTATTTTTTTCTTAAGCCATAAGTCTCATATTCATTTCGGCTTAACAGAGAAATCAAAAAATAATTTAGAGAGAAAAGTGAGGAGAGAAAAAAGAAAACCTAGATTTGGAGGCTGCAGAGCGATTTTTGTCAGTCGGGCCAGTTGGGATGTTTGCTTGTCTCGCTGTAAGGAACCTTTATCCTATTTCTGATTTCAAAGATTTTATATTTTTGGTATTTTCTGATCAAATTTGTGTTTCCGTTACAAAAAAATGTGAATAATTTTGTATTGACAAAATTTTCACCACATAACTTTTTGTATGTTATAGAGATCATAATTGTGAGCATTTTGAGTATTTATTTAAGATTTTTCACCAGGTGATTTTGAAAATACAGCTATTTTTGTCAACCCAAAAATTTATTTTGACGTCTAAAAATAGTAGTGTAGTACAATAAAAGTCTTAAAACATTGTTTTATATGATTCTTGGTCTTTTGATAATTTTTTAAAAATGTGCATTTTTGTTTAATATGATTCTTTGTTGTCCACCGTTATAATATTCTGGGCATTTTCTTTAAGCTCAATTATATTTTATTTGTTGCAATGCATTGAAAACAAATGTGGATATATGATTAAAATTACTGTTATAGTATTGTGATACTACTGTGTGTGTAAAAGACAAGTAAAGACTGGTTGACCCGTTAGTTGGAGACTGATTGACCTGTACTGGATGGTGGGCCGACGGGCTTTCCTTTAAATACTGTGGTTTGGTGTTATCCTCTATTGACCTCGTACTGTAGTGTTTTACTGGTTATAGATTCTACTACTACCGAATGTGAATTTTACTGTTTTTGCACTGATTTAATGATCATATGAATGTAATTGCTATGATTTGACTGTTGACATGCATATGACTCCTTTGCCGTACTTTGAATTCAGTTATAGGTTTTGGTGACCTGCTGGGCTTTTTAAGCTCATTATATGTGGTTAAGTAATTTCATGTCAGGGCAGGGGAGCAGGAGTGTGAGACTTTTTAGGATTTTTTCAGGTTCAGATTTTTTTTGTTCTAGTTATTCTTTTGTACTCAGGATAGAATAGTTATGATATGATTGTATAGATCCTTAGTAGTGTATATAATTTTTGGGATTAAATATAGATGTATATATTGATGTTTTAAATTATAGAATTTGCTTATGCTGTTTATTATTGATAGATGATATTAAGTAGCTCTGGTGGTTGTTGTTTATTAAAAGATTTAAAGAATAATTCTTCCAAATTAAATTCTGGGACATCATATGAGGATGCTCAGGTTGATAAGTGGTTTTACTCTTTGAGACAAAATACGAAACATGTATATACGTGAAAGGTTGGAGTAGCTCCAATGGCAGATAAGACCAGAGAGAGCCGCCTTAGATGTTTGTCCACATAAAATGATGGCCCTCCGATGACTCGTTTAGGGGAGTGGATGTATTAGATTTGACCCATATTAAGAAACATAGAGGTAGACCTAAAAAGACTTGGTTAGAAAGTATTAGAAATGACCTTTTTTATTAGATTTAAATAAGAATTTGACTCTTAATAGGACAATGGAGAAAAAAAGATTTATGTAACCAACCCCACGTAATGAGATTAAGGCTTGATGTTGTTGTTGTTGTTTTAATTCTTGGTGTTGTAATTAGTGCAAATTTTTATATGAATATTGCCCGAGTTGTATTAGGTTATTTAAGCAATCAAATAATTTATATTGTTTAGTCTCTTTCACTTTTTAAAGGTTAATTTTAAAGAATATTTTTAAATATTGAAATCATTGACACTTGGGCACTAATAATATAGTCACTATCACCATGCTGATGTAGAAGAGGAGTTTGTCTGATGCCACCTGTTATTGTTATCCAAAACTTTCATTTCTTCCCTCTTTTCTTTTCAATAAATTCTTCTAAATTGATTCTAAGGAATCTGTGGGAGAGAGAGAGAGAGAGAGAGAGAGAGAGAGAGAGAGACCTGCATGCATGAGAATTGTTATGCTTCTAATTTAGATTTTTTTAAAAAAACATCTACAATAGTTTCCTGAGCCTTTCAATCTACTCTTTTGTAAATTCACGTTGATATGGTCTTGCCTTTGAATTTGTTTACGCCATGCTTGCGTAAACCTGACCTTGATTCCTTTGCTGCTCTCCAAAATATCTCCATTCCTTGCTCAATGTCCTTGGATCGTTATTCAATTTATGACATTTTTTCCCAAGTGTATTGATAGGAAATACTTGAATATTTCAAGTAAATGCTAACAAGAATAGGGAAAAACAGCAAGAGAACACAAAAATCTGGTAGAAAACTCTCCAAGTTGTAATTGGATTGCAAAAGAGAGTACTAATGGAAAAAACAAAACAACGATAAAATTGATCCTCTATTCGAGAGGAGGATCATCTCTCCCGATCTCTAGATGAATCTAGAGCCCAAGACACCAAGAAAAACCCTCACAAGAACACAATAATCAAACATAACCCTAACCCTAATCTTCTTCCCATACTTAAGGCATACAATTAAAACAATAAAACAAAAAGACCTAAAGGCCCTTGCCGCCCCCTCCTTTGGACCCCACCCCTTCTCTCTCTCTCTCTCCCTCTTGCTGCCGCCCCCTCCTGCTATAGATGTGAATCGGCCCCTTAGAAGGGGCCGGTTGGACCGGTCCACTAGGGGCTGGTCTAACACTACCGCCTTACCAAAGAATCACATTGTCCTCAAGGTGAAAACAAGGAAACTGATGTTTCACCCTCTCATATGGCTCCCATGGGACGCCGTAGTCCGGGAGGTTCTTCCACTTGATCAACACTTCTTTAGCTCCATCTTCTCCCTGGCGAACCCCCATCAACTCCAAGGGTTCCAACATCACCTCTAAATCCTCAGTTAGTGTTGCTAGTAACTCAGAGCTTGTTGCAGAATCTCTAATTGCCTCCTCAACTGAGATACATGGAACACCGGGTGTATCATCGCCGCTGGAGGTACTTTCAGCAGATAAGCCACAGCTCCAATCCTCTCCAATATCTCATATGGCCCAAAGTATCTTGGGTAAGCTTCGTATTTCTCCTGTTGGCTACTGATCTTTGCCGTAAGGTCGGAAGCTTTAAGAACACCTTTTACCCTACCTCAAACTGGATGTCCTTCCTATGCTCATCTGCCTGCTTCTTCATAATCTGTTGAGCTCTCAACAGATGCCTCTTCAACTCTTACAATATCCTATCCCTCTCCTCCAAGTTCTCCTCCACTGAAGAAACTGGAGTACTACTATGCCCATAGTGCACTAAGGTGGATCCCTTCCGTATAGCATCTTAAATGAGGTCATCTGAGAAGAAGAATGAAAAGAGGTGTTGTATCAATACGCAGCCCATGTTAGCCATCTGCCTGCTTCTTCATAATCTGTTGAGCTCTCAGCAGATGCCTCTTCAACTCTTACAATATCCTATCCCTCTCTTCCAAGTTCTCCTCCACTGAAGAAACTGGAGTACTGCTATGCCCATAGTGCACTAAGTGAGGTGGATCCTTTCTGTATAACATCTTAAATGGGGTCATCTGAGAAGCAGAATGAAAAGAGGTGTTTTACCAATACTCAGCCCATGCTAGTCATCTGGCCATAACTTGGGTGTCTCTGACACAAAGCATCTTAAGTAAGTTTCCAACCTCCTGTCGATCACTTCTGTTTGGCCATCAGTCTGTGGGTGGTAGGCGGCGCTCCTCCTCACTACTCTCCTTTGTAGTCTAAACAACTCCCTCCAAAAATGACTGAGAAACACCTTATCCTTGTTAGATATTATAGCCTCTGGTACTCCATGCAATTTGACCACCTCTCTGATGAAGGCTGATGCCACTGTCACTTCAGTGTATGGATGTCGTAGGGGAATGAAATGAGCATATTTACTCAAGCGGTCCACCACCATTAGTATCATTGTGAAGCCCTCTGATCTGGGTAGCCCATCTATGAAATCTATGAACACCTCCTCCCATACCTGACCTAGTAAAGCAAGTGGCTGTAATAATCTTCCTGGAGACATCGCCATGTACTTGTTCCTCTGATAAACCTTACACTTGGCGACCATCTCCTCCATATCCTTATGCATCCCCTTCCAGTATAGCTCTGAAGCTAGTCTCCTGTAGGTCTTTTGCACCCCTGAATGTCCCCCAACAGCGCTCCCATGGAACTCTTGGAGCAAGTGTGGAATATGGACCGATGTTCGAGGCATCACAAACCTCCCCTGGTACAAAAGTCTCTCGCCCACCAAAGAATATCCTAGATGGCTACTCTCCTCCCTCAGTAAATCAGCTTGATCTTCCCCAACTCCTCATCTCGAGCACTCTCCTCCTTGATGGCTTCCCAATCTAACATCAATGGAATTGACACTGCCATCGCTTACAACTCCCCCATACATCTGGACAAGACATCTGCCGCCTTGTTCTCCACTCATGGCCTGTATTGGATCTCAAAATCATAACCCAACAGCTTGGATAGCCACCTCTGATGCTCCTCTGTCATCATCCTTTGCTCCAACAAGTACTTCAAGCTCCGCTGGTCCGTCCTGACAATAAAATGCCTACCTAATAGGTAGGGCCGCCATTTCTGGATGGCTAGTACAAGAACCATCAACTCTCGCTCATAAACCGACTTCAGCTTGACCCTAGTTGTCAACACCTGGCTAAAATAGGCAATGGGTCGATGATTTTGCATGAGCACTACCCCCAACCCATATCCTGAAGCATCTGTCTCTACTACGAACACCTGGGTGAAGTCCAGTAGTGCTAAGACTGGTACAGTCATCATAGCCTTCTTTAGACTCTCAAAAGCTGCTGTGGCAGCCTTCCCCCATAGAAATTCGTTCTTCTTCAATTGTTCTATTAGTGACCATGCTATGGTGTTGTACCCTTTCACGAACTTCCTATAGTATCCTGTTAGCCCTAAGAATCCTCTTAGTTCCTTCAGATTCTTAGGTACTCAATATAGCCTCAATTTTTGATTGATCTGCTGCCACCCCCTCTTTGGACACAGTATGGCCCAAATACTCCACACTAGTCTGGGTAAAACATCACTTCTTCAAGTTGGCCCTTAACTGATGCTCCTGCAATACCTCTAGCATCCTCCTTTGTCTTGCTGTACACTAGGATATCGTCAAAGAACATCAAGACAAATCGCCTAAGGTAAGGTCTAAAGACCTTGTTCATGAGAGATTGGAATGTGGCAGGGGCGTTAGTGAGGCCAAAGGGCATCATCAGGAACTCATATTGCCCCTCATGAGCTTTGAAAGCGGTCTTGGGCACATACTCATTCTTCATTCTGATTTGATGATATCCTGACTTTAGATCTATCTTGGTGAAGATCATTGCCCCACTCAACTCATCTAAGAGTTCATCAATCACTGGTATAGGAAATTTGTCTGGCACAATCTCCTTGTTCACCGCCCTGTAGTCCACAAAATCTCCAGCTACCATTCTTTTTCTTAACTAGTAATACTGGACTAGAAAAAGGACTAACACTAGGCCTGATAATCCCCGCCTCCAGCATTTCTCTAATCAACTTATCAATCTCATCCTTCTGAAATTGAAGATAGCGGTAAGGTCTGATGCTGATGGGTGATACACATTCCCTCAAGGTGATTGCATGCTCCTACTCCCTTGGTGGAGGCAATCCTTGAGCGGCTAAAACACCTCCTGGAATTGCTGGATCAACGGCTGTATGGAGAGGGGTATGTCCTCTCCCTCCTCCAATCTAACTCTCTCCAATATGTGCAGCTCCACCAAATAGCCTTCCCCCACCTCTTGGATATTCCTCACCATGGTCTTGAGTGACACCATGGCTTTGGATAGCCCTGCATCTCCCCTGATCGCCACCTTTCTTCAATCCACCCTCAGCTCCATCGTGAGTGCTCCCCAATTGACCTTGGTGTCCCCCAAGGTCTGCAGCCACTTTATCTCCATGATGACATATGTACTTCCTAACTCCAGTGGGAGAAATTCCTCCCTCACCTGAATCCCCTGGATGGTCAACACCACTCCTCTACAGATCCCCTGGTCTTTCTCCACCTTTCCCATACCAATCATCATCCCATAACAACCGATGTCCACCAATTTCACTCTCAGTTGGTCGACGACCTGAGTGGAAATGAAATTGTGGGTAGCCCCTCTGTCAATCAGAACCACCACCTCCCTGTCCCATATCTCCCCTTTCACCTTCATGGTATGATTCGTGGTGAATCCTACCACCGAGTTTAGGGAAACCTCTGCCAGGTCCAGATGCATCTTCTCCTCTACTTCTCTCTCGCCTCCCTCTTCAGTTTCCTTGTCATCACAGACGGTGAGAACCTGAAGAATTCGGTCCCTACACCTATGCCCTGGGATATACTTCTCATCACACTTGAAACACAACCCCTTTTGCCCTCTTCACATGTATTTCCTTCTCCATCAGCCTCTTGAAATTTCCCCCGCTCCCTCCTCGTACTATCTTCTCCCTGGTGGTCTCACGAAATCCTCCTGTTACAGGACCCTTGGGTACTAAGTGGGTGGTCGTCATCCTATAAGTGCCTCCTGAGCTAGCTGCTCTTGGCTCTCTTCTCTAGATTCTTCTGATTCTCCACTAGCTGTGCCAACTTCATGGCCTCTCCCAAGTCACGAGGCATCATGACTTTCACTGCCGCTTTGATTTCTGCCTTGAGCCCCTTCATGCAATTTCCCTCTAATGCAATCTCTGATAATCGCTCCACCTGACTGGCTAGGTGCTCAAACCGCTCCCGATAGTCTGCCACTGATCCGTATTGCACCAGTGCAAAAAATTGCTCTTAGAAATCCCCTCCCCCATCGGTTTGAAAACGTTCTAATAAACAGTTCTTGAATGCTCTCCAGCTCCGTATAGGTCTCCTTTGGTGCCTCCACTAGAACCATGACAATGCCTTCTCTTCCAAACATAGGCCTCATGCTCTCAGTTTCTCCTCATCCGTCAACCCATTGACTGCGAAGTACCTCTCCACCTTGTAGATCCATCTATAAGCATCCTCCCCTTAAAAAATTGGCATCTTCAGCTTCCTCACCTTTGGCTCTCCTCTGTTTCCCCATATTCCTCCATATTTTTCCCTCTCCCAAGTGCTTTGCTCTCCCCATGTCTCTCGATCCTCCCTTACATGCTCATCTTTAAACCCCTCTTCGCTTTCTTCCCTCCTTGCTCCAAAATCAGCACCCCTCCTACCATAGTTTCCCTCCTTTCTCTCCCAAACAACACCCTTTACTCCTTGCTCCATATTTCTACGTCTCTCTCCCCACCTTCCCCCTTTCTCCTCAATGATTTCAACATCGTTTTCCCTCCTACGAAAATTAGAATTCGTAGTTCTTCCCATTGGTTCCTTCGCCTCCGATGCCGCCGTTTGGATTTGATTTTCCAATAACCTCTTCACCATCAAATGAAGATTGGAAACTTTGTCTTCCACAGACGAAATCTTATCTTCTATGGATGAAATTCGATTCTCCACCGTGGCTTTTATTTGGCTCATCTCTCATTCAAATCGCTCTTTCAATGCATCTACCTTCTTGGCCGCCATCAAAATTTCTGGATTTTGATTCAAAAATTAGCAAGTGTTCCTTCCTCTGGATGAATTTTTGCCGCTGAAATTTCAAGAAATCAGCCCCCGATGGTCTTAAGACTTGCTTTGATATCAATTTGATAGGAAATACTTGAATATTTCAAGTAAACCCTAACAAGAATAGGGAAAAACAGCAAGATAAACACACAAAAATCTGGTGGAAAATTCTCCAAGTTGTAATTGGATTGCAAAAGAGAGAACTTTTGGAAATAACGATACAATTGATCCTCTATTCGAGAGGAGGATCGTCTCTCCCAATCTCTAGATGAATCTAGAGCCCAAGACACCAAGAAGAACCCTCACGAGAATACAATAATCAAACATAACCCTAACCCTAATCTCCCTCCCATACTTAAGGCATACAATTAAAACAATAAAACAAAAAGACCTAAAGGTCCTTGCTGCCCCCTCCTTTGGCTCCAATTTTGAATTTGAAATCAAGTGGACCCCACCCCATCTCTCTCTCTCTCTCTCTCCCTCTTGCCACCGCCCCCTTCTGCTATAGACATGAACCGGCCCCTTAGAAGTGGCCTGTTGGACCGGTCCACTAGGGGCCGGTCTAACATGTATCTCAGCTTTTTGCAGTAGCTGCACCAAAACTTGTCTTTGTTGTTTCAGTAGGCCATTTTATTTACCACTCTCGGTGGTCAATGGTTGTTCTGCTTGTCTTACGTATCCTCCCACCATCCATGGCTAAAGCATATTTCTCCCAGGATGACTAGTTAGAGTAAACACCGTCAGCTTAGACACAAAGGCTCAACATTAAGAAAAATGCGATTGCTCTTGGGATGTTACAGGATTGTGTTACGCCGGTTCACTGGGAACCGGCTCAAGCCCAACCGGCCCAAGGGGGGCCGGTCCTGTTTACCTACAGGAGGCGGACTGGGTCCGCCTCCTCTACTGCTGCCGCCCAAATTGGGTGGGTCCCACCCACCTAATTGAATTCAAAATCACAAAGGAGGGGGCGGCTAGGGCTTTGGGAGGGAAATTAATTAGGAAAGCTTTTGTATTAGAAGGGGGGGAAGGATTAGGAAATGATTATGTTATGTTTTGAAGAGAATTAGGGTTCCTTGGAGGCTTGGGCTCTAGACAACTTTGTCTAGAGATTTTGGAGAGTTAATCTTCCTCTCGGATTGAAGATTATTGTATCGTTGTTGTTTTTTATCCATCATCTAGTTGAATACAATGTTTGCTTGATTTTCCCACAAGTTTTTCTCTCTTATTTCCACTGTTTTCCTACTGTTTTGGCTATTTTCCTGCTGTAAACAGCCCTATTGCTGCTGTTAGAACTCCGATTTGGATTAGGTTTGCTTGCGAACTCAAGTATTCCCTTTGGGTTACTTGCGGACTCAAGTATTTCCTATCAAATTGGTATCAGAGCATCGTTTTTGGGACCATCGGCGGCTGAAATCTAGAAATTTCAGCAAACTTTTGGGCATCCGGAAGAGAACTCCTTGTGATTTGTAAAGGAAAAATGGCCGGGAAGAAGGTGGAAGTCTTGGAAGGCGAAATCGGACAACTGAAATCAGATTTGGAAGGAAAATTTTTTGACTTTCAAAATCAAATCACATCCAACAATGAAAGGTTGGAAGGAAAGTTCACCGTGGTGGAGATGTTGAAGAAACTAATGGAGATGAAGACAAACCCGACAACATCAGAAGTAAGAGAGACCATCGACGGCCATGGCATAGGAGGAAATCCGAACCCGTCTAGGGGAAGGAAAAATCCGGAGGTGGAGATCCTTGAGGGGGAAGACGACATGCCGCCTCTAGAACCGCTCTCTAGAGAGGAGATGAGGCAAGGGTACGAACGAAGGGGTGCTGATTTTGTGGGGAGAAGGGAAGAAATGCATCGCAGGGGTGCTGATTTTGAAGGGAGAAGAGGGGAATACGAGGAAGGGTTTGGGTACAATCGTCGGAGGGACGATCGGGACACTTGGGGAGCTCCCCCTATTTGAGGAGCGGGAGGATACGGAGGATACCAGGGATACGGAGGAGATCCGAAGGTGAGGAAACTGAAGATGCCCATCTTTGAGGGCGAGGATGGCCATGGCTGGATCTACAAGGTGGAGCGATATTTTGCCGTCAACGGATTGACGGAGGAGGAGAAACTGACAGCAGCGGGACTGTGCTTGGAAGGGAAGGCATTGGCGTGGTATCAGTGGCGGGACATGAGGCGACCCATTTGGAGCTGGAGGGAGTTCAAAGACTGTTTGTTAGAGCGATTCCGAACCAGTCGGGGAGGAGACTTCTACGAGCAGTTCTTTTCTTTGACGCAGGAGGGGACAGTGGCAGAGTTCCGTGACCGATTTGAGTACTTAGCTAGCAGACTGGATCGCCTTTCCGAGACTGTGCTCGAGGGGAATTTCATGAAGGGGCTCAAGCCCGAGATCAGAGCAGCTGTTAGAGTGATGAGACCACACGACTTGGGGGAGGCCATGGAGTTGGCACAGCTGGTCGAGGACCAAAAGCATCTGGAGAGGGGGGCTCGAGGCAGCAGTTCCGGAGGGTCCTACAGGATGACGACTACCTTTCTAGCTCCCAAAGGAGCCGCACCGGGGGGTTCACGAGATGTACCGAGGGAGAAGTCTGGAGGAGGAGGGCCTGGGGAAAATTTTAAGAAACTGACTGAAAAAGAGGTACAGGAGAAGAGGGCCAAGGGGTTGTGTTTTCGATGTGATGAGAAGTACATGCCGGGGCATAGGTGTAAGGACCGAACTCTTCAGGTTCTCACCGTCTGTGATGACGAGGAAACTGAAGAGGGAGGAGAGAGCGGGATAGTGGATGAGGACGAAGAGAAGCTGCATTTGGACCTGGCTGAGGTTTCCCTGAACTCAGTGGTCGGATTCACTACGAATCATACCATGAAAGTGAAAGGGGAGATAGAGGACAGAGCAGTAGTGGTGTTGATTGATAGTGGGGCCACCCACAATTTTATTTCCACTCAGGTCGTTGACCAATTGGGCGTGAAATTGGTGGATACCGGTAGTTACGGGGTGATGATGGGTACGGGGAAGGTGGAGAAAGGCCAGGGGATTTACAGAGGAGTGCTACTGACCATTCAGGGGATCCAGGTGAGAGAAGATTTTCTTCCACTGGAACTTGGGAGTACAGATATCATACTTGGGATGAAGTGGTTACAGACTTTGGGAGACACCAAAGTGAATTGGGGTGCACTCACGATGGAGTTGACGGTTGATGGGAAAAAGGTGGTGATTAAGGGAGATGCGGGGCTATCCAAATCCATGGTTTCTCTTAAAACTATGGTGAGGGACATACAGTCGGCGGGTGGAGGATACTTGGTGGAGCTACACAGTTTGGAGGGAGCTAGATTGGAAGAAGGAGGGGACATACCTCTCTCCGTACAGCCTTTAATTCAGCAGTTCCATGAGGTATTTCAGCCGCCTCAGGGATTGCCACCGCAGAGGGAGCAGGAGCACGCCATCATTCTGAAGGAGGGAGTATCACCCATCAGCATACGACCTTATCGCTACCCCCAGTTTCAGAAAGATGAGATCGAAAAGCTGATCAGAGAGATGTTGGAGGCCAGCATCATCAGACCGAGCGTCAGTCCTTTCTCTAGTCCAGTACTATTGGTGAAGAAAAAAGACGGCAGTTGGCGTTTCTGTGTGGACTATAGGGCACTCAACAAGGAAACTGTACCGGATAAGTTTCCTATCCCCGTGATTGATGAGCTGTTGGATGAATTGAGTGGGACAGTGATCTTCAGCAAGATAGACTTAAAATCAGGATACCATCAGATCCAGATGAAGAAGGAGGATGTGCCTAAAACTGCCTTTCGAACTCATGAGGGACACTATGAGTTCCTGGTGATGCCCTTTGGCCTCACCAATGCCCCAGCCACCTTTCAGGCACTGATGAAAAGGTTTTCAAACCTTATCTACGACGATTTGTACTGGTATTCTTCGACGACATTCTGGTTTACAGCAGGACAGAGGAAGAACATTGGGAGCATCTAAAAAAGGTATTAGAAGTGCTGCAGGAGCACCAGTTGAGGGCCAACTTGAAGAAGTGCTGCTTTGCACAGGCCAGTGTAGAGTATTTGGGCCACGTGGTATCGAAGGAAGGAGTCGCAGCAGATCAGTCTAAAATTGAGGCCATGTTAAAGTGGCCAGTGCCAAGAAATCTAAAGGAGTTAAGGGGATTTCTAGGACTGACAGGTTACTACAGGAGGTTTGTCAAGGGATACAGCACCATAGCATGGCCACTCACGGAGCAGCTAAAGAAGGATGGGTTCTTATGGGGGGAGGCAGCCACCTCAGCATTTGAGAGTTTGAAGAAGGCTATGACTACGGTGCCGGTTCTAGCCTTGCCAGATTTCACCCAGACTTTCATAGTGGAGACGGATGCGTCCGGATACGGATTGGGGGCCGTACTTATGCAGAGTCGTAGGCCCATTGCCTATTTCAGCCAGGTGTTGACTGCTCGAGCCAGGTTGAAGTCAGTTTATGAGAGAGAATTAATGGCCATCGTTTTGGCCATCCAGAAGTGGCGACCTTACCTACTCGGGAGACATTTCATCGTCAGGACAGATCAGCGGAGTTTGAAATACCTACTGGAGCAGCGAATGGTTACGGAGGAGCATCAGAGGTGGTTGTCCAAGTTGCTAGGGTATGATTTTGAGATTCAGTATAGACCAGGAGTGGAGAATAAGGCAGCTGATGCCTTGTCCAGGTGTATGGGGGAGCTGCAGACAGTGACGCTATCTGTTCCTTTGATGCTTGATTGGGAGGCCATCAGAGAAGAAAGTGCTAGGGATGAGGCACTGGGAAAGATCAGGACAGAATTGCTGAAGGAAGAGGGTAGCCACCCAGGGTACTCATTGGAGGGGAACAAACTGCTGTATCAGGGGAGGTTTGTGATGCCCCGGACCTCGATCCACATCCCGAATTTGCTCCAGGAGTTTCATGGAAGCTCGATGGGGGGCCATTCAGGCGTGCAGAAAACATACAGAAGGCTAGCTGCGGAGCTGTATTGGAAGGGGATGCGTAAAGATGTAGAAGAGATAGTAGCCAGATGTGATATCTGTCAAAGAAACAAATACATGGCTATGTCGCCGGGGGGACTACTACAGCCGTTGGCTCTACAGGGACGGGTATGGGAGGAGATATCCATGGACTTCATAGATGGGCTGCCCCGTTCAGAAGGGTTCACGGTGATTTTAGTGGTGGTGGACAGACTGAGCAAGTATGCTCATTTCATCCCCCTCCGACACCCTTACACAGCGGTGACAGTGGCTTCAGTTTTCATCAGAGAAGTGGTCAGGTTGCATGGAGTGCCAGAAGCGATAGTATCAGATAGAGACAAGGTGTTCCTCAGCCATTTTTGGAGGGAGTTGTTCAGGTTACAAGGAACAGTTCTGAAGAGGAGCACAGCTTATCATCCACAGACAGATGACCAAACGGAAGTAGTCAACAGGAGTCTGAAGACTTACCTGAGGTGCTTTGTGTCAGAGACACCTAAGCTATGGGCCAAGTGGCTATCATGGGCAGAGTACTGGTACAACACATCATTTCATTCTGCTTTACAGATGACCCCATTCAAGGTATTGTATGAACGGGATCCCCCCCACCTGGTGCACTTTGGGAGTGGCAGTACTCCAGTTTCTTCAGTTGAGGAGTATTTAGAGGAGAGGGATAGGGTGCTAGAAGAGTTGAAGAGGCATCTACTGAGAGCTCAACAAATTATGAAGAAACAGGCTGATGGGCATAGGAAGGACATCCAGTTTGAAGTGGGGGAGAGGGTGTTCTTGAAGCTCCGACCCTATCGACAGAAGACAGTCGCTAACAGGAGGAATGAGAAGCTGGCTCCAAGGTACTTTGGACCTTATGAAGTGCTGGAGAAGATCGGAGCAGTAGCATATCGGCTGAAACTACCACCCACAGCGACTATACATCCAGTTTTTCATGTATCACAGTTGAGAAAGGCCATTGGGGAGTACTCGGCCAACCCTGAGTTACCGCCGACACTTACTGAGGATTTGGAGGTGGTTCTGGAACCCTTAGAACTGATGGGGGTTCGCCATAGAGAGGAGGGGACGAAGGAAGTGTTGATCAAGTGGAAGAATCTTCCGGACTACGAGGCCACGTGGGAGCCATACGAGAGGGTGAAACATCAGTTTCCACACTTCCACCTTGAGGACAAGGTGATTCTTTGGGAGGGCGGTATTGTTACGCCGGTTCACTGGGAACCGGCTCAAGCCCAACCGGCCCAAGGGGGGCCGGTCCTGTTTACCTAGAGGAGGCGGACTGGGTCCGCCTCCTCTACTGCTGCCGCCCAAATTGGGTGGGTCCCACCCACCTAATTGAATTCAAAATCACAAAGGAGGGGGCGGCTAGGGCTTTGGGAGGGAAATTAATTAGGAAAGCTTTTGTATTAGAAGGGGGGGAAGGATTAGGAAAGGATTATGTTATGTTTTGAAGAGAATTAGGGTTCCTTGGAGGCTTGGGCTCTAGACAACTTTATCTAGAGATTTTGGAGAGTTAATCTTCCTCTCGGATTGAAGATTATTGTATCGTTGTTGTTTTTTATCCATCATCTAGTTGAATACAATGTTTGCTTGATTTTCCCACAAGTTTTTCTCTCTTATTTCCACTGTTTTCCTACTGTTTTGGCTGTTTTCCTGCTGTAAACAGCCCTATTGCTGCTGTTAGAACTCCGATTTGGATTAGGTTTGCTTGCGAACTCAAGTATTCCCTTTGGGTTACTTGCGGACTCAAGTATTTCCTATCAGATTGTTGGCAAGAAAAATAACTATTGGAGCAAAGAGAAAATACAAGGGTTACTACTCCGGGAAAGATCACAATATGAGTTTGTGATTGTTGGGAAGAGGTTGTAGACATAGCGAACAAATTGGTAGTTTCCTATGCTAAATAATGATGAGATTGTGTCTACTTACGATGGGAGAATTCAAAAATATCTTATTTACTAGTGAGACTCACATCTTTGTGATGATTATTTGGTTATTTTATAGGTGGCTCAACATTTATGTCTAAATTTACTTGAACATCAAATTCTAAATTATTCAGAGTAGAATTTGTCCATATAGGCAATTTTTAGAAATCTTGGTGTTTATTTTTATCAAAAACATCACAGCAATCATTGAATTCCCTGAAATCTATACAATTTTTTATTAGTTGGTTAATTTTATTTCTGTTTAGCAGACCATGCCAATGAAGATGATCGGCAGGATTGAATTGGCCGAGAAATATTATATTTATTTTCTAACTTCAGGTTTAATTTATTTGGTAAGCATAATTTCAGCCTTGATTTAGTTTAAATTAATTCTACAAAAGATGTTTATGAGTAATTCGATTTGTTGGAGTCAAGCTGTTTCAAGTCAGAAATATTGATGCGGTGGATATTTAACTTTTTTTCAAGTAGTGTTCTTTGGCATTATTCATTAAAATATTTGAAAAGAAGATAGACGGCGAATGGCTGACATGTAGAACTTGCGCTGCTTGTTGTTTCACGTGAGTGACATGCAACTATGTTTTGGGTTTTCACTCAACAAGCTTGGCAATGCTTTAAATTCATCCAATTATGATTAATGCGGAAGTCGCACAATTCCTGTTCGACGGTGTGGATAGTAGACTGGGGTGTTTTGGTGGGATTTTGGGAATTTAAATTGGGAAATGTTATTATTTTATTGACCCAGGTTTTAAAAATTAGGATTGCTTTAAATTTAAATTGAGATTGATCCCATACCAACCTTATTTACTAGTATAGTTATGAGGAGTTATATAAAGTAATGCTAGGCATTTAATTCACAATTTATGACTCGAGTAGTTTCCTTCCTAGTTTTATTATTGTGAGTGGAAGTTAGGTATGTTAATAATTTAAGTGCGATACAAATGCGACTACCTAATTTCAGTGTAAGTTTTCTTATTGTTCCTTCCTGAGACTTATTTTTTCTTTGGTAAATTCATTATTTGTTTTATTTCATGTACAAAATCCCACTAAATAAGTTATTGACTTATTTAGTACTTTTGATCTTGATATAAATGTCACATCAAAAATTGGTTTGTTAGTTGATCTATTTGCTTCTTATTTTTTGCTGAAATTTAATGATATTTTCGATCATTTTATTATCATTTGGTTTTAAATTTTAGTATTATGTAATTTCATTTTAAAAATGGAAATTGTTGAATTAATTAGTTACTTGTGATATATAAATCCTAAATTTTCTTTTGCAGGAAGGCATACTGCATATCATATTATTTGTATTTGAAATTCTTAACCTTATGTCATTTTGCAACCCATATAATGTATGAGGTGTCTGAATTCTTATATTTACCTATATGAACCATCATATATTTTACAGATTAAATAGATGACTGTAACTGGACTATCCATATGATGGGGACATCAGATCAAACATCAGATCATGGAAGGTTTATCAGCAACGTGGCAAACGATCTATGGCCACGATTTAGTCGATGTACTTTTGAGTTGTATTATGTATTTGACTTTTAGTAGTTATGTTGTATTTGTTTTTTTTTATTTCGTTTTCCGTTTATACCCTTACTTAAGGGAGGTCGTATGTAAGCCCTAAGGGCATTAGTGTCTTTTGCTTTTGAGTCCTTTGTATCAAGGCTATTTATAGCCCTCATGTTTTCTTTTGTTGGTTAATGAATGAATGAATTATCAAAAAATTTTTTGCACATGTATCCTTTGGAGAGTTGTGAGAGTTCTAGGAGAGAACTTTGGAGAAATCCCTAAGGAGGGAAATTGGATCACCCACCAGTTTTGGAGGAGTCCGGATTCGTGGTTAGTATCATAGTGTTCTTTTCTTTTCTTCCTCCCTCCTTCCTTCTCCTCTAACCCACGGCCTAACCTACCACCCGAGCCCCACAAGCTGCCGCCCCACCTTCCCCCCCCCCCCCAGCCGTTTCTCTTCACTTCCCCACCACCCGTCGACCTATCTCCCTAGCCCACATCGCCGTAACTCTTCATCCCACCACCACACCCGCCAGCGTGCCGCCCCCCGCCCCCCCCCGACCTTCAATTTGAATTCCAAATTCAAAGTACCCAATTAATAGCTTTCCTAAAATAACCCAATGACATTTAGGAAGGATCCTTGATTTGGTTTCAATTAACTTTTGAAATCCAAACACTTTCCTACTTAGGCAAATCTAATTTAGGAAAGTTTCTAAATTTAAATTAGACTTGAGTATTAACTTGTTCCTAAATCAGATTTTCTCCTTAAGGAAACCTTTTATTTTTCCCTCCCAAACCTCCCTCTCACCCCCTACATGCCGCCGCCCCCCATGCCTCCTTTTTCCTTTGGTTTTATTCCCACATTTGGGTTCTAATCAAAGGGAATAATTCCCCAACTCCCCTTCCCTTCCCTTTCCCCTCCCTCTACTCATTACCCACATCAAACCAAGCTTCTAAATCAGCCCTCCTGCTGTTCAGAAGTTCTCCAAGGGCTGTTACAGATTTCCCTGCAATCTCACATGCTGTCCAGCTGATTGGAAAGGTTCACGTTGCTGTCCTCTGTCCAGCAATATCAAAATCAGCAAGAAGAATTGTTCATGAAGACATCCTAGCAGCTGTCCACCAAGTTCTGCACGTTTCCCTGCACCGAACCCTCACCCGGAAGAATCCAATTGCTGTTCAGAATTTTCTAATCCATCCAGGTTGCTGCCAAGATGTTGGAAACTAAGGGGTATTGCTGATTTGAAGCCACCATCGGCTGTCTAAGCTTGCGAGAAGGTCGAATCTTAACAATCAGGGTGAACTTCTTCCCCTTAGTCATTTGTCTTCTAATTCACTAACCTTGTAGGTGTTGATTGAATCGCAAAGAATCGTGCTTCGCTAAATGCCAACGCTTAGTAAACGCAGGAATTGAGTTTCGCTTTCTATGTGCTAATCTTATTGTTAGCATAGGGATTTTGTTGAAAGTCTACTTAATTTGTATGCCGTTGAAATTCTATTTTACTTGTGATGGTTTAAGTTCTTTCATGTGATTTAGCCTAAATGAAAGTGACCGCTCTTATGTTTTATCTTGTCGTTTGGGTTAGCTAATAGAAATAATTGCTCTTGTTTCTTTTCAATTCGTGCAAATTCTTGTCACATACATTTTAAAGCATGGTAGGGACAGTTTGCTGATATCTTCCCTGATGATATCCCAGATCAGCTGCCTCCACTTAGAGACATTCAGCATGCTATAAACTTTGTCCCTGGAGCCTCCCTCCATAACCTGCCACATTATCACATGAATCCCGCGGAACATGCTGAACTCAAGAAGCAGGTAGATGAGTTACTGCAGTGAGGTTTCATTAAGGATAGTCTTAGTCCCTGTGCGGTGCCAGCCCTTCTTACCCCTATGAAGGACGGATCTTGGCGATTCGTGTGTTGATAGTCGCGCCATCAACAAAATTACCGTCAAATATCATTTCCCCATTCCGAGTTTAGACGATATGATGACGGGTGCCACTCTATTTTCCTAGATCGATCTCAAGAGTGGATACCACCAGATCCGGATCTGACCCGGTGATGAGTGGAAAACTGCCTTCAAGACCAAGAATGGTCTCTATGAGTGGTTGGTCATGCCTTTCGGGTTGAGTAATGCCCCGAGCACTTTTATGAGAGTCATGACTCAGGTGTTACGCCTCTTATGGGTAAGTTTGTTGTTGTCTACTTTGATGACATTCTTATCTATAGTCATTTTGTTGATCAACACCTGGACCACTTAAGGCAAGTCTGCAAGGTCTTAAGGAAAGAACAGCTTTATGCCAATCCCAAAAAATGTACTTTCCTTGTAGATCGAGTTATTTTTCTAGGATTTATCATTTCAGCTCAAGGGGTTTCTGCCAACCCCGAGAAGGTGAAAGCCATAGTTGATTGGCCTATTCCTCAGAACATCCGGGAAGTCCGCAGCTTCCGCGGATTGGCCATCTTCTATAGGAAATTTATTCAAAATTTCAGTACCATTGTATCTCATACACTGATTGCTTAAAGAAGGGTGATTTCCACTGGACCCCGGCTGCCACCAGAGTTTTTGATGAGATTAAGAAAAGAATGGTGGAGGCCCCAGTGATGAGACTTCCTGACTTCTCCAAAGTTTTCGAAGTGACCTGCGACACTTCGGGGGTCGGAATTGGAGGAGTCCGCTCCTAGGAAGGTCACCCTGTTGCATATTTCAGTGAGAAGCTGAATGATATCCGGTAGCGTTACTACACCTATGACAAGGAATTCTATGCCGTGATCCAATCCCTTCGTTATTTGTGACACTACTTGCTTCTGTAAGAGTTCGTCATATTTTCGGATCACGAGGCCTTGAGATATAGCAATTCTCAAAAGAAGTTAAATGCCCATCACGACTGTTGGGTAGAGTTCCTTTAGGAGTACACATATACCCTTAGGCATAAAGCAGGGGTGGAAAATAAAGCTACCGATGCTCTCAGTCGCCGTATGATGACTACCATTGAGTTGAGAACGAAAGTTGTGGGTTTCGACCAGATAAAGAGGGACTATTTGGATTACCCCGACTTCAAAGAGACCTACTCGCTCCTGTCCACATGCAGCACGCGCCTTGTGGACGATTTCCTTCTAGAGGATGGTTATCTCTTCAAAGCTCAGAAGCTTTGCATTCCTAGCACCTCCCTTAGGGAATTTCTTGTGTGGGAGCTTCACACCGGAGGCCTCGCTGGACACTTCGGTAGGGATAAGACGATTGAAGCCGTGGGGTACCATTTTTATTGGCCTAGTCTGAAGAGGGATGTCGGTAGAATGGTCAGTAGATGTCACACTTGTCAGCTGGCCAAGCAACATAAGCAGAACATTGGCCTTTACACTCCTTTGCCTGTCCCTAGTTGTCCTTGGCAGGATGTTAGCATGGATTTTATCTTAGGCCTACCCAAGACACTCCGTAGGAATGATGCCATTTGTGTTGTAGTAGATCGATTCTCCAAAATGGCTCATTTCATACCTTGCTCCAAAACATCCGACGCCTCCCACATTGCCAAGCTTTATTTCAATGAGGTCGTCCGCTTACATGGTTTACCCAAAACCATTGTATCGGACAGGGATGTTAAATTCGCTAGCTATTTTTGGAAGACCCTCTGGATGAAAATGGGCACTAAATTGCAATTTTCTACATCCTTTCATCCACAAACTGATGGTTAGACTGAAGTAGTCAATAGGAGTGTAGGCAATCTGTTACGATCCCTGGTTGGCGAGTATATTAAGGATTGAGATTCCGTTTTACCTACTGCTGAGTTTGCATATAATAATTCTGTGAACCGAACCACTGGCTTGAGTCCTTCTGAAATTGTGTACGAGTTCAAACCTAGGCAACCACTAGATCTTATATCCATGTGCTCTAGGTATAGAATCTCTGAGTCTGTATTATCATTTGCATCACATATGCATGAGCTTCATAAGGAAATTGCACGACAAATTGAAAAGAGTAATAATGATTATAAGCTACATGCTGATCTGAAACAAGAATTTAAAACTTTGAGGTTGGTGACTCCGTGATGGTGCGGATTCATCCGGAACGGTTTCCGCCGGAAACGGTTAAGAAATTACATGCTAAGAGTGCTGGATCATTCAAGATAATTAAGAAAATCAATGATAATACTCATGTGGTAGATCTTCCTGTTGAATTCAACATCAATTCCTCCTTTAACATAGAAGATCTAGTTGCATATGAAGGTCTGGATTTCAATCCACCAAACCCATTTATACAGCAGCCTTGTGTGACCCCACCAAGTGAGACCCCGAACCTACCCCCACTTCCGAATATTCCCAAATCACCCATGGCAGAAAAAGTGGACATGATTCTGAGTGATGAAATCATCTCTACAAAGGGAGGTGGACGACGAAGGTACTTGATCAGGTGGAGAGGCAAACCCGAATCTGAGGACACATGGCTAGATTGTGAGGAGCTGCAGCACATTGACCCCGACGCACTAGAGATCTACGAGAGTATCAGTGATGCTTACTCGACGGAGTCGAGCTTTTTCCACCCCGGGAGAATGATGGGGACATCAGATCAAACATCAGATCATGGAAGGTTTATCAGCGACGTGGAAAACGATCTACGGCCACGATTGAGTCGATGTATTTTTGAGTTGTATTATGTATTTGACTTTTAGTAGTTATGTTGTATTTGTTTTGTTTTATTTCGCTTTCCATTTATACCCTTACTTAAGGGAGGTCGTATGTAAGCCCTAATGGCATTAGTGTCTTTTGCTTTTAAGTCCTTTGTATCAAGGCTATTTATAGCCCTCATGTTTTCTTTTGTTGGTTAATGAATGAATGAATTATCAAAAAAATTTCTGCACATGTATTCTTTGGAGAGTTGTGAGAGTTCTAGGAGAGAACTTTGGAGAAATCCTTAGGGAGGGAAATTGGATCACCCACCAATCTTGGAGGAGTACGGATTCGTGGTTAGTATCATAGTGTGTTCTTTTCTTTTCTTCCTCTTCTTCCTCCCTCCTTCCTTCTCCTATAACCCACAGCCTAACCTACCACCCGAGCCCCACAAGCCACCGCCCCACGTTCCCCCCCCTAGCCGTTTCTCTTCACTTCCCCACCACCCGCCGACCTATCTCCCTAGCCCACATCGCCGGAACCCTTCACCCCACCCCCCCCCCCCCCCCCCCCCCCCCCCCCCCAATTAATAGCTTTCCTAAAATAACCCAATGATATTTAGGAAGGATCCTTGATTTGGTTTCAATTAACTTTTGAAATCCAAATACTTTCCTACTTAGGCAAATCTAATTTAGGAAAATTTCTAAATTTAAGTTTGATTTAAATTTAAATTAGACTTGAGTATTAACTTGTTCCTAAATTAGATTTTCCCCTTAAGGAAACCTTTTATTTTTCCCTCCCAAACCTCCCTCTCACCCCCTACATGCCGCCGCCCCCCATGCCTCCTTTTTCCTTTGGTTTTATTCCCACATTTGGGTTCCAATCAAAGGGAATAATTCCCTGACTCCCCTTCTCTTTCCTTTCCCTCCTTCTACTCATTACCCACATCAAACCAAGCTTCTAAATCAGCCCTCCTGCTGTTCAGAAGTTCTCCAAGGGCTGTTACAGATTTCCCTGCAGTCTCACCTACTGTCCAGTTGATTGGAAAGGTTCACGTTGCTGTCCTCTGTCCAGCAATATCAAAATCAGCAAGAAGAACTGTTCAGGAAGACATCCTAGCAGCTGTCCACCAAGTTCTGCACGTTTCCCTGCACCGAACCCTCACCCGGAAGAATCCAATTGCTGTTCAGAATCTCCTAATCCATCCAGGTTGCTGTCCAGATGTTGGAAACTAAGGGGTATGCTGATTTGAAGCCACCATCGGCTGTCTAAGCTTGCGAGAAGGCCAAATCTTAACAATCAGGGTGAACTTCTTCCCCTTAGTCATTTGTCTTCTAATTCACTAACCTTGTAGGTGTTGATTGAATCGCAAAGAATTGTGCTTCGCTAAATGCCAACGCTTAGTAAACGTAGGAATTGAGTTTCGCTTTCTATTTGCTAATCTTATTGTTAGCGTAGGGATTTTGTTGAAAGTCTACTTAATTTGCATGCCGTTGAAATTTTATATTACTTGTGATGGTTTAAGTTCTTTCATGTGATTTAGCCTAAACGAAAGTGACTGCTCTTATATTTTATCTTGTTGTTTGGGTTAGCTAATAGAAATAATTGCTCTTGTTTCTTTTCAGTTTGTGCAAATTCTTGTCACATACATTTTAAAACATGGTAGTTCTACATCACCATACCTACCCCTTAATTTTCATCGCATTTTCTGAGTTCCTTATATTTTTTGTTTGGAGCAGCATGGGACACAAGCAGACCTACCAACAGCTTTATTCTTGAAACCTGAATATGAGTATATCGTGCCAAAAAAGGGCCTTCTTCGGTTCCTTTGTATTTTTAGGCTTTCATGTTCTATCTACAGTCCGCTAACTTCATTACAAAATTGCATGTTGAATTTATAACAAAACTTTGTACTGCATGTTTTTTTTATTCATTCTGTTATTTATTCTCTTAATTTGTGATGTTACCTTGTAAACTTCAAATTTGATGTGATCATAGTTGTTCATATTCATTAAGAGATCTTCCATGGGATGATATTGCAATTTTGAAGTTCAATGCACCCTCTAGTAAGCATTGAGTCGATTATTCTGAGAGGTAGATATTAGTTTGATAGTTGCTAAAGCTTGTTTTTGTGATTCAGCATGCTTGCAACAGTCATGAATGCAATATTCTTGCAAGCAACAATGGAGAGCATTGGTATCCCAACACGTGTCCAGACAGCATTTCGTATGTCAGAAGTTGCTGAGCCATACATAAGAAGAAGAGCTGTTAGGCATTTGGAGAAAGGAAGAGTTGTTATCTTTGCTGCTGGAACTGGCAATCCTTTCTTCACAACAGATACTGCTGCTGCTCTTCGTGGTGCTGAAAGTAAGTCTATTCTTGATTAGAAGAAGTAAGCCCAGGTTATTCAAAAATATTTCATTGGTTATTTTCTCTTCTCATCAAAATTCATGGAAATATCTTAATATTTTGTTTCTTGAATGTGTGTTGATTGCTTCCTTTCCGCTGAAGTATTATTACCTGATTCATTCAAGTACCACTGTATCATTATCAACAGCAATTGGATAAGTTAAGATTGAAGTAAAAAAAAAAAAAAAGAAATTCAAGAAGAAAGCTGAGATGAAACGAACACAGATTTTTGATGTTCCAAGAATTCGTCATCTGGTTCAAAAAATACTGGATAAAGGGAATTATAAGATGGAATCAGACTGAAAACAGCTGCTTGATAAGTCAAAAATTACATCATAAAAAATTATCTTCTTTTACATCGCCTTAACTCGAGAAATCACAGAAATAATCCGTGCGAAACCCTTCTCATGTTTTTTAGTTTAGGTTCGGGTAGGGCAATTATCGCATTTGATGGAGATTTTAGGGTTTGTGTCACGAGGCAAGTTTGGTGTGCAACTACTCTACGGCAAGTAAATGAGTAGTTTGATGATTTTTTGACTATTTGTTTTATTTTATTTTGTAGCTTTCATTTAAGTTTTAAGTGTTTAAAACATGAATGTAATGACGTGTTTATGAGAATTTCATGCATATATGATGTTCCTATTTTGGATGTCCTTTCATCTGGTTTGTTTTAAATGGTCTGACTTCTTCAGTTTTGCGGCTGGTTCAGGTTTGAACAAGTCAGTTGTATTGGAATTTGTGGGTTTTTTTTTTTAAATATTGTGTGTCCCGTAAGCAATTCAAGGAATTTAAGGGTGGTGGTCTTTGGTTTTTTCTGTTGAGGCAGCTTATGATTTTGGCGGTGATCCTCTCCTGTAGCATCCCATTTCCATCCCGGACTATGATTTTCTCATTTCCATTACACTGTAGCATGCGCTTTTATCAATCCATGTCTTGTGATTGTAATGAGTGTATTTGTGTGGGCTCCGAAAATTCGGCCCCGGCCTCCGCCCGCTTTTTACTTTCTTTAGGGGGGAGTTTTAACGATTTAAGTTCCGAGGTAAATTTTGGAAGGCAGATGAGATAGTAGATAAGACACTACCCAGAGATTTCGCCCTCATTTTGCGAGGACTTTATGATCTGAGTTCTGGTTTCCTATAGGCGCAAGCCCCTATAGTTAATTACCCCTCCCGGTCATGAGAGAGAACTTTCGATTAAGGCTAGTCGTCAATCAGATGCGTAGAAAATACGTGGATCTGGCATATAGTAGCAGCAATGAGTTTAGGGTATTGGAAAATTGAGGGATTTGATATTTAAAATAGAAATTTTCACCATCTTGCACTTAAAGCGGATGGTGGGGGAATGGATGATAGACCCGATTAAGATCCCATGGTTCCGTCATCCCGGGCCATCGTGGTCCCTGGTCTACTTAGTCAGAGGAGGTAGTCGACCCAACCTGACAGAAGGATCCTTGTCGGCAGCCATGGGTTGCTTCGTCCAAGGGTACCTTGTAGACTTGGGGTGAATATTTGTCTAAGGGGACAAATTTGAATCCACCTTAACTAACAGAGGGCTTTGTGCCCTATCGATCATATCCTATTGATTCATATCTCAAGGATTTGATGCCATTGGGGAGCATACGGGCTCTGGCCATAACCATAATATAATGGTGCCATTTGGCGGCGACCACCTGGTTCAGAGGGCCCCGAGTCATAACCGTTTATCCTGCAGTGTCATTTGGCGGCAAAACTGCCGGTTAGAGGACTCGTACCACGTCCTTGCTGGCAGGAGATTGTTTGAGAATGGATCCTAGTGATATTTTCGACTAGGCATTAGCTCTATGTGAGCTAAAGTAAATTTTAATTTATCCACCTCGGCAAACTGTTGCGGAGGGTAGATGTGTTTTGTTTTAAGTGTTTTGATGGATGGATTTCAGTTTTTAAATGTTTTCGGAGTTTGGGATTTTGGGATTTTATGTATTTGGGTGGTATTTGAAATGATCTGTGTGGACCCCTCCGGTTGAGATTTACATTCAACACGGCCATCATCGGGGTGGGGGTTATTCATATTTTTTTATGTTTTGAACCTTGTCGACTCTGTCTAGTAATTGACAGAGGATCGGGTTTCGTAGGCTTTGTGCCCTTTGTAAGTGAATTCACTTGATTATTGGCCTTGAAGGTCTAATATGAACATATAAAATAAATATCTCGGTCGATCTCGCGACCGTATATTTATTTAATGGTTCGAGCCGTGTCAACTCCTATCTACCTGAATAGAAGGATCGGGTTCGAACTTGAATTCACTTATTGACCCGCGCAGCATCCCTAGACGTCACGTGTATACCAATAACACGCTCGTCGGGGCCCATGCGGGTGTTTGGGGGGCATTTTATAGTTATTTATTGAACCTTGTCAACTCCTGTTCACTTGCTTTAGGAGGATCGGGTTCAAATCTATTGACCTGCGCAGCATCCCTAGACGTCACGTGTGTTCCTACAGCACGCTCGTCGGGGCCCATGCGGGTTTTTAATATATCCCCTTATGTGTACCTATGTGTATACAAATTACAGTGCACGTGCGGGGGTATTTTATAATATTTGATGCTGCTCAGTTGTGTGGAAGACCTTTATTTGAATACATCATTCTATTTAGAAGCTCGCACACGCCTTCTGTCTGCTTGTATACAGGTTGCAGATCCGATGGCGTGGATGCTTTCTATTGCTGCTACTTATAGGTAGGTAGATGTTTTCATTCATAGATTGGAATTGACTTCAGGATACTGCATTTACTGAAGTCTTTTTGTATCTACCCACATATGACATGTGGTGCGTATATCTATATTTGTAGGGGGATTGTATGTATTGCAGATCTTTTATCCTTGATTACATGCAAATCAGTATGCTTGCTTGTATCTTGATGTTGACTGCCAGAGTATTGTAAACCAATTATTTCATCTGTTAAATGTCCTTCACATCTTCCTCATGAATATACTGTATTATTTGTCACATGATGCTTGTTTTGCAAGTTTTTTGTTATCTTTGTAGGTGATTTGCAGTATGCATGATGGAACTAGCAACATTGCTTACTGACCTTTGCATTCTGATTGGCTTGAAGATCTATAAAATTCCTTGGGAACTTTATGTTATTGATTGATTGAAAGCACATTGTTATCCTTTCAATTTGATCTCTGCTTGTAAGAAGGTTACTGTGTTCGTGGCATGTTAAATTCTTTTGCTTGAAGGGGACAGATGCATCTACTTGCATGATGAATTCTCATCCTCAATATTCACTTCCAATCGATTGCATATGCCTTTCAGTTTTCGTCATTTGTAGGTTTCACTTTCTCGTTTGAATGATGATATCGACTATCATTGCACTTGTCATATGCCCTTGTATCTAAAACAATCGTCCCAGATCATCAATTGCTTGAGTCTTCATTATCACCTATATTCTGATGTCGGTCGCAAGGCGTTATTACAAGCATTATTAACCTTCTCATGCATATTGACCAGCGGGTCATTACATTCATCACATATAAAACTTCAGTATTTGCAGGGAATTGCATATTGTCGGTCATTTGGATGATCTCCACAAATTTCTTTGTCCAAAGGTTCCATGGCATGACTTGTAAATAAGTTGTATCATTCAACATTTTCGTCATTGCTTGTCGACAAGTTATGATTACGAACTCCTTATCTCCACATGTTGTTTGCAACATACATAATGATTCCATACAAGTCTTTCGTTTGATTTTGAGCAAATTATATTCATTGAGATTTCAACATAAGTCTTTTGTTGTTTCGTTGATTTCTTATTTACATGACCAAAACTTGTCATTAACATTTATGGTTATAAGGATGATCATGCATTCATTAACTTGAAGTTCGGTTCCCTGCGGTCCATATTGTTCAAGTCCAAATCAAGTCCTTGTTCTTCTTGTAGTTCACTCATTCGAGTTTGAGTGTTCAATGTCAAGTCTGCTGCAGTCCAATATGTATGTCCAGTTTAATGTCATTTGGCTCAAGTTCAAATTCACTTAAGTTCACATGAGGAGGTTCAAGTTCAAGCTCATGTTCCCTGCTGTCCAAAATGAAGTCCTTTTGCACTTTGTTCCGATGTTCAAATCTTTGTTCATCTCATTTGATCTGTAAGTCCATTTATTGTTTAAATTGAGTTTTAGTCTTTTTATTTAATCAAATTCAAGTCCGAGCTCAAGTTTCAACTGTCCACATTTTGTCCAAGTTAGATCTTTTGCTTCACCGAAAAATTCGGCAGCCTCCCGGCGTCTCCCCCGTTTAGGGAAAATTTTGGGAAAACTGGGCCACCCCACCACGCTACAAGAGCGTGTATGGTTGGTGTCGTATGACACCGTGGCCATATATCTTTTCATCCCACCACGCTACGAGAGCGTGTATGGGGTCTTCAAAAGTACCCGTATGAACAACACAAGTGGCTCTCCCCACCACGCTACAAGAGCGTGTATAGGGCTTACCCACCTCGCCGTATGCGCCGCACCAGGCTCCCTCCTACCGCGCTACGAGAGCGCGTATAGGTGGTTCTCCAGTCCGACGCAAACGCCGAAAATGGGGTTTTTGATGATTACCCGCCTCGTCATAGGCGTCGCACTGGGCTCCCTCCTACCGTGCTACGAGAGCGCGTATAGGTGGTTCCCCGGTCCGCCGCAAACGACGAGAATGGGAAATCTGAGTTTTAGAAGTTTATACCTTTGAAGTCGGCGGCGATTGCAAAAAAAGAACCTCTCTTTTTTTTGAAATCTTTTCTCTCTTTTTCTCTTTTCTTTTTTTTTTTTATTTACAAAGTCATATATTGGCAACAAATGATATTAACTAACTAACTAAAAAAAATCTAATTAATTTTAATAACAAAAAGTAACATAACAGTAAATAACAACAAAAATTTATATAAAACTACGGTATTGATAAGGCTAATGGGAGGAATTTGTCATTGGATTGGTACAGAAATGGAGTGGGCCAACTCTATTTGAGTGCTGTTGGGCTCGGTTTACACTGGATTTGGGTGTAAAAACTGTTTTTGGAGGTAGTTTTGGGCTGATTTGGTGAGGTAAAGGGTCTGAGATTGTAGTGGGCTGGTTTGAAGTGATTTTGGACTGTTTTGAGAATGCAATGGGGGCTCTTTATGGGCTGAAATGATGAAGTGGGCCTGCTGTAGGATGGATTATAGAAAATGGAGGAGAGCTACTTTAGTGGGCTGACTTCAGGTAGAGGTATGGGCTTTGATTATTGGTTTGTGGGCTTTAGGAATGCAAAACAGAACATGAAAAAGCTACAGGTCACTAGCAGAACGTTAAAATGACTTCACTTATAAAAAAAAATTTGATTGCCCAACCACTAAAGAAAAATAGCAATGCTTCTAATAGAATAATATAACCGGGCTGTGCACAGCAGTAAGAGAACAAAAATAAAATAAACAAAAAAAAAAACTATGAAATTCCTGCACTTGCACTGGAATTAACAAGACATTTGCAACATCAGAAATGTTAAGGTGAAGCCAAACAAAATCTCTCTTTTCCTTTTGACAGAGATGATAGGCTTTTTTTTTTTTGGTTACCTCTTCCTTTTTGAATAAAGACAAATGAATGAGATTATGGGAAGTGCAGGAATCTCAAATGAGTTTCACGTGGCTGTTGTAGGGGTTCACGGGCAGGAAATGCTTGAAGCAAGCAATAAAAGGGTGAGCTCAGTGAGAAACTGCAGAGAAAAAAAAAGTGTCTGCTTGCGTTTAAAAGAGGTGCAGCTTCAGGTCGTTGGAACGGACAGCGGCGAGGGGAAAGGTAATAATGCTGTTTCACGGGTGAGGGAAGAATAAATATGCTATATAAGTTGTAATCGAGTGATTTGGAGAGGAGAAAATAGATCTGCTGCGTATGAGGGGGAGCTAGGCTTCGGGTAGATCAGTTTTTGTGACTTGGCGTTGGATGTTGAGGTTGGCGTGAAGGGCTGAGCTCAGACAGGTGTAGTCGGACGGGTGGAGTCTCACGTAGACAGAGAGGCGGAGGCTGTGGGAAGCTTTGCTTGCGTGGAATCAGAGCAGAGGGGAGACGGAAGGAAGTCGCAAGCTGAAGTCCAGCTACTGGAATCCGGTAAGAGTGAAGGATTTCGTTTGCTAGAGTGTGGAAGAAAAGTTCTCTTTTTTTTTTTTTTTTGAAACAGCAAAGTTATCTTGTTTTGAATATGAAACCGTGGCCAGCTATTGTCCCGAAGTGGAAGTGACGAGGAGGCAAGTTGACGGGAACGAGGCGACAACAAAACGAGTAAGTACATTTAATGGCATTCAATTAAAATTTGACTATTCCCTAATTTAGCATCTGTTGTTTTGTAAAAATTTTTATTGGGTTAATGCCATATTAATGCTCCAGTCATTCTTGCATTAATTTTAGAATGACAGATTGCATTAGAGAAGTCAAAGATTGCCTCGATTTGCGTGCAATTTCGTTTTGCGTGTATTTCCTCTCGTTTTGCGTGCCGATTTTTCCGTTTAACGTGTCAAATTTGTCGAACATCAGAATTAGACAAATTGGTAGTGCATTTAGGGTATTGACGGCGATCCGGACGCACTGGCGAAGTCCGTTTGTCGATCCGACGTCATTTGGGTACAAATTTGTATATTTTTGCATGGGGATCACCTCGATTTGCGTGCACCACCTTAACTGAGCAAATTGGTAGTGGATCTAGGGTATTGACGGCGATCCGGACGCACTGGCGAAGTCCGTTTGTCGATCCGACGTCATTTGGGTACAAGTTTGTATATTTTTGCATGGGGATCACCTCGATTTGCGTGCACCACCTTAACTGAGCAAATTGGTGGTGGATCTAGGGTATTGACGGCGATCCGGACGCACTGGCGAAGTCCGTTTGTCGATCCGACATCATTTGGGTACAAGTTTGTATATTTTTGCATGGGGATCACCTCGATTTGCGTGCACCACCTTAACTGAGCAAATTGGTAGTGGATCTAGGGTATTGACGGCGATCCGGACGCACTGGCGAAGTCCGTTTGTCGATCCGACGTCATTTGGGTACAAGTTTGTATTTTTTTGCATGGGGATCGCCTCGATTTGCGTGCACCACCTTAACTGAACAAATTGGTAGTGCATTTAGGGTATTGACGGCGATCCGGACGCACTGGCGAAGTCCGTTTGTCGATCTGACGTCATTTGGGTAGCGTCGAGCATCATTCGTGTTTTGTCTCGAAATTCGTGCCACCAATCTAGATGATCCAAAAGATAGTTCCTAAGTATTTGTAATATTCTGAATGCAATGGCGAGATCCGTTTGTCGATCAGAATTCATTTGGGTAGTGCCGATGCCTCTTTTTCTCGATAAGCGTGTTACCTCGGGATTCGTGCCACAAATTCAGATGACCCAAATTGAACACAAAAAATATAGTTTTTGAGTATTTGCAATGCTCTAAATGCAATAACGAGGTCCGTTCGAGAATCGCAGCTCGTTTGACCCTTCAAATAAGATGTCGGACCAACCCGCGCACTACTTGATTCATCATTTTTGTCCTTTTATGCGTGGTTTGAGTTGTGGAGGTCAACAAGTCTATTCGAGCTGTTACCAAAATCCAATAAGTAAGAATTGACGGAGCGAACACGTCCTCCCGTTTGCTGATATCGTGGTTCTCCTCTTCCCGAATGTCATCCAGGATAAGTAAGAATTTCTTAGACCCCACAACAATCTTGAGCACCTTAAGATCAAATTCCTTTGTCATTTAATCTTCATAGATGTGTTGCAAAAGAGTTGCCCTTCCCATACCACCTTGGCCCGCTATAGATAGAAAATTTTTGTACAAATTAGTTCCATTAACAAGAGTTTGATGTTCTTCGTTTGATAGCATCCTCAACTACCGCATAACAAACTCATCCTTGTCCAATTAGGCCATTTTTAGGCAGAGACCCTGTTTCACATGTTTTATAGAAATCAGATTCATGCTCTTTTTGTTCTTGCTTCACGTGGACTAGAAGATGAAGGGAGGTAGTAACATCAGCCGAAACTTTATCAAGTTTCTGCACGGCCTCTTCTAGCTATTTCAAGTTGCGATCCCTTTTGAAAACACATTCACCAATCTCGAAAATTTTACGATGACATTCAAATAGGAAACTCATGAACTTTCTTTTTATTCCGCCATGGCACCGCTGATCGGGATAGAGAGTAGGGGTCAACAATTTGACAGTTTTAGTTCTCGAGTGTCATGGATTTGAATTCAGTGCCTATAGCTTGCGTACTTTCAGATAATTTGATGACCAAAGACTGGTGATTTGCGCCTTCTGTTACTCTGCCAGATATGTGAACTGATCAAAATTTGAGAGGCAGCTGACTTGATGTTTATAAATACAACGAACTGAGGCTTTCAAATTTTACTTTTGGTTTAATAAAATTTTAGGTTTTCTTTTAATCCTATATGCACGTTCGATGTTGGATTCTTTTAAGTGCACTGCAAGTGCGATAATCAACTTTTTCGGAGAAGTTATCTTCTATTGAGATGAGGATGCCTGTTTCCTTTTTCTTTTTCTTCTAAATAATTCAATATCAATTTTTGCGAGTGTTCCTAATTTTAATCAACTCTAATATAAATTTGTTTTTCAATTGTGGTACTAATTCTAACAACACTGGATTTTGGTGGCTTTAAATTTCCTGCTGAGATATAACCAATTTGATTAGCATTCAGCTTAAATTTCTTGTATTTTCAAATTTATATCAGAAGAAATGGATTTTTTTTGTGGTATTTGAAATTGTGAATCCCAAATCTATTTTGTGTGATCCTAAGGCATCCTTCATCAAATTAGTTTCAAAACTTAAGGATGCATCATCTTATCGGTTGAAAATAGGACATAGTACTTTGGTCAATAAAGAAATAGTTAATGATGCAATTTAAATAAAAATCAGGTAGTCTATGATTCTATACAAATATAATGTGACTATAACGAGTTTCAAAATTACATGCATATATTTAGATTTAGACTCAAACTCCATTTCAAAGTCGGACTCTGGCTATTGTTCAGAGGTAGATTCAAAAACATCTACTAATGCAAAGTGCATATTTAGGCTCTAGTGCTCTACATAAAAGAAGTTCAATTGTAATAGTAAATCTTGAGGGAATTCTTCTTTAAAAGGGTATTATTGAATTATAATTTTTTCGATAATATTATCTTCTACTATGCATGATTATTTTGTTACTGTATGTTTGGCATGCTTGACAGGAAAAAAAAAGGTTTCTCATTAGGGATTTTAATTATGGGTAGTCTCAAGGCAAATCATTTTAATCGCAGGATTTATAAACCTAGCTGACACAATAGAATTACTTTATCTATAACTCTTAAATTGATTGCCCAATTGGCCTGATATTCTCCGTTTGGCATTATTTTCCAAGTCTATGTATAATGTCATCCCATGTTGTTTTTTTTTTTGCTTGTGTGGGCTCTGAAAATTCGGCCTCGGCCTTCGCCCGTTGTTACTTTCTTCGGGGGAAGTTTTAACGGAATTAAGTTCTGGGGTAAATTTTGGAAGGCAGATGGATTTGTAGATAAGACACTACCCAGAGATTTTGCCCTCATTTTACGAGGACTTTATGATCTGAGTTCTGGTTTCCCATAAGTCGCAAGCCCCTATAGTTAATTACCCCTCCCGATCACGAGAGAGAACTTTCGATTAAGGCGAGTCGTTAATCAGATACGTAGATATACGTAGTACCTGGCACATAGTAGAAGCATGGGTTGAGGTTTTGAAAAGTAGATGTGGTTGATATTTTAAAATTAGAAATTTCACCATCTTGCACTTAAAGCGGATGGTGGGGGAATGGATGATAGACCCGATCAAGATCCCATGGTTCTGTCGTCCCGGGTCATCGTGGTCCCTGGTCTACTTAGTCAGAGGAGGTAGTCGACCCAACTTGACAGAAGGATCCTTGTCAGCAGCCATGGGTTGCTTCGTCCGAGGGGACCTTGTAGACCTGGGGTGAATATTTGTCTAAGGGGACAAATTTGAATCCACCTTAGCTAACAGGGGGCTTTGTGCCCTATCGATCATATCCTATTGATTCATATCCTAAGGATTTGATGTCAATAAGGAACGTATTGGTTTTGGCCATAACCGGTATCACGTGGTGCCATTTGGCGGCAAAACCACTCGGTTCAGAGGGCCCCGGGTCATAACCGTTTATCCAGTGCCATTTGGCGGCGAAACTGCTGGTTAGAGGACACGTACCACGTCCTTACTGACAGAAGATTGTTTGAGAATGGATCCTAGTGATATTCTCGACCAGGCATTAGCTTTATGTGAGCTGAAGTAGATTTTAATTTGCCCACCTCGGCAAACTGTTGCGGAGGATAGATGGATTTTACTTTGAGTGTTGATGGTTGGATTTCAGTTTTAAATATTTTTGAATTTTGGGATTGTTTGAAGTTTGGAGTTTTGGATCTTATGGGAGTTTGGGAGGCATTTGAATTATCTGGAATGGACCCCTCCGGTTGAGATATGCATTCAACACAGCCATCATCAGGGTAGAAAGGAGTCATTTGTATTTATGGGTTGAACCTTATCGACTCTGTCGGGCTGTTGACAGAGGATCGGGTTTCGTAGGCTTTATGCATTTGTAAGTAAATTCTCTTTATTATGGGCCTTGGAGGCCTAATATGGACTATAAAATAAATATCTCGGTCGATCTCGCGACCACGTATTTATTTAATGGTTCAAGCCGTGTCTACTCTTATCTACCCGTATAGAAGGATCGGGCTCGAACTGGAATTCACTTATTAACCCGCGTAGCATCCCTAGACGTCACGTGTGTATTAATAACACGCTCGTCGGGGCCCATGCGGGTATTCAGTATATCCCCTTATGTGTACCTATGTGTATACATATTATGGTGCATGTGCGGGGGACATTTTAGAATATTTGCAAATGCCTTCTGTCCGCTTGCATGGATGTTACGGATCCGGTGGCGTGTTGTAGCAGCTTCTGGACTGAGTTGTTCGCTGCTTTATACAGGTAGATTGTCGTGCACTACTTACTTTCTGCAGGTGGACCATAGTGCACTAACGAATCTCCTGCTTGGTTTGTACGTGCTCGTTGGAACTTGCATTCGCTGTAAGTTTGTTGTCTCTCTTTTTGAAGGTAGATTTCCTTGCGTAGAAATTTTCTAGTGCTGCATGTAAGCCTCTGTATTCGCTACCGTTCCTCTGCATTCTCCCGTAGGTGGCATTTAGTGTGGATAATGGGTCTTCTACGACGACTTGTAGGAGTTTGTATCTGCTATAGTCCTTCATGCACTTGCTCGTAGACAATATACTGAATGTATGAATGTATGCATATGTTGGCAGAGGAGCCATCATTTCTACAGCATATATATCAATGTTGCTTGCGAGTGAACTGTTGGTTTTGTCTGTATTAATTATAAGCATGTCATGACATTCAATGTGCACTCCTTGCATATGTATTTGCAGGGAAATACTATATTCATCATCTACTGGTGGTTGTCGCTAGTAGATATGCTATTGTGTACATCACAGTTCTTCCATTATCCTCATCTGTCTCTGCCTATAGAGGACCGATATACTTGATTGATTTTGCATGTTTGCATGGATACTGTGTGGTGGTTGACTGCAAGGATCAAATGCACTTGATTGCACTTTGATATTGTCCGCAAAGCATTATCACATTCATCAGATGCCCTTCGTACTCATTATGGGTAGCCTTTTGATGTTTGCAAAGAGTAACTGCATTCATTTATATGCTAGCCTCATATCCATAGGAGGCTGTCATATGCATCTGCAAGCAGGTGTAGTCTTTTGATTATGTGTGAACACAGTTGAGGTAGGCATTTCATGCAGACTACTATCATTTGCAAGTGAATGTTTCACATCGTTGTACTGTTCGATTTCAAATGCTTGTTTGGAACCTTCTGAAGTCTTTACAAGTTCAAGTCTGAGTTCAAATGTTTGTTCAAATTGTTCCAGTCAAAGTCCTTTGCGTTTGTTATGGCTGAAGTCCAAATCAAAGTCCCCTATTATCTTGTAGAAGTTCAAGTCCAAATTCAAATTGAGTTTATGTCCATTGCACTTAGCTCATTTTGAGTTCTCTTGCAAGTTCAATTAATATTCAATTTGAATTAAGGTCCTTTGATTTGTTCAAATTAGAGTCCAAGTTCAGGTTCTCTTTTTTTTGAGTTCAATCAAGTCCGAGTACAGTCTCAAATCCACCCGAAATTTCGGCAGCCTCCCGGCGTCTCTCTTTTTTAGGGAAAAACTACAGGAGTCTGGGCCTTCCCACCACGCGCAATAAAGCGCATGCATGGTAGGTGTCCTTAGACACCTCGGCCATAGTCTTCATTCCCACCACGCACAATAAAGCGCGTGCATGGGGTCTTCGACGGTACCTGTTTAAAAAAAAATAGTTTGCTTTCCCCTCGCTCGAGGGTACTTATAGATAACCCCGTTTCGTCGTAGGCGCCGCACCGGGGTCCCGTCCTACCACGCGCAATAAAGCGCGTGTATAGGTGATTTTTCGGTCCGCTGCCAACGACGAAATGAGGCTTAAGGTGATTACCCGCCTCGTCGTAGGCGCCGCACCGGGGTCCCATCCCACCACGCGCAATAAAGCGCATGCATAGGTGGTTATCCGGTGCGCCGCAAACTTCGAGAGAGAGAATCTGAGTTTTAGAAAATTCGTACATTTGCGGTGTTGTCGGTGATGTTGGCACGCAGATTGAGGCAAAGGAGAGAGAAGAACATTTCTCTTTTCTTTCTTTTTTTAGTTATAATTAATTATAATTAATAAAATTTAATTATAATTAAAAATAATTAAAAATGATTAAGTATTATTAATGGAGATTAATTAAAATTAATTAATTATTATAAATAGAAATTAATTATAATGAATTAAAATAATGAATTATAATTAATAGAAATTAATTATAATTAATTAAAAATTAAAAAAATAATTAATCATTATTAATAGAAATTAATTATGACCAACTAAAAATAATTAATTATAATTACTATTAAATAATTATAATAAATTAAGATTAATTTTAATTAAAATGAGATCCCTGGTTCGACAGATTTATTGGATTTGGCCGCAGAAGCGCATGGAAGAGAGAAAGTTACCTTCACAGCAGCGAGCTCCTGTCGTCTGTTCCGATCGAACAGGAAGGGAAAGTCGTCCCAGGAGCGAAGTCGAGCGGCGGGAGGGGGCTGAAGAAGCGCCGGAAAGGGAGAAAGTTACCTTCTCAGCTAGCGAGCTCCCCTCCTTGCTCCTGATCAAAATGTCGTAACTCCCCACCCGACAAGAAAGGAACGTCGTCTAAGGAGCGAAGCCGATTAGCAGCGATGAAGCACGCGAGAGGGAGAGATCGTCGAAGGAGTCGAGCGGCTTCGCTAGGGCTTCGGCCGACTAAAGAATCGGAGAGGAAGAATGATGGCTAGGGCTTCGAGAGCTGATGGATGTCGGGTATAGCTCGGTAGTGGAGAGGAGGAAGCTTGTGGGGCTTTTCTTGTGTGGGAGGAAGTGTCGTGGGAGGAAGCCGGGATGTTGGCTTTTAAAGACGTTGGAGAACAGCGATCGAGAGCGGGATTTGAGCAAGAATCGCGGGAGATGACCGCTTTGGCGCCGATCTGGACGAGGTAAGCGGGATTTCTGGGATTTTCAGCGATTTTCTCTCTTTTTTTGTTTTGGATATCCGGTGGTCAACAGCTTGCAAGATTATGCCAATAAGTTTAACTTTTTTAGATCTAAATAAATTGTATTCTTTAACGAAGCACTCAAAATTATTAATCCATTTAAAAATGTAACTAGGTTGTGCCTCTTTCGAAATGTAGGTATGTGATTTTGATTCTCCGGATGGTTACATCATATTTTCTTAGAATCATAATTTATTTGATTTTGTTTAAATTGCATCTTTTATTAATTTTTTTGATTGACCTATTTATTACGTTCTGTTTTATTTGTTATGATCCATAAGCTTTGATGCCTAATTTGATATAGGATGGTAAGTGATGGTAAGAGGAGATGCACACTGACAATAATAAAAAATTACAATTTACAGGTTATTGACTTTTAGCTTTTGTAATAAAATAATCTCTTTTAATGTAAAAATTTAAGCACGCTTCTCTCATCTCAAACAATAATTTAATAGTAACTAATATATTAAATTCCACGTGATAAATTATCACTACCAACAACAACAATATTAAGCTTTTATCCCACTACATAAGGTTGACTATATGAGTCCTTTAATGCATTGTGTTTATATGAGACAAATTACCATATTATTATAAAACTTTTACATATCTTAAGGGTTCTATTTATAGTCCACAAAGAATCTAAAATAGAATTCATAAAATTCTTCTGGATCCTAAAACTATAAGTTCCGATTTTCCCTTCATATAAGCAGTAGGGAACTAGCTTTAGGTTTCTTAATTTTCAAATGAATTTATTTATAAAAGGAGTATAGGAGGCAACAAAGTAGCGATTATAGAAATAAGTGGCAACGGGGCTTCAGATCTTTAACAAATCAGTGGATTTTAAAAGAAATTCTTGGGACTGTAGCAAATTAACGGCTGTAAGGGAGTTCAAGATTGTAAGAGTTTATGGTATTAGCTGAAATCCGGTACTGTATATGCAATTAATATCAACAAGCTTTCAAAAGATTTTGAAGCTGTAACGCAGATAGCGACAGTAAGTTTTTGGGACTATAGCAGTAGCGAGATATAGAAAATTTTGGTGATGTGGCAATCAACGATTGAAAATAGCAGTCACAGTGAAGGAACAAGAATAAGAAATCATAGGAATAGAAATGCTAAAATCTTGAAGAATAGGATAATAGGAAATTCTAAAAGTCAGCCTTAAGCCCATATCATTTTGCTTTAGTCATGGATGTTCTTACTAGACATTGGCAAGAGGATGTACCTTGGTGTATGCTTTTTGTTGATGATATTCTTCTTGTTGATAAGACTAGAGAGGGAGTTGAAGATAAACTTGAATCATGGAGGTCAACCTTAGAGTCTAAAGGTTTTCGCTTGAGTAGATCTAAAACGGAATATATGGAGTGTAATTTTAGTAATAATAGACCTAGTGAGGGGATTGTGACTTTGGCCGATCAAGTCATTAATAAGAGTACACGTTTTAGATATTTGGATCTATTGTTCAAAGTGATGGTGAAATAGACGGGGATATTATCAGCAGAATCCAAGTTGGATGGTTGAAGTGGAGGAATGCATCGGGCTTATTGTGTGATAGAAAAGTACCCCTCAAACTTAAGGGAAAATTCTATAAGATGGTGGTGAGACCTGCAATGCTTTATGGTGCTGAATGTTGGCTATTAAAAGAGAAGCATAATTCTAAGTTAAGTGTTGCAGAGATGAGGATGCTCAGGTGGATGAGTGGCTTTACCCTTAGAGATAGGATACGAAATGAGCATATTCGTGAAAAGGTTGGAGTAGCTTCAGTGGAAGATAAGATTAGAGAGAGTCGCCTTAGATGGTTTGGTCACATAAAACGACGGCCTCCCGATGACCCGATTAGGAAAGTAGAGGTCTTAGATTTGACTTATGTTAAGAAAGGTAGAGGTAGACCTAAAAAGACTTGGTTAGAAAATATTAGAAATGATCTTTCTTTATTAGATTTAAACGAGAATTTGACTTTTAACAGGACACAATGGAGAAAAATGATTCATGTAGCCGACCCCACGTAGTGGGATAAAAGCTTGATGTTGTTGTTGTTGTAAGGTATGATTACAGTGAATCCAGAAGTTCCTTGTCGCTGTTTCAAAAAATTGAATGCAAGAAAAAGCAGAATAATTTAAAATCATGCAGTTTATTAAGGCATACTTATAAATTAGGAATTCTTGCAAGTTCTAATTTTGATCCAATCTTCAATGTATCTGATTTGACTTTATTTCATAAACCTGCAATCAATACTTCGGATTCTTCTCCCTTCTATTTAATAAATTTGCATTAAACATTATGCTAGGCAGTTCTATCTTTCTTGTTCCTGAAGCTATATTTGATGATGAAATTATGTCAATTGGTGTGTTCTAAATATTATATTGTGTGCCGATGCAGTAGATTGCAGAAAATACAATCACGCTTTAATCTAATTGATGATTATCAAATGTTAAATGCAATAGAGCTGAACTTGTCCAAGCTGGAATGAATTGCTAGAGGTCTAAGGCTTTATACAAATCCCAAGCATGGCTTTGTTGTACCATGATGAGTGAATTAGTAGTTTAATGATTTGTGGATTGTTTGCTTTATTTTTAGAGTTTTATTGCAGTTTGAATGTTCTAAATATGCTCTTGATGTTCCTATAAGAATTGGATCTGTTCTCTTTATGATGTTCTTCATCCACATAAACTTTCATCTTGTTTGATTTAAGTGGCTGGCTTGTTGGTTCTGTGGCTAGAACAAGTCAGCGATAATATTTAGGAAGTTTTGGTTTTTTTTTTTAAATATTGTGCGGCTTATGCACATTTCAAGAATCGCTGGTATTTGGGATTTTTTTTTTGAGCCGACTCGACGGTTTTTGCAGTGATGCTCTGTTGCATTCCTGTAGTGTGGTTTATTGTAGCTTGTGGCTTTTATCCATCTTTTTGTTGTGATTTGTCTCCTGTACTGCATGTAATTGATGCCTGTTGTTCATGTAGCATATTGGATATGAATTCAGTGCTTGCAGCTTGTTTACTCTTCAGATAATTGGAAGACCTGGGATTTCCAATTTGCGCCTTTTGTTATGCTGCAGTCACAAGAACTGATCAGAAATTGAGAGGCATCCAATTTGGGTTAGATGCTTATGAATGCGACAGACCGAGGGTCGCAGAGGATACCTTTAGCTTATTTAATTTCATGTGTCTTTTAAATCTTGTTTGTGCTTATTGGATGCTAGATTTCTGTGATGCAAGTATGATAATCAAATTCTGAGAAAATTTCTCTTTATACCGACATGTGACTTGGTTTTCTCAACTGGCTAAAATCTTTCTTGTTCTCTTTCTTCTAAATATATTGTTATTGGTATTGTGAGCATTCCCAATTTTAATCCAATATGATACAGAATGGTTTTTTTATTGCGGTGTTGATTCCAATGACACCATGTGTTTTGGCAGGTTTGAAATTCCTAGTGATTTCTTTAATTCGGCCGATCATTAGATTATTATTTGACTTTTATACTTGTTTTCTTTTTATTTTGCCTCAAAGTAACACAAATCTATATTTTAATTGGTGGTCTTTGAAAGCAGGAATTCCAAAATTATTTTATGTGATCTTCATTTATTGTATCATTTAATGTATTAATAACCCTAACACATCCTTAAACTGTTTCCCTACACATCCATAAACATGATTGTATTGAATAATTGTACCAGCCTTTCAATTTTACTTGGATATATGTATCCCAACCGCAATAAAGTAACTGATTTGAACTCGATAAACTGTTACAGAGGATGGAAGTTGGGGACTACAACGGCCGAGGACATGGCTAAAGTGTCTGTTGTTAGGCTGAATGTAAATCTCTTGATCACAGAAGCTCCTGCTTTTGTGGATTTGCTTGAGATGTTCAGTTTTCCTTACATAAATGATTACATGTTCTAACACCTATATCCTCAGATGTGAAATATTTCTTCAAAGCTGTTTCTTAATTTTTCAAAACGCATGGTTTGATGAAATAGCATGTGATGATATCCCATATTGCAGTTAATGCAGAAGTTGTTCTTAAGGCAACAAATGTGGATGGAGTGTATGATGAAGACCCCAAGACACACCCAAATGCTCGCCTTCTTGACACCCTAAGCTATCAGGATGTAACTACGAAGGATCTCTCAGTGATGGACATGACTGCCATCACACTATGCCAAGAAAACAATATCCCAGGTAACATTATAGCTTCTATAACCCCTAAAATTCGCCTTTTGAACCATAGGAAAATCTCTTGAAAATCGTCAAAAGTGCGAAAGCATTGAGTTTGAACCACTCATTCTACTATTTTTCACTCGCCGTTTCTTTAAAAACAAAAAATGTCAACTTTTTCTACTCTGCAGTTGTCGTTTTCAACTTGAATAAACCTGGAAACATTGTCAAAGCTATTGTCGGTGAGAAGGTTGGCACTTTCATTGGCGGGCCTTACAGTGACCAAGATCTATCTGCAAAGAGCAAGGTTGATGTTGATGCGATTGATGATTTTTGAAGGTTTCTTCAGCGAGTTTCAAAAGTTTACATAGCTGGAAAGAAGTACTGCATCTACCATTTCACCAATAGGAAGTTATAATATATATATGATTTCCTTCAACCTGCTGTAAATCCATATTTTAGTTGTATGTTCGGAAATTTTTGTATGGATTCAAGGAAAATTAGTAGAAGGCTTTCTTTGTTCCTTAAGTTTGGCTATGATTTGCTAGTTTTAAATATAATAGTTAAAAATTTCATTTTTTGCCTATTTTAAAAGTTAAAAATATTTTATTAATCTTTAATTATTCAGCAATTTCTTCATTCTGCCATTGCTATTCACTTCAGACTCTGTTTGGGATGATTTTTATTTATTTATTTATTTTACATTATATTTACTTAGTGTATTTTTAATTATTTTTGATATTATTTTCATAAATACTCATAATCATCGCCATAGCAAGTGTAACCATCGCCCTGCTGACAATCGATTATATTATCGTATAAATCAATTTATTTAATTCTATAATAATAATATCAAGCTTTTATCCAATTATGTGGGTTTGGCTATATGAATCTTTTTTTTTTCATTGTGTAATGTTAAGAATCAAATTCTCATTTAAATTTAATAAAGAAAGGTTATTTCTAATATTTTTAATGAAGTCTTTTTAGGTTCATCTCAACATTTTTTTTCATGGCCAAATCTAATACATCTACTCTCCTAGCTGAGTCATCAGGCCAACGTTTTATGTGAACAAATCATCTAAGGCGGCTCTCTCTACTTTTATTTGCCACTAGATCTACTCCTATTTTATCGTGTTTATACTCGTTTTATAATCTATCTCTAATAGTGAAGCCACTCATGTGCCTAAACATCCTCATCTCTATGACAATTTTATACTTCTCTTTTAACGATCAATATTTTGCATCATAAAGCATTGTAGGTCTCGTCATAATCTTATAGAATTTTTCTTAAAGTTCAAATCTATTTACCGGACAATAAAAATAAAAAAAATATTTTTAAAATATTAAATGTAATTTATTTCATATCAAATTATAAATAAAATGAATAATAAAAAATAAAAGTGATACCAAATATGAATTAAGCTTATGACATACATGTCCTTTATTAACTATTTTTTAATCTCATCCACTACGGCTTGCTCAACACGTCTCAGACGCGCCTTGGGCACATCTTGTGTCATGCATTCATCACATATAATATACTTAATAATATTAGTAAGTGATGTGCCATAGCATAAGATTAGCCAAATCAACAATGTTATAATATGTTAGTGAAATTTAATTAACGCTTCATTTGAGATGATTTTTTTACTATTTTTTAAAGTAAATTTTTAATAAATAATTTTAAATTTTTTATTACAAAATTTTAAAAAACAGTAAGAAAGCCGTCTGAAATGAAATCTAAGGCTTCGTTTGGGACGGCTTTCTTTCTGCTTCTTAAAGCGGCTTTTTAGTACAAAAAAATTAATTTTTTTTACTAAAAAGTCGCTTTAAGAAGCAGTAAGAAAGCCGCCCCAAACAAAGCCTAAGACTTCGTTTGAGACGATTTTTTTACTGCTTCTTAAAATAGTTTTTTAGTACAAAAATTTTAATTATTGAACTAAAAAGCTTGATACGTCATCAGAAAATTATCTTGATCGGGCACGAATCTCGAGGAAAAATTCAAGTTGGAAACTTTAAAAATTAATTCGGAGACTATTTAAACTCCGATTTCAGCAAGCTTACAGTCGAACTGAGCGTCTCGGAAATACGAATCCAACAACACCAAATTCTACTCAATCCGAGCCCAAACGAGTCCAAATCAAGTACCCGAAGTGCTGTTGGAAGCATCAAACAGCAATTTGAGTTACCAAACGGTCTCCGATGTTGACGAGCTTATACTCGAATCGAGCGGCTCGACGAGACGAATCCAACGAGCCCAAGATCGTAGAATTCTGATATCATTAAGACCTTCAAATTCTTGATAAACGGCTCACGATCAAGGGATTCAATATCGACCGTTCATCCGGATCACTCCTTATTTGCCCTTGATCCCTCACATATTTACGGGCTATGCCACTCCAGAAAAACTATAAATAGCCCCTCATTTCTCTTAAGAGGGGACCCAAGCCAAGAAGAAAAGAAGAAGAAGAGAAGAGAAGCCTAGGAGGGAATAGCTCCTCCTCGACCACCGCCGGAACACCGCCGGATCACCACCGAAGCACCACCAGGGACCCGAGGGACGAAAAAGCTCTGCCCAACACAGGAGCAACGTCGGAATTCTGCCCGACGCCGGAATTCTACCCGAAGCCCGAGTGACGCCGGACTTCTCTCCAAGTGACGCCGGAATTCTGCTCGACACCCCGAGTGACATCGGAACTCTACTTGTCCTTGTAACTGATACTCGTTGTAATCTGATCGTCCTGAATTTAAAGGACGAATCAGCCTTGTATTTCAAACAACACTAGTGGAACTCTTTCAACTGGGCACGGCCCCGTGGTTTTTTCCCTTTCAAGGGTTTTCCACGTAAAAATCCTGGTGTTACTATTTCGATTCTGTTTGTGTGCTGGATATACGTACAACGTTGAGACGGAAATTTAAATTCTATCGCCGCGTATATTTGAGTCCGCAACAGTTTGGCGCCGTCTGTGGGAAACTTATCCCACAACTTCAAGTATTGCTACGATGGTCAATAGGCGTAGCAATCGCCTCATAGGAGCCTCCCGCTCCCACTCTCCCCAATCCAGAAACCAGTCTATAAATCGTGGACATCAAGTTTCTGCCTCCTTTCTTCCTGGGGGGCAACACATTGCTGGAGAAGGAACCTCAGGGCCTTCTTTGGAGGAGTGAATCCGAAAGATGGAAGAATCTCAAAACGAGATCCTACACCTCCTGCGAGAGACTCGACAACCGACCCTAGCACCTCAGGAGGAGGTTCTTCTCCCTCGAGATCCGCCACGTGTTGAAGCTGTTCAAATCGAACATCTTCAAGCTGAGATTCCTCTTCCTCCACCCAGGAGGCGTTCGCAGTCACATCAAGATAACGAACTGGCTGATACAGCAAGTTCTACCCATCCTCCGCACACAGGTCGGCAATCTCTCCTTCCTCAAGACCTCCCTGAGGAGCTAGCCCAACATCACATTGCTGAGCTCCCTCGCAATACCCTACGTCACGAACTGCGACGATTGGTTCGAGAAGAGTTCCCTATAGGAGGCGTAAGGCAACCTCTTCATCAGTGGGACTTCCAGGATTCGTCACCCCTGACGGAAGCTATTCTTCAACACCCTATTCCGACAGGATTCAAACTACCGAACATCGACCCCTATGACGGGACAACTGACCCGTACGAGCATATCGATCATTATCGAACAATTATGCATATCCAGCGAGCCTCAGACGCGCTCCTCTGTCAGGTCTTTCCTGCCACCCTCAAAGGACAAGCTCGAACATGGTTCTATTCGCTTCCAGCCGGAACCATTCCAATGTTCGTCAAATTGGCAAAAGTGTTCGTCGAACAATTTATCGCCAATCGGAGAATTACTAAGGACTCTTCTCACCTCTCGGGGATCCGTCAGAATGAAAGTGAGTCCCTCAAGGAATACTTCAAGAGATTTTCTACTGAAGCTCGTCAAATTCCGGGAGTAGATCCCGAGTTACTTAGAGGCGTTTTCCTCGGAGGGCTTCGTCCGGGCCCCTTCTACTCAGCACTTATGCGAGACACGGTCCCTTCGTATGCCGACCTGATTCATCGTGTGGAGGCACAAATCTCCGCAGATGAAGCCATAAATGCTCACAGAAAGCAGTTCGAGCAGACAAATGGGAAGCGCAAAGGTGCTCCTGGGATGGATAATTCTTCCTTACAATGGAAAAAGCAAGGGAATAGCAATCTACCTCCTAGGCCCCCATTACCACAACGACAACCTCGGCAGGAGAAAGAGTACACTCCGCTCAACACATCTCGAGCAAATGTGTTAATGGCGATTCAAGATCAGGACAAAGTGAAATGGCCGCATCCTTCGAAGCCAAATACAGGAAATCAAGATCAGTACTGTCACTTTCATCGTAGTCGTGGCCACTCTACTGAAGCGTGTTGGCAACTTAAGGATGAGATTGAAAGACTTATCCGCCAGGGCTATCTTCGACAGTTTATTGGGAACCCACCTACCCGAGAAGAAGCTCGCCCCACTAGGGGGCAAAATCAACAACAACAAAGACAACCATTGAATAATATTCAAATGGTTGGTGAGATTGAGTAATGCTGCAACTTGAACCTTTGTGTTAGTAATACTACTTGTCATGTGTCACCATGTATCTCTTCTATGATCAGTAGGATGTCATTCTAATGTCCTTAGTATTTCTACCAAGTCGAATGATGTGGTTGTCCCTATATGTATCTCTTCTGTTGTACAAGGGAATTATTGTCTTACAGTAATATAATGTGTTGTTCGTCCAGTTTTGATATTGTCTCTTTCTTTAAAAAGAATACAAATGACAGTGAAAAACTACTGACAAATATAGTCTCTTTATCCTTGATTCGATAAATATGCAGTCTTTATTACTTCTCAATCACTGGAAGATCGATCCCAGGGGGATTCGATCCGGCCTCTTCCATACAGGTTAAAGTCGTCGAGCAAAGGCTCCGACATACAACCTCGGACAGGTCTCACATCCTTGGTGGATTCTCCCGACCTCTTCCATACAGGTTAACGTCGTCGAGCAAAGGCTCCGACATACAACCTCGGATAGGTCTCACATCCTTGGTGGATTCTCTCGACCTCTTCCATACAGGTTAACGTCGTCGAGCAAAGGCTCCGACATACAACCTCGGATAGGTCTCACATCCTTGGTGGATTCTCCCGACCTCTTCCATACAGGTTAACGTCGTCGAGCAAAGGCTCCGACATACAACCTCGGATAGGTCTCACATCCTTGGTGGATTCTCTCGACCTTTTTCATACATGTTAACGTCATCAAGCAAGGGCTTTGACCTACAGTCTCAAATATGTCAAACATCCTAAAAGGATGTCTCTCACATTCGTTCAGACTAATAATACATCAAAAGCACAAAGCATATCTTACAGATGCAATAACAATTCAGGTCCCTCTAGGGGACAAATCCTCATTTCATATACAATATCATTGGAGTTACATAAATCCAGATTCAGGTGTACATTTATTCTCACTAGAAGTTGAAATTAAAAAGTACATTGGCATCATCCGTACAAACTAGTATCATCAAGCAATAAGCAACTTTAACACAGTCAAATATCCTTGGTGGATTTAAGTGACTTCTCCCTTACTGCACGCAAGCATCTCCTACAACTGATCCTTCAAAGAAAGGACATAACTGGATCATCATCAGATCTCCACTCAGTGTTAGTGTATTGCCAAAATATTGGCATATCACACTACTTCGGCCCCTTGATCCAGTAATATCTGATGTTGGCACACTTCAGTATGGATGAATATTGCCTTAACACAATGCCACTGGACACCCGCCATCATCGACCCTTCGTCGGATATCTGCCGACGATCCTTTACTTCATATCAGCCATCATCGGCTTCTCGTTCAACTGCTGATAGCAACACCGTTGAACTCTCTCCTTCTGCTCCCAACTTGGTCGTTGACTACCAACAGACTTCCACCTGATCGTCCATCATCAACAAACTAACATCGAAATTCTATTCGATGCTGAGCTTCCTCCCGTTGGAGGACTTCTACACGTCGCCAGACCCTCGTCGGACTTCAACTCGACGCTAAACTTCTACCCAACGTCGGACTTCTGCCAGTCGTCGGACCCCCGTCGGATATCTACCCGACGCTGTACTTTTACATGACGTCGGACTTCTGCCTGTCGTCTGATGTTTGTCGGGCTTCTACCCGACACCAAATTTCTACCCGTCGTGGGACTTCTTCTGGCCGACAGATTTTCGTCGGAGTTCTACCCGACGCCGTACTTCTTCCCGCCACCGAACTTCCACCCGGCCGCTGATCGCCGCCGGACTTCATCCCGACCTTCGTCAGACCACCGCCCGGTCGCGGACCGCCATCGAACTTCAGCCCGACCTTCGTCGGACCACCGCCCGGCCGCTGACTGCCGTCAGACTCTCTCCGACTAAATCTCACCTCCACATGATCTCTTAAAGGAGAGAAATTTCCAACTCCCATCCCGCTCCCCTTCCTGAAAAGGGGAAGCCGCTAACTTCTGCGCAAAAGGAGGGGCGCCGAATCAAGTAGGAAAAATCACCTACTCAACAACAGCGGAAGGCCTCAAAATGCCAGAAGCTAGAGGGGAGAAGAGAGGAAAGCCGCTAACTTCTGCGCAAAGAGAGGGGCGCCGAATCAAGTAGGAAAAATCATCTACTCAACAACAGCGGAATGCCTCAAAATGCCAGAAGCTAGAGGGGAGAAGAGAGGAAAGCCGCTAACTTCTGCGCAAAGAGAGGGGCGCCGAGTCGAGTGGAGAAAATCACCTACTCAAAAACAGCGGAAGGCCTCAAAATGCCAGAAACTAGAGGAGAGAAGAGAGAAATTTCTATCTCCTGTACAAGAGGAGGGGCGTTGTCTCAAGTAGGGAAAATCACCTACTGAATAACAACGGAATGCCTCAACTGTCAGAAAGCCACTAACTTCTGCACAAAAAGAGGGGCGCCAAGTCAAGTAGGGAAAGTCACCGACTTAAAAAATGGCGGAAAGCCTCAGAATGCCAAAAGCTAGAAAGCCAGAGAAAGAAGGGAAGAAGGGGCGAGTTTCTACTAAGCCTTGGGGGGTCTATTTATAGTTTTCCTTAAGGGGGGGAGGATTCCAAAATTCTATTAAATTCCCTGAAATTTTTCAAATTTTTCGGAATTTTTTGGGATTTTTTCGGAATTTTTCGGGCCCCATTTAAAAAAAAAAAATAATAAAATTTTATTACTAAAACCGGCCGGCGGTTTCCCTAACCGCCGGCCAAACCGCCCGGCCAAGGGGCGCGGCCAACAGGCGCGGCCAGCCAGACCGCGCGGGCCAGGCGCGGGCCTAGGGCGGGCCAGGCGCGGGCCGAAGGCGGGCCAGGCGCCGGCCACGGGCGGGCCCCGGGCGGGCCGCAAGCAGGCCGCGGGCGGGCCCAGCGCGGGCCGAGCGCGCTCCGGCGCGGTTCTACGCCGCCGGCGGAGGCGGCGGCTGCGGCCGGCCGGTTCGGCCGGTGCGGCCGCCTACCCGTTCCTGGGCTCCGATTTCGGGCCCGGACGGTCCAAATTCGACGTTTTTGGGGTCCCCGGACACGTTTTTCGACGTTCCGGACTCAATTTTGACACTTTCGGAGCTCAACGGGGCCTCTATGATCAAGTTCGAGCAAACATTTAATTTTTGGAACGCAAATTTTTGCAATTTTGCCAAAGTGAAAAGCCGACACATATATTTTTGGACTCCTGGAGCTTTGACGTCCAAAAATAGGGGGGCAACTGATACGTCATCAGAAAATTATCTTGATCGGGCACGAATCTCGAGGAAAAATTCAAGTTGGAAACTTCAAAAATTAATTCGGAGACTATTTAAACTCCGATTTCAGCAAGCTTACAGTCGAACTGAGCGTCTCGGAAATACGAATCCAACAACACCAAATTCTACTCAATCCGAGCCCAAACGAGTCCAAATCAAGTACCCGAAGTGCTGTTGGAAGCATCAAACAGCAATTTGAGTTACCAAACGGTCTCCGATGTTGACGAGCTTATACTCGAATCGAGCGGCTCGACGAGACGAATCCAACGAGCCCAAGATCGTAGAATTCTGATATCATTAAGACCTTCAAATTCTTGATAAACGGCTCACGATCAAGGGATTCAATATCGACCGTTCATCCGGATCACTCCTTATTTGCCCTTGATCCCTCACATATTTACGGGCTATGCCACTCCAGAAAAACTATAAATAGCCCCTCATTTCTCTTAAGAGGGGACCCAAGCCAAGAAGAAAAGAAGAAGAAGAGAAGAGAAGCCTAGGAGGGAATAGCTCCTCCTCGACCACCGCCGGAACACCGCCGGAACTCCGCCGGAACACCGCCGGATCACCACCGAAGCACCACCAGGGACCCGAGGGACGAAAAAGCTCTGCCCAACACAGGAGCAACGTCGGAATTCTGCCCGACGCCGGAATTCTACCCGAAGCCCGAGTGACGCCGGACTTCTCTCCAAGTGACGCCGGAATTCTGCTCGACACCCCGAGTGACATCGGAACTCTACTTGTCCTTGTAACTGATACTCGTTGTAATCTGATCGTCCTGAATTTTAAGGACGAATCAGCCTTGTATTTCAAACAACACTAGTGGAACTCTTTCAACTGGGCACGGCCCCGTGGTTTTTTCCCTTTCCAGGGTTTTCCACGTAAAAATCCTGGTGTTACTATTTCGATTCTGTTTGTGTGCTGGATATACGTACAACGCTGAGACGGAAATTTAAATTCTATCGCCGCGTATATTTGAGTCCGCAACAAAGCTGTTTTAAGAAGCAGGAAAAAAGTCGTCCCAAATGAAGTCTAAGTCTTTGTTTGGGACGACTTTCTTACTGTTTTTTAAAATAATTTTTTAATAGAAAAATTTTAGCCTTATGTGTTGCAATAGAATTAGCATAAATGACAGCAATATACTTATAAAAACTTATATTTTAGTGGTTTATTAATAAATTTATATGTTTAATTAAAACGTTATTTGAAAAAAAAATCATTGATTTTTTTAATTATTTTTTATTAAAGTCTTAATGAAGACCATTTATGATTGCTACCTACTCTTTCTGCTTACCTTTTCATGTTCCCTCATTTTCAAAGAAAGGACGTCGATTAATCGCATAATTATTGGTTGTGAACGAAAAACGTAGGGTTTGACGTGGGACCAATTTTATGCGGCCTATTCTTATTCCGGCATCTTAGGCGAAGGTTACCAGTTTAAGACATATATATATATATATATATATATATATATATATATATATATATATATATATATATATATATATATATATATAATATTTTCGTGTATCAGAATATTCATAGTAATAATAGAAAGAGAGAGTTTAATGTTTTACCCGATCAGGCTTAGTTGAGTTGGTGGACGAGCGTGGTTGGAAATCCTCTAACTCATGTTCGATTCCTCTCTCATGTGACGTGACTCCTTAAATGTGGAGAAAATAACTGTGTGGCCCTGCACCTGTGGGGTTGGTTGTTGATAGGCCCACCGAGGGATTAGCTACGCCGCCATACGCCTCCTTTTGGGTGGTAGAGGGTAGATACCCCTACTCCAAAAAAAAAAAGTTTAATGTTTTAGCATTATATAAAGAACTGATGCAGATAACGAGTTGCAAGTGACCAAAATTTTTACATAAGAAATCCGAAAAGAGAAACACTATGGGATTTGGACTAGTTGAAATGATTCAACTAGTGTATGTCCGTGGCTACAAATAATATCTTTCTCGTAATTGTAGAAGTTGATATAACATGATAGACTAATTTTTATTGATTAGGTTTTGTAATGGAGGTTTGAAGAGTTATGTAACATAGGATTAATTGTCTTCAAGAGATCATTTATTATCCAGTGGAAAGGTTATTCTCGTCTAAGCAGGGAGCATGATAACTTATGGGATTAATATGGAGTAAGTGAGCTTCAATTATAATTTGAAGATTTAGATTATATTCGAAATGATCAATTTTGAATTAAACTTTAAAGTGGTTCAAATAAATTAATATGAAGTTTCTCCAATCTCATGAAAAATAAATTTGAAAACTATGGCTTCACTATTATTTTTGGCAAGGCTTCCCTTACTAATCTCTTGTGTCTAAGGAGAATTTTGGAGGATTTCCACCTAGCCTCTAATGTCTCGATAAATCCTAATAAATTTATTGCCGGTTTGTCAAAAAATACCCATGCTTCCACCTCTTTAAGTAAGATTGCTAGTTTTAATTCCTCTTTGTTGCATTTCAAATTCTTTGGTTTGACTGTTTCTGCTTTTAGGCCTTGGATGGTGGATTTCCAACCTCTAGTTGATAGAGTTCATTCTTTATAGGATGGATGGAATGCCAAATTTCTACTTTGGCTAGTATAGGTTCCAGTCTCTAAATTTTTCTATTTGGATTTTGATTGGTTATTGGGCATCTTTTTTCATCCCTAAAATCTATATTAAAATCCTCCAAATTCTCATTACATGTTGATGTTCAACCCAATAAAGTTCATATGATTTCATGGGAGACTTTATATAGGTCGAGAGAGAAAGGTGGTCTTGTTCCACTATACATCCTTGTCCTTGCTAATGTTATAATGTTCAAACAAAAGTGATTTAGTGAAAGTTTACTTAATTGAAATATATTGCATTTTTATCAAATTAGAGAGAGAGAAACTTAGAAATCAAAATCATTGAAAATAAAAATATGAGTAATGTTACATATAGTGATCAGAATAACTTTGCTGATTAGAACGATGGATGAAAATGCCCCAATGCAAGCTTTCTCTCCTCTCTCTCTCTCTCTCTCTCTCTCTCTCTCTCTCTCTCCCTCCCTCCCCCCCTCCTTTTTTTCCTTCTCTTCCTCGGCCAAGGCAGCTGAAAAATATATTTTTCAGTGGCCTAGCGCCACAATGCTCGCCTAAAATTTTGTAGACTAGAGAAGCTGGGGCCACAATACTTACCAGTTACCAATTACGGGTCCCAAGTAGAAATATTCAGATATGCAAGAATTTTGTTTTACTTCTATTGGATCATTAATAGGTCATTAGCAAATCAGTAATCTAATAAAAATGGATATCATTGTACCTCCTCTCTTCTGATTCACATAAAAAAGTGCTCTTCAATTGAAATTGAAAAGATGGAAGAGGAATTCTAATTGGGGTGATATTGTCAGCTATTATTTAGGTTGCTCTGTCTTGTGATTTTGGTGTCTTTTTTGATGATATTTAAAAGTTAGCTTGGCTACTTTTGATTTATAGGTTGGTGCCAAGATTTTGTTTTGACTTCTCTTCAACTCTCTTCCTTGTGGCCACTTCTCAATGCTTCACGAATATGACTTTTATTAGTTATTTTGGGCTCATTATTAGAAGCGTTCTGATGCTTCTTTTCACAGTTTACACTGCAGGAAAATCAACTATTATCGGCGGATTTTTCTAGTTAAAATTGCTTATTTTCCGGCAGATTTGGACATTTCCGGCAGAAAAGTTTCGCCGGTAAACCCCGAATAGGAAAAATTTTCAGCAAAAAAAAGTGGCCAGAAGAACTTTCCGTCGGCTGTACGCCGGAAAAAGGCCGACCGGAAAAAAAAGCTCGCAGCAGCCAACCACTAGCCCTGCCCACGATGGCTGCTTCCTGTTCGCTCAGCTAGCGCTGCCCGCCTGCTTGCAGCGGTCGCTACCTGCCCGCGCTGCTTAGCTGCCCGCCCTGCCCCCACGACTCGGTTACCGGCCAGCATTGCCCGGGGCCCGACTGCCCGTGGCCTGACGCCCGTGAGATTTGAACCTAATCTTGAAAAACTTAAAACACCCGACCACTTTGCTGGAAAAGAAAATGCATTGTAATAGTTACTCTTTTATATTTAAACTAAAATTATAAAAAAATTAAAATTAAAAGTAATTAAAATAAAATATTCAAATTAATAATTAATTAAAATAAGATATTAAATTAACAATTAATTAAAATAAGTTATTAAATTAATTTTTAATTAAAATAAATTATTAAATTAATAATTAATTAAAATAAACTATAAAAAAATGTTAATTAAGTAACATAAAATATTAAAATAAATAAATAATAATATTAATTTTTTAATCATTTTAGTTAAATATTTAAATAATTAATTTAAATTAGTTAATATGATTAGTTTATTTCAAATAGTTTTAATTCTTATTTTAAAATTACGAATATTTGTTTTTTTAGAAATTATTAAAATCCGCTGGAAAAGCTGCCAGAAAATCAGTCGGAAATATTTCATTCGGAAATACTTTTTTGCAAATCCTTCGGAAAAGCCGCCGAAAAATCAATTGAAAATATTTCATCATAATCCATTGGAAATCAGCCGGAAAATCAGTCGGAAATATTTTATCGTAATTAGTCGAAAATACTTCTTTGCAAATCCGTTGGAAAAGTCCCTGGAAAATCAGTCGGAAATATTTCATCGTAATCCGTCGGAACCACCATAAAGACGTCGGAAAATATTCCACCGAACTGATAATGGGCGATTTTCCTATAGTGTTAGATGATGATGAGAAGACACATCATCGTATCAACCTAATAAAGCACTTGTGGCTAGCCGTCCTCTTCTTTATTTATTTATTTTGGTGCAACCATCTTGACGTAGGCTATGTTGTCTAACTTTAGATGTTTCAAGGCTTCAAGCCCATATGAGTTCTTTTGAATCATTTTGATTTTCCTTTTTAGGGTTTAGAGTATGACATATTCAATTGGTCTTAAATATATTTTTTAAATTTTCTTTCGACTTTTAAAGGCTGTATTATAAACCTTTAATAAGTGAGCTTTGGCTCTCAATTTGCCCCCATGTTTTTTGATAGCATTACTTTGTTTTTTATCCTTTTTGTAACATTTCATCTTTTTTATTGTAAAGGGGGCACTGCCCCCAACTTTTTCCAACCAAAAAAATAAAAGGGCAATCTTATTACTTAACCTTTTTCTGTGACAAATTCAAGAAGAAAAGGTTTATGCATGCCCCACTAACAAATTCAAGAAGAAAAGGTCTATATTTGCCCTCCATAAAAGTAGCCACATGTTTCAATTATTTTTACACAAAATATAAGCACTTTAAAGCTATTTTCTCAACACGTTACCAAACACAAAACGCAGGCAAATGCTTACAAGTTAATCAATCTTTAATATCTTATTAATTATTCCCAACACAATATGACGATAGGAAAATAATCACATAATTAAGTTCAGGCTTAAATCTTCTTCGAAAGCACCAGAGCGTTTTGTAAATCTTTTTTTGCAAATGTATCCCAGACAGAGATTAGTTCATGAGGTAATGCCATATTATATTATTTCATTTATCACAAAAATATTTGTTCTGAATGATAGTAAATTACCCTAATTGTGAAGGTTAAAAAGGAAAAAAAAATCACAATCTGAAAATTTCTTTCTGCGAGTAAGATAACATTGAATCATACAAATGTATTTCATAAATGACATTGATATCCATAATGTTATCCAACTAACGTGGAAGATAATCCAAGAACCAGCAAGCTCGTGAAAATAATAATAATAATATTAATTATGAAAAGAACCTTCCTGGGTAGCGTGCCAGGGATAAAGTATCATAAATTATCTCCCAACTGCTTTCTGATCCTCCATCTTCCTACCCTACCATAAAATTCAATTCTCTTCTTCCTTTTCTTCTTCTAAGAATCCTTGAACTGTTTAAAGAGATCCCAGATAGCTGCTCCCGGAGAAGGGATCAAAGGAGTTGACAGGAACTTACCCGGGCTGACGCCGAACAAGTTGGAGCCGGTGGCGCCGGCGGTGGAGATGAGAGGAGCAGCAGGAGATGGCCGGCTGCCGAGCAACCCGACCGGGCTCAAGTCGTGCAAGAAATTTAGGAAGCTAGGTTCGAGGTAAGACGGCGAAAAGAAACAGGGTGATACGGGCGGCAGCGAAGCCGGAACCGGTGACAGAATCCCCGGGTTAGGTGTCGGCCGGCTCATCACAAGCTGGTCGAGATCGACGTCTACGGGCCGGTCGATGGGCCGGGCCTGAACCGAGGCGCTTTGTATGGTGGCCAGTTTGGCGGCGGGAGAGAAGGGTTGGTCGGCTGGGCAAGCGTTTTCTGGTCCGGTGAGGCGCTGGACGAGACCCATGAAGTCGGCGAGGTCGACGTGGATGACTTTGGGAGAGATGGTGTAGATGATGACGGGATCTCGCGGAGCCGGCGGGGGTTTTCTGATCTTGTGAGAGTCTTTACTGACGCGGAGAGGGGCTGGGCGCGGGCCTTGAAGCTGGAGCTGTCGCCGCGGGGAGTTATCGTGGGTGGGCGGAGGATAGCTCCGATCCATGGAAGAGAGAGAAAGAGAGAGAGAGAGAGAGAGAATGGTCAACGGAGGAACAGAAGTTTATAAGGTCGGGTGGGGCGGGAGGTGCCGAGAGGGAAATAAATAGAGAAGTGAGATTTGTTGGAACGTGAAAGGTCAATGGGAGAAGAGTGGATCGGGCTATGGTCAAATGGGTTGGGCTGTGGGAAGGATTTAGAGGCTGAGTTGGGTTCGGCGACTGAGTTTTGAAAGAGAAGTTTGGCGGTTGGCGGAGGGGTCGAGGAAAGGCAGCTGCGTCGTTTAGTTGGACTTGTGTTAATAGTGGATGAGACGAAATAATTCCATGAAATATGTATACTCAAAACAAAAAAAAAACTGTTGATATATTTTGGCTTTATTTTTTAAATCTCAATTATAATTTTTATTTGATCACTATATTTTTATAATTAAAAAAATTATTCTAAGAAGCTATTTTTTATAACAACTAAAATTTTTTTTCTCAACAGCAATATAATCATCTTTATAAAAAACTACAGCCGTTTCAAACGGATCCTGAAATTATGATGAAAGAGCACTTATGATTTGTTTGGTGCTTTGTTATTTAGAAGGATATCTTTTTCATTGCTTTGTTATTTAGATAATAATCGTCATTTTATTTGGCTATTATTTTCTTATAGCTTTCTCACTAATTTTCAAAAAAAATTTATAGTGAAATATTACTTTTTGTAATTAATTTATTTTTCTCATAACAATTTTATATACAATCAATTTTATAAAACTTAGCAACCATCCAAATAGACTGTTATTCTACTTCCATTTATCCAAAATTTTGGGAGATTTATATACATTTCCAAAATTTTGGGACATTTATACATCTAATTTTTAACAATTTATATTTATTTATATATCATCAAAAAATTTCAAATCATATAAAAATATTATTAATATTAATTAATTTAAAATAAAATATATTCTTATACATATGTTTTAATATGATTAGATGGTAGATTACTATATGAACAAACTTAAAGCTTTTAAGTGTCTGCTGGTTGGCAACTTTGACTATCAAGGATGAAATCTTAGATTCGAGTCTTGCGTATATGACACGTCTGCGAGTTTGTCTTAATTGACCTAATGTCCAAAAAAAAAAGTTTTTTAAAGATGTTAAATTTAATCTTCTCAAATAATTTTAAACAACTTATTTCTATATAATTTTAGATCAAACCATTTTTTTCCTTATTCGAAGATATTGTTTTTAGTAACTGATTTAATAGGCTTGGGTTAGACATTATTAAAAATCACTTGCCACCTATAACCTTAATATCAATTTTAAAGATGCTAAATTAAGATGAAGGAGCGCTTAATGTACTCCTGCTTATCCAAAAATTTTAAGAGACTTTACATACATATAAGAAAATTTTATGTATTTATATATCTAACACTTAAATTTTTATATTTACTTTTGCATCACCAAAGTTTTTAAATCAAATAAAGAATATTATTGATATTAACTAATTTGAAGTAAAATGCATCATTTTCATCCATAAGTTTTAATATGATTTAGATGCGAGATTGCTGTATAAGTAAATATAGAAATTTAGGTATTACATATGCGAATATTTAAGGATTTTGTGGTATGAATGCAAATCCGATCGATTTTCTTTGAAAAGTTGACTTATGTAAACATTAGTAAAGTTTACAAGAAAGAAACCTTAATGTTGGTGAGTAGGAAGATATATTTTTAAGCAAGATATTATGGTAGTGTTCTCCTTGAGTAGGGGTGTCAATTTTTGACACGACCCGAAACCCGACCCGGAAAAATCTAGGTTCGGGTTGACCCGGTTAGCAAACGGGTCAGGGTTCGGGTTTGGATATTTGACCCGTTTGAAAAAACGGGTCGGGTTCGGGTTGACCCGGAAACCCAAAATCAGCCCGAAGTTGACCTGGGTCCGAGATCGTTAGCCCAGCCTAGCCGCTCTAGCCTGCTTCCCGCTTCCACCCTCGCCTGCTTATCGCTCAGCGTCGCAGTCTAGTAGTCGCCACACGCCCATGCCACCTTCGGACTCCCAACGGACCCAACTCCCCGTGCGCCCACCTTCCCAGTCTGCCAGTCCCCACGCGGCCATGCATGCGGCACGCCTCTGCAGTCTCCACGCGCCCACCTTCGCAGTCCGCCAGTCCCCACGGCCATGCGGTTACGCGCGCCTCCGCAGTCCCCACGCGCAGCGCGAGATCCACGTAGACGCCCACGTGGCACGAGGCCGTAGTCCCCACGCGCCTACCTCCGCAACCCATTTTCATGTCGGGTCGCGTCAACCCGACAACCAGGCGGGTCGGGTTCGGGTTGTATTTCTGACCCGTTTGCAAAAATGAGTCGGGTTAGGATTGTGTTTGTTGACCTCTATGTAATACTCAAAGAAAACAAAAAAAAAAAAAAGAAATCATACCTTAGCCTTGTCGGATCCCCGAAATCCCGCTAAAATCCTCATTACCTCGTACCCGTCAAGGACATCCGCGAATCCCGCTGAATTCGGCGTTGTTCGTGTCATTTCTCTTGAACTCCACTGCCAGCTCCTCTACTCGTCGCCACTTGCGTTAATAAAATGGGAATCGAACTTTAGTTCAAGCCGCTCTCGGCTCCTTCGCTCTCTGTCACAAAACCAACGCTAAGCCCCAACCTCCAACCCATTTGCAAGCTCTCTGACCTCCTCTTCCCCCTCCCGTCAAAGCCTCTTTGCCCACTCAATATGGCAGAAATCCCGACGCTCGCTCTTGACGCTGCCTTCTTCCTCTACAGTCATCTCCGATTCAAACCTAGTCGAAGCCGACTGAAGCTCCGACCATACCTCCATCCGATGCCGCCGACTGTAAACTCCAGCCTAATCCCGACCTCCAACTCCGATAGAGCCGCATAACCTCCTCCCGTTTGCGAACCGCAGCTAAGAACTCCCCATTCGAACCTCTGTCTGAAGCCGACGCCCCTTCCTATGCCGACTTCTCATATAAGCCGAGAGAGAGAGAGAGAGAGAGAGAGAGAGAGAGAGAGAGAGAGAGAGAGAGAGAGAGAGAGAGAGAGAGAGAGAAGGAGGAGGAGGAGCTTCTACATACCTAACCGTAAGCCGTCGCACTCCCCTACCTGATCGGATCACTCCCGATCTCTTCCTCCATACGAGCCCTACCTACTCGATGTTTGCTGGAGCCGAACCCTAAGATGACGCCAGGTCCTTGATCTGCTAAATCCCCAGCCTGTCCGTTTAAATCTGGCACCCACAACCTCTTCAAGGACCCGACCCTGTGCCGATCTCCCTCAACCTGTCACAAGCTTTCATCCCACCCGACCCAGTTTCCTTCCTCAGTTATGATTGATATTTTTAATAATATCAATCACTGATATTATTAATAATATTAGTTATTATTATTACTACTATTGTTAATATTAATATATTTGCCATATGTATGTGTGTGCATTTGTAAAAAAAAAAAAGAAAGTTACAGAAAAGAAAAGAGAAAAAAAGAGAGAAGAAAATACAAAAAAGGGAAAATGTATGTTTTGTGTATTTGACTACCATCAACTCCTCGCCGTCGACATGCAAAGGTATAATTTCTAACTTAGATTCCCCTTCTCATTGTTTGCGGCGAACCGACAAACCCCCTACGCGCTCACGTAGCGTAGTAGGGAGGAAAATCGGTGCGACGCCAATAGCGAGGCGGGTAATCATAAGAAAATCTCGTACTCGACGCTAGCGACGAGTCGGCAAACCCCATACGCGCTCACGTAGCGTAGTAGGGAGGGAAACCGATATGACGCTTGCGACGATGTGGGTAATCCCCGGACCGCTCATGTAGCATGAGGGGGAACAAAAAATAAGTACCCACATGTGGGGGAATTTCTGTGTTTCTTTGCAACAGGTGCCCGAGACCCCTAAACACTCATGTAGCGGGCGGGGATTGAAGAAAAATTTGCTGTCGTGGTGTTTACGGACATCTACCTGAAGCGCGCACGTCACGTCGAGGGGAAGACAGCCTCTTGGTTTTTCCCCTAAACGGGGGAGACGCCGGGAGGCTGCCGAAATTTGCACTGAATTGAGGACTTGGTTTGAACTTGATTGAACGCAAAGGACCTTATTTGAATGGACTCAACTTGAACTTTACTAGACTAAAATAACTTAAATAAATTCAAACTTAAAACGAATTTGGACTTGAAGCAAGTGATAACAAAATGAGTTTGAACATGGGCTTGACTTGAACATCAGATGAACATGATTTGGATGATTTGGATACAAGCAAAGGCTTGCAACTTAATTATGAAAGACTTGGTCTTTAACTTGAATTTGAACTTGCCCATTGAAGTCATGCTAAATTCAAATGATTTGAAATCTCATTTGGACCAAATGACATTGAAATTAAGTGAAGCTTGAACTTGACTATAAAGGACTTGTACTCAAACATGAACATATGACTTGTGAACTCGAACTTGAACTGAGTGATGTAACACAGAACTTGAACTTACAAGGACTACATGGATTTGATGCAAGAGAACTTGATTGAACTTTCAGGGACCACAGGAGACTTGAACGAATGAAGACTCATTTTTTAGCATAATGTACATAGAAGCCTACAATAATTGTTCATGTCGCCTGCAATAATACAGTGGAAAATACACATGTCCATCCTTTCCAAGCAGAAGGGTTAAACATATGATAACTCTAGACGATGGATACTATAGTATTCTAGAGTCAACGCTGAAGAACATACAAGTGACTAGAACAATCAATTACAAACATGAGTAACTATGAGCAATTGTAAGAGTATCCATAGGCGAGTGTAGAAACTCTTCATATATACAATAGCACATCTCCTACAAATAAAGGTGGAGAATAAGTTACATTATGCAAGGAGGGTGGAAGAATTACAATGTTCAACATAACTCATACACAAGCAATAATTTGTCAGTAGATACACATGAATACCTCATCAGGTGCTACGAATTATATTCCAATGATAGAAGCATACAAGTCATTCGTGAACAAGTGCATGAAGGTTATGACAGATCCAAGCTCTTATGGGTCATTGTAGAAGACATGTTATTCATTCAACAAGTTGTTGGTGAGCTAGTACAAGAGAATTGTACTGAATGTACTATCCATGAACGAATGCAAAGAGACAACAATAAAAACAAACTTCTATGAATTACTGTAGGAAACTCGTCGTACACATAGTACATTATCTACAAGCGTATATGAAAGAACTGTAGTGAATTCAAGCATCCACAGGTGAAAGCAGGAGATTCGTTGGTGTACTACAATCTACCTGCGTAAATCATACAAGTAGTGCACGACAGTCTACCTGTACAAGGCAGCAAACCACTCAATTCCCAAGCTGCTGCATAACGCCACCGGATCTGCAACACCCATGTGAGCAGACAGAAGGCGTATAAATCCCCAAATGAAATCCCAACGCCACGCCACCGGATCTGCAGCACCCGTACAAGCAGACATAAGGCATTTACAAATATTCTAAAAGTATCCCTTCACATGCACCATAATATGTATACACATAGGTACACTAAAAGGGGAAAATATGATCTTAAACCCGCATGGGCCCCGGCGAGCGTGTTATTGGTACACACGTGACGTCTAGGGATGCTGCGCGGGTCAATAAGTGAATTCAAGTTCGAACCCGACAGAGTGGACAATGTTCAACCCATAAATACATATGACCCCATTATACCCCGATGATGGCCGTGTTGAATGTTTATCTCAACCGGAGGGGTCCACACAGATCATTTCAAATACCACCCAAATACTCAAAACTCCACAAAAATTCCCAAAATCCCAAACTCCAAAAATATTTAAAAATTGAAATCCAACTATCAAAACATTTAAAGCAAAATCCATCCACCCTCCGCAACAGTTTGTCGAGGTGGACAAATCTGAAAATAACTGCAGCTCGTAAAGAGCTAATGCCTGGTCGAAAATATCACTAGGATCCATTCTCAAACAATCTCCTGCCAGCATGGACGTGGTACAAGTCCTCTAACCGGCAGTTTCGCCGCCAAATGGCACTGCAGGATAAACGGTTATGACTCGGGGCCCTCTGAACCAGGTGGTCGTCGCCAAATGACACCATTATATTACAGTTATTGCCAGAGCCCGTATGCTCCCCAATGGCATCAAATCCTTGAGATATGAATCAATAGGATATGATCGATAGGGCACAAAGCCCTCTGTTAGCTAAGGTGGATTCAAATTTGTCCCCTTAGGCAAATACCCATCCCAGGTCTACAAGGTCCCCTTGGACGAAGCAACCCATGGCTGCCGACAAGGATCCTTCTGTCAGGTTGGGTCGACTACCTTCTCTGACTAAGTAGACCAGGGACCACGATGGCCCGGGATGATGGAACCATGGGATCTTGAACGGGTTTATCATCCATTCCCCCACCATCCGCTTTAAGTGCAAGGTGGTAAAAATTTCTATTTTAAATATCAAATCTTCAAATCTCCAAATCTTCCAATCTTCTAAATTCTGAAATCCTCAAATTCCCAACTCATGCTGCTGCTATATACCAGATACACGTATCCTTACATATCTGATTGACGACTAGCCTTAATCGAAAGTTCTCTCTCGTTACTGGGAGGGGTAATTAACTATAGGGGCTTGCGCCTATAGGAAACCAGAACTCAGATCATAAAGTCCTCGTAAAATGAGGGCGAAATCTCTGGGTAGTGTCTTATCTACATACTCATCTGCCTTCCAAAATTTACCCCGGAACTTAATCCGTTAAAACTCCCCCCTCAAAAAGAAAAAAGCGGGCGGAGGCCGGGGCCGAATTTTCGGAGCCCACAGTGTTAAATAGAATCAGGTCGGGTTCGACCCGAACCCGACCCGTTGATCTGAATTGACAGCCCTATCATTGAGTAACAATTCAATTGTGCATTTAAAATTAAAATGTTTGTACTAAAAGTTACTTTAAAAAATAGTAAGAAATTTGTCCAAAACGAAGCTTTAATTTATGTACAACCCACACTATATAATCATTATTATCCTTACCCCAATAATTTGGGGTCAACCTTATGAATCCTCAATTACCACACTCTCCAATTTTATTTCTTGAGTTACTTTTTCCCCAATAATTGTATGTGATTTTATCTTCCAAGAAGTTTGTAAAAAATGACAATTTGTAGACTAATGCTTCATTTGGGATAGCTTTCTTACTGCTTCTTAAAGCAGGCTTCTAGCACAAAAATCTGCTTTAAGAAGCAGTAAGAAAGCCGTCTCAAATGAAGCCTAAGTGATTTTTATCTTGCTTAATACTAATCTTACCCTTAACAAATTATATGGCTCATAGTGAATCATTATCTTCCCTAATCTTATCTTGATTTTAATCCTTGATTAAGCTGTCTATTATCATTTAAATAATATTTTATCAACTAACATCAAAGTAAAATTTTTCGGCTACACCAAATGTTTATTCTGATCAACTGACGTTTTACTAATTAATTAGTCAATAAAGACTAAAAGTCAAGCATGTCTATCATTAATTTCTCAACTAATCTTAATTTAGGTCTTAAATATTTGTTTATTTATTTATTGTTATTTTAATCTTTTTTTCTTTTTTTCTCTTAGAAGCTACTTACTGTTACACGCAATTGATTATTAAGAGTATGATGTGAGATGTTTGGAAACTAATCGAGAAATATTACAAATTAATACAAATAATTCATCCCTTCCAATAATAAATTTTGAATAAAAATTGATCAATGTTGAGATTATAATTAATTTATTTAGCTTTTCAAAATTTTCCTGTCTTATATTAAAATATAAGAGTTTTTTCAGGTATATATATATGACAATTATAAATTAATTCTCATAAGAAAAATAAGAGAAATGACAGATTTAAATGAAATAAAATAAAAAAAAAGGAGCCTAGTAAACTACACAGGCTTCGCACGTGAAGTTGAAATTTCAACTTTAATTAAGAAAAAAATAGAAATATTTAATGCAATATTGAACACATAATTAAAGTAAAAAATATAATTGATATGCCATTCAAAACCTAATCTGATCAATTACAAATTTGGTTGCAAATTATAGATCTAGAATGATAATAAACTTCAACAATTGATTTTTAGATCTTCTGATATTTATTTTGAAAAAGGTTATGGTCAAGTTGGATGAAATAGTACTAAGAAGTAAGAACTACTCCACATGAGCTCAAATTGGCTCAAATCTAACACTTACAAAATGTATATTTATAAACTTCTCAAGACCATTTAGAGATTCAAATGCTCTCATATTTTATGTGCTATGCCTCAATGAATGAGACAAATTTGATAAGTCCAAAATTATTCAAATTTGAATTCATTAAAGCACTAAGATATGAATAACAACATCAAATTATCAAGAGGGATCATTTGGGAGTCATTAGAAGGAATATTCTAATTTAGTACATAAAAACTAGAATGCCCCTTCATAAATCTATAGATATTCACTATATATTCTTACACACTCTAAAGAAAATTTTTGATGAAGAGTATTTATGAATTTAAAAAAAAAATCAAAGCTTTGATTATTATTGCCTCACATCTGGAGCCGACTAAAATTGATGCTTGCCATCATCATTACCAGAAGTTGGCCATCGATGCTTGCCACAACCAATACCAGAGCCAGTTGTGCTTATCAATGTTGATGCTTACTATCAACAACATCAAACAACTATCTACTAGTGCTGAGATAATCGTCAGTGTAAACCGGTGCCTATCATTGTGATTACGAACAACATATCATCACACAAAATTTGATGGCTGCCGCTCATCACTATCCAATTTTTTTCTTTCCTCCTAGTTTCTTAGTCTCATATATATAAAGAGGTTGGGTATGTTGATAGCTTGACATCGCTAGGCCTCTAATGTTTCTCATTGATCATCACTTGAAGCTTATCAGCAAGGATGATGATGTACAATGCCTGCTAGTCACTAATGTGCAATAGTTAGTAACATTCAACACCCATCTTTCTAATTGCCTAAACTCCCCTCATTTAAGGAGAACATTCAAGTTGATTTCTTGATGTTGCCCAACCTTTGATGTTACTCATCAAGCTTCAATATGCCTTGCCAAATTTTGTCCGATTCTTACGCATGTGTGACATCTGCCGGCCATTTTGATCCGAAATTAATTTTTTAGTATATTCCTTTAAATTATGAAACAATATGTATATTTGATCAATTATGACTATTATGTGATATATAAAGTCAAATTTTTTGTTATTTTTTATTGAATAGATATTTCTTAATTTTATTTTAATAAGTGAATGAATAAACTTTAAAAGAATGTCTCAGTTTTAATTAATAAAAATTGCAATAGGTGCAAATAATCAAATACTTATATAATTTAAAAATTTAATTATTTTATTTTAATTTTACAAATATAACTATTATCCTATATATATATATATATTTTAAAAGAGAAATTAAACAAATATAATCATAAATTTACTCACATAAATCAAAACTCCTAACCACCAAACTTACTATAAACTAACGCTGGCTACCAGCTTTCTAGTTCTTATTTGTTTTCTCTTTCAGGTTTCTAGAAAGTATACCGTCTAAATGCATTGGTGCATTCAAGTAATAAAAAGAAAATCACCTGTTGTCATCTAGATTGTTTTAGAATTATCAAATCTGACAAGTCTTTGTCTTTGTCACAAGAAATTGACACTTAAAAGTATGAAGTACTGCTTTACTTGGAAAAGTAAGAGAAAATAAAGTTTTATTTTTTTTGTTTTTTTGGAAAAATAATGGGCAAAGCCCGATTTCATTTCGCTGTAGATAATTGCAGCAGAGCTAACAGCCAAGAAAGCCAAAAATTACAACTCAAAGAAGAGAAAAAATTGACCAGCAACAAAATTAGCAATGCTCAAAATAAAAAAAGTGACTAAAATCAGAAGGAAGAAGATCAAAAATGGTGGACTCAGAAGATTTATGGTCACCCAAACATCATTTGTAAACATAAACCCTGACCATCCAAGGGGAAGATAGGAATTCAGAGCAGTTTTTCATCGTCGACAACCAAGCCCACAGCAAGGCGTAGAGAAAACCAGCAAGTCCAAGGAAAATAAACAACCAGTAGAAAGACCTTCCAGAAGAACCAACAGCAGTGATTAATTAATTAGATGTTTGCATTCATCAAAGTTTTTCTAAGTAGAGATTCTGCAATATAAAGCTCTCTTGATTTTGGCACAAGTAGTATTAGAGGTGTCAATTGTATTCCCAAAACACCTAGAATTTCTCTCCCTCCAAATATGATATAAAGCACATGAAACTATCAGAAAAAAAGCATTTTTTATAGTATTACTTACTGACATGTTGCAGGTCAGCAATGAATGATAGGATTTGCAATAAGCTGGGCCTAAACAAGAAGCTGGCAGACCAAGAGCCAAAATAATGCTAAGGAGTGCTCACATTCAAATAATAGCTGCGAAATTTACTCAGAAACACAAATGCAAAAGTTATATACATGTTGATGAGCAGGAATATTGGGTTTGATTACAGCATCAGTCATCAGCAGTTTTCAATCCATCAACTAAAGCCAGCTATGAGAAAGAAGAAAAACGGAGGGAGTGATTCTTATGCCATATAAAAGCATGCCACGAGACAGGCTGCATATCAGAATAGGATTCCCTCATAATATCCTTAAGCTTAGGAGCAGCATTATCCTTTCAATAAATAAAAAAGAGAACTGTCGGTGACAATAACAGTATCCGATATAGCCTTGCTTAGCACTTTGAGAATCCCGTCAGGTAAACACCATTAGTTATGAGGAATATACTCCTAAGTTTCATACATCATCCTCTCAGTGCGCATTATAAATATTTTCTCCAAGTCTGTATTCTTAAAATTATTATCTCCATTTAAGTTGTTAATTCCTCCCCATATGAAAATTCTTGAATATAATGGAGTATTTCTTATTCTCTCTATTACTGGCCATCCTCAATAGTAGTTGATGAATTAGGGTTCATAGAACTAAAGCTTAGAAGCTTTGAAAAATTTTCTAAAGGGGTATTCTTCAACCTTCCAAGCAAATCAAAAGCTGAAATTGTTAAATAATTTTATCCATCACACCCCTACCTCTATATATGACCTGTGTGGTATTTATAATGCATCTTTACAAATAAGATTATAATGAACGTATGCATACATAACAAATCAACTCAAATAAATCTATTTCTTATGAGATACTGAAGATAAAAGAAATGGTTTTGAATCATGTACGAATCTTATTTAAATATAAATAAAAAATTGCTTAAATCTTACTGGGAACTTGCTAAAAATTTCCTCGAAGCATGCTTGAACTATGTTCGAAACTTGTTCATACCTTAGTCAAACCTTGCTTGAATCATGTTTGAACTTCAAATAACGTTCAAACAAAATTCTAACATATTTGAACAATATATATATTTTAACAAAGAGATTTATTGAATAATAAAAAAGAGGGTACATCAGCAAAAGGCTAACAGCCTATGATACACAACAGCAAAAAACCCCAAATAAGTCAAACAAGGCAAAAATTAAAAACTCGTATTATAAGTTCTTATCTTGTTTAATTAATTTTTAAGCATATGATTCTCGTTTAGTCTCATTCCTATTATACTTTAAACATATTAATGATGAATGCATTCAATATAAATGATAAAAAATATAACATCGTTAATTTTGAATAGGTGATTGCTGAAAACTTGAGAGTTTCGTTGTAAAGCTTTATCGTAGATCAATCACATGAACTCTCAGGTGATATGAGATTGAGAAAGTGTTGTGAAGTGGATGTTCGAATAACTCCCTTATTCGAATGTTCATACGAGTATTGTGTTGAGGGGTATGACTCATCTACTAATATAATAGGAGTATTTTAGTCCAAATACATTTTGGACATATTTCCTTAAATAATGAAATATTATTTTGTGGATTACAACTATTATATGACATAAAATCAATTTTCATTATTTTTATTGAATAATACTTATTTTTAAGAAAATTATTAGAACCTCATTTTTATAAGTGAAATAATAAAGTTTAGAAAAATGTTATTCAATTTCAATTGATAAAATTTTTAAAGAATATATATATATATGTATATATACATATTTAAAAATATAAATATATTAGTCTACAAATTTATTATCTTACGAGTGAAGGCCAAAACTTCTGACCATTAACTTAGGCTTCGTTTGAGACAGCTTTCTTACTGCTTTAGAAAATAATAAGAAAGTTGTCTCAAATGAAATATTAACCTGAGCTATATATTTTCTACTATCTTATTAATATTCTCGTTCTTTTTTTTTTGCAATATTTAATTTTCTCTTGCATGTTTCTAGAAATTAGACTGTCTAAATGCAGTGGTTCCAAATCGTCTTATTAGATTTTACAAAACTTTCAATGAAATAATAAAAAAACATGTAGTATTCATCTAGATTGTTTTAAAATTATCATATCTGACAATGTCTTTGTCTAATCACATGAAATTGACACTAAAACGTTTCATTGCTTTACTAAGAAAAATAAGAAAAAAATGAAACAACAATAATAACATTAAATCTTTATTCCGCTATATGGGATCAGCTAGTAATCATGATTTTATTTGGCTACTGTAGTCTTGTTACTTTTTACTACTTTTCATAAAGTTTTTTGGAGGAAAGTTGCTTTTTGCAACCAAAGATTTTTAGAGTAACGATATTGCTTTCCTCATGTAAGAAGGTTCAGGAGAGAGGAGGAGAGGAACGAGAGAGAGAGAGAGAGAGACTGAAGCAGAAACAGTAAAATGTAATTCTCTATCTCATACGGGTAAGGTTACAAGGTATATATAAGAGTAGTAATGGTAAAGCTATAAAATAGAAAGGAACAACATAGTGATGGTGAACCGCGTGCTAACATCCTCCCTCAAATTAAGCATTCAGGGAATAAATGGTTAATTTGGATTGTAGATCGTGGAATCGCGGGGAAGAGAACGATTTCTTTAGGATGTCAGCTATTTGATCTGCAGAAGGAATGTGCTTGATATTGATGTGGCCTGACATGATGTGTTGGCGAATAAATTGGTAGTCTATTTCAATGTGCTTTGTTCGTGCATGAAAAACCAGATTCTTGGCGATAGCTATGGCAGAGATGTTGTCGCAGTAGATGGGCGTCGGAGAGCGTTGTTCTAGATTTAGTTCAGCTGTGAGACGATGGAGCTAGATGACTTCGGAAGTGGCAGCAGATAGTGCCTTGTACTCAGCTTCTGTTGAAGATTTGGCAACTGTGACTTGTTTCTTGACAGTCCAAGAGATGAGGTTTGGTCCTAAAAAGGTGCAGAAGCCGGAGGTGGATTTACGATCTGTGGTGTCGGAAGCCCAGTCGGCGTCGGTGTAGGTGCATAGTTGTAAATCTCTCGGGATGATGGGTAGGCCGAATGACAGAGTGCCTTTGATGTACCGGAGGATGCGTTTGAGGCTTTGGAAATCTTGCACCATGGGCTGCTGCATGTGTTGGCATGCCTGATTTGTTGTGAATGCGATGTCAGGACGAGTTATGGTGAGGTATTGAAGCGATCCGGCGAGACGGCGGTATAAAGTTGGATCGGGAAAGAGCTGTGTTGCTGATGTGTTGTTTTGACGTGGGAGAAATAGGAGTAGGAGACACCTTGCAATCCGCAAAGCCTGCCTCGTGCAGTAATTTGGAGGCGTAATGTTCTTGGGTGAGGAAATGACCTTGTGCGGTTTTGATTACCTGTATACCGAGATAAAGAGAAATTTGGCCAAGTTGTTTGAGATCGAATTGCGAATGTAGTTCAGTGAGAAGAGCTTGGATGTAGGCTGAATCATTTCCTGTGACAAGAATATCGTCCACATATATTAGTACGTAGATATGAATATTTTATTTATTAAGAATTAGAAGAGAAGGATCAGAATGACTGAACCCGAATCCACGAGATTGTAGGCTGCTTGTGAATTTCTGGAACCATTGACGTGGTGCCTGCTTAAGTCCATAAAGGGATTTATGTAGTTTGCAGACGTGATTAGGCAGCTGAGGATCGACGAAGCCTGGTGGTTGACGCATGTAGATGTCATCAGGGAGATCACCGTGTAAAAAAGCGTTAGATACATCTAGCTGCAGCATGGGCCAATTTCAGTTTATGGCAAGGGTAAGGAGAGTTCGAATGGTAGTGATCATCTTGGCTACAGGACTGAAGGTTTCGGTGTAGTTTTCACCTAAAATTTGATCGTAGCCTAAGGCGACGAGGCGAGCTTTGTGTCTATCCACTTGACCAGTGGGAAGCAATTTAGTTTTGTAGATCCATTTGCACCCTAGAATGCGTTTGTTGAGAGGTAGAGGAACAAGAGATAAAGTTCCTTGTTTCTGCAGGGCAGTAAATTCATCCGCCATGGCACGGCGCCAATGTTCGTGTTGAGCTGCTTGATTGTAGGTTGTAGGAGTGTTAGGAGAAGTGGTTTTGCTGAGAAGTGTAAAGATGTGTTTGGGTTTTGAAACACCAGATTTTGATCTTGTTTGCATGGGATGGTTTGGACATTGAGGAAAATCGTGGTGAGAGGTTGGTGTTGAACTGGAGTTTGAATCAGGATTGGAGATTGATGAGCCCATATGTGGATGTTGGATGCTGTGTTGTGAGATGTGGGGAGAGGAGACATTCAGTGGAGGTGGAGAATGAGAGATAATGGATGTAGGAACAAGGAGAAGTGGGGAAGTGACCTGCTGTTGTGACGAATTGGTGGGTGTAATGGTGGGAGTTTGAGTGTGGTAGGGAAAAGTGCTTTCATGAAATACAACATGCCGAGAGATGTGTGTTTTGTGAGTGATCAGATTATAGCATTTGTACCCTTGGTGGCTGGGAGAGTAGCCAGTGAAAACGCATTGTTGTGAGCGGGGAGTGAGTTTGTTAATGGTATAAGGTTGGAGCCAAGGGTAACAGAGACAGCCAAAGGAGCGAAGGTGAGAATAGTCGGGTATTTTGTTGTAAATGGCTTGGTAGGGGGATTTGAGTGAAATGGATTTGCTGGGAAGACGATTTATGAGGTAGTTAGCAGTTGAAAGTGCATCGGCCCAAAAGTGATTGGGAAGGTTAGAAGCATGTAAAAGTGTTCGTGTAAGGTCAAGGAGGTGCCTGTGTTTGCGCTCGACGAGTCCATTTTGTTCAGGTGTGTGAGGATAGCTTAATTGATGTATAATGTCGTGTTCTTGAAGAAAAGTCTTCAAGGCAATGCTGGTGAATTCTCCTCCTCCGTTAGATTGAAAAATTTTAGGAGTGGCGGAGAATTGTGTTTGAACTAAGCTGCAAAACAATTTAAACTTTGTGAAAGTTTCGTGTTTAGAAGTCATGAAATATAGCCAAGAAAATCGCTTCAAGTCGTCAATGAAAACTACGTAATAGCGAAAGCCATTTAGAGAAATATTCTGGGTCGGCCCCCAGACGTCTGAATGTATAAGTTCAAACGGAGAGGAGGTAGTGGATCGGCTTTTATTGAATGGCAGTTTGTGGCTCTTGGCCATATTACAAGAATTACAAAGAAATGATAGAGAGACATTCTTGATTTCAGGAATACAATTTGCTAAAACAGAAAGAAGCTTGTTGTTTGGGTGGCCTAGCCGAGCATGCCAGGTATACGAGGATGTCTTGCTTGCTTGAAGAGCTGTAGGAGAATTGTTCGGAGCGACGTTGATCTGGTAAAGGCCGTTAAGAAGATGTCCACGACGAAGCGGACGATGGTCCTGAAGGTCCTTAATTTCAAAACCATTAGGATCAAAAGTTATAGAAACAGAGTTATCTGTGGTTAATTTAGATACAGATAAAAGGTTATGTGTAAGAGACGGGACATGTAGGAGATTACATAAGCGAAGCTTACGAGGTGTGTCCAGTAGTGGAAGCAAACCTTGACCGTAGTTTTGAATGGGTAGTGCGTTCCCATTGGCGATAGAAACGGCTTCATGGCCTTGATAGACCGACGATTGCTAGATATTCAAGCTGTCCGAGGTCAGGTGGGAAGAAGCACCGGAGTCAAGGATCCAAGATTGAGCTGTTGTCGGAGAGGGTTGAGCTAGCATGGCTCGAGGAACTTTTGAAATAGTTGGTGCATATTTAAAATTACATCTGTGCCAGCAGTTGATGGCTATGTGTCCTATTTTGCCACAGATTTGGCAAGTAGGGAGAGTGTTGCTGACATTTGAGGTAGATGTGTGCTGGTTGCCAGTTCCTGATGGCGTTGGGGGACCGTTCTTGTTCTTGAAGAACTGTTTTTGGCGACGGTCACGAGCTTGATTTTGAGAAGTGGTGTAAAGAGCGGAAGCCGTCGATCCAGATGATTGTTCTTTGTGAAGATCTTGATAAATATGAATCTCCTCGCTACAGAGAAGGGAGTAAAGCGAGTCGAGATCGGCGGGAAGAGTAGAGGTGCGAATGGCGGTTTTGAAGGAATTATAAGTTGACGGTAAACCATTAAGGATGTACAGTACAATGTCTTCCGGATTGATCTTCGTTCCAGAAGCGGCGATGTTGTCCACTATGGTCTTGATTTGCGTAAGGTATTGCTGCATCATGAGATTGTTCATTTGTATGTTGTGTAATTCATTTTTGAGCTGAAGAACACGAGATCGACTGGAAGATTGCAACCTTCGTTCAAGAACCGCCCAGACGTCGTGTACGGTGGTGGAGGTGATAACGTATGGGAGGAGTGCTGGGGATATTGTTGAAAACAGGGCGGACATGAGGTTGCTGTCAATAAGGCACCACCGTGCGTGTTCTTGCGAGGTTGTGTCGAGAGGTGGTGGTGAAGTGCCCGTGAGATGGCCGGCGTAGCCATTAGCTGAGAGATGTTGGAGGATCTGGATGCGCCAAATAGCATAGTTGTCTGTGGTGAGGGAATGAGGAATGAGGTTCTTGATGTTTGAGATGATGAATTTGAGCGGTATTGGAATGATGAAATCAGTGGATGTATCGGCGAGAGTGGTGGAAGCGGGAGGAAGGGAGGAAGCAGATTCTTGATCTCCCATATCCGGCTCTTGATACCATGTAAGAAGGTTCAGGAGAGAGGAGGAGAGGAACGAGACAGAGAGAGACTGAAGCAGAAACAGTAAAATGTAATTCTCTATCTCATACGGGTAAGGTTACAAGGTATATATAAGAGTAGTAATGGTAAAGCTGTAAAATAGAAAGGAACAACATAGTGATGGTGAACCGCGTGCAAACACCTCACAGCAACTTTAGAAACAGCTTTATAAAATAATGCAATAATCTCAAGCAGGTCCTTAATCATCTTTGTGATGGCTTATTTCAACATGCATGAAAGCTGTGTAAAGGGGAAGATGAAGGGTGATATACTTAATAGTTGGAGAGAAAAATAATGATATAGGGCAATGATTGAAATTAAATTAAATTGATGATGAGGATTTAATATGATGAGAAATATAATTTATTTTTACAATAATAATATAAATAGTATACATATGATGCATGACTATGATTGAAATCATAATTTAATTTAATAAGAATTATAAATCACTTTTATAATATAGTATAGTTGTTAATTTACCTGCTTCGTAATTGTCACAATTTATATATATATATATATATATATATATATATATATATAGTGTGACTTTTTTTAGATTTGTTACCTATGATTTAGGTTTCGTTTGGGACGATTTTTTTATTGCTTCTTAAAAAAGAATTTTAGTACAAAAAATTTAATTTTCGTACTAAAACTCCGTTTTAAGAAATAATAGAAAAGCTGTCCCAAACGAACCTTAGATTTCGTTTGTGACATATTTTTTTACTAATTTTTAAAGCAATTTTTTTAATTTTTTTGTATAAAAATTTTTTGAACTAATAATTTTTGTTCTAAACAACTTCTTTATAAAGCAATAAAAAAATTGTTCCAAAAAAAGCCTACATTAAAGTTGTTAGTGGTTTTCTTTTGATAGGATTGCTAATCAGTAATTGAAGGCAGGCAGCTGCAGAATCTTAGGCCGGCAACATATATGAATCAAACAGCTAGAGTTTGGCTTATTAATAAACTACTAAAATCAAGTTTAAAAGCTCTATTTTATTGGAGGTAAATGATGAAAATAAAATGAAATATAAGAAATTTATGAGTTGATAAAGAATTTCGTTTTATTGATATGAGATTTTAAATTCTCTAAATTCTTACTATTCAAACAGTGCCTAAGGTTTCATTTGGGACAATTTTTTTGTTGCTTCAGCTTTCTAGTACAAAATTTTTTTGAATTAAAAATTTTGATACTAAAAAGCAGCTTTAAAAAGTAGTAAGATAAATATCCCAAGTAAAGCCTAAGACTTCATTTGGGGCATTTTTTTATTGTTGTCTAAAACATCTTTTTAGTACAAAAACTTTAGTTTAAAAAATTTTTGTACTAAAAAATTATTATAATAAGCAGTAAGAAAGTCATCCTAAATGAGACCTAAGAGAGGCTTCATTTGGGGCAGCTTTCTTAATGTTTTATAAAGCTGCTTTGAGTAAAAAATCTCTTAAAATCAAAAAAAAAAAAAAAAAAAAAAAAAAAGAAGGTCTAAAGTTGTGCCAAGTGAAGCCTTACATTTGTCTAATAAATTTGGGCCGTAAATACTATAAGTTTGTGCCAGTGGAGAGTTGGCTCACAGGCTTCAATAAGGCCGAAAAAAGGAATAGATCAAAGGAAAAAAAAAAAAAAAAAAAAAAACAATAGCTTGTATGTTCTTAATTTTTCAATTCAGTCTGCTTGTAAAATGCTCACAAGGCATTACTTTGTTATTAGTCCATTGAAATTTATTTAGGTTGAGTTATGCATTGTTTTTTTTGAAAAAATATATGTATTATATTAATATAGAAGAGAGGAAATAAATTATAATTATTATATGCTAGAAAATTTATGACGGTGGAGATAATATCTAATATCTAAATTTTGGACAAATATCCAACATGTATAGATTGAAATTCTTAGATATTTTTTATGTTAAAATACAAGAAGTTGAAAACCAAGGGACTTGGCTTAAATGAATCAACTAAATAATGGAAAATATAATAATCCTTTCTAATTAGCAATTGAAGAATCTGAGATTATACCTATTTTAGAACAATTGTCTTTGATTCTCGTTATAGAGATTAAATAAATTGAGTGTCTATAGTTGGATAGTTAAAGCCTCATAATAGAGTTAGATGTTAATAATCAAGCGATAAAAGTCGGTTGACTGAAATTTGACAATTGTGACAACGATTATTACAGTTGGTGGTAAATTCCTCGAATTGCTAAAAAATACAACAGAGTTCTTTAGTTCTCTTAATTCTCAATCCGAAATGGAGACCTATTTATAGCCATTTCAAGCGAGGCATTTTTTAAAAGTTGGACATAGTCCAAAACACTTCATCAAATGGTCTATATGATCCTTTTGATTATAAATTGTTTATAATAGATTTGAGTGCCTTGATGATGTTAGAATTGAATGATTTAGGGCTTGTTAGATTCATTTTGTTGAGCCATTAAATTTGATTATAAATATATAAAATTTAAAAATCATTTAAACTTCAATTAATGTCATGAAGTTTCAATTATTTTTAAGTGATTTGAACTCTGATCGGATTATTTATGGTGTCGATGAGTTCATCTCATCAAGACTTATAGGTTGGGTGACGGTGGTCAGAAGGATCGTAGTCGGTGGACGATGGTGGTTGAAATGACCTGGATTTAATTTCAAAAGTTTACAACTCAAATTTGCCTTGAGATTCCTGCTTGATCAAATTAAAATTTTTATGATAAATCAACTATAAAAAAAAAAGAAAAAAGTAAAGTCCTTAAATAATAAAAGGAATTAGTGATGAATGTAAATTTATTCGTTTATAATATTAGAATTTTACTGACAAAGAATGTCTAAAAAAAAGAGAGCCAGAGCGAGTAAGATAATTTAGAATGAGAAATTTTGGGATTTCACCATTGTTTTGAAAATAGGATGAGACCGGCCGGTTCGACTAGTTCAGCCGGGAATCGAGTGGTCAGTCATTTTGAATTTTTTCTAAAACCGGCTTCGTATTAAACCGGATAAAATTGGACAATCGAACCGCCAAACTGGCGAATCGGAACCGGTCCCAATTTTTAAGAATCGGGTAGTTCAATTATTATCTATTTTATATAATTAGATAATCTTATTTAATAAATTGAATGTAAAACAATAAATTTAAGAAATTTAACTTTTTATAATAATCAATTTTTAAATAAGCTCCAATAAAATTTTCTCATATGGCATCACCATCCATATGACTTATTTGCTCATTCAAATAAAAAATGCTATATAAGAATATATATTTTTTTGAACGAGGGTATCTACCCGCTGCCACTCCAAAGAGAGTGCTTGGCGGCATAACTAATCCCTCAGCGGAACCTAGCGAGGCCACCCACCAGCTTCGAGCCCACACTTGCTTTGCCCCACTAAAGAGGCGAGGCCGTAGTAGAGGTGATTCAAACACGGGATGGGAGTTCCCAACCGTACTCGCCCACCAACTACCCTAAGCCTCAGTGGATTATATAAGATTATAAGAAATCATGTCAAGTGTTTGTTACAAAATAAGATTCGTTTGAGACAACTTTCTTACTATTTTCTAAAATAATTTTTAGCACATAATATTTTTAACATAATAAAAAAAAAGTGGCCAAAAGCTGTAGCAAATAAAATTTAAATTTAATTAATTTGCAAGTTAAAGGTTACATAGAAACACGTATTATTTTTCAAGTAAAAGGATGAATTCATGTGAAGTCACTTGCCCCACGAATGCTGTTGGTTTTTTGAGTTAACCGATAAAGACCGGCTCACTCCGTTGGCTTTTGTTGACTCAAACCGTTGCGGTTCAAGAAGCCGGTTCAAACATCCTTCTGGCGGCGCGGGGACCCGGCTCAAGCGAATTTTATAGCACATGGTACAATTAACGGAAGATCAACACCGTCAGTCTTCAGCGAGTGCCCTCCCTTCTGGAAAATGGTCAGCAGACGTCCAATACTCGAATTGCAAAATACAGGTCACAAATAAAACGGAAGGGCACCTAACAATACCATGCGCTGGTTTGATAATTGTAAACTTCAAATTTTTTTGAAAATTATTCGCGTTAAATCAAATTATCCAATTTAACTTAAAAATTTATTGAATATTTATTTATTTTTTCATAAATTTAAGTTGAAACTTGAGCTTTACAGAATTAGCTACATACATGAATAAAAAAATAAGAGAAAAATATAATAATTGGATGGTATGATCAAAGTGCCTGACTTGATGAAGCAGTTTGTCGAGCTCCTAAGAAGTCATTGACTTGACATGCATTAATAGTTGAATAGCTGAATAGTCGATCAATAGTTTCCCTTTTGAAGAATCCATTGAGCTGTCGCTAAGGGCTGACTTCATAGATCATACTTGATTTGATGGACTGGGATGAGTTCTTAGATTGCAGTTGTTCACTTGAGGCGAGTTCTCTTATAGACTGACAAGTTTTTTTGAGCTGAGATCGAATAGATCGAATAAGGTTGGCTTGAACCGTGCCAAATTAGCTTGAACTAGGTTGATTTAGTTTGAGCCTAATTTCATGAATAATTGGATGTGCATCATGAAAGGAGGATTAATAAGGCCAATAATATCCTTTTCATCTGATGAGTTGCTTTTCATTTTCTCAATGTGATAATATATATAACATGCATACAAAATAGTTAGTTATAAGAACAGAGGATATGCACATCCAACAGTTCACCTTGCATAGTGTGTTAGCCATGGACGCCCTCAAATGATTCAAAATAAAGCTAGCAGTAGATGCAGAGAGAGTGGAATACTGAAAATGATCAAGGAAAGTTGTTGCTCAAATGTAGCCGTCAACCTCGACAAACTAATTTTCCATTCATGGAGAGTTTTTGAAGTAGATAAGCTCTTAGCGAATGTGCCAATTATGAGTTGAGATATGATCAATAATAATTTTGTGGTGAATTCATGGATAAAATAATTATCTATATCAATATATTTAATTCATGAATGAAAAGTAGAATTATTTGCTAAAGCAAAGGTTGAAATATTTTCATAAAAGAGTGGAGTTAGGGTGTTGACCGAAACTTGAATAACCTGAAGCAACCACCTAAGCCAAATAATAATGGTTGTACTTGCTTGATATTTAGCCACTATCGATGATCTAGCCGCAATGGATTGCTTCTTGACACAACAGAAAATAATTGTGAAGCCAAAAAAACTACACAATAGTTGTTAGCGAGTTTTTTTTTATCAATTAATTGGATCACTTATCTAATTTGAATCAGAATAATTGCATAGTTGTAGAATGTTGGGTTCAACTAGAAGACTAGGGTTAATAATTCCTTTAATATATCTCATAATTCCCTTAAGCATGAGATAATGTTGATTGAGAGGTTGATGTGTATGTTGACAAATCCTGTTCATAGCATATGAGAGGTTTGGTTGAGTGATGGAAAGATTGAACCTAGCAAATATTTGTTATGTTTGGGATTTGAAAATACAATAGCTAATATCATGATTGAAAAAAATTTAGTACCAATTGGATTTTTAATAAGCTTGCAATCAAGCATGCCCACATTGTTGATAATTTATTTATTATAATTAGCCTGACTAGGAAGTAGTCCACTTTTAGTAGAAATGGCTTGAATACCTAAAAATCAACAAATTGATCCCATTAGTTTGATATGAAAGGTGCGATTAGGATCTTGAAGAAGCGCTTAAATGGAAACATCACTATTGCCTATGAGAAGAATGTCATCGACATACATGAGTGGATAAAGAGTGGTTTCCTCTTGTTGATAGTAAAAGAGGAATGGATCAATATATTAAATTTAAACATTTGCATTTGTAGATGATCTTAAAATATGGCATACCATTGCCATAATGCCTTTTTCAACCCATAAATGACTTTATTGTGATGACTCACATAATGTGGATAATTACGATCTATACAACTTTATGGTTCAGACGTATGTACAATTTTATTAAGCTTGCTATGTAGAAATGCATTAGAGACATCTAGCTAACTTTTTTTACATTTTTGTTATAGAATTACCGAAAGAAAAACTCTAATCGTATATAGTTTTGCCACTAGATTGAATATTTCATTCAAATCGATCACATATTCCTTTTTATAGCCTTGAGCTACAAGGTGAGCAATATGCCTAACATTTGAAACATTCACATTATATTTGGTTTAAAATAGCCACATGATGCTTAAAATATTTTGATGAAGGTGTGGTGGCACAAATACCAATGTCCCTTGATATTATAAGGCTTAAATTCTTTGGACATGACTTGATGCCAGTGAGCATGACAAACAACAAACAATTACATTATTTGTTGATAAAATAAGTCAAGAATGTGATGAGGTTTAAAATGATCATTATGAGTTTTGTTCTCTATAGGATGATGTTGATGCTCTTAATGATGAATATTCGAGGAAGCAAGTGTAGTTGATGTAAGAGGTGGAAGAATTATATGAGATGGCGTTGTTATGTTGGGTTCAATAGTTGAAGAGGAGTTAAAGTGAGAGGGAAGAGAACTAAGTGAGAAAACAACATATGTATTAATTGGGGATGATTGTGATGATTGAACAACAGATGCCCATGAAACATATCCAACTACGTTGAGAATAATGTGTGAAAAACAGGACAATAAAATAGAGAGGTAGAAGAATGATAGAGTAAGAAGCTTTGAGATTTTAATAAAATAGACTCAAGTAAGAACATTGCATAAATTGAGCTCACCACTCAACCCCTTATTTATATATTTGGGTTTGGGGATTGAGCATTACAAAATTGGTTACATACATTGTTATATAGTAAATAAGAGAAAATACAATAATTGTGTAGCATAGTTAGAAGATCCAACTTAATGAAGTAATATGCCAAACTCTGAAGAAGTCATATGTCAAGCCCAAAAGAAGTAACCGACTAAGTAAATATTGAAAGGCAAATAACCGAGTAGTTGATCAATGGTTTGCCTTAAGAAGTCCTCCCTAGCTCCTTAATATGTTGAAAGGGTCAACCTTTCAGGTAGTAGTCTCTAGAACTAGCTAAGAAGTTTTACTTGTCAACTGAGATGAATACTTGGATCATAATTGCTAGCTTGAGGAGAGTTCTCTTATAGAATAATAAGCATGGGACCAACTAGATTGAGTTAGCTTGGCTTGAATCTAATTGATTTATCCTCATCTTAATTAACTTAACTTAAACTGGATTTTATAGATATTTGAATGTGCATATAGTTCCTCTTTTCTCTCATGTCTTTGGAGGTTTACAGTAGAAAAAAATTATAGAATATAAAAAATATTTCTCATTGATTAATCATTAAACCTACATAAATGACATTTTTAATATTAGATATTAGTCAATCAGTTTAATATTGACTTATGATATCATTTATCTACATTAGCTAATACTTAGCCTATAAAATAGGGATTATTTCTTCTATAATGCCCTAGAATTAAATTTGAAAGAATATTTTCTTTTATTTTTTAATAATAACAACAATCACTACAGAGTTATGTAATAAAAAAATAATTTTATTGATCAAAATATCAATATATATCTGTATTCATACAAAAATTATAAACAATAGTTAGGAGTTATATAATCATAACATATAGTCTATCTGCCCTTAACTACAAAAGAATAACTAAACAAAATAACAGAAAACATGGAGGATCCAATAATTGATCAATCATACACTCTCGATCTTCTTCTCTGATATGAAATTATTTAAACCACATATAATGGGTTAAAAAATTAAGCAGGTTACTAAATCCTATAGCTGAAATAGTAAATAAAATCTAATTATATATATTGTCAATCAGCTCATAAAAAAATGATCAATATGATCATGAATCTATACAGAAATAGTAAATCATATATAGTAGCAATAAAATCTATAAACAATAGAATAGTATGGTACATATGCCAGTAAAATAATACAATACAAAAATGATAAAATCTATAAACAGATAAACTAATAAACTAGTACGGGGGTCGATTTGATAAATTAGTTATCATAACATTAAACCAATAAGAAAATTTAATAAATCAGTAAAACTGAAACATCTATAAAGACTGTCAGAATTATATCAATGCAATAAATTTTGTATAAGAGTAGACACATGATATTCAACTATTCTATATTAGTGTCAATCATTATCTTATATCACATGTTTGATAAAGAAATCACGAGATCTATAACACTAAATAAATAAATAACGAATCAATTGTAGTAACAGTAATAATGAATTAAAAGTAGTATTAGTATCATCAATAGTAGTATCAATATACATAAAACTAGGGGAAATAATAATAAAACATTACAATGGTAGTAATGTAATAACATGCACTCCAAATAAGGAGTTATGAATTGAGCAGTATTTTTTTGGGTGGCTAGTAAGTCAGTAACTGTTTACTTAGTAAACAGAGATATCACTCTTTACCCGTTGGTATAGTAATAACTCCTTCTAACTCCCAATCAGTGAATCGTGTGAGTCAGTAAAGGATATCATCAAATCTTTGTATTTAAAAGAGAGTTCATTGGCCCACTATCCTGTACAGATCATTTGGTTTTTAGCCAACGGTAGTAAAACTAGCCTTTACTTGTTCTCATATATATTATTATCATATTATTATAACAGTAATAACAACTAGCTATTATTCAATCACATACTCATATTCACTCACAATATTTTATATTATCAATATGCTTGTATAAAAAATACCAAAAATTTTATTTGATGCAAAATCATAGAAAATACAATAACTAATATTTTACCTGGTGAAATTATAAATTAACCAGTCTAAATATCCAGCATAATCAGTACTATAACATATAAAAAGTTATGGGGTACATAGAAGTTTACTAAATCTAGAGAGAATGCACTAAAATCAGATTAGAAAAAATCAAACGGTCGAAATCAAAATCTTTGAAAATAAGAATCTAATAAAAGTCACCTACCAAAATCTAATAAATTTTCATAAAAGTGATGAAACAAATGGGCGACTAAATGTGAATTTTCCTTTCCTATCTCCTCCATTCTTTACCCCTTCCCTTTTTCCTACAATAGCAAGCCGATGTTGGTGGGTGAAGGGGCAAGATAGTGGAGAGAAAAAATATATAAAAGTGTATTTTAGTGCATAGCTCCACAACGCCACTCGTGTCACAGTGCTGCATGATGAATTTAGAATTATTATAGAACAAAGCATTCAATACCACGGTGGTAACTTCTGGCACCGTTACGCTCGTAAGCACGGCACTGCAACATTCACAAGCTCAGTATCATAACACTATAGTTCAAATAGAAATTCAGATTTTTCATTCTTAAATTTATTTTCAAAAAATCTGGTTGTTACAGCTTTTTGTTCAAATACTTTCTTTTTCATTTCCTTCTTCCTTTATATCACTATAGGAAAATCACCCATTACCGGCGGATTTTCCAGCAGACTAATTTCCGGCGGATTACGATAAAATATTTCTGACTAATTTTCAAGTAGATTTTCCAGCCATTTTTCCTATAAATTTTAATAATTTTTGAAATAATTAGATATTTGTAATTTAATTAATTCATAAATTTATAGCTTATTTTAATTAATTATAAATTTTATAAGTTAGTTTAATTAATTATCAACTACTTAACTTAATTTAATTATTAATTAAAATAAAAAATTTTAATTAATAATTAACTTAAATATTTTAATTTATTTTATTTTTAAATAATTAAAATAAGTTGTTAATTTATTTTATATTTTTTAATAATATTATTTATAAATATAAAATAATTTATTCTATAACACATTTTCTTCTGCAGCAAACTGGTTGAGTACTTCAAATCCCAACAGATTTGCGTTGGAATCCCGGGGGTGCCACTATGCGGGTGGTTAGGCTGTCGGGTAGCGTGGGCAGACATGGGGCAGCGCGGGCAGGCAACTGGTCAGCTCGAGCAAGTGCGGGCGAGCACGGGTAGGAGGCCGAGCAGCACATGTGGGCAGGCAGACGTCTGGGCAGCTTGGGCGGGCACGGGCAAGCCAACCGGGTAGTGATAGTTGGTAGCCTCGACAAGCTTATTATGACAGGTTTGTTTTTGCCGAAATTTTTTTTTAACGCTCGTTTTACCAGTAAAAAATTTTTCGCCCGATTTTTCGCCGAAAAATCTGCCATTAATATGTGATTTTCTTGTAGTGTATGACTTTGAGCTTAGCGAATCATTGTCACTATCAAGAATAGAGGCTCCTAAGGATAAGATTAACATCATGAAGGATGATATTATTACTAGTTTATTTGGAAAGCACAATAATAAGGAACTTCTTTTGAAAAGAAGATAAGAGTGAAGATCAAAGTGATGAAGGCCAAAGGTGTTCAGATTCAAGAACTACATGTATTTGATTTGTATGCATGCACTACTAAAAAATTTCATTTTTCACAGCAGTTGTGAGGAGCGGTTTTGAAACCGCTGCCAAAACACTATTTTAGCACTGGTTTTAACCGGTCGAAACTACACTGGTTTGAACCGATGCAATTAGCACCTATTTTAACCACCGATGATACTCCACCAGAATCCCTAATTCCTAATTTATGTGTGCGAACTAAAGCTCGGGCGCTACTCTCCATCTTCTCCTCTTCTTTCCTGCGTGCGACTCAAGTGGAGCGAACGGAGCATCGCAACTACTGTCAGAGAGGAGCACACCGCACATCCCGATCGCATCATTATTCTCCTAACGTGAAGACACATCCGGCCGGTTGTTCTTTAGTGTGAGTCGCTTCCCCTTCTTCCTCTTCTTCTTCTTCTCATTCTTCTTCTTCATCTTCTTCTCCCTCTTCTTCCCATTCTTCTTCTTGTTTTGTTAAAGTAATCCCTAAAATCAGAAAAGAATCAACATTTAAGGGGCTGTTTGGTAGCAGGATGGAGGTCGGATTTGAGCGAAATCCAGCCAAACGGCCTAAAATGCAAAACCAAATCTCACGGCAAATGAAAGCTGCCAAAAACTAAAATTTTCGCCTTTTGGTTCTAAATCTCGAATTTTCAAAAATTTATAGAGCCTGTCAAACTTCATGTTTGCATCGAAGAACAAGCAGCGCATTTCATTCTGTTTACTGTATAACCTATTAGATTAACTATAGAAAAAAAAGATACATGTATGTCATCCATATGTACATGTATTCTGTATACAACCCACAAGTAAGTTTATCTTTGCAATACCCAATGTTACTTAAAACTACTAACAACCTTTTGTGGGAATTAGCAATAGCAACACTTGAATGAAGCCCATGTAATTCTCATTCATATCCATACAAAAAGCCATTCTGGAAATGACCATCTTCTTTATTTGAACTCGCTTGACATACTTCAGTTCCAATTCGTTCAAGATAACCTGATGGCTTGCACAACCAGTTAATATTTAAAATGAAAGCTAATAAAACATATGAAGTTAAAGTTAGTCAAACTTGTTATATCGTCATACAAGCAAAGTCCAAGAAGCAGTTCAAAAACCCAATTCTAACAGAATCTTGAATTCCTTGAACATGGTATAACATGTCATCTGACTTGTTCGCCTCTATTGTTAGATTATGAATCATGCTAGAAGCACCCAAAAAAAATATTAATTTCAAATATAAAGCGTAGATAAACTAATGCCATTTGAAATTCACAATTCCTTCAAGACAACAATAAATAGAGACCATAGTGATTTATGAACTAATTTTAAGAGTTCAAAAATAAATAATGAACTAAAAACATACATTTACTATCTAATCAAAACTTGCAATCACCATATTTACCATAAAGTAATGTTAATAGTCTAAATGAATATCAAAATATTTCAACCTCTTTAAATCTTGAGTAGAATAGCCAAACAGTCACATATGATTTAAATCATTTGGGTGCTACCAAACAGCCCCTTAGTTAGACACGCTTGAGACTTTAGATCAATGTAGGCTGTTGTAGGACAATAATATGGGAGAAACAATCACAAGGAAGAATAATATTGGAAGAAACATTCAAGAGAAAGAACAACAATAGATCCAGAAAACTGACAAAAGAACAATAATGAATCCAACCAAATTAACATGAGCTATGCCATATGTTCTTTAGGAATTAAAATATATGAGTTGAACTACATAGGAAGTGTTGTCGTATGTTCTATTTTCATAGAAATGATATAATTCACATGTTTTTATATTTGTGTTCAAATGATCAAGCTATGTTTTAAATACTAAAAATATGCATGAGAATTGATTAGGTGGGTACAAAAAATAGATGTGTGTAAAGGATACATCAAAAGACCAAAAATGTGGATAGTAACACCTAGTGGTCACATAAACATGATGTTTGCAAGTCTATGAAGATGATGGTTGCATAAAAATTTGACTGACCTAATGAATCTTTTTTCTTAGCAGTGACTTGGAAACTCATTTTTCACTTAATATGGATAAGAGTTGGATTACAAAAGCCAAGTGGAGTCTTGATTATGTAAATGGTGTAAACAATTTCATAGAGTTTGTAAGTTGAAGCCAGAATTTGTCAGGGAAAATTTTATATCCGTGCAAGTTATGCATTAATATGTACTTTCATTCTATAAAAGATGTGAAAGGCCATTTAATTTCTAAAGGATTTTTTGTTGGATATGTTATATGGAATCGATATGGGGAAGAGTATTATATTATAGGTGAATGTGCAATGAATAAAGCATCTGGTGCCACACCAAAGTTAAAGGAAGACGAAGCTCCTTCTGAGGATATAAGAACAGATGATATAGATGGATTATTAAGAGACATATTATGTCCAAATGATCCATTTCAGAATCCAACGATGGAGCAGAATGATCAGTTTAATATTAATGAACAAAATAATCATGGTGAGAAATTTGCAAATTTAATACAGGATGCAGGAACAGAGTTGTACCCTGGATGTAAAACCTTCTCAAAACTTTCTTTTATATTGAACTTATTTCGTTTGAAGTGTTTACATTCTTAGACGGCAATATCCTTTGATATGCTACTTGAGTTACTGGTTGATGCCTTTCCTAAAGGGGTGTTATTGCCTAAAAGTACATACGAAATGAAGAAGATAATGAAAGCATTCAATCTTGGATATACGAAGATAGATGCATGTCCTAATTATTGTATGTTATTTTGGAAAGATAGATCTGATCAAAATATATGTCACATATGTGGAGCATCAAGATGGTTAACTATGATGAAAAATAATTCTAGAGGAAAAAGAACTCGTATGAAGTCAGCTAAAATTGTCAAATATTTTCCATTAATTCTAATACTTCAAAGATTTTTTAAAACAAAGAAATCTGTTGAAGAGATGATTTGGCATGCTAAACACAGAAATATAGATGGCTTGTTATGACATCCAACTGATGGAGAAGCTTGGAAAGCTTTCGACTCTCAATATTATGATTTTGCTTTAGATACACATAATGTTCGTCTTGGTTTGGCTAGTGATGGGTTTAATTCATTCAAGATTATGAGTAGTATATATAGTATTTGGCCTATACTTCTAGTTCCATATAATATGCCACCTTGGGTTGGGATGAAACATGATTCTTTTATCCTATCAACTATAATACCTGGGGAGAAAAGTCTAGGAAAAGCCATTGATATTTACCTTCAACCTTTGATTCAAGAGTTATGCAAATTATGGCATGGAGTTTAATGTTATGATGCAGCAAGTGGGTAAACTTTCAGCATGCGAGCTGCGTTACTGTTGACCATTATTGATTTTCCAGCATACGGCATATTGTCTGGGTGGAGCACGAAAGGGAGATTTGCTTGTCCTTGTTGTGCACAAAATACATAATCGTTGTGGTTATACAAAAGCAAGGAATTCTCTTACATGGGTTATCGTCATTGGCTTCCAGATAAACATATTTTACGTCGCCAAAAAAAATTACTTTGATAACACAGAGGAAGTCCGAAGAGAACCTAAAAGGAGAACTGGCACTGAAGTTCTATCACAGTTACATAATATTGAATTTCCTACTGCCTCCTTAAGTAAAGTTGGTTTAAAAAGAGGATGTGATGCACAGGTGATTGAAGGATGGAAGAAAAAATCAATTTTATTTAACCTACCTTATTGAGAGTATAACTTATTGCCACTTAACTTGGATGTTATGTATATTGAGAAGAATATTTGTGATAATTTTATTGGAACTTTGCTTGATCTGGAAAAATTAAAAGATAACTTACAAGCAAGATAAGATTTGGTTGACATTGGAATAAAAAGTGAATTGCATCCACAAACTTTAGAGGATAGTAGCTACTCATTGCCACCAGCTCCTTTCACAATTTCAAAGAAAGACAAAGTGATATTTTGTGAAGTTTTGAAGAATTTGAAATTCCCTAAAGGCTATGCATCAAACATATCAAGATGTGTTAATGTTGCTGATTATAAAATTATGGGTTATGATTGGCATGTTCTATTAGAAGACATTCTACCCATTGCGCTTCGGTCATGTGCACCTTCAGATGAAGTTATGCAAATTGTGGTGAAAATATCACACTTCCTAAAGTTAATTTATACAAAGGTTATCACTCCCACCAAGTTGGAGATGTTACAGAATAATATCATTATGACTTTATCCAAGATGGAAAAAACATTCCTTCCATCATTCTTCACGATCATGATTCCTCTTCTTGTATACTTAGCAGAGGAAGTTAAATTAGGTGGTCTTGTTCAATACCGATGGATGTACCCATTCGAAAGGTAACATATATAACTTATATATTATCTCTATTTAGTCACACATATGATAAAAATTTTAAAAGTTTATGTCATTTGCAGATTCTTTTTGATATTAAAGGACTATGTTGGTAATAAAGCACAACCCGAGGGTTCCATTATGGAGGGATTTATTGCTGAGGAAGGGATTTTATTTTGTTCCAAATATTTGGAGGGGTATAGAAAAAATATTAGAGCAAATGCATTTTCACCATCATTATATTTAATTATATATTTTTTATAAATCAGCATGGAGTTAGATTCATATGTAACAGGAGAGGGCCGCCATAAATGCTGTAAATACAAAGAAACAGACTTGTCCTCACACTATGGGGCATGTGAGTTCTGTTCGCAGGCAACAAGAGATGGTATATATTTAGACTTTTATAAATTTTATATTCAAATTTATTAACTAATTACTTAATGATCAAATTTCTTACTATAGGCTATCAAGGATAGATTACTTTTATGGAGAATCAACAGACTGCACAAAGCTGACACTTGGTCATCTGAAGATGCTAAACAAAGATGGATAATTTTAGTCTAGCTATAATTCGTTATTATTTTTTGTTTATTTAAAATAAAAGTTAACTAAATTTATTATAACATAGATACAAGCTTGCGAGCTTTTGGTTGTGGATGGGCTGTCACCAGAGGATGGGAATGTGGAGGCTAATGAAAGGGTGTTCAGTATAGTTATGGGACCTGAACACCCAAGAAGAGTCAGAACTCAAGGGTTTGGTGTCACTCCTACATGATATTTTCCTTATAGCACAAACGAGGGTAGGAGTAGCTATGGAAGAAGTTTAAGTCAAACAGTAAATCTCAGAGAGGAGGTCAACTCATTATGTACTGAAATGAGGGAATTCATGCAATGATTTTGACTGCAACATCCACCTCAAGGAAGCTTACAAATGGTATGTAAAATTTCACATTTTAATTTTAATGTTGGTTATTTGAATATTAATATTTTACAATCTTCTTATAATTGATAGGGTGGCAATGAAACTTCTTCTGAAAGGTGATGTTATAGGAGAAAGAGAATGACGTTTTGAAGATAAACCATGTTTGTGCAAATTGTTTTGAAATGCATTTTGGTATAGAAGTCTACTTTTTGGGGTTGTTGCTTAAATTTTTGATATTGTAGATTACCAAATATGAATGATGAATGTTCTTCTTTTTTGACATATCAATGAAATTTTCTACTGAATACTTTGCATAAATCTACTTTGTAATGTCTGTTGTGGTGCTTGATATGGTTCTGGATTCACATCTTCTTTTCTAGTGATCACTTCAACTGAAGTCTTTTTGTGCTTTATCCACTTCTGGTATTGTTTGTCACCAGATAGCTATGATCAGTAGTTATATTGTTGAGAAAGTGTAGTTTTATTTTGTTTCATTTTCCTTTGGCTGGAGATTCAATGGCTATAATATGCAAGAAATGACTGTGACTTATTTCTAGCTATGGGTAACAACAACTTGACTCAAATTATTTGTGTGGTCATTTGATCGGATTCTGAGATCATGAATAATTATTGCCATTGTGGAGGTGCTAAACATAGAATTTTGTTAAATAAACAGTTGTTTGTAACTTTCTATAACATGAAGTACCTGATTATATTTTTGTTTGCTAAAGGGTCCAGAACATTTTATTTAAATGATATTCTTATTTGTTTTATTTGGACCCTAGTTTTTTTTAAAGGAATTTGTGGCAGTTTTCTTGGCTTATTATGTAAGTGGAATACCAAAGGAAGGACACTAACTAGTTTAAGATTGTAAAGCCCTTTTTTTACGTCTCGTCAAGAAATAAGGCATGCCTTTAATTGGAGAAAAATCAATAGTAGTTAATGCCCTATTAATCTAGACTAATTTAATGTGAATGGTGATTTTGCACATTTAAGCTATTTTTCAAGCCCTGGACAAAGTTGTAACTGTTCAAAAAATTCTTTGGACACAACAAATGCTAAAGTTGTTGTCTCATAGTAGAAAATCATTGCTTCTGAGAAAGTTTTCATTATCTTTTGTATATGTCTAATGATAAGTCTGATTCATCCTTTGAAGATTATTCTTGTAAGCTAGATCCTATAACTCTCTTGTACTTTTTTTTGCCCTTTTTTGTGAGTTATGCTATCTAATTTTATTATGATTTTTTTATTTCTTAACTCTGTTTCTGACTGTAAGTATCTATAAATCATTTGGTTTGACTTATTTTTTCTGACTTTTGCTAGGTCTTATAACTACTCATTATAGTTTTTCTTTTAAGTTTCAATGTTATCTACACCTCATTTAGATCAAGATTTTTTATCTTACGTGATCACTTTGCTCCATTTTTATCCCTCAATAATGTAAAATTGATTCAAAATTAGTATGTCATATAATTGTAATATAATATAAATCCCAATTTAATGTGTTGAGTGTACGTTTTACTGCTATGGAACATCTTTATCTTTTCTATGGTACTGGTGTAAGCTTTGGCATTTGTCTTATTTCTTGACTTCCACTATCATCTGAGTCATCTTCTTATTCTTCTTCTTATTGGTGCCTGATTCTTCTTTTCTTTTTGGAATGTAGTCCTTTTAGGTTTTAGGTGCTACACAATTTGCAAAATAACAGGCTTTGCTGATCTTATTTCATAGATTTTTTTATTTTCTTATTCTTCTTGTTCTAGTTCTCCTCTTCTTGCCCTTTTCCTTTCTCCTTTCAGGAGTTTCTTTTGGCTATGCATGGTTGGTGGAATTTAGCAGAAAAGAAATATTATTTTATTAAGATTCTCCAAACAAAACCTTTGTGTTTGTTAAGAAGTACCAATGATCAACGCTTATTTTATTTAGAAAGAATTGATGTGGTTATATTTTGATTCATTAAATAAGTTAAAATAAAAATATCATTTCAATCATGTTCATTAACATGATTTTTGTGATGTGGTGTGAGATGAGAAAATAAAATTATCATTTCTATGATGATAATTGTCATGATTTATATGAAGTCGTATGAGAAGCATTTTTTATGACTATAATGATTGCAATTATGTTTAAAACACATGGTCTAGTGATCTATCATTTCCTGCTTAAAAGAATTTTTATAAATTTTTTAAGGGCTTGGTGGTGCTTGAGGAGGATTTTGATAGGAGAAGATTCATGGTAATGCTATAAGCTATAGGGTCACAATTGTTAAAGTGCTGATTGACAACAATATAGCTGAGGGTTGCATTCAGATAAAAATTTTCCAATGTATTTTTTCTTGACTTATTATTGTTGTTATGTCTAATAATTTTTTTCACATCCTACTCATGATTATGAAGGCTAAATGCTAGTGATGATGATCAAAGCAAAATTAAGGACCCTTGCAAAGAAATTTTGTGCTGCTATTTGTGGACATTCAGGTTTCGTATTTTGTAAAAAAAATTTCTAGACTTTTGTGACAGTTTTAACCGTCACTAGTGTCCATAATTGTGCCGGTTAAAACCGCCACCATACTGGAAATAAGTTCTTATGGGAGGTATTTGTGGCGGTTGTAACTGGCGCAATTCTGGCATTTTGCATCGTTTATAACCGCTGCAAAATCTAGCACTTCATAAAATCTACCCCACCGATCATCAAACCGTTGTGGAATGCCGTTGCAGCGCATTGCAATTACGACGGAACTGTTGCAGTTTTAAAATTGCTGCAAAGAAATTTGTGGTGATTATAACTGCTGGGATTGGTCAAAAATTATGCTGCAATTGCTATATTTTTTGGTAGTGATGCTATTAAAGCATACAAACTACTAGAGAAGTAAATTGTGATACTGATCTGAATAAAGATGCCTCAGTCAATATGTCTAACACTAACCTACCCATAGCAACACTAAGCCAATTAAGAGCTAATAACAACAAAAATAAAAGTATTGAAAATTTCGAGTAGCTAGTGACATTGATGCCATAATTAGAGGGAAAATATTATAGATCTAAGTTTCGTTACCTCCTTTGAAGAGCTGATGCTAGGGAAATCTTGCACTAACTTCTCCATCAGATGACTCTAACTTGAAAGGGATTCAATATCCACATCATGTGGCATTCATTGCCAGTTCTAGGATATGTTGCCCATGCTACACCATGTAAAGATGATTTTAATTAATAATGGAAGCTTTATTAATATTATATTACACTTTGAAAGACCTGCTGGCTACACTATCATGGAGAAGAGAAAGTAAGAATGAATACAGATAAGAGGAAGAAAGAATATTATTAATATCAGAAGATTTATACAGGGTAGTATAAATAGACAAGTTGTATTCAAGAAATATAGTAGAATATAAGACACATTGACATGCCGACGTGGAGAGTGTGCTAACATTCCCCCTTAAATTAATAATTCATAGGTTGAATAGTTAATTTGCTATGGAGGTTTGTGAAGCGGACTGCTGTGAATGATTTGTTGAGAATGTCTACAACTCGATCCAATGAACTAATGCGGGAGATGGTAATGGCGTCAAAGTTGAGATGCTGTTGAATGAAATGAAAATTAATTTCAATCTGCTTCATTCGAGCATGGAAGACTGGGTTATTGGCAAGAGCAATGGCCAAGGTGTTGTCGCAGTAGATGACCATTGGAGATTTTTGTTGGATCTAGAATTCTGCACAAGACGATGAAGCCAAAAGAACATCTGAGGTGGCTGAAGCAAGTGAGTGGTACTCTACTTCGATAGAGGATTTTACAATAGTGGGCTGCTTTTTGACTGACCAAGAGATCAGGTTCTTGCATAAGAAAGTGCAGAAGCCCAAGATTGATTTTCTATCAGTAGGATTCATAGCCCAATCCACATCTACATATGTCCTAAGTTGAAGATCGTATGTGGTGAGTGGGAGATCAAAATGTAGAGTCCCTTTAATGTAGCATAGTAGATGTTTAAGAGCTTGGAAATCTTGTAGTTTAGGCGCGTGCATGTGTTGACAGATAGAATTTATAGCAATAGCTATATCTGGATGGGTAATTAAAAGATATTGAAGGGAGCCAGCTAGTTTGCGGTAAAGCTGGGGGTCGATGTATAGTTGGTTGGAGTCAGTCCTAGAAGTAGATGGCAGAGTGATTGGGGTCAGAGCCGGTTATTCTGTGAACCCAGTAGTTTGAAGAAGAGCAATGGCATAGTGCTGTTGTGTAAGAAAGAGATCGGAGGAAGTTTTGAGAACTTGAATCCCAAGGAAGAGTGAGACGTCGCCTAGCTATTTGAGTTGGAAATGTGATTACAGTTGACTGAGGATATTGTGTATGGTTTGTTTGATCATTACCTGTGAGCAAAATATCATCGAGATAAATTAGTATGTATAATTAGATGTGTTTATGATGATATAAAAGAAGCGAGGGATCAGAACGACTAAACCTGAAGCCAAATTGTTGAAGGAAGGAGGTGAGTTTCTAGAACCATTACCGTGGAGCCTGCTTAAGACCGTATATGAATTTGTGGAGTTTGCAGACAAAGTTTGGATGTTGTTTGTCAACAAAGTCAGGAGGTTGCTTCATATATATGTCTTCATATATGTCGACGTGAAGGAAGGCAATGGAGATGTCCATTTGTAGAATGGGCCAACTATGATGCAGAGCTAATGTTAGGAGGATGCGAATGGTTGGCATTTTGATTACGGGGCTGAATGTTTCAGTGTAGTTTACGTCATATAGTTGATTGAATCCTTAAGCTATGAGGCAAGCTTTATAGTGATCAACTTGTCTGTTTGGTAAGAGTTTGGTCTTATACATCCATTTGCAGCCAAGAATTGGCTTATCAATAGGAGGGGACACAAGAGACCACATACCTTGTTGTTGAAGATCAAGGAATTCCGTGGACATGGCTGTCCACCAGTGCTGGAGTTTGGCGGCTTAAATGTAGGAGGTGGGGTTATTAGGAGGAGAGATAGTGACCGTAAGATTGAAGATTTTCTTGGGCTGAGAAATTCCAGATTTTAGCCTTATTAGCATTGGATGAATAGGGAGAGGAGGAGGAGTTGGTGAAGAGGAAACGGAGGAGGCAATGCTGATTGGTGGGTAGAAATTATTGACAGAGGATGGAGAATGTTGGAAGAGAGAGATGTAGTGTTCAGGGTATGATGGAATGAGGCAGTAGAAATGGAAGTTGGGATAAGGAGAAGAGGAGATAGAGCTAGAGAAGGAGTGGTCTTGGAGAAAGGGGTGACTGGTGGTTTGTAGGGAAATACATGTTCATTAAAGACTACATGCTGGGAGATTTGGATTTTGTGGGAGTGAATGTTGAAGCAATGGTAGCCCTTGTGGAGTGATGAGTATCCAATAAATATACATTCTTAAGAACGAGGGGACAATTTGTTTGGAGCGTAGGGTTGTAACCACGAAAAATAAAGGCAACCGAATGTGCAAAGAAAACTATAATTGGGTGCTTTGCCATGAAGCTTTTGATATGGAGTTAGGAGGGAGATAGCTTTGGAGGGAAATCTGTTAATTAAATAATTTGCCGTAAATAGGACTTCGGCCCAGAAGGAATTAAGAAGATGAGAGGCATGTAAGAGGGTCCAAGTGAGATCTAGGAGATGCCTGTGCTTATGCTAAACCAAGCCATTTTGCTTGGGAGTGTGAGGACAACTTATTTGATGAGTGATTCCATGACCTGAGAGGAATTCTTTAAATGAGTTGCTTGTAAATTCATCGCCACCATCAGACTTGAAGGTGTGAGTTTGGGCATAAAACTTATTTTGAATTAAGGAAAAAAAGTGCTTAAATTTACTAAGCATTTCATCTTTGGAGTTTATCAGATAAAGTTAGAAAAATCTAGTACAATCATCAATAAAAAGTATAGAGTATATGTAGCCGTTAAGAGATGATTGCGGGGCCAGACCCCAAATGTCTGAGTGAATAAGAAAACATGGTATGGGAGAAACCGTAAGACTCTTTTTAAAGGGTTGTTTGTGGCTTTTTGTTGTATTACAAGAAATACACACATAGGATGAATTCAACTTACAAAGATCAGGAATATGCTTGGCTAAAGTAGAGAGAAGATGAGAATGAGGATGGCCGAGACACGCATGCCAGAGCTGAGTGGAAGATATGTGAGCTTAAAGAGCTTTCGGAGTCCAATTTGGTTGGATCTGAATTTGGTATAGCCTATTACGAAGATGACCACGCATAAGAGGGCGGTTGTCCTGCAGATCCTTTATAACAAAACCAGTGGCGTCAAAACAGATAAAAACTTGATTATCAGAGGTTAATTTGGAGATAGAAATGAGATTGTGAGATAATGAAGGGATGTGAAGGAGATTGTGCAAGTGTAACTTACGAGCCGTGTCAGGCAGAGGAAGCAGACCTTGGCCGGAGTTTTGGATCGGAAGAGATGCGCCATTTGCGATCGAAACTGTGTCCATGCCATGATAAGAGGAAGATTGTTGAAGGTTGGCAATGTCAAGTGTTAAATGTGTTGATGCGCCAGAGTCGAGCACCCATTCAATGGTAGAGACAGGAGATTTCTGTGAGAGCATGGCACGTGGGGGCCAGGAGGTAGTAGGTGCGTATTTGAAATTGCATATGTGCCAATAGTTTAACGCGGAGTGACTATGTAATATCCCATATTTTGACTTTGTTAATTTTTTTCTGGAGTCATTATAACTCCAAATCGTAATCTGTCTTTGCCATAGTATTTTGATTATAATATTTTACTTACACTAATTTTTTTGTAATCTTTGGGCACTGGTGAAAATCCTTAAGAAATTCGTACCTGTCGGTAGAAGTGAGGATTTCGGGACCTTTAGGTGTCTGTTTTGTAAACCGTTTTCACCCAATATTTTTTAAATAATATGATTTATTTTATGAATATTTTTTGTAATTTTTTGAGTCCTAAAATAATTTATTTGAATTTTATATTAAAAGAAATTGATTAAATAATATAATATAATATTAAATTATTATTTTAATAAAAACATCTTAAAGCATTATGAGATATTATTAAATCCTTTTTATCCCCTTAATGCATTTCGGCTAATAGAGACAGTTTAGGCGAATTTGAGAGAGAATGTGAGGAGAGAGAAATTAGAATATAGGATTTGGAGGTCACGGAGCAATTTTTGTCCGTCGTTGCAGTTAGAAGATTTGCTCGTCTCACTGTAAGGAATCAATACCCTATTTTTGATTTCAAAGATTTTTTATTTTTGATATTTTTCTGATCAAATTTATGTTTCCGTTACCGAAAAATATGAATAACTTTGTATTGGCCAAACTTTCACCGCGTAACTTTTTATATTATAGAGAATATGATTATGAGTATTTCAAGTATTTATTTAAGATTTTTCACAGGGTGATTTTGAAAATACAGCGATTTTTGTCTACCCCAAATTTATTTTGACCTTTAAAAATAGTGATATAGTATAATAAAAGTCTTAAAATATTATTTTACACAATCTCTGATATTTTGATAATTTTCTAAAAATATACATTTTTACCTAATAGGATTCTTTGTTGTCTACCGTTATGATATTTTGGGTATTTTCTAACTTAAGTTCAATTATATTTTATTTGTTGCAATACATTGAAAAAGGAATGTGGATATGATTAAAAAAATTACTATTATAGTATTGTGATACTACTATGTGTGTAAAAGATAAGTAAATATTGGTTGACTCGTTGGTTGGAGACTGATTGGCCTGTACAAGATGGTTAGCCGACGGGCTTTCTTTTGAATACTGTGGTTTGGTGTTATCCTCTACTGATTCACGTGATACTAATTGGGAGTTATATGGAGATGATTATTGTGCCGACAGGCAAAGAGTGACGACTCTCTTTACTGAGCCAACAGTTTACTGATACTGATACAATATTAAAAAATACCATAATAGCTAGGACTTTTTCTGCACTGATTCAATGATCATATAAATATAACTGCTATGATTTGATTGTTGACATGCATATTGCTGTTTTGTCATGCTTTAAATTCAGTTATAAGTTATGGTGACCTAATATGCTTTTTAAGCTCATTATATGTGATTACATGATTTCAGGTTAGGGCAGGGGAGCAAGAGTGTGAGGCTGATTAGAATTTTTCAGGTTCTATTTCTTTTTATTTTAACTATTCTTTTGTACTCATGATAGGATATATATGATTTGATTGTGTAGATCCTGAGCAGTGTATATAATTTTTGGTAATGAATATAGATGTGTATATTGATCTTTTGAATTATAGAATCTGTTTTACTGTTTATTACTGATAGATGATATTAGATAGCTCTAGTTGTTATTTATTAAAAGATTAAAAGAATAATTCTTCCAATTTAGATTCTGAGACATCACAGACTAATTTTCCCACATATCTGACATGTTGGACGATCAGAGATGAGGTTCACAGGTTGAAATTACGAAGTAGAGTTGGAGGTTGGACGAGCATACTGATTTTAGCCTCTAGCGGGATGCGAGAAATTGCATCCACGAGCAGTGGTTGGCCGATTTTTGTAGAGGGTGGTGGCTTCCAGATTTGAGGAGGAATCTTTTTGCTGTTCGGTTTGAAGGTTAACTTCTTCGATGCATAATAAGGAGTAAAGAGTATGAAGATCTATATGACTGAGAGATGTGTGAATAGTCGCTTTGAATGAATTGTAATTGGAAGGAAGGCCATTCAAGATGTAAAGAATGATGTCTTTGGTGTTAATTTTGGATCCGGACGCAACGATATTATCAACAAGGGTTTTTATTTGAGCAAGATATTGCTGCATTGAGCAATTACGCATTTGAATGTGATGGAGCTCATTCTTGAGCTGAATCACACGAGAGCAATTGGACGGTTGTAACTGGTGTTCAAGAATCAGCCACACTTCTTGAGCGGTGGAGGAAGAGAGAACGTAAGGGAGAATCAAGGGAGAAATCATGGAGAGTAAGGCAGAAATCAAGTTACGGTTAATGAGATGCCAGAGATTACAATATGGGCTGGACGAGTCAGACGGACAAGGGGCGGTACCGGTAAGGTGACCGGTGAAGCCATTGGCAGAGAAGTGTTGAAGTAGCCATATGGCATAGGTTTCGGAAGAGAGTTGGGTAGGAACCAGGTTCTTGAGATTTGAGATCAAGAATTTGAGGGGAGCCGGGACGATTAAGTTTGAGAGGGAATAGGAGATGTTTGAGGTGGGTGGGAGGGAAGCCGGCGAGTCTTGATCCACCATACACAGCTCTGATATCATGAAAGACCTGCTGGCTACACTATCATGGAGAAGAGAAAGCAAGAACGAATACAAATAAGAGGAAGAAAGAATATTATTAATATTAGAAGTTTTGTATAGGGTAGTATAAATAGACAAGCTGTATTCGAGAAATATAACATAATATAAGACACATCGACATGCTGACATGGAGAGTGTGCTAACACAGTTCACCTTCCACAATCAAGGCTTAATTAGAGAAAATTTCTTACAAATTGTAAGACTATCATATGAGTTCGATGATCACTATTTGGGAAATGAAGGGATTATTTGTCTCCTTATGTCAGGATAATTCTTGTGGCATTATTCTCTTGAACCAATTAATGGTAGTTAGATCTATGTTAGCCTAGAAAGCCATCTTAAAGAGCTTCCTTTAGTCTATCTTTCTTCCATTCGTCGTCTAGAAGTAAGATTCTCAATCTCTATCAAAAATATTATATGAGAAAACTAATTTGTAGTACAATCATGCTACCTTAAAAAAGACTTGATCACATCCATCTATGACTCTGAACATCAATTACTTTAACCTTTAGAATGAAGACACACTATAGAGGGTTTTTCTTATTGAAGAAATAATCATTATTCCTCTATTAGAGAACCACCAAGCACAAACTATACAAATTAGGTCTCAGCTGACTATTCCCCCTAAATTAGCTCCTTGGATTTCTCTTTGCATGGCGAGATGAATTATATAAGTGCACTTTTATATGGAGCCATCCTTCACTAGGCCTTCATCATATATTGATGCACTATATTGATAATTCCTTACAAGCTCGACATCCTTACGTGTCACACGCACATATATACCTCATGACATCTTAAATCCTAATCAACTACTAACCCACTAACAAAGGTTACATTTTACAAATGCTAATCATTACTAAAGTCATAAATTATATTAATAATTTAATATTAAAATAAACATTAAAATAAATAAGATAACTAAATAAACTTAGAATTCTCTTAATATGCCACAACACTTTCTCCCTATCATATATATATATATATATATATATATATATATATATAAAAGAAAATCTTCAAACTAAACTACCCTTAAGCAAAACCGCTGCTTTGATAGCACAAAAACTCCAAAAATATAGGACTTTTCATAAAGAAGCCGACGCACACACTAACTTTGTCAGGATAAAAAATCAAGATTAGCACTGTATTATAGATTGACGGTGGAGATGGCGTACGAACACAATTTTCATTTTTGCACTTTGTACTATTCCCACTGCAAGCACTCCCATGAAATAAAAAAAATGCAAAAAAAAAACCCCGTGTCTTGTAGGAAAAGTAAAGTCAAATCTTCAGCAGTTGGAACGTTCCATTCAACATAATATTAGCTAATATAATTAAGAAAACAAGAATCAAACGGTCGTCAAAGTTTGAGAACTCGCTTCCTACACTACCTCTAGAGAAAAAGCCAAACGAGACGAAAGCCTCTATTAAAAATGGAAAAAGCCGGCCCTTATTTAGTAATTTAGCAGTAAAGTTTCATTTTAGGCAGCTTTTATAAATTTTTAAAATAATTTTTAATATAATTTTTTTTAACTTGAAATTTTTATATTAAAAAATTATTTTAGAAAAAAATAATCAAACTGTCCCGAATAAAATCTAAAAAAATAAATAAATGCAAATTTTTAAAAGAAATTTAACTTTTTATGATATATAATGCTAGAAATTGAAAAAAATATGAAGAATTTTATTTTTTTAAAAATATGCTCTAAATAGACAAAATTATTCCTCTTCTATATTTACGACTTATTTATGGAAGTCTGCCTTAAGAAAAAATGATTCGAATTATTTTAAATTCCAGCATTAAATCAATTAAGCTTTTAATTTGTCATTTCCATACAGTGCAATTCCCCTATTTTAAATTGAATTTTAAAAGAATTTTAAAGCAGAAAAATACTTCTCTTGTGTTACTAATTTTGTTGTTTTATATATAAAATAACACAGTAATAAATATAAATAATAAATTCTATAAGATAAAATACAGTTTCTTAAAATAAAAGAATTATCACATATTTCAAAATCAATTGTCCTGTATCTTAATTATGTTAAATTTAAATAGTTATATTCTTAGTTAAATATTTGTCAAACATTTTTTAGAAGAGAATAATAGTATCGAAATTGGGCACTTTTTATTCATGAATTGTAAAAGATTTCAATCCAATGTAATAATTTCTTCATTTTTATATAATATTAATTAATATAAATATATAATTTTTATAAAATAAAAACATTTATGCAATTAAAAAATTTTAAAAATTTCTTATATTTACACTATAAATGCACCATATTCAAACTAAGTGATTGTTTGGGATAGTTTTCTGACTGCTTTGTTTTCATACAATAATTATATATTCTTTTGAATACTATTTTGTTAGCTTTTTTGTTTTAAAAAAAGTTCTATGTTGAAAAAACTATTTTTATTTAATTATAATAGCGAAGTTATTTTCTTCACAATAACTTTAGAATCAACTTTATAAAAATTTACGGGCGATATCAATTTCTCTTTCCTAAAAAATATTATAATCATAAAAAAATTTACATATCTTAAAATCATTTGATTATGTTAACTGATAAACAAAAAATTAATTAATTTTTACAAAAACTTATTCGGGAAATATATAGGGAAAATTTTTAAACTAGGTATTATTAAAACTTTAATAATGTAATTAAGTATTGAAAAAAATAAATTTAAAAATAGGCATAGTCGCCCATCAAACGGGCGACTTATGCTGAGTCAGATTTGCTGAGTCATGTGCCAGTTGCCGAACTGACGGACGACTTATTTAAAAAAAAATTACTATTGTAAGTTGCCCGTTAAACGGGCGACTTGCTACAGTAAACTCTGAAAAATAATTTAGAAATAAATTAGGTAAAAAATATATTGAATAAATATATTTTTAAAAATTTTAAAAATAAAAATAAACAAAAACAAAAAAATAAAGTTAGTGTAAAATATAATTTCTGTATTTTAATAGAAGTCAAAAGTTTAAATATATATTTTTTAATATATTTTTTTAAAACAAAAAATATAGAGTTAAGTATTTACTTTCGAAGCCTGTGTCTAAAGAAAAACTTTGAATCGTTATTTTTTCTTTCTGTCGCTTTAATTTTCGGTATAATGATTATCCATTAAAAAAAATGCCGATTAAAATTTTAACAATATCAAAATAAACAAAAATATTCATTTTTATCAAATTTTGATCAATATATATATTTAAACTATTGACTTCTATTAAATTATAGAAATTATAGTTTACATTAACTTTATAATTTTTGTATTTGTCTCTATTTTTATTTTTAATTATTTTTAAATATATTTTCCACTTATTAAAACTATTGACTTCTATTAAATTATAGAAATTATAGTTTACATTAACTTTATATTTTTTTGTATTTATCTCTATTTTTATTTTTAATTATTTTTTAAATATATTTAATTAATATATTTTCTACTTATTTTATTTTTAAATTATTTTTCAAAATTTACTGTAGCAAGTCGCCCGTTTAACGGGCAACTTACAATAGTAATTTTTTTAAATAAGACGTCCGTCAGTTCGACGACTGACACATGACTCAGCAAGTCTGACTCAGCATAAGTCGCCCATTTGATGGGCGACTTTGCCTACTTTTAAATTTATTTTTTTCAATACTTAATTGCCTCCCAAAAAGACCTCTCGTGGCGTGGACCCCTTCCCCTCGCAGTCCACGATTCATTCTACGCGCAGTACATCTTCCCCTTATAAAAGCCGCATCCTCTTCTTTCCTCTCGCCTGCGCAGAAACCAAAAGGATAAACACCCTCCAGCTCCTCCTGTCACTCCAACCACCTTCTTCTTCTCCAACACCGCACCATGGATGAATCTGAAATCCAAGTTCCTTCTTATTTCCTATGCCCCATATCCCTCCAAATCATGCGCGATCCCGTCACGCTCCCCACCGGCATCACGTACGACCGCGAAAGCATCGAACACTGGCTCTACTCATCCGCCAACCACAACACCTGCCCCGTCACGAAACAAACCCTCCCTGACTCTGATCTCACCCCTAACCACACCCTCCGCCGCATCATCCAATTCTGGTGCTCCGCCAACTCCGCCCTCGGCATCCAACGCTTCCCCACCCCCCGCCCTCCCATCGACAAAGCCCAAATCTCCACCCTTCTCGAGGAAGCCAACTGCCTCCCAAAATCCAATCTTTCCTCCCTCACAAAACTCAAGAAAATTGTCTCCGAAAGCGAGCGCAACAAACGCTGCGTCGAAGCCACCCCCGGCGCCATCGACTTCCTTGCCTCCTTCATCTTGACCCCCCCTTCCGAAGCGGTGTTGGAAAGTGATGAAGCCGTTAGCATCCTCTACACTCTCCAACTCTCCCAACAAAGCCTCCGCGACCTGCTCGAACGGAACCAAGACTTTCTTCTTTCATTGATTGACATCCTTCGTCGCTCAGCCAATTATCAGTCTCGAGCCCATGCGGTTCTGCTCATCAAAGCCCTGATTTCTGTGGTTCCACCCTCGCAGTTAAGTAGCATAAAGCAAGAGTTCTTTGAAGAAATAGTCAAGGTGTTAAGAGACCGCATCTCTTACCAAGCAATGAAAGCCGCGTTGCAGGTGCTATATCGGGTGTGCCCGTGGGGAAGGAACACGGTGAAAGCGGTGAAAGCCGGGGCAGTCAACGTGCTGATTGAGCTCCTTCTCGACGAATCAGAGAGAAGGGCGTGTGAGATGATGATTGTGGTGCTTGACGAGCTTTGCGGGTGCGCGGAGGGTAGGGAGGAGGTGGTGGGGCATGCCGCCGGGCTGGCCGTTGTTTCTAAGAAGATGATGAGAGTGTCGGCGGTGGCGACGGATAGGGCGGTGAGAGTGCTGTATTCAATATTGTTGAACCAGGCAACGCCGGCGGTGGTCGAAGAGATGTTGGAACTGGGCGTTGTTTCCAAGCTTTGTTTGTTGCTTCAGATGGAATGTGAGAAGTGCACGATGAAGTTGGTGAAGGAGATCTTGAGGATGCATATTAATGCATGGAGAAGGTCACCATGTTTGAAGCCTCAGCTCAAGGCTTTGTATCCGTCTTATTCATGACTATGATGTTGAAGGAGTGGAGATCAATTAGAATAGATTGAGAGAGCAAACAAAATCAAACATATAAATATATATAATGTTTATAATTCTTGATTTAATTGTTGGATAATTTGGTGAATATGCGTGCAATCAATCATGGTTTCATACTACTACTAAAAAATCAAGCTTTCGCAGCACTTTTTAGAACTACTGCAGCGGTTAAAATAACTGTTTATACCTCGTTATAGCAGCGGTTTTAAAACCGCTGCTATTAATTGTTGTTGAAACGTCAGATTTTTGATAGTGTTGTTCTTCCTATTTCTAAGGTTTATGTTCATAATGCATGCTAATTGGATTTCTATAAATACTTTTAAGAATGTTATATGATGTATGGACAGCACTACAAATGCTGCAAATGAATTGAGCGATTGAGCGTTCAACAAGCTATTTGTGGCTCGGCTTGATTATATATAGCTCATTCGTGATCATTTGATTAAGTAGTCAAGCAAGTTTGAACATTTTTTTAAATACTTGATAATTAAATAAACAAATTTGAATAGCTATGCGTTGAACAACATCGTTTAGAGTTCATGAACAAATTTGATAAGAAGCTCGTTACAAATCTCAATTCATGATCGATACTGAGCTCGATAAGTAACTCGTGAACAAGCTTGTTACAAAATTAACTAATATCAATTAAATCGGATTATAAAAGTGACCAATAATCTCACTATTGCAACTGCTCTGTTACTTCATTCTAAAAATATAGTGCTAAGATTCAATTCCATAATGTTTTCACTTTAAATGAAATAAAATATTAATTCTCTCTATTCTCTTACGATACTCACAAGTTTATGTTTGTTTCTAATCAAAGTATGCTTGTTTATGTTTGTTTTCAGAGTTCATTAAGAAGTTTGTTCATTAAAAGTATCATTAGTGAGTTGGATAAGCTACTAATTTAAGGCTCATTCGTTAATAACTCGACTTGATCGTTAATAGATTGGTAATGCTTGTTTGTTAATAGCTCGATAAAGCTTGTTTCTTAATTTATAAACAAGCCGCTCGTTTAGAGCTTGATAAGCACAAAATGAATCGAACACAAATCAAGCTTAAACATGTATCATTTTAAATGATTCAAGCTTGAACACAAACAGAAAAGCACAAATTGAGCTCAAACAACACTTGAACAAGTTATTAACAAATGAGCTTGTTGAGGACTCAAATATACGCGACAATAGAGTTTAAATTTCCATCTCAGCGTTATACGTATATCCAGCACACAAGCAGAATTGAAATAGCAACACCAGAATTTTTACGTGGAAAACCCTGGAAAGGGAAAAAACCACGGGGCCACGCCCAGTTGAAAGAGTTCCACTAGCATTGTTTGAAATACAGGAGGCTGATTCGTCCTTGAAAATCTGGAAGATCAGATTACAATGAGTATTGAAAGTTGATTACAAGGCCAAGCAGAGTTCCGACGTCACTCGGGTGTCCGGTAGAATTCTGGCGTCACTTGGATGTTGGGCAGAATTACGACGTTACTCTGGCGTCGGGCCGAGCTCCGGCGTACTTCGGGCGCCCAGCGGTGTTCCGGCGATGTTCCGGCGGTGTTCTTGCGGTGGTCGAGGAGGAGCTATTCTTTCCTAGAATTCTCTTCTCTTCTTCTTCTCTTCTTCTCTTCTTGGCTTAGGTCCCCTCTTAAGAGAAATGAGGGGCTATTTATAATTTTTCTGGAGTGGCATAGCCCGTAAATAGATGAGGGATCAGGGGCAAATAACGAGTGATCCGGACGAACGGCTGATATTGAATCCCTTGATCGTAAACTGTTTGTTGAGCATTTTAAGGTCTTAATGATATCAGAATTCTATGATCTTAGGCTCGTTGGATTCGTCTCGTCGATCCACTCGATTCGACTATAAGCTCGTCAAAATTGGAGACCGTTCGGTAACTCAAATTATTGTTTGAAGTTTCCAACAGCGCTTCGGGTACTTGATTTGGACTCATTTGGGCTCGGATTGAGTCGAATTTGATGTCGTTGGGTTCGTATTTCTGAGACGCTTAGTTCAACTATAAGTTTACCGAAATCGGAGTTCAGATGGTTTCTGAATTAATTTGTGAAGTTTCCAACTTGAGTTTTTCCTCGAGATTCGTGCCCGATCAAGATAATTTTTTCGTGATATATTAGTTGCTCCGCTATTTTCAGATGTCGAAGCTCCAGAAGTTCGAAAATACTTGTTCCGACACTTTACAATGGTCGAATCGCAAAAAATTGCATTCCAAAAGATATAAATTTGCTCAAACTCAATTATAGAGGCCTCGTTGAGCTCTGAAAGTGTCAAAATTGAGTCCGGAACGTCGAAAAATGTGTCTGGGGACCCCAAAAACGTCCACTTTGGACCGTCTGGGCCCAAAATCGGAGCCCGGGAACGCATAGGCGGCCGAACCGGCCGGCTAGCCGGCCGTCCACCAGCGGTACCCGCGTGGGCGCGCGGTAGTTGGCTACCCCCTTATTAATTTTTTTTTTGTTGTGGGGCCCACAAAATGTTTTTTTCTATATATATATATATTTATAAAATCCGAAAATAACTGATTTTGAACCTAAAAAATTCCGAAAAAATTCTAAAAATTTCAGAAAAAATTCAAAAACCTTATAGAAACCTCCTCCCTCCAAATTTCAAATATTTTCCCTCTCTTTTTTCAATATTTCCCTCTCTTTTTCTCCCCTTTTCATCATATAAATACAACCCTTGGGGTAATGAAAATTTGCACATCTCTCTCTCCCTCTGGCTTTTTAGCTTTTGGCATTTTGAGGCATTCCGCCGTTTTTGAGTAGGTGACTTTCCCTAAATGACTCGGCGCCCCTCCCTTTGTGCAGAAGTTAGAGGCTTCCCCTCTACCTCCCTCCGTTTTTCCCCCTTTTTCTTCCTACTTTAGAGGCTTTTCACAGTCTTTCGTAGGTGATTTTTCCTACTTAGGTTTGCACCCCTCTTTAGTAAAGGAAGTGAAATGGGTGATCCTGCATCCTCTAAAAATCCTTCGGAAGATCGTCTTGCGCAACGATCTGAAATTTCAAAGAGGATTCAAAAGGCACCGAAGGCTAACAATGTAATTTCCACCATCACTGAGGACTCTTTCATCTCGTTTAGAAAAAAATTTCATTTTCCTAATGATTTGGTGATGAAGGTGCCGGCCAGATTTGATCTTGCCTGCTTCCCTCCCCCGGGATATGTGACAGTATACGAATTTAGTTTGCGAGCGGGACTGCGATTTCCCCCTGCTTCTGAACTGATCGATATTCTGACAATTTGTGGGGTGTGCTTATTTCAATTTTTCTACAGAGTCATGTCGATCGTGATGGGCCTGATCGTGCTTTTTAGAGACCGTGGAGTGGTACTTTCCTCAGAGTGCCTTTCTCGGATGGGGCGTCTCTTTAGCGATGCGCAGGGATGCATTTCTTTCAGGTTCAAGTGGTTGGACATCCGCACTCGAGACCCCTTGAAAGGTTGGATCAGCAATTTTTTTTATGTGCAGAATGATTGGGGTCTTTAGGAGAAATGGGGGAAGTTGAAAGAGTTACCCGTCCCTTTTCACATTGGAGCAGAAGATTTATTGAGGATACTCAAGCTCCATGATTTAGACGCTCTATACTAAGAGGTGCGTTACTTGAGTAGATACATAGATGAAGAGTATTTGTTTAAGGTTGGATTATCTACTCAAGAAGGGAGGTTACATGCGCAAATGTTGAAGAAGTCTGTTAGAGTTTCAGAAGTGGTTCCCCAAAAGAGCCACTCCAAGCGACCAGGGAGTGAGGAAGGTTTGCAGGCACCGAGGAAGAAGAAGGCAGATGAGATTTTGATAGTTATTAGCAAAGGTCCTTAAGTTTCTCCATCCAAGTCATCCATTCCAGAAGATGTGTTGAACCATCAGTGCAATGGCCGTCGGTGAGTTGAGGAGTTGGTGAGTTCTCTTTTACTTCTTCCTCTTTTTTTATATTTCTTAAGGAATATATTTCTGATATACTCTTATCTCAGCATTCTGATTTCAAGCTCGAGCTGACCAAGACTCTAAATGATTGGAACAAAGAGTTTGTGAAGGTTAAATACCTTCAGGGAGAGTACAAGAAGAAATATGACAACAAAGTGAAGGAGATGAAGGCGGTAGAGGATCAGCTTGAGGGGTGTAGAGTAGAGTTGGCCAATAAGATCACTTCAGCCTCTTCTCAGAATGAACGGATGGATCGTTTGCATATAGAGTTGGTGGAGGCACAGGCGATGATCAAGCAGCAGGAAAAGACTCAGCAAATCATTGAGGCTGAGAATAAGAGACTTCAAAGTGTGCTGTCCGAGAAAGAGGCCCAGCAGTTGCCGTCTGTAGCTATTGAAGAGTTCAAGAAATCTTATACTTTCAAGATAATCATTGAGGACCACATTCAAGATGTGGAGGTGAAGGCCTTGGAGGCAGAGTGTATAGAGGATAGCTTCATCAGGGGCTTTATTAAGGGCGTACGTGCAGTACATCGCAAGTCTGGAGCGGAGATCGAGGGGTCGACTCCTAGCCAGGCTTATGGTGATGCTTCTTCAGACTCTGGTGGTGAAGCGCTGGAGAATGAGTTGCAGCGAGCTTTTGCCTTGGAGGAGGACGAGGATGATGTTGAGATTCTGTAAGATGACTTTGATGTTATTTTGTATCACTTTGCTTTCTTTCTAGTGATTGTATGTGTGCTAGATGTTAATGTTTTTATTTGATGTACTCGATGTTCAGTGATATATAAAGAAGTCGTTGATGTTCTTTTCTCACATGCAAATGAAATTTACTTAGTTTTATTTTAGTTTGGATGAGAATATTTTAGTAAGTATTTTTTGACTTGAGCAAATGTGAGACATCCCCTTTTTTTAAAAGGTTTTGGCCTATCCGGGGCTATTAGTGAAAGCATTTGCTTTGTGACATTAACTTGTCTGGAAAAGGTCAGATCAAGTCCCCTTGGGATTGATTATCAAATGATTTTGATATCCAAGACATCCTTTTTGGATATTCGACCTATCCGAGGTTGTTAGTCAAAGCCTGAGCTTGATGACATTAACCTGTGTGGAAGAGGTCGGATCAAATCCCCCATGGATTGATCATTCAGTGATTGAGATACAATATAGATTGTGTATTCTCGAATCACAAAAAAAAGTTTGGGGAGAAGATACAATATCACGATAAAATGAATATCACATTACTGCACAATATAAGATGATAGTTCCCTAGAATAACCTAGGGACACAAAAAAAAAAATTCTTCTATAATCAACACACAAGGGATGTACGAAAAACTTTGAAGATACATAGCACGACTACTGGAGAAGACAAAATACAAGACAAATATTACTACATAATACATAGACAGATAGTAGTATCAACTTCTACTGGTAGTACTTGCGAAGGTTGCCCACGTTCCAGGTTCGGGGAAACATTTTTTCACTAGCATCCTTCAGTTTGAAGGTTCCAGGCTTGATCATAGCCGCTACCAAATAAAGACCATCCCAGAGGGGGGAGGGGAGAGCTTATTATGCTGAGGGCCTTTTCCAGTGACTTCAATGCTTCATAAAACTAAGTCCCCAATGGAGATAGGGCGAGGTTTCACTCTTCGATTGTAGTGACGGGCGATTCTTTGGTGGTATGCAGCGATTCTGAGTGAGGCTTCATCTCTTACTTCTGGGAGGAGATCCAAATTTGCTCTAAGCCTCTCCTCATTGTTATTGAAGTCAAAAGTCTGAACTCTGTGGCTAGGAACTCCGATATCAACCGGTATGACTGTTTCTGTACCAAAGTAAAGGTTATATGGGGTTTCTCCTGTGGATAAGCCCAGAGGACACTGGGGAGTTCTTCGGCCCATTGCCCCCCAGCCTTCCCCAGGCGTGTCTTCAGCCCTTTCAGAATTGTTTGATTTGTAACCTCTTTTTGCCCATTAGCTTGAGGATGGGCAACAGCTGTGTGAACGAGCTGAATATGAAAATCATTACAAAAAGATGTAAAGATCTTCTCGGTGAACTGTGTCCTATTATCAGTAATGACTTTCGCAGGAATGCCAAAGAGACATATTATATTCTTCTATAAAAATTACTTGGCATTTGCTTCAGTAATCCTCGCTAAAGGTTCTGCCTCCACCCATTTGGTGAAGTAATCTACAGCCAGAATAATGAATTTTTACTATCCAGTGGCTATAGGAAAATGTCCCATTATATCAATTCCCCGTTGGGTAAAATGCCAGGGGCTTTGAAGTGATGCAAGCTCCAGAGCAGGTGTATGAGTGAGGTTGGAATGCAGTTGATAGTTTTTGTACTTTTGTGTAAACTCAAGTGCGTCCTGTTTCATTATAGGCCAATAGAATCCCTGTCTCATAATCTTGTAAGCCAACGCTCTTCCTCCCAAATGTTCTCCACATACTCCTAAATGAACTTCTCGAAGTGCGTAATCAGCTTCTGATGGTGGGAGACACTTGAGGTACGGCCCAGTAAAGGAGCGCTTATACAACTCGTTACCGATAATGGTGAAATTTACAGCTTGTTTTTGAAGTTGTATTGCAGCCATGGGTTCTTCAGGTAGCACCCCATCTTTAAGAAAAGATAAGATGGGTTCGATCCAAGATATTTCCCTTGGCTCGTCAATTGATTGTATGACCCACAGACCTTGAATACTTGGAAAGTGGATCTCCTCAATGCACCTTCTCTTATAGATGTCTCATGTTGTTGATGTAGCAAGTTTTGAAAGAGCATCCGCTCTTGTATTTTGCTCTCGGGGAATATGTATGATATGGTACTCTCTTATGCAGGCCAAGAGTAACTTCACAATGCTACAATACTGGGCCAATTGAGGATTGTGAATATCGAACTACCCCTCCACCTGAGAGGTGACTAGTTGGGAATCAGTGTGGGCTATTAAGCTCTAAACCTCACAGTCAATTGCTAGTTTTAATCCGGCAATAAGGGCCTCGTATTCTGCTATGTTGTTGGTTACCGGGAACTTGAGTCGGAGCCCATACTCGAGGGTAACTTTCTGTGGAGAGATTAATAAAATTCCAGCCCCAACACTGAAACTTCCTGAAGCTCCATCGACATACAACGTCCAGTATGGAGAAGAAGGTGAAGCACTCGGTTGTACATCAGATACCGGAATGGTGCATTCAACTACAAAATCTACTAGTGCTTGAGATTTAATATCAGGCCTAGGAAAGTAGTGAATATCAAATTCTCCCAGTTCTACAGACCACTTAACAAGCCTGCCCGATGCTTCTGGCTTCTGTAGAATGCTTTTTAGTGGCAGATTCGTGTAAACCCCAATTGAATGGGCTTGAAAGTAAGGGCGTAGTTTTCTGGCAGAATAAACTAACGCCAATGCTGTCTTATCTGCCAAAGGATAACGTCTCTCTATTTCAGATAAAATCTTACTAACATAGTAAATAGGACGTTGTACAGCATTTTCTTCTCAGACCAAAACTGAACTAATGGCTTGGACAATACAGCCATATATAAATACAATCTCTCTCATGGTATTGGTTTAGAAAGTAGTGGCGGGGATGCCAAATACTTTCGCAATTATTCGAAGGCTTCTTGACATTCATTTGTCCATTGGAACCCAGAGTTACGAGCGCCTCTAAGTATCTTGAAGAAGGGCAAATATTTTTCTCCTGAACGTGCCAGGAAATGAGATAGTGCCGCAATTCTGCCATTCAGCCTTTGGACCTCCTTGATGTTCTTTGGCGGCACCATGTCTCTTAGTGCCTTGATCTTCTTTGTATTAGCTTCGATTCCTCTATGGGTTACCATAAACCCCAAAAACTTTCCAGAAGCGACTCCAAAAGCACATTTAGCAGGGTTGAGTCGCATATTGTAATGTCTCAATAAGTGAAAATATTATTTCAGGTCAGATATATGTTGAGATTTTTCAAGACTTTTTACCAACATATCGTTCACATACACCTCCATAGTACGTCCAATAAGGCTTTTGAAAACCTTATTCATGAGGCACTGATAAGTTGCTCCAGCATTTTTGAGCCCGAAAGGTATCACCCGGTAGCAGTACAATCCTTTGTCTGTTTGAAAAGCTGTTGCTTCTTCATCAGCAGGATTCATTTTTATTTGATTATAGCCGGAGTAGGCATCCATAAAGCTCAACATCTGGTGACCAGAGGTGGTATCAACTAACTGGTCGATGCGAGGGAGAGGAAAACTATCTTTTGGGCAAACTTTGTTGAGATCAGTATAATCTATACACATTCTCCAAGCTCCACTCCCCTTCCGAACCATGACAACATTTGCTAACAAAGTAGGATAGTGCACCTCTCGTATTAATCCAGCTTCCAAAAGTTTATCCACTTCTTGTTCAATCACTTGCTGGCGATTTGGTGCAAAGTTTTGTTTCTTCTGGATAATCGATTTGCATGTTGGATTGAGTTTGAGGGAGTGAACGATCACTTCAGGGTCAATTCCGGGCATATCTGCTGGACTCCATGCAAAAATATCCTGATTTTATTGTAGAAAATCTGTAAAGTTTTTCTTCTCATCATCTGAGAGAAGTGATCCAATTCGCACTATCTTTGATGGATGCTCTTCAGATATAGATACAGTAGTAAGGTCTTCTACAGGGGAAGCTCTCTGAGGGATATCTTCGCTCCGTAGATCAAAGTCCTCGATGCTCAGGGTAACCATTGGACGAGGCTTGACCTGCCTAAGATAGCAGGTTTATGCTATTTGCTGATCTTCGCATACTACACCAACTCCTGATGGGGTATAGAACTTCAGCTTGAGGTTAGGGATGGAGGTGATGATCCCAAAAATTGACTGGAGCGGCCTCCCGAAGATTGTGTTATAAGCCGATTCTGACTTTACCACAATAAATTGAATGGAGTGTGTAGTTTGTCGAGGAAATTCTCCAAGTACTACTGAGAGATTGATTATACCTTCCGCTCGTACATGTCAATTATCAAATCTATATAAAGGACCTACCGCAGGTTGAAGTTTTTCTCTTGAGAGACCCATGTTGAGAAAAGTAGAGTAGAACAGGACATCTACGGAGCTTTCGTTGTCCACAAGAATTCTTTTGACATTGTAATACGGGTCACCTATGCCTGCGTTAATGATAAGCGGGTCTTGATGGGGGGTTTTTACTCCTTCCAGGTCGGAATCATCAAATGTGATGGAATGATCAATACGAGCCTTTTTTAGAGTTGGATTTTCTTTCACAGTCAAAAAGACTTGGTCGGATAGTAAGGGGCCTCCAGCGATTGTTTCAATTTCGCCAATCGTTATCCGATTATTTACTGGTTGTCTTTGTGGTTGATTTTGCCCCGTAGTGGGACGAGCTTCTTCTCGGGTAGGTGAATTCCCAATAAACTGCCGAAGATAGCCCTGACGGATGAGTCTTTCAATCTCATCCTTAAGTTGTCTATAGGCTTCAGTAATGTGGCCACGACTACGGTGAAAGTGACAGTACTGATATTGATTTCTTGTATTCGGCTTCAAAGGATGCAGCCACTTCATTTTTTTCCTGATCTTGAATCGCCATTAACACATTTGCTCGAGATGTATTGAGCGGAGTATATTCCTCCTCATGTCGAGGTTCTCGTCGTGGCAATGGGGGCCTAGGAGGTAGATTGCTCTTCCCTTGCTTTTTCCATTGTGATGATGGATTATCCACCTCAGGTGCTCCCTTGCGCTTCACAGTGATTTGCTCAAACTGTTTTCTATGAGTGTTTATTGCCTCATCTGTAGATATCTGCGCTTCCACACGATGGATCAGATCGGTATATGAATGAACAGTATCACGCATGAGTGCCAAATAGAAGGGGCCAGGATGAAGGCCTCCAAGAAAGACCCCTCTGAGCAATTCTGGGTCTACTCCTGAAATCTGTCGAGCCTCGATAGAAAATCGTTGAAAGTACTCTTTGAACGATTCTCCCTCATTTTGAAGGATCCCGGAAAGGTGAGAAGAATCCTTAGCAATTCTTCGATTGGCTACGAACTGTTCGACAAATACTTTGGCCAATTTGACGAATGTGGGGATCATTCCGGCTGGAAGTGAATAGAACCATGTTCGAGCTTGTCCTTTAAGAGTGGCAGGGAAAACCTGGCAAAGGAGTGCATTTGAGGCTCGTTGAATATGCATGATGGTCCTGTAATGGTCGATGTGCTCGTACGGGTCGGATGTCCCATTGTAGGACTAGATGCCTGGCAACTTAAAGCCAGCCGGAATAGGGTGTTGAAGAATGGCTTCCGTCAGGGGTGACGACTCCTGGAAGTCCCACTGACGAAGAGGTTGCCTTACGCCTCCTGTAGGGAACTCTTCTCAGACCAATCGTCGCAGTTCGTGGTGCAGGGCATTACGACGGAGCTCGGCAATGTGAGGTCGGGCTAACTCCTCAGGGAAGTCTTGAGGAAGGCGAGACTGCTGACCTGTGTGTGAAGGATGTGTAGAACTTACTGTATCAGCCAGTTCGTTATCTTGATGTGACTGCGAACGCCTCCTGGGTGGAGGAAGAGGACTCTCGGCTTGAAGATGTTCGATTTGAATAGCTTCGACACGTGGTGGATCTCGAGGGAGAAGAACCTCCTCCTGAGGTGCTAGGGTCGGTTGTCGAGTCTCTCGCAAGAGTTGTAGGATCCCATTTTGAGATTCTTCCATCTTTCAAATTCTCTCTTCTAGGGAGGGTCCTAAGGTCCCTTCTCCAGGTGCGTTTTTCCCCCCGGGGTAGAAAGAGGCAGATACCGGGCGTCTATGATTCATAGACTGATTTCTGGACTGGTGGGAGTTGAAGCAAGAAGCTTCAATGATGCGACTGCTGCGCCTGTTGACCATTATAGCAATATGTGAAGTTGTGGGATAGAGGTTCCCACAGACGGTGCCAAACTGTTGCGGATTCGAATATACACGACAATAGAGTTTAAATTTCCGTCTCAGCGTTATACGTATATCCAGCACACAAGCAGAATTGAAATAGCAACACTAGGATTTTTACGTGGAAAACCCTGGAAAGGGAAAAAACCACGGGGCCACGCCCAGTTGAACGAGTTCCACTAGCGTTGTTTGAAATACAAGAGGCTGATTCATTCTTGAAAATCAAGAAGATCAGATTACAATGAGTATTGAAAGTTGATTACAAGGCCAAGCAGAGTTTCGACGTCACTCGGGTGTCCGGCAAAATTCTGGCGTCACTTGAAAGTTGGGCAGAATTACGACGTTACTCTGGTGTCGGGCCGAACTCCGGCGTACTTCGGGCGCCCAGCGGTGTTCCGGCGATGTTCCGGCGGTGTTCCAGCGGTGGTCGAGGAGGAGCAATTTCCTCCTAGAATTCACTTCTCTTCTTCTCTTCTTGGCTTAGGTCCCCTCTTAAGAGAAATGAGGGGCTATTTATAGTTTTTCTTGAGTGGCATAGCCCGTAAATAGATGAGGGATCAGGGGCAAATAATGAGTGATCCGGACGAACGGCTGATATTGAATCCCTTGATCGTGAACTTTTTGTTGAGCATTTTAAGGTCTTAATGGTATCATAA